>CM077516.1:43803171-44434486 GCA_039654895.1 Mongoloraphidia duomilia | reverse complement strand
AAGAGCAGAGAGTAAAAGATCGATAGCTGAAAATGTTCCATTAGCAGCCGAGAAATGTGTATTGGAACCTGTGTTCAATACGACCAAGTTTTTATTCAGAATCAACGTCTCTATTAGCCTTCCACGAGCATCCACACGATTAGAACCCCAAGTGGGATTGTGAGCATTAAAATCCCCCATGATGATGAAGGGGCGTGGAAGCTGATCTATAGAATAGAATAGAATATATTTATTGTCCAATATAGCAGTGAGCAGGATTCGTCGTACAAAAAAATTTAATAATTATAATTAATTGAATAAAATTCATAAGCTGAATACAAACATGTATTAATTAGAAGTATCTTTAACTCTCTTTTAAATTTAGGGAAAGGAAGTGACTTCAGCTCAGCAGGAAGACTGTTGAAAAATTTTAAAGCTGAATATTCTGGGCTATTGCAAAAGAGACTTAAGTTCGGTCTAGGGAGTAAAATCAGGTTATTATTACGTGTCTGATAACTATGCAGTGTACTGTGAGTGGAGTACTTCCAAAAATATTTCCGAATGTGACAAAGCGAGTAATAAATGTATATAGACGGAGCAGTTAAAATTTTATGTCTTATAAAATAATCTTTGCAGCTGTCACGATATCCAAGATTGAAAATAATCCTTATAGCTTTTTTCTGCATTAAGAAGACTCTATGGAGTTCCGATGTGCTACAACCCCAAAACATGATTCCATATTTAATATGCTGGTAGAAGTAGGCATAATAAGTTGTAAGGCTTAAATTAGAAACATAGCAGCTGTGTTGAATTTTCCTCAACGCAAATAAAGATTTTGAAAGTTTAAAACATAAATTTGAAACATGGCTAGTCCAATTTAAAGTGTCAGAGATGGTTAGACCGAGGAAATTAAAAGTAGATGTTTTTTCCAGTGGAACGTTATTAGAGACAAGTGTCAAATTTACACCCTTATTACCACGGTTGGTATGAAATACCATATATTGGGTTTTATTTGCATTAAGGCAAAGGAAGTTGTCAGCGCACCAGGACGAAAATTCTTGAAGAGCAAGCTGAGTTTTGTGCTGTAGTTCAGGCAGAGAATTTGCAGAAGAAATGAAACAAGTATCCTCAGCATACATGGCCGTGCGATCGCAAGACATACAAGAAGGCAAGTCATTGACATACAGTATGAATAGTAGTGGACCCAATACGGACCCTTGAGGAACACCTAACTTAACAGGTCTGCAGCTTGATAAGGCATCAGCAACACGGACACATTGCTGACGATCGTTAAGGTAAGATGAAATCCAGGATAACGCAGTGCCACGAAAACCAAGATGTTCAATTTTATTTAATAGACGCTTATGGTCAACAGTGTCGAACGCTTTACTCAAATCACAGTACACTGCAGATACAAACTTCTTGTCATTAAGGCTATTTGAAACGTGTTGAATGAGCTCGTGCATGCCATCTTCAGTACACTTCCCTTTACAGAAACCATTCTGAACGAAACATACAATATTGAATTTTTCCAAATAAGAATTTATTCTCGTACAAAAAGCAAGTTCAAAAAGTTTAGAGAAAGTAGAAAGTATGGAAATAGGTCGATAGTAACAGATGCAATGGTTGCAAGTGTCGGTTGTTCTGTTGGAGGAATGTATATTGAACACAAATTTACCGGATTCGGTGCATATAGTCTGACAGCGATGACCTGTAATTCAGATTGTAATGGGACATTTTCGGAAAACACATTATTTCGGACTAAAACTGCCACTCCGCCACTGGCACGTTCAAGGGGTTTATCTTTACGATAAATCGTAAAACCACGAAGAACCGGAGTGTTTGTGTCTTTCAAATGTGTTTCCTGTAAACTGATAGCAGTAGCATTATGGTCGTTAAGGAGGAGTTTCAATTCACTGAAATGAATATAAAAGCCGTTCATGTTCCACTGTAAGAAATTGAATGTTTATTATAAGAAGATAAAAGCTATCTCTTTTTATTCCTCGCCACCTCACTACGGTGATGAGGAGGTCGGGATATACCCTCGTCCATAGCAGAGTCTGCACTGCTGCTATGGTCGATGCGAGTTTTCGTTATAGTCATAGTATGACTATTATCCCGGTTTAAGATAACCTTGGTTTTCTTTGCCGGAGATGTTCTACTGTTTTCCACAAGAGATTTTGCTGGTGATATCACCTTTTTAACTGGCGATCTTGATCTATTGTCTGGACTCGTTTTGTTTTTAATTTTATTAGCTTTTTTGGCAACAACTTTGGAACTGGATGGAGAAATTTCTGTTTGTGTAGACATGTCACATGTCTGTGTTGACATGTCTACTTTGACGATTGGAACGGCAGCAATGGTCGCAAAGGAACGTGTAAAAGAAGGGACAGTTTCGCGATATTTGCGCTTAGCCTCTGCAAAAGAAATTTTTTCAGTGGTTCTGATTTCTTAAATCTTGAACTCCACTTTGTATTGTGGACATTCTCTAGATCTTGCAGAGTGAATTCCGTCACAATTAACACCCTTTTGCATGGAATATCTTCGTGTGATGGTTGACCGCAATTGTCACAGAGACTGGCAAAGCTACAGTTGTTCTGTGAATGTCCAAACTTTTGACATTTATAACAACGTAAGGGAGATGGTATATACTGACGGACTTTTAGTAAATAGAATGCAGCTTGAATAGACGACGGAGGCTGTGGTGTACAGAACGTAAGAATGTGGGACGGTGTAGGTACTAAATGACCATCTCTACGCGCATGGATTCTGTAAACGTCTGTAACACCCTGGTCTTTAAGTTATTCTTATATTGTTTCAACAGTACAGTTGAGTAGATCAAAACAATAAATAATGCCTTTAGAGAAATTAAGCTGCTTGTGTACTTCGACCATAACTGGTCCGTCAGTAACCATATCCATTCCTTTGACGCTAGTAGATGCTAAAATCTTGTCAACTTGCTGCTGGGACGAAGTTTCTATTAGTAAGGAACCATCACGTAATTTTTTCCACATTTCATCGTTCCATATAACCCTGTAAGGTGCTTACTGATATAAAAAGGGCTATCATCATTGAAATTTCCATTGTTTTTCCTCATCAACAAAAACCTATTACAAGGAGTTATCGTCCTTGCATCGTTGCCAAATAATAAGTTTAAATTATTATCACTACGCCCTCTCTTAGAGGGAGGACTGGTTAGAGGAGGGTAGTTACTCATAGTAACTATATAAGATTCATCAACCGTGCTCCCCGCCCACCACGGAGCCCAACAAGGAGACGATGACCGCAAACCGGTACAGAGCGCCAGGGCTACACGGTGATATAGCCAGCTCAAGAGACGGCGCCACTCCATCAAAAGATATTATAGCAGAGAGTAAGAAGCAGTCATGGAGTGAGTTTGTTTCTACTGTAAGAAGTTGTACTCCCGCTCGCGAGGTGTGGGAGAAAATCCGGAGAATCTCTGGTAAACAGAGTTTTAATTATATTTCGGGATTGGTAATGGGAAATGACATTATTACGTCGCCTGATAAAGTCGCCGATCACATGGGTTCATGCTACGCGAAAGTCTCGAGTTCCTCTAACTATCTAGAGGGTTTTTCTGCTCAGAAAGATCAAGCAGAACAAGTTGCATTAAACTTTTCCTCACAAAATGAGGAGAATTACAATGCACCTTTCTCCTCGTGGGAACTACAGTCAAGTTTGCATGATTGCCATGATACTTCTCCAGGATCTGACGATATTCATTACCAATTTTTGAAAAAGCTACCTCCCTCCAAATCGATATTCCTTCTCAAGATGTTTAATTTAATCTGGTACACCAATACGTTTCCTACCGCTTGGTGTAATTCTATTATAGTGCCGTTGTTGAAGCCCGGTAAAGACCGTAAACAAGCATCAAGTTATCGTCCTGTTTCACTGACTAGCTGTTTATCAAAACTCCTCGAACGTATAATCAACCGACGATTGGTTTGGATTCTTGAATCCAGACGATTGATCACGAATGCCCAGTGTGGCTTTCGTAAGCACCGTTCAACAATGGATCATCTAGTCAGGCTAGAGTCCGCAATACAGGACGCTTTTCTTAACAAACAGCACCCGACTGCAACTCCCACGAGGAGAAAGGTGCATTCTTTCTCCTCGTGGGAGTTGCAGTCGGGTTTGCATGATTGCCATGATACTTCTCCAGGTTCTGATGATATTCATTACCAATTTTTGAAAAAGCTACCTCCTTCCGGATCCACGTTCCTTCTCAAGATGTTTAATTTAATCTGGTACACCAATACGTTTCCTACCGCTTGGTGTAATTCTATTATAGTGCCGTTGTTGAAGCCCGAAAGACCGAAAACAAGCATCAAGTTATCGTCCTGTCTCACTGACTAGCTGTTTATCAAAACTCCTCGAACGTATGATCAACCGACGACTGGTTTGGATTCTTGAATCCAGGCTGATCACGAATGCCCAGTGTGGCTTTCGGAAGCACCGTTCGACAATGGATCATCTGGTCTGGCTGGAGTGCGCAATACAGGACGCCTTTCTTAACAAACAACACTTGATAGCGGTCTTTTTCGACCTTGAAAAGGCTTGCGACACTACATGGCGGTATGGAATACTCCGAACACTGCACAATTGAGGTATTAGAGGACATCTTGGGAATTCTATTAATATTTTTTTTATTCGAGCATTACTTCCATTCGTACTGCACAACGTCATTTGCAGTTGGCCATTAATAGCATCCAGAACTGGACAACTAACAATGGGTTTAAATTTTCCGTTGGGAAAACCCAGTGTGTGCACTTTTGCCGCATTCGTAGTTGTTATCAGGAACCATTCTTATATCTTTATAATACGCTCATATCTGTGCAAGATACTGCCCGATTTTTAGGACTCACTTTTGACCGGTCGTTAAATTGGAAGGCTCATTTTAATATTTTAAAGAGGAAGTCGACGTCTTCCCTTAATATTTTAAAAATTTTATCCAGTACCACGTAGGGTGCAGACCGTTCGGTTTTGCTGCGAATTTATCGTGCAGTCGTACGGTCTTAATTGGATTACGGTAGCATCGTGTAGCGCGTGAGTCGTACATCAGGACGTTAAACGCTGTACATCACGCCGGAATCCGATTGTTAACCGGAGCGTTTCGATCGAGTCCTGTTGTTAGCATTGCTGCTGAATGCGGAGAGCCTCCGCTGAACATCCGGCGGAAACGCAATATACTATCGTACGTTTCAAAGCTCCGTAGTCAACCTGATCACCCAACTTACAGTTGCGTATTTCAACCTCGTTTTTCTTCTCTGTATAGACGGAGAAGAAATGCAACACGTTCTCTTGGTATCAGGTTGACTCTTCTCCTAGATGAACTTCCGTTGGCGCTTCCTAGAACTCTTAAAGTCGGCCGTAATTCCGTGCCTCCGTGGTTAATCCCTCAGCCCATCATCGACATGTCACTTTCCATTCATCCGCGAAATACGACAACGTCAGAGCTTTACCGTCAGCTTTTTCTGGCGTGGCTGGATGAGAATCGAGACTATCGTTCCGTTTACACAGATGGCTCAAAGTCTCTCGACCGAGTAGGTTGCGCGTTCGTCACCGATAACGACAGTGTAGGATACAAGTCTCAAGAGTGCAGTATTTTTACTGCAGAGTTATATGCAATTTTTCAGGCCTTGAGATATGTTCACGGTCCGCATAAATATGTTATTTGCAGCGACTCATTGAGTGCGCTTCAGGCATTGCAGCGTTCCTATCCCAGCCACCCTCCTATTTGTTTAATTCAGGACAAATTTTACTCTTTGAAAAGAGGTGGAACCACTGTCCGTTTTTGTTGGGTTCCCGGCCACATGGGAATTGTTGGCAATGAACTAGCTGACACTGCAGCTAAAGACGCTGCAAATAACGATCAGAACGTGTATTGCGTTATCGGTGACGACCTCAAAAATGTACTGATTTCGGCCGTCTAGCAGCTATGGAAAGATGAATGGAGTGCTGTCGAAGAAAACAAGTTAAGAGCTACAAAATCTACAGTTGACCCATGGCTCACATTTTGCCGTTCCTCCAGGTGGGAGGAAGTGGTTCTTATACGGCTACGCATCGGTCACTGTAGACTAACCCATGGCTTTTTAATGGCTCGTGAGGACCCGCCCCTTTGTGAGACGTGTGACATTCGTGTTACCGTCTCGCACATTTTAATGGAGTGTGTCCAGCTTAGGGACACACGACAGCAGATCGGATTGTCAGGCGATCTGTTTTAAGAAATGATCCTGACAATGTCGATCTGCTGTTTAGATTTTTAAAAGAAACCGGCCTTGACCGGTTAATTTAATTTAATTTATTTATATACATTTAGGCCTATTTACAGCCTTTATGGTTTTTTCTTTATATCTTTCGGTATATTATATGACACATTTTATTTGTACTTATAACGCTTTTATTTTGTTGTGTGTCAATTTTTGATTTTGCTTTTATTTTATTGTTTTTACTTTTGTTTTGTTTACACTTTGTATCTTTACAGACGCTAATGACCTCTGTTGTCGAGCGTCTATAATTCACAATTCATTCATTCAATTTGATTTTGTAGGATTTTCATTTAAGGCCTGAGCGATGATTTTATTTTTGATTATTTTAGAATTAAAATACTGGCGCTGGTTATTAGTTTATTTAATATTTGGTAGAAAGTTTGTACCGATTGGTTCATTTGTTTTCTTTAACCGGTTTTCACCTTGTGATCTAGTTAATGGTTTGATATCAGTACAAACTGTTAGATTTTGTTATAATTTCATCTTTTTTAGTTCTAATATTGTGTGTAAAATATAATCAACATCATTATCTTTGATTTTTTTGTATAATACAATATATACAGGGTCTTCAAAGTTAAGTCGGCACTATTGCTAGCTTCGTTATTTTTGGATCTACAAAATCGGTTAAATTAGCAAACTAGAAGTATTTTTTCCGCTGAATAAAACAATGAAAACAGAAAAACAATTGAGCATCGCGTTTTCGAGTTATGATTGTCAGAATCACTAGGAGTGTTGCAAGCGGGCTACAAAATGCTAGGACCAAGAGGGTGATGTTTTTGAGAATCTTATTTGAATTTTGTTTTCTTCCAAGTTATAGAATAATTTGAAATAAACGATATTTTTCACCTCATGGATATTCTTGTCACTTTCTATATTATGGTGAGCCAAAGCTGCCACTAACACAGCTACCTTTAATTTGAATTTGAAAAATCATTATTAACTTAGTCATTTTTGACATAAGGATAGAAGACTATGGGACACTTTTTGTTCAGAATTCAACTGTCTATCGATTGTGAATATTGTATACCGGGTGTATCATTTAAAAAAATAGAAATTTTTGATAAAACTCGAAAACGCGATATTCAATTGTTTTTCTGTTTTCATCGTTTTATTCACCGGGAAAAATACTTCTAGTTTACTAATTTAACCGACTTTGTATGAATGAATTGTGAATTATAGACGCTCGACAACAGAGGTCATTAGCGTCTGTAAAGATACAAAGTGTAAACAAAACAAAAGTAAAAACAATAAAATAAAAGCAAAATCAAAAATTGACACACAACAAAATAAAATCGTTATAAGTACAAATAAAATGTGTCATATAATATACAGAAAGATATAAAGAAAAAACCATAAAGGCTGTAACTGGGCCTAAATGTATATAAATAAATAAAATCAAATAAACCGGTCAAGACCGGTTTCTTTTAAAAATCGAAACAACAGATCGACATTGTCAGGATCATTTCCTAAAACAATCGACAGATCACCTGACAATCCGATCTGCTGTCGTGTGTCCCTAAACTGGACACACTCCATTAAAATGTGCGAGACGGTAACACGAGTGTCACACGTCTCACAAAGGGGCGGGTCCTCCCGAGCCATTAAAAAGCCATGGGTTAGTCTACAGTGACCGATGCGTAGCCGTGTAAGAACCACTTCCTCCCACCTGGAGGGACGGCAAGATGTGAGCCATGGGTCAACTGTAGATTTTATAGCTCTTAACTTATTCTCCTCGACAGCACTCCATTCATTTTTCCAGAGCTGCTGCACGGCTGAAATCATTACGTTCTTAAGGTCATCACCGATAACGCAAAACACGCTCTGACCGTTATTTGCAGCGTCTTTAGCTGCAGTGTCAGCTAGTTCATTGCCAGCGATTCCCATGTGGCCGGGAACCCAACAAAACCGGACAGTGGTTCCACCTCTTTTTAGGGAATATAACTTGTCCTGTATCAAACAAATCAGAGGATGGCTGGGGTAGGAACGCTGCAATGCCTGTAGAGAACTCAAAGAGTCGCTGCAAATAACATATTTGTGCGGACCGTGCACATGTCTCAAGGCCTGCAAGATTGCATATAACTCTGCAGTAAAAATACTGCACTCTTGAGACAACTTATATCCAACACTGGCGTTATCAGTGACGAACGCGCAACCAACTCGGTCGAGAGACTTCGAACCATCCGTGTAAACGGAACGATAGTCTCGATTCTGATCCAGCCACGCCAGAAAAAGCTGGCGATAGAGCTCTGGAGTTGTTGAATTTCGAGGATGAATGGAAAGTGACATGTCGATGACGGGCTGAGGAATTAGCCACGGGGGCACAGAATTACGGCCGACTTTAAGAGTTCTAGGAAGTGCCAACGGAAGTTCATCTAGGAGAAAAGTCAACCTGATACCGAGAGGACGTGTTGCATTTCTTCTCCGTCTATACAGAGAAGAAAACCTTGGTTGAAATACGCAACTGTAAGTTGGGTGATCAGGTTGACTACGGAGCTTAGAGACGTAGGATAGCATATTGCGTTTCCGCCGGATGTTCAGCGGAGGCTCTCCGCATTCAGCGGCAATGCTAACAACAGGACTCGATCGGAACGCTCCGGTTGACAAACGTATTCCGGCGTGATGAACAGCGTTTAACGTCCTAATGTACGACTCACGCGCCGAGTCGTACACAATGCTACCGTAATCCAATTTAGACCGTACGACTGCACGATAAATTCGCAGCAAAACCGTACGGTCTGCACCCCACGTGGTACTGGATAAAATTTTTAAAATATTAAGGGAAGACGTCGACTTCCTCTTTAAAATATTAAAATGAGCCTTCCAATTTAACGACCGATCAAAAGTGAGTCCTAAAAATCGGGCAGTATCTTGCACAGATATGAGTGTATTATAAAGATATAAGAATGGTTCCTGATAACAACTACGAATGCGGCAAAAGTGCACACACTGGGTTTTCTCAACGGAAAATTTAAACCCATTGTTAGTTGTCCAGTTCTGGATGCTATTAATGGCCAACTGCAGGTGACGTTGTGCAGTACGAATGTACTTTGACGAGCAGTAGATCGCCAAGTCGTCAACGTAGAGCGATGACTCTACAGACGATGGAATGCTGTCAATTATGCCATTAATAGCGATGGAAAATAAGGTGACACTAAGAACCGAACCCTGTGGAACACCATTCTCCTGTGCAAAGACACTAGACAAAGTGTTGCCGATACGGACTTGGAAGAAACGCTCTAATAAAAAATTATTTATAAAATTCCCAAGATGTCCTCTGATACCCCAATTATGTAGTGTTCGGAGTATTCCATACCGCCATGTAGTGTCGTAAGCCTTTTCAAGGTCAAAAAAGACCGCTATCAAGTGTTGTTTGTTAAGAAAAGCGTCCTGGATGGCGGACTCTAACCTGACTAGATGATCCATCGTCGAACGGTGCTTACGAAAGCCACACTGGGCATTCGTGATCAAATGTCTGGATTCAAGAATCCAAACCAGTCGCCGGTTGATCATACGTTCGAGAAGTTTTGACAAACAGCTAGTCAGTGAGACAGGACGATAACTTGATGCTTGTTTTCGGTCTTTACCGGGCTTCAACAACGGCACTACAATAGAATTACACCAAGCGGTAGGAAACGTATTGGTGTACCATATTAAATTATACATCTTGAGAAGGAATATAGATCCGGAGGGAGGTAGCTTTTTCAAAAACTGGTAATGGATATCGTCAGATCCTGGAGAAGTATCATGGCAATCATGCAAACTCGACTGTAGTTCCCACGAGGAGAAAGGTGCGTTGTAGTTCTCCTCATTTTGTGAGGAAAAGTTCAATACAACTTGTTCTGCTTGATTTTTCTGAGCAGAAAAACTTTCTAGATAGTTTGCGGAACTCGAAACTTTTGCATAGCATGAACCCATGTGATCAGCGACTTCATCAGGCGACGTAATTATGCCATTTCCCATTACCAATCCAGAAATATAATTGAAACTCTGTTTGCCAGAGATCCTCCGAATTTTCTCCCACACCTCGCGAGCGGGAGTACAACTTCTTACAGTGGAAACAAACTCACTCCATGACTGCTTCTTACTCTCTGCTATGATACGTCTGGCAATGGAACGCTTTTGCATGAAAATAATACGATTTTCATCCGTCATATTATTTTTAAAGCGACGGAGAGCTTTACGACGTTCACGGATGGCATCCCGACAAGCCTCATTCCACCAAGGAACGGGCACACGTCGCGGTGTCGTTGACGTGCGTGGGACTGCAGCTAAAGCCGCCTCGATGACCGCATCCGTGAAATGCTCTACAGCAGCATCGACATTGCCAAAGTTCATTTCGCCGACATTTAGCACTTGTTGGAAGTGTGACCAATTAGCGTCTTTTATTTTCCACTTCGGGGAGCGTCTTTCATCAACATGGAATGAAAGAAGACGACAAATGATTGGGAAATGGTCACTGCTACAAAGATCGGCATTTACTTCCCATTCACAGGATGGCGCTATAGAAGAAGAGCAGAGAGTAAGGTCTATAGCTGAAAATGTCCCATTAGCAGCCGAGAAATGTGTATTGGAACCTGTGTTCAATGCAACTAAGTTTTGATTTAGAATCAACATCTCTATTAGCCTTCCACGAGCATCCACATGATTAGAACCCCAAGAGGGATTATGGGCATTAAAATCCCCCATGATTATAAAGGGGCGTGGAAGCTGATCTATAACAGATGTAATGGTTGCAAGTGTCGGTTGTTCTGTTGGAGGAATGTATATTGAACACAAAGTTACCGGTTTCGGCGCATAAAGTCTGACAGCGATTACCTGTAAGTCAGATTGTAATGGGACATTTTCGGAAAACACATTGTTTCGTACTAAAACTGCCACTCCGCCACTGGCACGTTCAACGAATGGTTTATCTTTACGATAAATCGTAAAACCACGAAGAACAGGAGTGTTTGTGTCTTTCAAATGTGTTTCCTGTAAACTAATAGCAGTAGCATTATGGTCGTTAAGGAGGAGTTTCAATTCACTGAAATGAATATAAAAGCCGTTCATGTTCCACTGTAAGAAATTGAATGGTAATTATAAGAAGATAAAAGCTACCTCTTTTTATTCCTCGCCACCTCACTACGGTGGTGAGGAGGTCGGGATATATCTTCGTCCATAGCAGAGTCTGCACTGCTGCTATGGTCGATGCGAGTTTTCGTAATAGTCATTGTGTGACTATTATCCCGGTTTAAGATCACCTTAGTGTTCTTGACCGGAGGAGATGTTTTAATACTCTTTTCGACAAGAGATTTTGTCGGTGATGTCGTCTTTTTAACTGGAGATCTTGATCTATCATCCGTACTATTTTTGTTTTTGTTTGACTTTTTGGCAACAACTTTAGAATTTGATGGGGACACTTCAGTTTGTGTAGACATGTCACAGGTCTGTGTTGACATGTCTACTTTAACGATAGGGGCGGCAGCAATGCTTGCAAAGGAACGTGTAAAAGAAGGAACAGTTTCGCGATATTTGCGCTTGGCTTCTGCAAAAGAAATTTTTTCAGTGGTTCTGATTTCTTGGATCTTGAACTCCACTTTGTACTGTGGACATTCTCTAGACCTTGCAGAGTGAATTCCGTCGCAATTAATGCAATGCGATACCCTTTTGCATGGAATATCTTCATGTACAGGTTGGCCGCAATTGTCACAGAGACTGGGAAAGCTACAGTTGTTCTGTGAGTGTCCAAACTTTTGACATTTGTAACAGCGCAAGGGAGATGGTATGTATTGACGTATTTTTAATAAATAGAAGGCTGCTTGAATGGATGGCGGAGGCTGCGGTGTACAGAATGTAAGAATATGAGACGGTGTAGGTACTAATTGACCGTCTCTACGTGCGTGGATTCGGTATACATCTGTAACACCTTGGTCTTTAAGTTCCTCTTTTATTGTTTCAACAGTGCAGTTAAGGAGATCAAAACAATAAATAATGCCTTTAGAAAAATTAAGCTGTTTATGTACTTCAACTTTTATTGGTACGTCAGTAACCATATCTATCCCTTTAATGCTGGTAGAAGCTAAGATCTTGTCTGCTTGCTGTGGTGACGAAGTTTCTATTAATAAAGTGCCATCACGTAATTTTTTTACACATTTTAATGTCCCGTATAATCCAGTAAGGTGTTTGGAGATATAAAAGGGACTATCGTTATTAAAGTTGCCGTTGTCTTTGCGCATCAATAAATACCTTTTACAAGGAGTTATCATCGAATCATTGCCAAATAACAAATTAAAATTTTCGTCACTACGCCCTCTCTTAGAGGGAGGGCTGTTTAAGGGGGGAAAATTATTCATAATTTTAGTTATGAACTTCATCACCCGTGCTCCCCGCCCACCACGGAGCCCAACAAGGGGACGATGACCGCAAACCGGTACAGAGCGTCAGGGCTACACGGTGATATAGTCAGCTCCAAAGACGGCGCCACTCCATCAATAGACACTGGCTCACCCCGCCGGGATACTTAATATCCACGACGTTAGCCGATTGACTAGACTGGGTTAGGTCTAGCCGCCCGTTTACAGCGAAGCGGAGGCCAAAGCAGTGTGTTGGCGCACCAAGGCTAACCTCAACTGCCAGGACCCTCTTTTCCGCCTTACGGGTCACCGCGCACGGCAAACACGCAGGTGTACTATTAGGGACTACTACAAACAAAGGACAGCAACAAAAGTGTACCCATAACGGAGGGACAAGACCGCTAACAACAACAAAAAGAAGAGAGAAACGAAGGAGAAAAAAAGTTGCGACTGTCCTTCCTTCATAATAGTCCCTAAATGAATCACCCAGCCGGGTACACAACCGACTGGTGCGTGCTCGGGTTTCCCTGGGTTCGCCAATTCCCAAAGAACATTGTAATGCAATTGCGATAAACAACGACATTCCAATGTTCCCCCTGGGGGCAACCGTTTTTGTAGATCCAAAAATAACGAAGTTAGCAATAGTGCCGACTTAACTTTGAAGACCCTGTATATTTGACTTTATTTTTGCTCAATTATTTACCTACTTGTTAAATCTGGTATACCTACTGAATGTTTTTTTTACTAAATTGTAACCCCCCACTACGCTACAAATTTTCTTTTCTTGGGGATCGGAGAACTTGTTCCGGCTCGGCAAGTTCATACTTTTCAAAGTGCGAGGTAGAGTTGTGGCGCCCAATATAATATACACTTTAGCTGGCAAAATTTCTTTTCACGTTAGACCCTCCTACTCTGCCAGTATATTTTTTTGTTAGCCGACGCACTTTTTTTTCTCTTTCTTTTTATTTATTTCAGCCAGCCCTTTAACAATCAATACGTTTTGCGCGTAATAAGCCTTGGAAACCCACGGTTAAAACGTAATGTCCTTTTCAACCGCTGTATTTATTATGTCCTTCATCGAATTTTAAAGTATTATGCATAGATAGATAGATATGTTTATTTGCATTGCCAAAATTTGGATACAAAGCAAAGAAATCCTTCAGACTTCAGTCATATTTTTACTTCCCGAGATTTTAACAGATTTCACGTTTTGAGACCCTAGCAATCGTTAAAGATCATTTTCTGACTGATGTCTGTATGTGTGTGTGTCTCTGTGTGTATGGGCCAATTTTTTGCCTTCGATATCTTAAAAACGGAACAACATACGGCCATGCCGATTATTCTATTGTGTTTATCAGCCTTTAACTTAGATCTGATTAGATTTTGAGTCAAATTGGTTCACTGGATCCTGAGATATTCAAAAAAACGTTCTCAATGTCACGTATTAACATAGGTAAAAAAATATATAAATGAATTCTAGATGTTATAATATGAAAAAAATGTAAATGTTTTTTTTCTCTAAAATGTGTTTTCGAGAAAAAAATATTTTACTAAAAAAAATAAAAATTGTACGTAAATCAAGGTAACCATGATTTTTGCTATATTAAGCTAGCCATCAGTAGATCACCAAACAAAAAATTCGACTGATGACCAGTCCTATACTTCCCACCTAGTAAATATTTTCAAAAAATAAACTCTTTTTTTTTATTCTTTGACTAGGCCCAAACAACCTTAGCTGTTGGTGGTCTTTAAAACACAATTTAATTTGTAATCTTTGAAAAAAGCATGACCCTCTTTTTTGTTTGGTGATCTATACTGATGGCTAGCTTATTATAGCAAAAATCATGGTTACCTTGATTTACAATTTTCTTTTTTTAGTAAAATATTTTTTTTCTCGAAAACTATACATTTTAGAGAAAAAAAATTTACATTTTTTTCATATTATAACATCTAGAATTCATTTATATTTTTTTTAACTATGTTAATACGTGACATTGAGAACGTTTTTTTGAATATCTCAGGATCCACTGAACCGATTTGACTCAAAATGATCTAAGTTAAAGGCTGATAAACACAATAGAACAATCGGCATGCCCGTATGTTGTTCCGTTCTTAAGATATCGAAGGCGAAAAATTGACCACATACACACACACACACACATACAGACATCAATCAGAAAATGATTTTAAACGATTGCTAGGGTCTCAAAACGTGAAAATCTGTAAAAATCTCGAAATATTTTTTTCGGACTAAATCCATTACTTCCCTACCATAGTAGAGGTGGGAAGTAAAAAGAGGGCCATGCTTTTTTCAAAGAATAAAAATTAAATTATGTTTTAAAGACCGCCAACAGCTAAGGTTATTTGGATCTAGTCAAAGAATAAAAAAAGAGTGTTTATTTTTTGCAAATATTTACTAGGTGGGAAGTATAGGACTGGTCATCAGTCGAATTTTTTATCCCATACCTGATACCGATACCTTTAAAATTGGAGAAGTTATCGCCATCCAAAGTTAAAATCATTATAAAGTTCTAGTAGTGAAAATTAATTATTTATTTCGAAGCGCGCTACCTTCTATACGGAATAAAAAAAGTAACAACTAAAAAAAATTTATAAAAAAACAAAACGTCCTTTAAGAAAAGCCACTAAAAAAAAAAAATAATAAAATTTTGAGGTGGCGTCAATTTAATTACTAAAACTTTAAATATTTAGGTACTTTTATTTTATTAAGAGTATTCTCCACCGAAAGTTACCCCCTGCACTCTTCATCTAAAATCTTTTCTTCTTACCTAAAAACGGTTACCACTCTCCTTACGCTATTTTTTAAGCTAGAGGGTTCGGGCAAACACCAAATAAAGGACCACGAATCACACCACATTTCCTACAGGTGAATTTTTTGAAAAAATGTTTTGGCTACGTGTGAAATATTACGTAATTTTTAAAATGTTATAAGTTTTTTCAGGATTTTTTTTCAATTTTTTTTGCCTGTAGGATCTGTAGTGTGGTTCTCGGTTCTTCATTTGGCGTCTATCCGAACCCTTTAGCTTTGAAAACAGCATCGGTAGAGTGGTATCCGTTTTTAGGCGAGGGGAAAGGATTTGAGATGAAGAGTGTAGGGGGTAACTTCCGGTAGAAAATGTTCTTAAATTGGCGCCGAGCTCAACATTTTATTATTTTCCTCTTTTTAGCGACTTTTTTTGTAGGAGGTTCTATTTTTCTATATAATTTTTTTTATTCTTTACTTTTTAGTGACTTTAAAACGTAGTTTACACGTTATTAACCGACTTCTTTCTTGATATTTGATTATGAAACTTAAGAAAAACTACTGAATCGTTTTAAATAAAATTTATATGGGACCATTCCGTAAACAATCTGAACCCAACGGCGTCGAAATTATTCAAATCGATCAACCCTCGAGAAGTTATGGCTGAAAAAACAAAAAAATGATTGATGACTACTGTTTTTAAAAATATAAAACTCGTCCAAAGAAAATAAAATGCCCTAAACGATGATTTTGTCCGAATTATCGCTTTATGCACGCAATTATATATTTCTGAACATAAGATAAACCAATAAAAATCAAGTACTTATTTAAATTTATTTGGAAAATTATTACAAAAAGGAATTGAGGCAACAGTTTAACGATAATTTTACAAACAAGATCCATGAGTGTTCATTTTTAAATACACTAATTATAATTAAACACACATACACAAGATTCAGGTAGGCACATTTTTTATTCTTTGTTTGTATTTAATAACTTCTGCTAAATTTTACGAAGCGTAACTTTTAATTGTTTGTTTACTTCGACGGCTTGTTAATAGTCACGCAAACAAGCCGGAAGTGTGTGTATCATACATAGAGGTATGGTATAATGCTGTTGATATTTCAAACGCATGTTACATACTGCAGTCCAATCCGAGCTCTATTATAGACAGTGGTGGTGAGTGTGTTGTGACTGAAGTCAACCGACGTTTATAAAGGAATCTATATAATATATGTTACGGAAAATCATATAAATCTTATTGAGCAGTTAAAAGCTGCATAGCCATACAAACAGCAGCTGGTCCGTGGTAATATTATACCAGTAACATTGGAAATATCCGCCTAGTCCTCTGGGCTCTGATAATATTGGACAAATTATCTGAGGAAGCACAAGAGTCTAGAAACAAAGATTTAAAAAAATATAGAGAAATGCATACGCAAAAATTGTCAAAAGTTCACGGAAATCAAGATTTATCGTGTATCGACTGATGAGTTATTAGTTATATTTATAACTTAAAAATTAAATCCGCTCTCGCATGAAGTGTGATTTAGTCTTGAAATAGATATATATAGGGGGAGAACAGATCCCACTCTCGGAACACTGTGTGAGTAAGAGGTAACTCAACCAGCCGGAAACTGGGAATTTCGGGTTCAAGTCCTGACAGTGGTCTTTATTTTTTCCGTGTATATCTTAATTGTTTGACGATTAACATCACGATGGCATGTTCGCCGACTGATTACGTTAAGATAAGAAAAGTATTTATTTGTGGTTTAGCTAATATTGTCTATTTAATAATTATTATATTATAACCACAAAAAACTCAACTCTCATTGTTGTATTTATTAAAGAGATTCCTAATTTCCTCAGATAGGGGATCTGAGGAAATTAGGAATCTATTTAATAAAACTTGATTTAAATATAGAGAAATGCATACGCGAAAATTGTTAAGAGTTTACGGAAATCAAGATTTATTAAATAGATTCCTAATTTCCTCAGATCCCCTAATCAGTTCCCTTAGAAAACTGCCCCATCGTTGTCTTCTGAAATTTTATCCTTATTAAAGCAGCCACCAATCAAATCAGAAAAGTCTCGAGAGGAGCCATCGGCTGCTATGGGCGTAGAAAGCGATGTTTTTAAGACCTATCGCAATCATCGGATAGTGATACGGACTAAAATATGTATTCTTCACTAGCGGTACCCGTTCGGTCGCCCGGGTGGTATGAAATTTTTAATAGCGATCATCCGCATGGCTCCGCTCACGTAAATTTAAATTTTTTTATGCCCAGTAATATAAAATCCCGTATATATTGTTAATTTATTATCCCCCCCCCCGCGAGAATTAGTCAGACAGGCCACCCAATTTCACCGCCTTAGGAAAAATCCTTTCTTAGTGCACCTCTACACCCTGTAAGGAATATAACTTTCGAATTTCATGTTTCTATTTTTAGTGGTTTAGGCTGTGCAATACACTTCCCTTTGTCCCCCTTAGGAGTTGAATTTCGAAAATTCCCTTCTTATTGGGAGCTTACGTCACAAAAGGAACCTACTGTATAAGTAAAATTTATACAATATAGTTTAATTGTTTTGTTGTCTACATACCCGTTAACCTCTATTTTTATTATATTTACTGGCCGTGAACATTATGCCTAACTGCTCCCAGGGAGAACATTGGAATGTCGTTGTTTATCGCAATTGCATTCCAATGTTCTTTGGGAATTGGCGAACCCAGGGAAACCCGAGCACGCACCAGTCGGTTGTGTACCCGGCTGGGTGATTCATTTAGGGACTATTATGAAGAAAGGACAGTCGCAACTTTTTTCTTCTTCGTTTCTCTCTTCTTTTTGGTTGTTGTTAGCGGTCTTGTCCCTCCGTAATGGGTACACTTTTGTTGCTGTCCTTTGTTTGTAGTAGTCCCTAATAGTACACCTGCGTGTTTGCCGTGCGCGGTGACCCGTAAGGCGGAAAAGAGGATCCTGGCAGTTGAGGTTCGCTTGGGTGCACCAACACACTGCTTTGGCCTCCGCTTCGCTGTAAACGGGCGGCTAGACCTAACCCAGTCTAGTCAATCGGCTAACGTCGTGTTTATTTAGTATTCCGGCGGGGTGAGCCAGTGTCTTTGGATGGAGTGGCGCCGTCTCTTGAGCTGACTATATCACCGTGTAGCCCTGGCGCTCTGTACCGGTTTGCGGTCATCGTCCCCTTGTTGGGCTCCGTGGTGGGTGGGGAGCACGGGTGTGCCGTCAGTTGATCCCAGCAATTTGATACCACGACATTTGATCCCACGACAACTGATCCCAACGACATTTGATCCCAACGACAATTGATCCCACGACATTTGATCCCAAAAAATTGTCTATAAACCGACAGAGCCTGATAAGTAATAAAGTTATTAAATTTTATTAATTTAATGAAATAATTTAATCGATTATTCTCTTTGTCGGGAAATTTGTTTGAATTAAATTTGTATACGTTGTGATATATTTGTAATTACATTGTTATTAGAATTCTAACGGATGTAATTGTATAATGTGTTTATTATTTAATAATTCTTTAGAGATTATGTAATGATCAAGTTGAATAATTCACTTTTATTTAAAATTGCCCGCGATACGTCCTAATTTTGTCAAATATTGTATTTTATGAATTAATAACAAATTATCACGCTGACTTTTCATAAACTTAAATGGCATATTTAATAATTCGTTATAATGTTAAAAGCACGAAAGATCAAATTGACTGCACACCTGACGTTTCAAAGTTTCTATGTACAATAATTTTTCAACAAAATTTATAAAAAACAATATTTGACAAAATTACGACGTATCCCGGGCAATGATAAATAAAAGTGAATTATTCAACTTGATCATTACATAATCTCTAAAGGATTATTAACTCATAAACACATTATACTATTACATTCGTTAGAATTCTAATAACAATGTAATTACAAATATATCACAACGTCTACAAATTTAATTCAAACAAATTTCCCGACAAAGAGAATAATCTATTAAATTATTTCATTAAATTAATAAAATTTAATAACTTTATTACTTATCAGGCTCTGTTAGTTTATAGACAATTTTTTGGGATCAAATGTCGTGGGATCAATTGTCGTTGGGATCAAATGTAGTTGGGATCAATTGTCGTGAGATCAAATGTCGTGGGATCAAATTGCTGGGATCAAATGTCATGGAACCGGGAGCACGGTTGATGAATATAAAAAAATTATTATGGAAAATTTCCCCCCATTAAATAGCCCTCCCTCTAAGAGAGGGCGTAAAGATGACAATTTAAATTTATTATTTGGTAATGATCTGGCGAATGTTACTCCTTGTAACAGATATTTGATAATGACTAAGGTAACTGAAAACTTCAACGGCGACAGTCCCTTTTACATTAATAAACATCTTGATGGCTTGTTTGGAACTTTTCCAAGTGTTAAAAAGTTGCGTGATGGATGTTTATTAATTGAAACAGCTTCACAGCATCACAGCTTTTTCTGTCGTGGCTGGATCCGAATCGAGACTATCGTTCCGTTTACACGGATGGCTCGAAGTCTCTCGACCGAGTTGGTTGCGCGTTCGTCACCGATAACGACAGTGTTGGATACAAGTTGTCTCAAGAGTGCAGTATTTTTACTGCAGAATTATATGCAATCTTGCAGGCCTTGAGACATGTTCACGGTCCGCACAAATATGTTATTTGCAGCGACTCTTTGAGTTCTCTACAGGCATTGCAGCGTTCCTATCCCAGCCACCCTCTTATTTGTTTAATTCAGGACAAATTGTACTCTTTGAAAATAGGTGGAACCACTGTCCGGTTTTGTTGGGTTCCCGGCCACATGGGAATCGCTGGCAATGAATTAGCTGGCACTGCAGCTAAAGACGCTGCAAATGACGGTCAGAGCGTGTTTTGCGTTATCGGTGACGACCTTAAGAACGTACTGATTTCAGCCGTTTAGCAGCTCTGGAAAGATGAATGGAATGCTGTCGAGGAGAATAAGTTAAGAGCTATAAAATCTACAGTTGACCCATAGCTCACATCTTGCCGTCCCTCCAGGTGGGAGGAAGTGGTTCTTACACGGCTACGCATCGGTCACTGTAGATTAAGTCATGGTTTTTTAATGGCTCGTGAGGACCGCCCCTTTGTGAGACGTGTGACACTCGTGTTACCGTCTCGCAGATTTTAATGGAGTGTGTCTAGTTTAGGGACACACGACAGCAGATCGGATTGTCAGGTGATCTGTCGGTTGTATTAGGAAATGACCTTGACAATGTCGATCTGCTGTTTCGAATTTTAAAAGAAACCGGTCTTGACCGGTTAATTTAATTTTATTTATTTATATACATTTAGGCTCCTTTTCAGCCTAAATGGATTTTTTCTTTATATCTTACTACATTATATTACATGACAGTTTATATTTTGTACTTATAATGATATTTTATTTTATTGGGTGTGAAATTTTAATTTTGCTTTTATTTTATTGATTATGCTTTTATTTTATTGATTTTGCTTTTATTTTATCGATTTTGCTTTTATTTTATTGATTTTACTTTTGTTTTGTTTACATTCTGTTTCCTTACAGACGCTAATGTCCTCTGATGTCGAGCGTCTATAATTCACAATTCAATTCAATTATGCCTAACTACTGTATAAATTTAGAGGTTTTGTTATACGAAGAATGTTGAAAACTTATAAATTTGCAATTCTCTCAAATAATCAACCCCCTAGAAACTATCCCCATGACTTGAAATTTTTCTAATTTAATTTTTCCCTTTTTATTGAGACCATTCTAAAGTTATTTAAAACATATTCCAAGTTTTGCCCGCTTTTTAAAATTTTCTAGACCACTGTGCCATGGCAGGGTTTTTTCTTTACATTTATATATAGGAAATTCCTGATTTGCCCCTTCTAGGACAGGAAAAAATTCCTGATTTGCCCCCTTCCCCCCTAGGCCTAGGCAATTAAAAAAACATTAATTAATAGAAAACTATGATTTTAATTAAATCTTTATTTAAACTTCGACATCCTCATTCACTACTTCACATCTTGATTGACTTCCGTGGTCACAAGAGTGTTGAAAAACTAATGATGAATATGTGGAATATACGGAAGTAAGTCGCACATATCCTGTTTCTTCATCGCATTAACTAGTCTGGTCTCTTTGTAAATCGAGTCCTGAACCATATTCTTCAGTTCAGATAGCCTTTCGGTTCTTCCTTTGTTCACACCGACAGTAAAGAGTGGCATGTTTAAAGTCTCTTTATAATGGAAAGAGAAGGGTTAACTTTTAACACAGCGAATCCATTGCATTTTAAACTATGAGACCTCTTGCTTTTAGGTATTCATTTTTAGTGATAGATTCTAGCAGAAAAAATGTCTTACCTCTAGAGTATAATTATTCGATGGAGCCGAAGTCTGAATCATTTGGCAGGAAACAGTGACCACTTACAATAAATTTATGGTCAATTAATTGTCTGTATGTTATTGGTATCACTGTGGACCAGTTTCATTAGTGATAGAGTGAAATTCCATTTTCTGTATTGACCTGTGAATGTGTACATGACAACATGATTGGCTTCAGAAGCTCTAAAATCAATATGTTTTATTATACAGAAGCTGATTTCTCCAGAGCCGCGAGAACCTATGGTCTCATCCCAGACGTACATCAATCCTAAATCAGTAGAAAGTTCATGACATCCAACGTTATGTACTGTAACGTACACTTTTTCCCACGACCGGGAGACCACAGCTAGCTAAGCTCAGCAGCGCGGGGGACGTGGGTCTAAATAAAAAAAACACATAACAACAACCCATGAAACGCTCACCAGAAATGTCCCAAGAAGAGCTTAAATAAAAAAATCCAACACCTACCACTCGACACATATAACGACACAGTTAAAAAAAGGCCCAAAACAGGGCTTAGAAATCCGACCACCAACCACTTCACACAATCCCAACAAGCAAATCAAAAAAATCCCGAATAACGCTCCAGGTATCTCCAGATGACACGTAACTTACGGATCCACCGACTAAGAGTTTAAGGGCGCCAGGACACCGAATCGCAAGCAGCCACACGTAATTTTATATTTTCGGTAAATATTACGCGCATTTCACTGAGGTCTATGATGATATATTTAGCATTTTAGATCACTAAATAAATAAGGAAAATAACTCAACTTTCGTGTACTCGCTCGCTCTCTTAGGGCAATAGCGATATGGCCAGGACAATGTCGTAAAAATCATACGTAGATTATGAATTGTTAACAGCGCCGAATTTGCATAGACAATGGTATTGGTTGGTAAATTATTTTATGATGCCTAGCATAACAGGATACTATTGACATTGGCCGGCCAATTACGTGATTGACCGGATAGGCGTCATTGTCCGTAACGTATACGTGTAAGACTAAAGCCGAATCTACATTTTATGCGTTATTCTTTAACGAATATTCGATGCTCACTGTGAACATCATCTCTTATGTGCGAATATTTGTCATATAAAGTAAAAACCGGTCAAGTGCGACTCGGACTCGCGTGGAGAGGGTTCCGTACTATTCCGTTTTCAGTGGGAAATTAAAAACTTAGGAGTTTCGTGTAGGTTTTCCTGTAAACTGTGAGTGAAGCCCTATATTCCCTATTAATTTAAGGCTCAGTAGTTTCGTATATTTTCTTTAATATCTTTAAAAATATGCATTATAAATTATAAAAAAATATATTTGTATTTCTCTCGGTATCCCTATCCCTATATTATTAAACGAGCAAATCTTGTATATATGTACCTATGTATCTATGTACCTATATAAATATTTTCTCGAAAACGGCTCTAACGATTTTGATCAAATTTACCGAAAAGGGGTTTCGGGGGACAAAAAATTCGATTTAACTAGGTCTCATCCCTGGAAAAATTTGTTTTCTTATCGATTTTATCATTTTAAAAAACAGTTTTTTTAACGTCATAAAACAGTGTCGTACTGTGAGTAGGCTTTGGAAAAAACAAACTATTTTCATTATTTATGTCAAATTACTCTGACAGTCAATCTTTAACTTATTAAAATAATCAGTAATTATTTGAAAAGTAAAAAAATAACAACAATAAAATCTAAACATAATTATGTAAGTAGTTTTAGCTAATATTTAATTAAATAGGTATGTTATTTTTATATTACCTATATAAAATATGTATAGGTAAGTACGTTAAATGTAGTATGACGTATAATCTTACCTAGACCTTTTTTTCTCAAAAACGACTAACGATTTTGATGAAATTTACAAAATGGGGATTTTTCGGGGCGAGAAATCGATCTAGGTAGGAATTTTGGTTCCAGAGGGGAGCAATTAAAAAAAAGGTGTTTTTTATTTATTATAACTCGCTCAATTAAAGTCAGATTGATTCGAAGTCTATTTCTACATAGATTTTATATAATATATCACAACTGTTAAAATTGCAAATGAACACTAATATAAGAAGTGTCTTGCACAATATGTAAATAATGACAAAACGGCGCCGCGGGTCTGTGTAAAAACACATCGATTTTTAAAAACTATTGTTAAGATACATATAAAAAAGTTTTGCGTATCTAAAAATTGGCACGGCGGCCCAAAGGGCCGCACTTCTAGCGCCGCAGGCATTTATATCAAAACACATCGATTTTTAAAAACTATGATGAAGATACATGCAAAAAAAGTTTTGCGCGGGTTATAGTCTGACGTTTGTTATTAAAAGAATCGATTTTTGTAAGTTTTTCAGTAGGTACCGATGCAAAAAAAATATTTGAAGCTTACTGGAAGTTGTTAAGATGACATCACAGAGAAAAAGTATTTCGATAAAGTTGATATTTGGTATCAATGCTTAAAATTGGATTGTTAAAATGGCAACGGGCGAGCAAAATTTCATCTGATTCGAACATTTTTACAAGATATTCAATCTATGAAATTCGGTTTTTGCGAGTTCTTCAGTCAAAACAATAACGGTAGTAGATTTGAAAATGGCGACCTAAATAATATTTACAGGAAAAAATGCTTGATTCAAGTTGATATTTAGTTTTTACGCTTAAAAATACACATACCTAGGTAGTTAATATTTAACAGAAACAATTATTGTAAATTATGTTACAGAAATAAATTCGTTTCGGAATAATATTCTGAGAAAATAATATCTCACAGCATATTAAGTACTGTTTTTATTGAACTCATCCGAGCAAAGCTCGGCCACCCAGATATTTTCTCATAATGAGCCCTTTCATTTGATACGTCACATGATGCACTTGAAAAATATTTCTTTTAATTTTCTACTTTGCCCCCAAAATTAGATTCAGACTTTCGTTTAGGTTTTCCTGTAAACTATGAGTGAGGTCCTATATTCACTATTTTTTTTCAAAATTTCAGGCTCAGTAGTTTCGGAGATAAGAGGAGGGGATTGCTCGGTTTTCGTATATTTTCATTAATATCTTTTAAACTAGGTATGCATTTTAAAATTATAAAAAAATATACATATTTGTATTTCTCATAACGAGCCATTTCATTTGATACGACACATAATGCACTTGAAAAATTTTTTTTTTAATTTTCTACTTTGCCCTCCAATATTTACTCCCAAAATCAGAATTCGTTTATTTACGCTATACGTCCGTGTTTGGGTCACCTAACTCTATATATGTACCAAATTTCAACTTTTTTCGTCCAGTAGATTCGGAAAACTAAGCTGTGACAGACGGACAGACAGACAGACACAAGAGTGATCCTATAAGGGTTCCGTTTTTTTTTCATTCTGAGGTACGGAACCCTAGAAATGAACATTGTTCGGTCTAGAGTCGGTAAACTACCACACATTGAAGGTCTAATTACAAGTGAACATTCTGGGTAAGTTCGGTTTTGAGCTCAGATCGATCTGTAGTTTAAATTTATGTAAATTCAAACTCTACAGATCTATCTGAGCGCAAAACCGAACTTAACCTCTATTACCAGTATTCGTGAACGCAATGTGGAGCCGGCTTAACAACAGGTTAATGCATACGCTATGCTGCAGATACACACATATATATCGTATGTACATTGTGCCCTGACTGGGGAAGTTGTTGAGTCTTTGGTTACCGACTTGAATGTCATCGATTTTATAACAAACAAAGATGAACAACGCATTTTTCCTGACAGGATTGTAATATTAACATATATAACAAAGGTTTTGAGAAAATTGTCAAGAATATAATATATTTAATTTGAATACAATTTTATTTAAAAAATATTTTTAAAATTTTCATCTAGCATCTAAAGTAACTATTAAACACAACTTATATAATGGACAACGATTCGTTAATTTCATTTGATCGCAATTTTCTCTTCACATGTCGCATAAGTTTTCGGACAGAATTAATAGCGATTATATTAATCTTTTGGAAAATTCTGCGACTCTGCGACTGAGTTGTTCT
The DNA here is from genome assembly GCA_039654895.1 of Mongoloraphidia duomilia. Lineage (NCBI taxonomy): Eukaryota > Metazoa > Arthropoda > Insecta > Raphidioptera > Raphidiidae > Mongoloraphidia > Mongoloraphidia duomilia. The sequence continues at coordinate 44,408,685 of CM077516.1, read as the reverse complement.
TCATTTTGGGTTTCCTAGTCGTTATCGTCAATCTTTCTACTAAGTAAAGTTTAAAAATCTTTGATAGGCCTCGCCTGGGGAACATTTGATTAAAATTGATGGGTTGTCATTTTTGGCATGAGTGAAAAATTGAAACATTGCATTGAGCCGATTCAGTCATTCCCTTGTGACTATTATAGCTTATAATAAAATCAACCAATTTTGGTAGTCAGAGATTAAAATAACGGTTTTCATCTACTGTTTCACCTCAATACATGTTTCAGCTCTCCTTACCACTTTGTCCAATTTTTGAGAGGTTTACATAAAGCAATCTCTTAGCTGTCTTTTATAGTTCGATAAATTATTGTTGCAACTGATAAAATTTTTATTCTTTATTATATTTGTTATAAAACATTTAAAACAGTTTATAAAACATTTTCATCAATTCGGTCGCAAAAATTGTATTTGTGTCATTATAAATTAGGACATTCATAGATTTTTTATTTCCAATGGCGGGTTGATATTGCATTGTTTACTTATAAAAAGGCAGCACTTCATCCTGTGAGTGTAGGAAAGCGGGACTAGAATGCGCAACAATATGTGGCTACTGCCATGGTACATCATGTCTGAACTCAAACTATACTTTTAACACGGATGTTCAGAGGGAGCTTGACGAAAATTATTTTTTCATGATCGATAATGAAGACAAAGATGATGATCACAGCCCCGCAAATTCACATCAAGCAGAAACGGCTCAGTAAAACCTCATAGAGAACGCTACTCCCCGTGTACAACAATATTAAATAGTAAGAATTTCCTAATTATTATGTGAATGAGAAATATAAGGCATAAATTTGATCGTTGTTGTTGATTAATACCAGAAGTGTGATTTTAACGACAGCTTGGGACAGAAAATATATTTATCCATATATTAAACCGCGTATAACAAAAAGAAATATTCAAAATACGAATAAAATGAATTCCACCTTTTTTATAGAGAATTTAATGAGCTTTGATTTTTATAATAACCTTCATCCCGATCGGACCAATGATTACCGAGATATGATAAAAAACCTGGATTGGAGCACCTTTTTTTCAAGATGGCGGATCGAGCCTGGAAGGTAGAGGTCAAGACTTTTAGTATGTTCAAAAGTATGCCAAAATGAAGGTCTCCACCAATTTATAGCTTTTTACCGGTTAGTTATTCTATTTTTGCTAATATGACTGGACTATTATGATATACCGACTTTACAAATTATTTTTCTCCAATAGTTTGTATTTTTTTAAATTAATTTTCGTATTATATGCAGGGCTGCCAACCCTCCGGGTTTGACCCGGACTATCCATGTTTTGAATTAATTCTCCGGGTTCAAACACAAAATCTCCGGAAAAATAAATTTTCGCCGCGCTGAAAAAAAAGTTGTTTTTATTTTATTTTTGTTAATGTTTAAATTTAATTATTATTGTTTTATTGTTAATTTTTATTTGTTAACTGTTTTCGTTTATTTTTATATTTTTTACAAAATAAACAACTTTAATTTGAAAAACAATTAGGTATTGAATTACAAATTACAAGTTTCCCGAAGTGTAATAAAATGCTTTAAATATTAGGTAAAATGCATTAATATTACGTTTTTAAGAGTCAATAGGGCTTGAGAATGGCCGAGAGTGTAGCAATGCTGTTGTTTACATGGCGTTGCTATGGTTCCTCTATTGCAAGTCACCAGTTCCCGGGTTTTAGCTCGAGAGCTGGTAAAATGTCAATTAGATTTTCAATTTATTATTAAAAAAAAAATAATGAATTGAAAATATGAATTGGTGCTAGGCCCATAACCTTAGCTGTTGGTGGTCTTTAAAACACACACAAGAGTCAATATTTGCTTTGAGAAATTTGCTTCAAATTTGCGTTTTGGGGCTTATTTTTTGAAATTTTTTTCCGGGGGAGACCCTCCTGATATATGGGTTAACGCTACTGTACACCTTGTCCCGTCCTTAGTCTCATATCTCCGGGTTTAGCTGGGTGCAAAGTTGGCAACCTTGACTATAAGCGTAATTATATCATATTTTCGTACTCAACAGTAAATAATTGTAATATAAATGTGGTAGGTAATTGCTATTGTAATACTTAATTACTAGGTAGGTAGGTTATCCATAAATTGGAAATGCTGACATCGAGCAAAGTAATAAAATCAATGGTGCAAGTCACCTACCTTGTTTGTACAGTTTGTCTATCTTGACAGACGTCTCAAATTAATTGCCTCGTAATTACAGTGTACGTATACAAGAGGAGGGAACATAGCCATTGGCTGGTTTTTTGGAATTCTATGTTTTTGAGCATATTATTTATAAACACGGCATTCTTTTATTATAGTCTTTAGTACAGTGCGAACGAAATTTTATACATTTTTGTATACCTATCTTTAACTTAATTCAAAAATATACCTAATTCATTAGATATAAAAATTATGATCGTGAACTGTGAACAGTAACCGTTATGTTAAAATACCTCTTTTAAATTTAAACACATGCTGTAATATGGTCAAAGATGCGCTATGCATAAATTCACATCTTCTAAAAAAAAATATTTTCATTGTTTGAGTGCAAAACGATGTCTACTTGGTATATTTCTAAAAAAATTAAGAATCAATGGCCTTGCATCTTATTTATTTTTCACGCAGACTGTTCTGGGATATAAAATAAAGTTATTGCAAATGATGATAATAATAATAAGATTTTAAAACAGGATATCGAACAAAAATAACAGCTTTTTGATTATTTAATTTTGGCAATGATGATCAACATTCAGAACCCTTTTTGTTATTCTTCTGAGTATATTCTCTACCGGACGTTATCCTCTGTATTCTTCATCTCAAAACAGTCACAGCTCTCCCAACGCTATTTTTAAAGCTAAATTGTTCGGGTAAACGCCAAATAAAGGACCAAATATCAAACTACAGATCCTTCATGCGAAAAATTAAAGAAAAAGAAATTCTTGGAAAAACTTACACCTTTTTAAGAATTACGTAATCTTTTTTTAAAAAAATTCGCCTGTAGGATCTGTAGCGTAATACTTGATCCTTCATTTGGCGTTTAGTATTTGAGATGAAGCGTGCAGTAGTTATAATATAGGGAATTTTTAGAAAAATCAAAATTTAAATAAAATAATTAACAAAGTTTCAAATAACAAATTTTATTTAACACTAATAAACATCGTCCGGCCACACGGCCATTCGTATTGAATCTGTCCCTTCGTTATAACATACACAGTTTATATAATCTTATGTTGAAGTAAGCCATTAGTTTATAATTTATTAGGTTGACGTCTAGACAGTATATAGTAGAAATGAAACGGATAGCTATTTTGCCGGATACCGGATACCGCCCGCAAAATGTAATAAAAAAATGTTCACAATTATTATTGCTTCAAGACTGAAATTGTTTGTATAGCTTGTCGGTGAACCAAATACTGTCATTATAATATTTGGAGATCGATTGGTCGGTATTAAAAAGGTGGCAAATCACCCTGAACCATGTACCCGACGAAATTTTTATTATTAGTTCAAGGTTCAAATTTTAGTATGTTGTTACGGCGACTGTTTTAAGCATATATTTCAATTTGCAGAACAAAATGTCGGTATACCCCCTCTCTTAGAGGGAAACTTGCTCGCCTAGGTGTTTATATCGTTCTGCAAGGGGGTTATTGCTAACATTTTTTTCTGCAAATTGAAATATATGCTTGAAACAGTCGCCGTAACAACCTTGTACTAATAATAAAAATCTCGTCGGGTACATGACACCTTTAGGGTTATCTGTCACCCTTTTAATACCGACCAATCGATCTGCAAATATTATACTGGCATTATTGGGTTCACCGACATGCTATACAAACAATTTCAGCCTTGAAGCAATAATAATTGTGACCATTTTTTTATTACATGTTGGGGACAGTCTGCATCCCTCCCATACCGCTATCTAGCAAAATCCCTTAGTCAGGGCGGTATCACGACAAAAGGACGCGTCAATTTGGACGCGGGACAAAAGGACGCGGTCATTTGGACACGAGACAAAAAGTCGCAAGGGACAAAAGGTCGCGAAAAAATTTGGACGCAAAAGGCGCATTTTTATTATTATATTATATACAGTGTCTCTCTTATTCTTTTGCTATCTGATATATAATTGTGGCTTTAGCATCGAGGGAGAAAAGTTGATAATATTTTTAGATGGAAGCCAGTTAATAATATCTGTTTTTTTGGAGTTATACTGTAATATTTTTTAAATTCGATTCAGTTTGCATTGTTCACTTCTGTCGGGTGTCTCACGACTCACGACGCACATTTCTTTCACTTGGGTGCCCTCTAGATCATAAGTGAATTTAGATTTGGACATAGATCCGTAAATGTCTGATGATGATATTTTAATATCGAAACGATCGTTACTTGTAATAAAAATTACATTACTTTTTGGATTTGGTCTACACTCTATTCTCACATAATTTAGATTTTGCCTTACCGTATCTAAACGATGATACCTTTCGCATTTAAATAACTTTTTTTTCGGGCTTTTTTAGATATCCTGCCAAATATCAACGATAACTCTAGATAAAACAAATTTTTATATTTTTATATTAGTGTAGGATACTTTAAAATGTTCAGAAAAGGTTACATTTCATTTTAAATATTCCAATTTGACAGTAAACATACTTTGAGATGTTTTATAACCTTCATATAGCAATAAAAATTTTAGTTTTAAGATAAACATCCTAGTTTGTTTATTATAGTCTATTTTTGACTACCAACCTCGCCTTTTGCGTCCAACTGGAGAATTTATAGGCAGTCAAAATTGAAATCATCATAGAGCTTTACCAAATAAAAAATATCAGTCTAGAAACCTATAGAAAATTTAATGCCATAAGCAATTATTTATGTTCAATCTCGCTAACTTCAGAAATTTTCAAGCTATAAGCATTGAAGTTCATGTTTTTGCTTTTTGACATAAAATTAAAAGACTTGACGCAAAGTGCTGTGTAGGGTGGCCACTTCCAGATTTTCCACATTTTTCAACAGCGTTAGATAGCCCATGAATAGCTCTACAAATGTAGCTACAAATAGCTCTCGAACACTCTTCTTAGTAGAGCACTTCGCGCCAAATACCTATTTCAATTTTATGTCAATAAGCAAAAATGCTTATATAACTTGAACATTCCTCAAGTAAGTGAGACTGGACACAAATAATTGTTTATGGCATTAAATTTTCTATAGATTCCTATACGGAACGATTCTTTGCTTTATAGGCCAGGAAACTTAGGGTTTGTAGGCTAATTATTTCTCGGAAAGCTGGAAATGGTTTTAATGTCTTCATTTGCATGTAAAAAGAGTTTATTGAAGTTTGCACTAATTTTCTGCTTGTGCTATATGAGGGATGTCTCAAAAACCTCTTATCGGTGACGACCTCAAGAGCGTACTGATTTTAGCCGTTCAGCAGCTCTGGAAGGATGGAGTGCTGTCGATGAAAATAAGTTAAAATCTATAAAATCTACAGTTGACCCATGGTTCACATCTTGCCGTTCCTTCAGGTGGGAGGAAGTGGTCCTTACACGGTTGCGCATCGGTCACTGTAGACTGACCCTCTGTGATACGTGTGACACTCGATGTTACCGTTTCGCATATTTTAATTGAGTGTGTCCAGTTTAGGGACACACGACAGGCAAACCGTATTGTCAGGTGATCTGTCGGTTGTTTTAGGAAATGATCCTGACAATGTCGATCTGCTGTTTCGATTTTTAAAGGAAACCGGTCTTGACCGGTTTATTTGATTTTATTTATTTGTATACATTTAGGCCCCTTTACAGCCTTAATGGTTTTTTCTTTATATCTTGAATTGAATTGTAGATTATAGACGCTCGAGAACAGAGGTCATTAGCGTCTAAAAATAAAAAAGTACACAAAGGAAAAGCAAAAACAATAAAACCAAAGCAAAATCAATACAAAATCAAAAGTTGACACACAACAAAATAAAATCATAATAGGTACAAATACAATGTTGTCATATAAAATAATGTAGTGATATAAAGAAAAAACCATTTAGGCTGTAAAGGGGCCTAAATGTATACAAATAAATAAAATCAAATAAACCGTTCAATACCGGTTTCTTTTGAATTGAATTGAATTGTATTGTAGATTATAGACGCTCGACAACAGAGATCGTTAGCGTCTAAAAATAAAAAAGTAAACAAAAGGAAAGCAAAAACAATAAAACCAAAGCAAAATCAATACAAAATCAAAAGTTGACACACAACAAAATAAAATCATAATAGGTACAAATACAATGTTGTCATATAAAATAATGTAGTGATATAAAGAAAAAACCATTTAGGCTGTAAAGGGGCCTAAATGTATACAAATAAATAAAATTAAATAAACCGATCAAAACCAGTTTCTTTTAAAAAACGAAACAGCAGATCGACATTGTCAGGATCATTTCCTAAAACAACCGACAGATCACCTGACAATCCGATCTGCTGTCGTGTGTCCCTAAACTGGACACACTCTATTAAAATATGCGAAACGGTGACACACGTCTCACAGAGGGGCGGTTCCTCACGAGCCATCAAAAAACCATGTGTCAATCTACAGTGACCGATGCGCAGCCGTGTAAGGACCACTTCCTCCCACCTGGAGGGACGGCAAGATGTGAACCATGGGTCAACTGTAAATTTTATAGACTTTAATTTGTTTTCCTCGACAGCACTCAATTCATCCTTCCAGAGCTGCTGAACGGCTGAAATCAGTATGCTCTTGAGGTCGTCACCGATAACGCAAAACACGCTCTGACCGTTATTTGCAGCGTCTTTAGCTGCAGTGTCAGCTAATTCGTTGCCAGCGATTCCCATGTGGCTGGGAACCCAACAAAAACGGACAGTGGTTCCACTTCTTTTCAACGAGTACAATTTGTTCTGAATAACAAATAAGAGGGTGGCTGGGATAGGAACGCTGCAATGCCTGAAGAGCACTCAAAGAGTCGCTGCAAATAACATATTTGTGTTGACCGTGAACATGTCTCAAGGCTTGCAAAATTGCATATAACTCTGCAGTAAAAATACTGCACTCTTGAGACAACTTGTATCCAACACTGTCGTTATCGGTGACGAACGCGCAACCAACTCGGTCAAGAGACTTCGAGCCATCCGTGTAAACGGAACGGTAGTCTCGATTCTGATCCAGCCACGCCAGGAAAAGCTGGCGATAAAGCTCTGGCGTTGTCATACTTCGGGGATGAACAGAAAGTGACATGTCGATGACGGGCTCAGGAATTAACCACGGAGGCACAGAATTACGGCCGACTTTAAGAGTTCTAGGAAGCGCCAACTGAAGTTCATCTAGGAGAAGGTTCAACCTGATACCGAGAGGACGTGTTGTATTTCTTTTCCGTCTATACAGAGAAGAAAAACGAGGTTGAAATACGCAACTGTAAGTTGGGTGATCAGGCTGACTACGGAGCTTAGAGACGTAGGACAGCTTATTGCGTTTCCGCCGGATGTTCAGTGGAGGCTCTCCGCATTCAGCGGTAATGCTAACAACAGGGCTCGATCGAAACGCTTCGGTTGACAATTGGATTCCGGCGTGATGAACAGCGTTTAATGTCCTGATGTACGACTCACGCGCTGAGTCGTACACGATGCTACCGTAATCCAATTTAGACCGTACGACTGCACGATAAATTCGCAGCAAAACCATACGGTCTGCACCCCACGTGGTACTGGATAAAATTTTTAAAATATTAAGGGAAGACGTCGACTTCCTCTTTAAAATATTAAAATGAGCCTTCCAATTTAACGACCGGTCAAAAGTGAGTCCTAAAAATCGGGCAGTATCTTGCACAAATATGAGCGTATTATAAAGATATAAGAATGGTTCCTGATAACAACTACGAATGCGGCAAAAGTGCACACACTGGGTTTTCCCAACGGAAAATTTAAACCCATTATTGGTTGTCCAGTTCTGGATGCTATTAATGGCCAACTGCAGGTGACGTTGTGCAGTACGAATGTACTTTGACGAGCAGTAGATCGCCAAGTCGTTAACGTAGAGCGATGACTCTACAGACGATGGAATGCTGTCAATTATGCCATTAATAGCGATGGAAAATAAGGTGACACTAAGAACCGAACCCTGTGGAACACCATTCTCCTGTGCAGACACTAGACAAAGTGTTGCCGATACGGACTTGGAAGTAACGCTCGGATAAAAAATTATTAATAAAATTCCCAAGATGTCCTCTAATACCCCAATTGTGTAATGTTCGGAGTATCCCGTACCGCCATGTAGTGTCGTAAGCCTTTTCAAGATCAAAAAAGACCACTATCAAGTGCTGTTTGTTAAGAAAAGCGTCCTGTATTGCGGACTCTAACCTGACTAGATGATCCATTGTCGAACGGTGCTTCCGAAAGCCACACTGGGCATTCGTGATCAATCGTCTGGATTCAAGAATCCAAACCAATCGTCGGTTGAACATACGTTCGAGGAGTTTTGACAAACAGCTAGTCAGTGAGACAGGACGATAACTTGATGCTTGTTTTCGCTCATTACCGGGCTTCAACAACGGCACTACAATAGAATTACACCAAGAGGTAGGAAACGTATTGGTGTACCAGATTAAATTAAACATCTTGAGAAGAAACGTGGATCCGGAGGGAGGTAACTTTTTCAAAAATTGGTAATGGATATCGTCAGATCCTGGAGAAGTATCATGGTAATAATGCAAATTCGACTGTAGTTCCCATTACCAATCCAGAAATGTAATTAAAATTCTGTTTACCAGAGATCCTCCGAATTTTTTCCCACACCTCGCGAGCGGGAGTACAACTTCTTACAGTGGAAACAAACTCACTCCATGACTGCTTCTTACTCTCTGCTATGATACGTCTGGCAATAGAACGCTTTTGCATGAAAATAATACAATTTTCATCCGTCATATTATATTTGAAACGACGGAGAGCCTTTCGACGTTCACGGATGGCATTCCGACAAGCCTCATTCCACCAGGGAACGGGCACACGTCGCGGTGTCGTTCTCGTGCGTGGAACTGCAGCTAATGCCGCCTCGATGACCGCATCCGTGAAATGCTCTACAGCAGCATCGACATTGCCAAAGTTCATTTCGCCGACATTTAACACTTCTTGGAAGCGTGACCAATTGGCTTCTTTTATTATCCACTTCGGGGAGCGTCTTTCATCCACAGGGAAAGAAAGAAGCCGACAAATGATTGGAAAATGGTCACTGCTACAAAGCTCGGCATTTACTTCCCATTCACAGGATGGGGCGATAGAAGAAGAGCAGAGAGTAAGATCTATAGCGGAAAATGTCCCATTAGCAGCCGAGAAATGTGTATTGGAACCTGTGTTCAATACGACTGTTTGAGCCCGAAGGCAAACCCTTTAAATTATATTTGTTTTTTGATAAACGCCTCATAGAGGGCTCTAGGATATTGTTTTATTAATATTAAAAAAGATTGCAAGTTCGCACAGTGATACACAGTCGAGAGTCGACAGCGTGTTGTGTTAGAGTCACCATTACAAGTGTATTTCGTGTGTTAATCGATCAATCTAAAAGTTCAGGCAGTGCGCCATATCATTGTGTTTTTCGTTTGTTTATGGATTATTTTTACATTTATTTGTGGAATTAGTGTTTGTTCCCTCCACTTTCCTATTCAACCTTTTCCTGCAAGTGGAGGATCTGAAGATTCCCGGACTACACATCGATCATCAATTCATTCATCAATACTTCATCCGTAACAGGTAAATAACATCCGACTATCGAGACACAAGTCCATTTAGCGTATTAATAATACATTTTGGTCCTTCGAGTTCGGATTTGAGTCAGTGGGATGTTATTTTTTCATTTTTTTCGGTGAAGATTTGTGTCTTGTGCGTACTTGCAAAAGGCGCGCATTTGCGTTGTAAAAATAATTTTGTGTGAGAGAGATAGTCAGTCTAGTGATTTTGTTGAGTTGACGTTGCCGGTAAACTTTAAACCATAGAGTTTACTGTCCATGGGGGTTAAAACTTAAAACACTGTTTACATTTTGTCAATTTGTGAGGTTAAGTTTGTTTACATTTAACTGTCATTTCAGTTGTCATCAATTTGACATTATATTGTGTTTGAAACTTATATTTTGTGAAATTAATTCATTATTACAATGGCGAATGAAGGTTTACAATTAAAATTAAAGGTTTTGATTGCAAAAAAGGAGACTTTGTATCAAAGATTACAACAATTGTTTGATAAAAGTAAAAAAATCGCAGACAAAAAAGTTTTAAAGGAGTTTATTATCAGATATTCAACCATAAATGAAACGTGTGAGCAATTTAGAGATATTGTTGACGAAATTAATTTAATCAAATTAACATTAGATGAAAATTATAATCCAAGTTGTCAGGAACTAAATGTAGTCGATGAGCTTTTTTGTCACATCAAATCGGTAGCAGATTCAATCAATGAGACGAAAGTAGAACGCAATAATGAACCTGCGACGTCAAGGGAGGTTTCACCTAAATTGCCCAAAATTTCAATCCCCGCATTTGATGGTAATCCCATCAAATGGCCGTTATTCTATGCTACATTTAAATCCTTAATTCATGAAAATGGGAAACTTGATAGTATTTCTAAGCTTCATTATTTGTTAGGAAGTTTGTCAGGTAGCGCGTTAGTTTTGTGTAGTGGCATACCCCCAACTGAAGAGAATTATTTAGTAATGTGGAATTCGTTAATTGATAAATATGAGGATCAGAGACAAATAGCATTCACATATTTAAACCAAATTTTAAAATTTAAAGAATTATCGGTGGAAAGTGCCCAGAATTTAAATTTATTCATTGAAAAGGTTGACAGTGCGGTGTCCGCGTTAAAAAAGGTTCACGTTGGCAATTTGTCTGATTTTATTTTAATGACTGTTGCATTACAGAAGTTAGATACGCACACACAGAGACAGTTTGAACAATCGTTAGCTAAGGAAGCCATACCAACGTATGATCAGTTAGTTACATTTGTTAAAGATCAAGCAAAAATTCTAGGCCGTACGTGTAGTGTAAAATCGAGTCCAGCTAGAGCAGTGATGCATTCCTTTACGACCAGTGCGGATCGACCAGAGAATAGTCAAGCGCGTACTGATTCACATAAATTAACGTGTCCTCTTTGCCAAGGTGACCATCGAGTGTACCAATGTCAAAAATTGTTAGCTGTAACTCCCCGGGAACGAGTCCAGTCGGTTACGGGTTTCAATTTGTGTTTTAATTGTCTGCGTTCGGGCCACCCGGCTAATAATTGTAATTCGAATTCGAGGTGTCGTAAGTGCTCGAAACGTCATCATACCCTTTTACATTTCGATAAGGCGTCAGGGGCACCGGGTAAAAATGAGTCCTCAACTCAAAATAATTCAGAGAATTTAAATAGCAACGCGTCTCAGGCGACTCAACCAAACGGTTCGTCCTCGAACAAAACAGCAGTGAGCATGTGTTCGACTTCCGTGACCGAGGTGTCGGCCACGAATTATACGGTGTTGTTAGCGACAGCGCAAGTCCAAGTTATGTCGAGTTTTGGGGAAAATGTTATGTTGAGATTTCTAATCGATAGTGCGAGTCAGTGTAATTTTATCACCCAGAAATGCTGCCAGAGATTAAAGTTGCCATCCAAACGTGTATCAGTGACCGTTTCCGGCATTGGGGTCTCCGGAAAACCAGTTCGGGGGCAAACCTGTATAACATTCTCATCTAAATATAACGAACAGATCAAATATTCAATGGATGCGCTGATCGTTGACAAAATTACAGAACAACTACCAAGTTGCGTGATAGATAGTGAAGTGTGTAACCAATTTCAAAATTTACGTCTAGCTGATGCAGAATTCCATCGACCTGGAGAGATTGATGGAATGGTAGGGGCAGAACTTGTGCCATATATTTTAAACGCGGCCAAAGTAACAGGCCCGGAGTTGCCCGTAGCAATTGATTCCACCCTGGGTTTCATTATTATGGGCAAAGCAAAATCGCAAATATCTGACACAGTCGTCCAATCGTATTGTTGTGTCGATCAATCGCAAAATATAGATCAACTTTTACCACAATTTTGGGAATTGGAGGAAATTCCCACGAGTTCCACTCTGAGCCCCGACGACTCAGAGTGTGAAAAAATATTCTTATCTTCTGTGAAACGTAACGCCACCGGTAGATATGAAGTGTCATTACCGTTTATAGAGCCTTCTCCCGAGCTAGGTGATTCGTACTCACCAGCTTTACGACGATTTAAAAATTTAGAAAAGAGATTTTTGTCTTCACCTACATTTAAACGAGAATATAGTGAGGTTATGAGGGACTACCTGGATCAAAATCATATGGCATTAATCGCGAACGGTGATCCGGAGTCGTGTAGTTATTTTATTCCACATCACGCGATAGTAAAATCTAGTTCTAGTTCCACTCCTTTACGAGTAGTGTTTGATGCCTCTGCGACCACAAATAAAGGAATTTCGTTGAATCAAGTGTTGCATACAGGTCCGAAATTACAAACTGACATTTTTAAAATTTTAATTAACTTTCGCTTATTTCCATTTGCGATGACGTCAGATGTCAGGCAGATGTATAGGCAAATTAAATTATGTGCGGAGCATCAAAAGTATCAGAGTCTTTTATGGAGATTCTCGTGTGAGGATCCTATTCAAATTTATCAGCTTACTACAGTAGCGTTCGGTGTCAAGAGTTCTCCCTATTTAGCTCTCCGTACGTTACGTCAGTTGGCAACAGATGAAGCGGATAATTTTCCGTTAGCCTCAAAAGTAGTGTCGAGTGATATCTATATCGACGATATCATTTGTTCAGTGGCAGACGCGAAGACTGCACATTGTCTTTATCGCGAGCTAGTCGGATTATTCCAAGCAGGAGGCATGGAATTAGTGAAATGGGCCACCAATCTGCCTGAATTGCATCAGCAATTTCCAGACAAGGTTCGTTCAGGCCAACTTTTACAATTTAACACTAAATTTTTAAACGTACTGGGTCTTCAGTGGGAAGCCCAGCCCGATTTGTTGAGTTTTTCAATTTGTGCCGAAAAGGCCGAGTGCACCAAGCGAAGCATTTTGAGAACCGTGGCTCGCATATGGGATCCTATCGGGATATTGAGCCCCGTATCCTTACATGTAAAATTATTGATTCAAGAATTGTGGATTCTAAAACTTGGGTGGGATGAGCCCACGCCTAGTTATTTACAAAATATTTGGAGCACGTTTCAGAGAGAGTTGAGTGAATTAACCCGTTTGAAAATCCCTAGACATATCGGGTTCGAGACAAGTAGTTCGTTAGAATTATTAGCGTTTTGTGATGCTTCTTCGAAAGCCTATTCGGCGGTGATCTATTCTCGAATCATCGAATCCACAGGCAAAGTGGCTATCCATCTTTTATGTGCTAAAAGCAAAATAGCTCCGGTCAAACACATATTGACCATTCCGCGTTTAGAGCTATGCGCTATGGTGTTATTAGCGAAACTGTTAAATTGTGTAGTAACTCAGTATTCAGATCGTGTAAAAATCTATAATGTATTTGCATTTTCCGATTCCATGGTGGCATTGAATTGGGTTCATGATGCGCCACATAAATGGAAAACCTTTGTAGCCAACCGTGTCTCAAAAATTCGATCCTTAGTTGATGTGTCGTGTTGGCATCACATTTCGAGTGGTGATAACCCTGCAGATAGTGCATCCCGAGGATTATCGCCTACCGCGTTTTTAGAAAACTCTTTATGGTTGAGCGGACCACCTTGGTGTGCTCAAGATAGGTCGGAGTGGCCTGTCAAACCATTCGTGAAAACAAATTCTCCCGAGATAAAGTGTGAAGCCAAGGTCGTAGCGTTACCGGTTGTTCAAGAAACGGAACATCCTCTTCCTTTATTAATTAATCGGTGCGGGTCTTGGCTAAAATTATTGTATTCAACAGTTTTTGTTTTACGGTTCGCTAAATTATTACCCAAAAATGATACCGTGCATGCCAGTGATTTAGATCAAGCCGAAAAGCGCTTAATTAGCTGGGTTCAGCATTATCATTTTGCTGAAGAATTTCGTTTGTTAGAGAAAGGGGAATTGAGTTCGCCGAGAATACGATTCCTTAAACCTTTTATTGAGAACGGTCTTATTCGCGTGGGCGGTCGCTTATCGAATGCGGATATTCCTTATGAGCGACAACATCCGATACTATTGCCAAAGAGAGACGCCTTCGTGAACTTATTGATAGACTTTTATCATCAATTCAATTTACATGCCGGACCTCATTTAGTGATGTCCCTTTTGCGCCAACGGTATTGGGTATTAGCTGCCCGCAGCGTTATTCGTTACCGAGTACAAAAGTGTAATATTTGTTTCAAAACGAAACCGCGATCTCCAGAACCCCTTATGGCCGATTTGCCTAATTTTAGAGTTTCTCAGGCCAAAGCATTTCTACATACCGGTGTAGATTATGCCGGCCCCTTTTACATAACTTTAAGTCGCCATCGCGGCGTTCGCTCTCAGAAAGCGTACATTTGTTTATTTACTTGTTTAGTAACTCGAGCGTTACATTTAGAATTAGTGTCCGATTTGACCACTGATATGTTTTTAGCAGCCTTCAAACGTTTTTTAGCTCGGCGCGGACCCTGTTCCGTGGTTTATTCTGACTCCGGTACTAACTTTATTGGAGCTCGGAACTATTTAAACACGTTGTATGAGTTCGTACAATCAGCGTCCTATAAATCGGCTCTGAGTAAAGAATTGTGTTACAGACGTATCACGTGGAAGTTTAATCCTCCAGCTGCCAGTCATTTTGGTGGCGCTTGGGAGGCAGTGGTGAAACTGTGTCCCTTGCCTTCGCAGTAAGGGCACCTTTGCATTTTGTGTGTCGTCTATATGTTTGAATACAAGTTTATTTTATTTGCTTAAATTTCGATTTGTTTAAAACAGTGTTTTAAGGTGGGAGGAATGTTTGAGCCCGAAGGCAAACCCTTTGAATTATATTTGTTTTTTGATAAACGCCTCATAGAGGGCTCTAGGATATTGTTTTATTAATATTAAAAAAGATTGCAAGTTCGCACAGTGATACACAGTCGAGAGTCGACAGCGTGTTGTGTTAGAGTCACCATTACAAGTGTATTTCGTGTGTTAATCGATCAATCTAAAAGTTCAGGCAGTGCGCCATATCATTGTGTTTTTCGTTTGTTTATGGATTATTTTTACATTTATTTGTGGAATTAGTGTTTGTTCCCTCCACTTTCCTATTCAACCTTTTCCTGCAAGTGGAGGATCTGAAGATTCCCGGACTACACATCGATCATCAATTCATTCATCAATACTTCATCCGTAACAGGTAAATAACATCCGACTATCGAGACACAAGTCCATTTAGCGTATTAATAATACAACGACCAAGTTTTTATTCAGAATCAACGTCTCCATTAACCTTCCACGAGCATCCACACGATTAGAACCCCAAGTGGGATTATGGGCATTAAAATCCCCCATGATGATAAAGGGGCGTGGAAGCTGATCTATAACTGACGTAATGGTTGCAAGTGTCGGTTGTTCTGTTGGAGGAATGTATATTGAACACAAAGTTACCGGATTCGGCGCATAAAGTCTGACAGCGATGACCTGCAAGTCAGATTGTAATGGGACATTTTCGGAAAACACATTATTTCGGACTAAAACTGCCACTCCGCCACTGGCACGTTCAACGAATGGTTTATCTTTACGATAAATCGTAAAACCTAGAGGAACCGGAGTGTCTGTGTCTTTCAAATGTGTTTCCTGTAAACTGATAGCAGTAGCATTATGATCGTTAAGGAGGAGTTTCAATTCACTGAAATAAATATAAAAGCCGTTCATGTTCCACTGTAAGAAATTGAATGGTAATTATGAGAAGATAAAAGCTACCTCTTTTTATTCCTCGCCACCTCACTACGGTGATGAGGAGGTCGTTATATATCTTCGTCCATAGCAGAGTCTGCACTGCTGCTATGGTCGATACGTGTACGTGTAATAGTCATAGTATGACTATTATCACGGTTTAAGATAACCTTGGTTTTCTTTACCGGAGAGGTTTTATTTTTTTCAACAAGAGACTTTGTTGGTGATATCGCTTTTTTAACTGGCGATCTCGATCTATTGTCAAGACTCTTTTTATTTTCATTTTTGTTTGCTTTTTTGACAACAACTTTAGGACTTGATGGAGAAACTTCAGTTTGTGTAGACATGTCACATGTCTGTGTTGACATGTCTACTCTAACGACAGGGACGGCAGCAATGGTTGTAAAAGAACGTGTAAAAGAAGGGACAGTTTCGCGATATTTGCGCTTGGCCTCTGCAAAAGATATTTTTTCGGTGGTTCTGATCTCTTGAACCTTGAACTCCACTTTGTATTGTGGACATTCTCTAGACCTTGCAGAGTGCATTCCGTTGCAATTAACGCAATGCGACACCCGTTTGCATGGAATATCTCCGTGTAATGGTTGACCGCAATTGTCACAGAG
This sequence comes from Mongoloraphidia duomilia, assembly GCA_039654895.1. Taxonomy (NCBI): domain Eukaryota; kingdom Metazoa; phylum Arthropoda; class Insecta; order Raphidioptera; family Raphidiidae; genus Mongoloraphidia; species Mongoloraphidia duomilia. The sequence continues at coordinate 44,392,168 of CM077516.1, read as the reverse complement.
ACTTGCAAAGCTACAATTATTCTGTGATTGTCCAAACTTTTGACATTTATAGCAACGTAAGGGAGATTGTATATTCTGACGTACTTTTAATAAATAGAATGCTGCTTGAATAGAAGGCGGAGGCTGTGGTGTACAGAACATAAGAATATGGGACGGTGCAGGTACTAATTGACCGTCTATTCGTGCGTGGATTCTGTAAACGTCTGTAACACCTTGGTCTTTAAGTTCTTCTTTTATTTTTTCAACAGTACAGTTGAAAAAACAATAAATAATGCCTTTAGAAAAATTAAGCTGTTTATGTACTTCCACTTTTACTGGTACGTCGGTAACCATATCTATCGGTTTAATGCTGGTAGATGCCAAAATCTTGTCAGCCTGTTGTTGTGACGAAGTTTCTATCAGTAAAGAACCATCACGCAATTTTTTGACACATTTAATTGTTCCATATAACCCTGTAAGGTGCTTACTGATATAAAAAGGGCTATCATCGTTGAAATTTCCATTAACCTTACGCATTAACAAATATCTATTGCAAGGAGTTATCGTCCTTGAATCATTGACAAACAATACATTCAAATTTTCCTCGTTACGTCCTCTCTTAGAGGGAGGACTATTTAAAGGGGGGAAATTATTCATAATAATTTTTTTATGTTCATCAACCGTGCTCCTCACCCACCACGGAGCCCAACAAGGGGACGATGACCGCAAACCGGTGCAGAGCGCCAGGGCTATACGGTGATATAGTCAGCTCAAGAGACGACGCCACTCCATCCAAAGACACTGGCTCACCCCATCGGAATACTAAATAAACACACTTTTGTTTTGTTTACACTTTGTTTCATTACAGACGCTAATGACCTTTATTGTCGAGCGTCTATAATCCACAATTCATTCATTCACTAAATAAACACGACGTTAGCCGATTGACTAGACTGGGTTAGGTCTATCCGCCCGTTTACAGCGAAGCGGAGGCCAAAGCAGTGTGTTGGTGCACCAAAGCTAACCTCAACTGCCAAGATCGTCTTTTCCGCCTTACGGGTCACCGCGCACGGCAAACACGCAGGTGTACTATTAGGGACTACTACAAACAAAGGACAGCAAGGAAAATGTACCCACTACAGAGGGACAAGACCGCTAACAACAATCAAAAAGAAGAGAGAGGCGAAGAAGAAAAAAGTTGCGACTGTCCTTCCCTCATAATAGTCCCTAAATGAATCACCCAGTCGGGTACACAACCGACTGGTGCGTGCTCGGGTTTCCCTGGGTTCGCCAATTCCCAAAGAACATTCGAATGCAATTGCGATAAACAACTACATTCCAATGTTCCCCCTGGGGGCCATTTGTCAAGGATATTTTTTACTTCAGGAGCATCAATATTGGCAGAAACACTTTCACTCATATGCTTGAAAAAAGCTGACTGTTCTTCCTCTGCTATATCCAGCATGGACATTGACACAACAACATTGCTCATTGTAAATACATTTTTGAGTTAATTAATTAATTAGATTTTCATTGGTTCTCTACTATGAACAAAACGTAAAATTGTTTTGCATTTTAGCGCATTGGCGGACTTCGCTTCGCAGGGCGAGGGATTCTCGCGGTGGGGGGAATAATAAATCAAATTTTTATCTCTGGAACTACTGAACCGATTCTAAAAATTCTTTCACACGCTCTTGAGTGATATAGACTATACAGGGTGTTGAAAAAAAAGGGTAAAGTATTTTAGGGGCATATAGTATGACTCAAAATAAGTTTTTTTAAGTAACTTACGCTATTGCATACATAAGTGGAAATATTTCACTAACGGTTCGTTTGCGGACCTATGTTTATCAAAATTTTTCGACTTATTTTGGGTCATACTATATGCCCCTAAATATTTTACCCTTTTTTCAACACCCTATATTTTATTTTGATAAATTTCTCGCGGGGGATAATAAATCATAAATCGAAATATACGTGGGCTAGTGTAATATATATTAAATACCTACACATAAAAAAACTTCTACCCCACCTTTTACAAGGTAAACCTCTTTTTCCATACCTACTGATTGAGCTAATTAATAAAAATGTAAACTATATTGATATCCCCAACTGCACATTTTTTTGTAGGTAATATTATATTACTGGTCAAACGACTCATATATCCGATTGCTCATACGTATTTTAAAACAATTATTAATTAAAACAAGATGATACATTATGTGAACAGCGTTAGGTAAGTGGTAACACAAAGCTGATATTATAATGCCGATGAGCTGCTGTACCACCGCGCTACGTCCAGCTGCGACATTCTTGAATTCCATCCTTAATTGTTAACTGAACATAGTAGTCCCTTCTTACGTTTCCACATAACGCAGTAGGTAACTACAAAGTAGTTCCAGAGCCGACCGTCGGATTTCCTATCTATCGAATTCACAGACAAAATTGGGTTTTTAAATGAATTTTTTTTTTACTTAAATGGAAGGACCACATACAAGTTTTATAGCAAAACTGTTTTTATTTAATTTTTTTGCTTACTAATTAAAAAGTTATATTTAAATAAAAATTAATTTTTAAACTCAGTTCCGATAACGCGCCGAAAGAATCCGAACGCGTGTGACGTCATTATGTTATCTATGGTCTTTGTATCCATGGTTACCAAGTTAAAAATTTATTATTTTTGATAGTATGTGTAATACATATACACAAATACCAACAAATGCAGACACATTTTAACATAACGACGTCACAAACATTCCTGGCGCGTTTTGAAGTCACGTGATATTTTTTAAATTTTTATACATTTTAATTAATTTTTAGTAATTTATCTATAGCTTTAAAAAAATTTTTCTTTTCGATTTTCAATATTATTTATGTTAAATTATTAGAAAAAATTAAAAAATTAATAATTTTTTTTAAACTTAAATACCTAATTGTCTGTGCGAGTTAGCATTGGGGCAGACAAATAGGGAGTAACAATTATTATTATTTTTAGAGACCAAATTAAATTTGCATTATTTTTAACAAAATGTGAAATGGTTTAGAGCAATAACCATTATATATTAAAGCATTTGATAATTTTTGTCAACATTCGTAAAACAAAAACGGAAATAAATAAAATTATTGGGGTTATTACATTAGTTAATATAAACTACAATTAAGTTAATAAATTTATTAAAAAATCTGTTCTCTAAAATGACTAAATGTGTATTACTGTGGCTTCCTATTTGTCTGGCCCAATGTTAACTCACGCAAGCAAATTCGATACATAGGAAATCTGACGCTGGGCTCTCCGCCTAAGAACGAACACTAATTAGCTAATAAAAATATTTTTCTATAAAAACGTATATGGACGTGAATTAATAATAATATAAATTGTCAGCATTCGATGAGTAATGCGTGGGCTGAAATAACATTGTACCGTATTACATTAATATTAGATATTATGTAGATTGAACATTATAATAATGTTTAGAATTATTTTATTATAAAAATCTTTCATGTTAATAATAATTGCAACGAATTATTATTATTTTGATAGCAACGCAGAAGTCGAAAAATAAACAGTGTGAAAAATCAGTGAAATTTTTTGAGACGTAAAATTATTTATAAAATAAAATAATAGGGTATTTGACTAAATTTTTTTTTGTGTTATATTAATAGAGCAATAAATTATGAACAAAATGACGCCTAAATTACTTCATTCTGATATCAAATAAGTTCAAAAATATTTTTTGAAATATTTATGTTAGCCACGCCCGCTAAAAATCGTTTTTGCTCTACTGAAGTATGACGTTATAATTTTATAAACGTGCGTTTATATTAGCTAATAATATCTAAAAACCCATACATGTAATACTCCTATATTGCTAGCCGGGGTCTGGAGTCGGACGAAAAGCCTACGGTGCAAACATATATATGTCTGTCTCTCTCGCAAGACGTCGAGTCTTATGCGCGTGAACAAATTATAATATTATTTGATCTATGATAATAACAAGGTTAGTAGTGATAATAATATTTCCGAAATTGCTATGGCAACAATGTGAATCGAATGTTGCAAGACTTGCGCACAACGAGATGGATTTCTCGACAAAGATAGAAACAGTCATTTTCTGTCTCACTTGCGGCCTGATACTTCCACTTACGGGCGCAAGCAATATAGGAGTATTACATATATGTAAAAACCCAGAAACAGAGTGTTGAAAAATACCGTTTGTAAACATGATGTAAACAATCTACGTTCCTATGGATACATTAATTATTTTTTACTTAAAATTGATGTCACGCGATGTTTGAAGTCACGTGACACATAGATTAAAAATTATGATTTTATTTATTTATTTAAATATGTTTACGAAACTTTTGTTGGCAACCACTCAAGTAAAAATCATCAATACGAGCGGTCTCCAGGCTACTGTAAGAGTTTTGATCGATCAAGGATCAGAGATCTTGTTTATCAGTGAACGTTTAGTTCAGCTGCTACATCTCAAAAGATCTTCGGCATCAATTTCTCTCGTCGGAATTGGAGCTATGAAAGCTTCAACAAGTCAAGGAGTGGTATCTATTAGTTTGAGTTCAATTTACGTCTCTGACGTCAGCTGAAGTGTGACTGCTTACGTTCTACCCAAACTAACATCAACTCTTCCATCTGTTAAACTGTCTACATCAAGTTGGTCTCTCACATAGAGAAACTTCAACTCGCTGATCTACCTTTCATGACCCCCGGATCAATTGAAATTATTATTATTTTAAAATAATAATAATTTCAATTGATCCGGGTATCCGAGTATTTTAAAATAATAATAATTTCAATTAGGAAGTTTCCATTGGACGAAAATACTAATTATGGTACTGTCACATCATTATAATAAAGATAACTTTAAAAACTCTGAAAGAATTATTTTGATATCTTTAATTTCAACGGAGATATTCAATTTCTTGTACGTGGGGTTGCAAACGAAACTGATTTATGAATATGACGTCACGCGGTACAAGTTTCCTGTTTTTTAGCTTTGTGAGTAATTAGAACCTAAGTTACTTAGTAACTATTTTGTTGTAATACAGACTTTTCTATTTATATTCAATTAAAATGTCAATATTTTCCGTCATCAACTGGTTTATTTTTAGTGTTTCCATAACAATTTACGAGTTTAAAGAACAAGATTTATCGGAAGTTACCATGTTAAATTACCACACATACAAACTGAAAATAACTTTTAAAAATATCGTACCGCGTGACGTCACCCGGACTGAAAACGGAATTTCTTGGAGAATTGTCAAATTCAAACTTTGAAGTATCATAACTTTGTTGTTTTAAAGATATTTCAAACATTCTTCCGCCACTAATTTTGTAATTTTTAGAACTATGATTTAGACTAAAAAAATAAAAAAGGAAAACTTCCTAATTGATCCGGGGGTCATGAAAGGCAGATCAGCGAGTTGAAGTTTCTCTATGTGAGAGACCAACTTGATGTACTCGTAGATAGTGTTTATTTTTCGACTTCTGCGTTGCTATCATTAGCAACGCAGAAGTCGAAAACTAAACAGTATGAAAAAGCAATGAAATCTTTTGACATGAAAAATTATTTACAAAATAAAATAATTAAAAGTAAAATCGTATTTATCAATTATCGTTGAAATCAGACAAATAAGTTTGATGAAACATTTATAATCGACATAGGATATATTAATAAATAATAATATGTCTATCGGGATACGATAATAATATGTCTATCGGGATAATAACACAAATACTATTTGTTATTTGATTTTTTATAGATCTGTTTTTGTAATCATCCTTTAGCAATTTAATTTCAGTAGAGTATTATTATTATCAGGTCGTAAGTTTACAGCCAAAGTCTGACGCATTGCGCGCTCTCTTAGGACACAGTACCACGCACTGAATAAAACCACGTTGCAGACCATCAAGCAGCATGGCCTGGACAAGATACGGGCGCTAACTTCTGCCAAGAATAAGTTAGTAAGACGTAGCAGGGCTATAAAGGAGAACATCACCTTTAATTAATGCCCTTTAAGACAAATTCTCCGCTTGTTTACACACCGCCAAGTGCTACAGAGGTCGAGCATTTCTGGAAGGTGCTCTACGAGACTAAGCCTCCATTAAATGAAGATACTCCAGCTATCCATTTGTTTAGGCAGTTCTGCAACCGAAACTTGGAGGATGATGAGGTGCCATTGTCAATCAGTGAGGCAGATGTGAAGAATGCCTTTTTAAGAAAAAAGAGCTTCTCAGGTCCTGGTATAGATGCTGTTAACAACTTTTGCTGGAAAAAGTTCCCATCCACACAAAAGCATCTAGCTCGTATTTTCACATCTATAGTTACAAGTATGGAGCCTATACCAACTTGACTGACAGAAGGCCGCACTGTTCTCATCCCTAAGAAAGGAAACTTATCTGATCCGAAAAATTGCCCGTCCGATAATCTGGCTCAATACTGTATACAAAGCGTTCAATCCATCCTGAACGAACGCATCCTGCGAGATATCGAGCCAATTTGGAGAGACGTTTACGAGTAAAGAGGCTCTAAACGTGGCGTTGCAGGTTGTAGGGACAATCTGTTGATTAACAGATGCATCTGTCAAGATGCTGTCCAATACAAACGCAACCTGTCAATGGCCTGGGTGGACTATAGAAAAACGTTTGACACTACATCACATGATCTGTTGATCATTGTACTTAGTGTTTGAAAAACATCGATACGTGTGGTTTATCGAAGGATCTGACGTTTGCTTTCCTGAGGTCAGCTGGACTGAAGTCTGAAACTGAGAGATGTTTTGGCGTGCCAAGACGGCGTTATCAACACTCTCGTGTACCGCCGTAGAGTTATGGGTGCGGAAGTAACAGATACTTCCTGCAGAGCATGTCGATCGCATCTAGAGACGCTCATGCATCTCTTATCGGCATGCAGTTATTATGCAAGTTGCGCCTACGTCCATCGCCACAATACTGCTGTAAGAGTCTTATAGATAGATCAATTTATTTGCATAGCCAAAAATATGGATACAAAAAGTCAAATCAAGAATTCAATATAAAAAGTATACGAATTACAAATTAAAAATCACAATTTAAAAATTCATTATCGCTATAAAAACAATGTTTAATTAAGAGCGTTTTGACTAATTTTTTAAATTTTTTTAAGGGTTGCACTTTTATAAAATCCGGTAATTTATTATATTTCATTGATAAATAATTGAAACTTTTTTGACTAGTAGTGTATTTGTGCAATGGTAAACAAATTGAACCTTTATGTCTCGTATCATGTGAGTGGCAGTCAGAATGTTTAAGAAACTTTTCAATATTTTCTTTGGCATATATCAAATTTGAGTATATATATAAAGATGGTAATGGCATTATTTTCAAACCAGAGAAGATAGGTCTACAATGGGTTCGATGTGGCACTTTGGTGATCGCTCGAAGAGCCATTTTCTGTAAAACAAAAACCCGTTGAGCTGAAGGCGCACTACCCCAGACTAAAATTCCATACTGTATTCGAGAATGTATGAGTCCGAAGTAGGCGGTTCTATACGCTACTATGGAAGTGGATTCTGCAACACGTCTGATGGCAAAAATTGCAGAGGATAACTGATTACATAAGTTGTTTATGTGATTGTCCCATTTTAAGCAGGGATTAAGAATAAATCCTAAGAATTTGACGGTATCGTTCGCATAATTATTTTTTAATTTAAATGTTATGTTTTCAGTTTTATCTACATTTAGACTTAATTTGTTGGCAGTAAACCACTCCAAAGCCCTTGACTGAACATCGCATGAATTACTGTCAGTCGATAATAAGGTGGTATCATCAGCAAAAAGATAGGTAGTATGAGGCTTCATGGATACAGGCAAATCGTTAATATAAATAATAAAAAGAATAGGTCCCAGAATTGAACCCTGTGGAACACCGTGATTAATATTTTTCATGTCAGAATGTATATGATTTACTTTAACACACTGTAAACGATTGGTGAAATAAGATTCAAAAAGATTTAAAGCCGTCCCCCGGACTCCATAATGTTCTAGTTTTGACAGTACTACTTCATGCGATACGCAGTCAAAAGCCTTGGATAGATCACAAAAAATCCCATTGACGGTAGAACTATTTTCCCATGCATTGTGTATGAAGTTTGTTACAGCAGCCATTGCAGAAGTAGTAGACCTACCTTCTCTGAATCCAAACTGAGCTTCTGAAAATAATTTTGATTTATCGAAATAAGATAATAGCCTATCTTTGATTACTATTTCAAATATTTTGGAGAAAATAGGTAAAATGGAAATTGGTTTATAATTGTTGATATCAGATGTTATACCTTTTTTAAAAACCGGAATAACCTTAGCAATTTTCAAATTGTCATGGAAGATACCTTGATTTATACAACTATTTAAGATATATGTCAGCGGATCTATAATATAATCAGTGGCAATCATAATAATTTCGCTGGTGAAACCAAAATAATCAGGGCTTTTGCTTCTTTTTAACATTGCAATAATTGTAATAATTTCCTCACGAGAAACCTCTGAAAAGAAAAACGATGAAGATGGTGATTTAATAAGTTTCATAAACTGAATATAATGAATATTAACATGTTGTAGTTTTTTGATAAGTTGATCAGCAATAGATACAAAGAAATTATTAAACTCATTTGAACTTATATTTACGTAATATTCATTTTTCCTAGCTTTGTTCATTGTTTTATTTACCATTGCCCAAATCGTTTTACTTTTGTTGTCAGATGTCAATATTAAATTATCGTTATATTTTTGTTTTGCAACCCTTATTTGTTTTCTGTAATCATTCCTGATACTCCTATATAAATCATTTAATTGTTCATTATTTTCAATTTTCCTAAGACTGTTAATAAAATACAATAATTCTTTTTGATTGATAATATCCTGTGTATTCCACTGATTTTCAGAATTAGTTTGATTATTTGTTTGTTTAATGACATTTTTTTCCGGAAAGCACATATTAAAAAAGTACTGAAATATATTTAAAAACACATTAAAACTTTGCTCAGCATCACTGCAAGCATACACTTCATGCCAATCGCAACTTTTTAAAAGATTTACAAAGTCAATTTTATTATAGGTATTGTAAAATCGTTTTTTAATATATATTTTTTCTAATTTGATGTCCGGCTTGCCACATTTAATTTTAATTAGCTGGGCATTATGGTCAGAAAGACAGGGGTCAACAACGTTAATTTTATAATCAACGAAATTTATATTTGTTAAAATATTGTCCAGGCATGTAGAACTTACGGCTGTAATTCTAGTGGCTTCATGAACTGGTGGCATGGATTCCATAAGAATTCATTACTTGAAATAGTTCGAATCTCTCCTTCGAGTCTTTAAGAAAATTTACGTTAAAATCGCCACATATTACAACTGATTTATTATGCTTAGTAATGAGGTCTAACATCTGTTTAAATCTGTCCATAAAAATTAAAAAATCACCAGCAGGAGCTCATACAGTGTGTCCACAGACTCATCCTCAACATGGGGATCTCCGTTGTTATGGGAGATAGAGATTTGGTTAAATGAGACAAAATGTGCAGAATCTTCAGTACTGCTACCCTGCGTAGTCAAACTTTCCATATTTTGCTTGGTTCGCGACCGACAGTTGAAAAACGAGATTTACCCATTTTCGTTTTTTTGTTTATAACTCGCTTATTAAGTAAGTTAGAAAAAAAATATTTTCACTTTCTTAAGGCCCTTTTTTATGAAGATTTCAAATCTCTTTTCAAATTTTTATTTACTTTTATAGTTGTAGAGATACTTGTATTAACTTTGTTTTTTTAAATACACGTCAAAGATGGCCATGACACCATTCGAAAGAGATTTTTTTTCTCTTTAATTTGATATGGGGGTTGATGGATTTATTTTCAAAAATAACAGAGTTATACGTAAAACACTGATTTTTAATAGTAGGCTATGCTAAATTTATTGATAAAACAACAGAAGGCTTAGCAAACAGTTGAAATTCGCGTTAGCTTAGTAAACGGCTGTTTTGTTTTAGGTGTCAAAGTGTAGTTTTTTGCTAATTTGTCAGTTTACTAAGTGATTTATTAAATTTACTTTTGTTGTCATGGAACCATTTTGTAACAATGAAAAATAAGCGATTTTCAACAATTGATCGTAAAACAGTAGTTTTGTCTTCTTTACTTATTCGCGTTGACTTAGTAAACGGCTTTTTAAATGATCCATAGTTTATTAAATTTACTCGTAAGTTTCTGTAAATAGACGAATGAGGTTGTCTTCGTTCTGGATACTGATCGAAGTACATTTCTGCAGCTCTGGTCGAATTTTTGTGACATAGAATGTAGCAAGATAACATATCAAATTTTTCATTTTTACAAAATGGTTCCATGATAACAAAAGTAAATTTAATAAATCACTTAGTAAACTGACAAATTAGCAACAAACTACACTTTGACAGCTAAAACAAAACAGCCGTGTTCTAAGCCAACTGCCAACGTGAATTTCAACTGTTTGCTAAGCCTTCTGTTGTTTTATCAATAAATTTAGCATAGCCTACTATTAAAAATCAGTGTTTTACGTATAACTCTATTATTTTTGAAAATAAATCCATCAACCCCCATATCAAATTAAAGAGAAAAAAAATCTCTTTCGAATGGTGTCATGGCCATCTTTGACGTGTATTTAAAAAAACAAAGTTAATACAAGTATCTCTAAAACTATAAAAGTAAATTAAAATATGAAAAGAGATTTGAAATCTTCATAAAAAAGGGCCTTAAGAAAGTGAAAATATTTTTTTTCTAACTTACTTAATAAGTGAGTTACAAACAAAAAACGAAAATTGGTAAATCTCGTTTTTCAACTGTCGATCGCGAACCAAGCAAAATATGGAAAGTTTGACTACGCAGGGTAGTAGTACTGGAGATTCTGCACATTTTGTCTCATTTAACCAAATCTCTATCTCCCATAACAACGGAGATCCCCATGTTGAGGATGAGTCTGTGGACACACTGTATATTGTAACAACACTAAGGTTAAGATCTGTTAATTTAATACACGTCGCTTCAAAATGTTTGTCTATAGATAACTTATTTACGGTCTCACATTTAGGAAATTTAATTTGATATTTTGTAAAAATTATTACTCCGCCGTGGATCATAGCCGTTCGACAGTAGTAATTAGCCGAGTTATAGCGAGTTAAGATAAAGCAAGCAACTTCATTAGTAGAGAGCCAATGCTCTGAGATGCATAAAACATTAATATTTTTATTGTCCTTTAGAAACACTTCCAATTCAGTGTGTTTGTTCCTAAGGCACTGCATATTAATATGAAAAATATTAATCGTATTATCTATCTTAATTATCTTGTTTTTGGGTGACAAAGTCTGCTGGCTTTTTGGATCGAAAAAGAAACCTCTTGACAACAACTACTTTCATTATTTATATGTCAAAATACTCTGACAGAATTTTTAACTTATTAAAATAATCCGTGAACTATTTGTATAGTAAAAAGTAACAGCAATAAAAACTAAACCTAATTATGTAAGTAGTTTTAACTAATATTTAAATAAATAGGTAAGTATGTTATTTTTATATTACCTATATAAAATATGTATATGTACGTTAAATATAGTATGACGTATAATCTTACCTAGACTTTTTTTTCTCAAAAACGACTAACCATTTTGATGAAATTTACAGAATGGGGATTTTTAGGGGCGAGCAATCGATCTAGGTAGGAATCTTGGTCCCAGGGGGAGTAATTAAAAAAAAGGAGTTTTTTGTTTATAACTCGGTCAATTGTCAGATTGATTCGAAGCCTATTTCTATATAGATTTTGTATAATATATCACAAGAGTTAAAACTGTAAATGAACACTAATATAAGAAGTGTCTTGCACAATATGTAAATAATGACAAACAGGCGGGCCGAAGGGCCGCACTTCTGGCGCCGCGAGTCTGTGTAAAAACACATCGATTTTTGAAAACTATATTGTTAAGATACATACAAAAAATTTTTTTTAAAAATTTGCACGGCGGCCCGAAGGGCCGCACTTCTAGCGCCGCAGGCATGCAGTATATCAAAACACATCGATTTTTGAAAACTATGGTGAAGATGCATGCAAAAAAGTTTTGCGCTGCAGGTTTATAGTCTGACGTTTGTTATTAAAAGATATAATATGAATTCTATTTCTTCGAAAATCGATTTTTGTAAGTTTTTCAGTAGGTAGGTACTGCAAAAAAATATTTGAAATTTACTGGAAGTTGCTAAGATGACATCACAGAGAAAAAGTACTTCGATAAAGTTGATATTTGGTATCAATGTTTAAAAATGGATTATTAAAACGGCAACGGGCAAGCAAAATTTCATCTGATTCGAACATTTTTACAAGATATTCAATCTATGAAAATCGGTTTTTGCAAGTTCTTCAGTCAACAAAACAATAACGGCGGTAGATTTGAAAATGGCGACCTAACTAATATTTACAGGAAAAAATGCTTGATTCAAGTTGATACTTATAGTTTTTACGCTTAAAAATACACATAGGTATTTAAAATATTTAATAGAAACAATTATTTTAAATTATGTTTCAGAAATAAATTCGTTTCGGAATAATATTCTGAGAAAATAATATCTCACAGCATACAAGTACTATTTTTATTGAACATATCCGAGCAAAGCTCGGCCACCCAGATATTAGTTTTTATTTCTGTAGATAGAGTATTAAAAAGTTTAAGTCCGATATAAGTCATATGTTTTTGTGAAAGCGTCAACGAGTATAGCGGTAAATGAAAATTATTTTTGTCGCGCGTATCATGGCTATGCAGGGAGCTATTTGAATTAAGTTTTTTCTTATTATCATAATTAATATATTTAGCTACTGATAGTCTGATGCCATTGTCGAAATTTTCAGCTCTTTGGATTTTTATCTACATGATTCATTTGACTCATCTTCATTAGCGAATGTATTTTGGTATCTCAGTAGCCACTTTGATATTTTTTTCTTGTATAATATGTGTATATGTGTGATGTACACAATACGGAACAGCCGGTCTGACAAACCTTGTATCGTATTAAGTGGTTAACAAGTCTTGTAAACGTCAGATAAACAACAGCATCTCTACGAGCTCGGCTATTCTTAAGTTCTTAGTTATTTTTATTTATATAGGAAGTTATGAAATATCAGTAAAATTATATCATATTATATTCTTACAGCTTTTGTGATGCCGGTCTTAAAGTTGCCATGATTTTAGTTCACATACCTAATAAAACACAATGTCTTTCATAAGCAAATGACCGGACATTGCAGAACAAAATTAGACTTCTGTATTAAATTTGAAATAATTACAGCATTGTTGAACTAAAACTCTCTTGTCTGTACCTGCGGGTCTTTCGGTACATCAGTAGTCGCACCGCCTTTAAAATAAATCTAAACTTAATTCTAATAACAATTTATACGCGACACTGTAGATAAATATTACTGTATACGTATAACGAGTGGTATAAGTATTTTTCTTCTAATATAACTAGGTCTATAAATACTTAGTAGATCGGTTAAACGTAGGCGCCACAAAGACCTATTTATTTATATTTGCTGATTATTATACATAAGATATTGTGTATTTAAATTTTCCAAAGCAATTTATAAATAAATAATTCGAAAGATTGAGATTATTCTACCTCGATAACAATCCAAGTGTAATAAGCCTTAGCTATAAATTTGAAGATTTCAGGAATACTTACCAGTTTAATGTCAGTTTCATGAAAAATGGATGCTAGGTGAATATACAGAGCGCCCTATTTCTTATAGCTCAGTCAATAAAGGTTTTATGTCGCAACTAATTTCCATAGAGCTGGATTTTTCACAGATGGTAGAATACCTTTAGACATGTATTTTTACAAAAGTCCCGGTTATCCCCCCTGTGCTTCCCCCGTCACCCCCTCGTGAATATTTTCATTTCACTTTTTGCTGAGCCTGTTTCGAAATATCTCAGAAACGGTCGATTTAAGCGATTCTTATTAAGCAATGCTTTAAAAAGGATTACATTTCCTAAAATTTTCATTCCTACAAATTTTCTGTGGTACGAATATAGTAAGCGCGCTACAGCTTCTTGAAAATCACGCGCTTTCTATTGCCTTGGAAATCAATTGTTAAAACGTAATGTCCTTTTCAATAGCTTTATTTATTGTGTTCTTCATCGAATTTTAAATTGAAAATACACATGTTCATAAAGCAAAGAACACCCTAAAGCGCGATTTTTGTCCCTTATCAATATCTTTAAAAATTGAGAAGTTATATGCAGTCAAAGTCGAAATCATCATAGAATTTTACGTGTTTTTTTAACACGAGTTACGAGTACCTTCCATACCGAATAAAAAAAATCCGTCCAGGAACCCAGAGGAAAAATGTAATGCCCTAAATGTTGTTTTTTGTCCTATCCCGATAATTTCAGACATTTTTAAATTATAACTATTTAATGTCAAGCGTATGGAGGGTAGAGGTAAGGAGGACTCTCTCTGTGTATGAAAAAGCGTCCGTTAAATAAGGGTGGCGCCACGATAGCAAGAGTGTAAATTGTAAAGGATGCGCGTATGGAGGGTAGAGGTCCATAGATGCGCCAAATAATACTAGAGTAGGACAGAGAAGTAAAGAAGGAAAGCAAATTTCCGCTTTTAAATGGCGCACTTTTCAAAAGAAAAACCGAAAATAGAAAAACAGTGATATATTATAATTAATGTTATGTCAAATATCATTGGTAAACTTCTAATTATGCATAAAATAGTAAATAAAGATAATCCCAATATAAATAAACGCCTGAAAAATTATTTAATTTTTTAACAATGATTGCATTTATAAAAAATTACAAACGCAAAATTTAAAACACCTGCAAATACTTAGAATTTGTCAATCAATTATATTCTTTTCATTTTTTTATAATAGTTCCATATAGTAATTTTTGAAATGTCTTCAAAAGTAGAATTCTCTAATAAAAATTATTCAACAACTGAAATGTTTGATGTAAAACAGATCATGAAAATTAAATCACCGTCCGCGTTATCTGACAGTAGTTATTTTAGGTTATATTTACAAACTTATTTGAACTTTTGGACTATGCAAACAGTTGAGGTTTTGTATACTGCAGTTTTGTTATAACTACTCTAGTTATCAAAAATATTAAATTTTTCAACTCAGCGCACTTCACTCAGTCAATAACTGCTAAGTTCATTTCATACTCTCTTGCTATTTTAGCGCCACTCTGGAGAGATTTGGAACTGTTATTTACAGCTTACAGATGGACACTTTTGCAACTGTTCATCCATATGAGAGTGTTCTCCTTAACTCTACCCTCCATAGTCAAGCGAATTAAATGAAAAATTGCCAAATGGATGAAAAAAACTAATTTTTAAATAAACTTAAATGCTTATAACTTGAATATTTTTTAAGTTATCGAGATAAGGAAAAAAGCATCATTTAGACTTTAGAGCAATAAATTTCCTATAGGTTCCTAGACGGATTTTTTTTTATTCGGTATGGAAGGTATTCGAAACGCGTGTTAAAAAAACACGTAAAACTCTGTGATGATTTCAACTTTGACTGCCTTTAACTTCTCAATTTTAAAAGAGATGGGACAAAAAGGACTAGTGTTGCCGTCTAGATCTAGACTTTCTAGACTCTTGTCTTGTCTTGTCTAGATTTTCAAGACAAGACTTATGTCTAGAAATCTTCAAGACCAGACAAGACTTGCTTTATCTAGATCAAGACTCTTGCCAAAACTCTAGACAATTTTTAAGAGTCTAGATAAACTAAGTAGTAGTAGGTAAAGTAAACCACTCGGTTAAACTAGACTCTTGATCTAGAGTCTTAATATTAGACAAGACAAGAGTTTTTTAATCTAGACTTAGACTTAGTGAAGTCTTGATATTTCAAGACAAGACAAGACTTTGAAAGTCTTGTCTTGTCTTGTCTTGCCTTGTCTAGACGGCAACACTAAAAAGGACGATTTAGGGCATTCCTTGCTTTATGAATATGTGTATTTTCTATTTAAAGTTCAATGAAGAACACAATAAATAAAGTTATTGAAAAGGACATTACGTATTAACCAATAGTTACCAAGGTTATAAAAAGCGCGTGATTTTCAAGAAGCTGTCGCGCGCTTTCCATTAGTACCACAGAAAATTTGCGGAGACAAAAATTGTAGAAAATGTAATCCTCTTCAAAACATTACATAATGGAAGAATCGCTTAAGTCGACTGTTTCTGAAATATTTCGAAACAGGCTTAGCAAAAAGTGATATGCAAATATTCAAGAGGGGGTGGCGGGGGAAGCACGGGAGGGATAACCAGGGACTTTTGTAAAAATACGTGTCAAAAGGTGTTCTACCATCTGTGAAAAATCCAGCCCTATGGGAATTAGTTGCGACATTGAGTGATTTTTCCTTTCATTTACTGGGCTATTAACAGTTATACGGGTAACTGTTATTTGTAATTATAGAGAATAGATTAAATAGGCATAATAGTGCAAAAAAGTAGTACAAAAAAGGAAGGTTTTAACAATTTTTTTGATATCTGCTACCGTTTCGGAGATACATATAATCGTGTATACAGGGCAATACAGGGTGTTTCTAAAATATTTTAATAACCAAAAATGAATGTATGGGATCTCGATCCCATACATTCCCGCTTTATCAGAAAAGCTTAAAAATATTCTTAATTCAGAGAATATCCAAATTTCTTATAAAAACTATAATTCGATTTATAAAACCTTTTTTCCAAACTTAAGGACAAAACAGAAATGTTAAAAAATTCTAATTTAGTTTATAAAACAGACTGTACAGATTGTGATGCTGTATATAATATATATATAGGTCTGACCTCTCAATATCTGTACCAACGCTTAAAACAACATTCTTATGATATACAAAAATACAAAAAATATTTTTATCCAAATAGTAATTTGACATCTTTGGTTCAACATAGTTATAAAAACAAACACGATTTTGATTTCAACAACCCCAATATATTAATACATGAAAACAGTTATTCCAAACGTTTATTTTTAGAAATGGTTTTCATAAAAAAATTTAAAACTAGTGTCAATAAAAGGTCAGATATTGAAGGCTTGTCTTCTATATATTGGTCACGGTTCCAAGAAGCGCTTGATATCGGCGAAATGAACTTTGGCAATGTTGATGCTGCTGTGAACGTCGTAAAGCTCTACGTCGCTTCAAGAATAATATGTCGGATGAAAATCGAGTCTTTTTCATGCAAAAGCGTTCCATTGCCAGACGTATCATAGCAGAGAGTAAGAAGCAGTCATGGAGTGAGTTCGTTTCCACTGTAAGAAGTTCTACTCCCGCCCGCGAAGTATGGGAGAAAATTCGGAGGATCTCTGGCAAACAGAGTTTTAATTATATTTCTGGATTGGTAATGGGGAATGTTATAATTACGGCGCCTGAAGAAGTCGCCGATCACATGGGTTCATGCTACGCAAAAGTCTCGAGTTCTGCAAACTACCTTGAGCGTTTTTCTGCTCAGAAAAATCAAGCAGAACAAATCGCATTAAACTTTTTCTCGCAAAATGAGGAGAACTACAATGCACCTTTCTCCTCGTGGGAACTGCAGTCGAGTTTGCATGATTGCCATGATACTTCTCCAGGATCTGACGATATCCATTACCAATTTTTGAAAAAGCTACCTCCCTCCGGATCGATATTCCTTCTCAAGATGTTTAATTTAATCTGGTCCTCGAATACATTTCCTACTGCTTGGTGTAATTCTATTGTAGTGCCGTTGTTGAAGCCCGGTAAAGACCGGAAACAAGCATCAAGTTATCGTCCTGTTTTACTGACTAGCTGTTTATCAAAACTCCTCGAACGTATAATCAACCGACGATTAGTTTGGATTCTTGAATCCAGATGATTGATCACGAATGCCCAGTGTGGCTTTCGGAAGCACCGTTCAACAATGGATCATCTAGTCAGGGTGGAGTCCGCAATACAGGACGCCTTTCTTAACAAACAGCACTTGATAGCGGTCTTTTTCGACCTTGAAAAGGCTGACGACACTACATGGCGGTATGGAATACTCCGAACACTACATAATTGGGGTATCAGAGGACATCTTGGGAATTTTAAAAATATTTTTTTATTAGAGCGTTACTTCCAAGTTCGCATCGGCAACACAAAGGTCTAGTGTCTTTGTACAGGAGAATGGTGTTCCACAGGGTTCAGTTCTTAGTGTCACTTTGTTTTCCATCGCTATTAATGGCATAATTGACAGCATTCCATCGTCTGTAGAGTCATCGCTCTACGTGACGACTTGGCGATCTACTGCTCGTCAAAGTACATTCGTACTGCACAACGTCATCTGCAGTTGGCCCTTAATAGCATCCAGAACTGGACAACCAACAATGGGTTTAAATTTGCCGTTGGGAAAACCCAGTGTGTGCACTTTTGCCGCGTTCGTAATTGTTATCAGGAACCATTCTTATATATTTATGACACTTTGATTTCTGTACAAGACACTGCTCGGTTTTTAGGACTTACTTTTGACCGGTCGTTAAATTGGAAGGCTCATTTTAATATTTTAAAGAGGAAGTCGATGTCTTCCCTTAATATTTTAAAAATTTTATCCAGTACCACATGGGGTGCAAACCGTACGGTTTTGCTGCGAATTTATCGTGCAGTCGTACAATCTAAATTGGATTACGGTAGCATTGTGTACGACTCGGCGCGTGAGTCGTACATCAGGACGTTAAACGCTGTTCGTCACGCCGGAATTCGTTTGTCAACCGGAGCGGTTCGATCCAGTCCCGTTGTTAGCATAGCCGCTGAATGCGGAGAGCCTCCGCTGAACATCCGGCTCTTCTCTGTATAGACGGAGAAGAAATGCAACTCGTCCTCTCGGTATCAGGTTGACTATTCTTTTAGATGAACTTCATTTGGCGCTTCATAGAACTCTTAAAGTTGGCCGTAATTCTGTTCCTCCGTGGTTGATTCCTCAGCCCGTCATCGACATGTCACTTTCCATTCATCCGCGAAGTATGACAACGCCAGAGCTTTATCGCCAGCTTTTCCTGGCGTGGCTGGATCAGAATCGAGACTACCGTTCCGTTTACACGGATGGCTCGAAGTCTCTTGACCGAGTTGGTTGCGCGTTCGTCACCGATAACGACACTGTTGGATACAAGTTGTCTCAAGAGTGCAGTATTTTTACTGCAGAATTATATGCAATTTTGCAGGCCTTGAGACATGTTCACGGTCCACACAAATATGTCATTTGCAGCGACTCTTTGAGTGCTCTTCAGGCATTGCAGCGTTCCTATCGCAGCCTCCCTCTTATTTGTTTAATTCAGGACAAATTGTACTCTTTGAAAAGAGGTGGAACCACTGTCCGGTTTTGCTGGGTTCCCGGCCACATGGGAATAGCTGGCAATGAATTAGCTGACACTGCAGCTAAAGACGCTGCAAATAACGGTCAGAGCGTGTTTTGCGTTATCGGTGACGACCTTAAGAACGTACTGATTCCAGCCGTGCAGCAGCTCTGGAAGGATGAATGGAGTGCTGTCGATGAAAACAAGTTAAAATCCATAAAATCTACTGTTGACCCATGGTTCACATCTTGCCGCCCCTCCAGGTGGGAGGAAGTGGTCCTTACACGGCTGCGCATCGGTCACTTTAGACTTACACATGGTTTTTTGACGGCGCGTGAGGAACCTCCCCTCTGTGAAACGTGTGACATTCGTGTTACCGTTTCACATATTTTAATCGAGTGTGTCCAGTTTAGGGACACACGACAGCAGATTGGATTGTCAGGTGATCTGTCGGTTGTTTTAGGAAATGATCCTGACAATGTCGATCTGCTGTTTCGTTTTTTAAAGGAAACCGGTCTTGACCGGTTTATATGATTTTATTTTTTTGTGTACATTTAGGCTCCTTTACAGCCTTTATGGTTTTTTTTGTGTATTTAACTTTAAAATAATGCGAGATGAAAATTAAACTCAAAATAGAAAATCTTATTTATTTAAAATAGGTACATTTTATAATTTGATGCTTATTGAAAAACTTAAAACGTTGGAATGAATAAATCAAAAATTACAAATTTGTATCAAAAAGATTATTAAATAATCAGTTATACTTGCATAAGCTCAATAAGAAAAGATGTGTCTCAATTAGAATTTTCTTTTAAGAAAGCGCAATATTTAACACTCCCTCTCGCTTTCTTGCTTTTATTTTTATTATTTATTTATTTATTATTTATATTACTTATTAAAAAAAATCATACAATCCATACTGTTCGACTAGACCTTTAAATTTATCTTTTGACAATGCTTTAGTCAGCGGATCAGCCAACTGATTATTAGTCGACACATATTGTACATCAATTTCTTCTTTTCTCTGCATATCACAAGTATAAAAATATTGTACATCGATGTGCTTCGTTCTCTTTGACGACTGTGGATTTTTGACTAGAGTGATTGCTCTTTGATTGTCACATCTGATCTGCGTAGGATGAGTTTGTTTCTGATCCAGATCTGACATCAATTTTCTTAGCCAAATGACTGCTTTTGTTGTTGCGCACAAGGCTACAAATTCTGCTTCTGTTGTTGAAGTTGCAGTTACGCTTTGCTTTCTTGAACTCCATGCTACAGATCCACCATTTAAGAGCGCTATCCAACCTGTTGTACTACGCCTTGTGTCGACGTCCCCAGCCCAATCAGCATCACAGAAAACGGTCAACTCAGTGCTGCTTGAATTAAGATCAAATGTGATTCCTCGATCTGTAGTTCCTCTTAGAAATTTCAGCACTCTCTTGACTCCTTGCCAGTGCATGTTTGTTGGTTTCTCCATGTATCTACTGAGGACACCAACAATATAGGCAATATCAGGTCTTGTGCAGATCATTAAATACATCAACGACCCAATTGCTTCTCTGTAGGGAAAATTTCTTGTTTCTTTTGACCCTTCTTCATCCCTTGAAAATTTTACACCAGGTTCTGCAGGTGTAGAAACCGGTGTACACTCAGCGTGATTAAATCTTTCTAAGATTTTAGTTGTATACACACTTTGATGAATTTTGATTTTTCTATTGTCTCTGTCTCTTGTAATCTGTATTCCAACGAAAAATGCAGCTTCTCTGTAAATAATCTCGAATTTTTGATGAAGGTCGTTTAACAATTTCTTAATAGACGGAATGTCACTGCCACAAATCAGTCCATCATCCACGTACAGCGCTAGGTACAATGCAGAGTGTTTGGACTTGCTGACAAAAATACATGGGTCAGCTGTAGATTGCTCTAGGCCATAATTCAACAAAAATTCAACGATCTTCTTATTCCATTGTCTAGAGGCTTGCTTCAGTCCGTATATGCTCTTTTTCAACAGACAGATTCGGTTATCTTCTTCAAAACCGTACGGCTGCTCCATATAAATATTTTCTTCAAGATCACCGTGAAGGAAAGCGGTCTTAACATCAAATTGATAGATCTCTAAATCTTGAGCCGCTGCAATTGCCAAGAGAGTTCTGACAGAGTCGTATTTCACCACTGGTGCAAACGTCTCTTCATAGTCGATGCCATATTTCTGTGAACAACCTCTTGCGACTAGTCTGGCCTTGTATTTATCGACATCACCATTAGCCTTGTACTTCTTCTTGAAAACCCAACGATTTGTTATTACATGTTTGTCTTCAGTTCGTCTGACAAGTACCCAGGCTTCATTCTTCTCCAGTGAGTCGATTTCTTCATTAATTGCTGCCAACCATTTTCTCGAGTTTTGATTTTTCATTGCATCTTCTAGACTTGTAGGCTCTAACTGAGCTATGCATACTTCAGCCATTATTACAGCTTCTTCAGATTCATTTTCATTCGACCTCGATCCTTTTCTTGTATTATACGGACTTCGAGGAATAGGTAATCTTGGATTTTTGTATTTCTTCTTAAGTTCGTCACTATCAGGAGATTGTCGCCCTTCTATTGGTTGCTCAAGCTCTTCTTCGGATATCTCATGGTTGTCTTTACTGTCTGTAACTTTGGTTTCAGTCATCTCATGCAGCTTATCTCGATTTTCGTTGAATATAACATC
Source organism: Mongoloraphidia duomilia (assembly GCA_039654895.1). NCBI lineage: Eukaryota > Metazoa > Arthropoda > Insecta > Raphidioptera > Raphidiidae > Mongoloraphidia > Mongoloraphidia duomilia. Next base: position 44,370,110 of record CM077516.1, on the reverse strand, counting down.
TCTTCTGATTAATATTCTTCTTCCTGCTGGATCGTAGATCCTATAAGCCTTACTATCATCATGATAACCAACCATCTGACATTTGATCGAGTTTTTCTCCCATTTCGTTCGTTGTTCTTTTGGAATATGGACGTAGACCTCGCTTCCAAAAACTCTGAGATGCCCAACTGAAGGCTTTGATCCAAACCATCTTTCATACGGTGTAACTCCGCCTATTGTCTCCGATGCAGTTCTGTTCTTTAGATATACTGCTGTACCAGTTGCTTCAGCCCACAGATGTAATGGTAGTTGCCTCTCATGTAACATGGCCTTGGCACTCTCAATGATCGTCCTATTTTGTCGCTCAATAAATCCATTTTGTTCAGGTGCCCTTGGAGTCGAAACTTCATGTTTGATTCCTTTGGTTAATAGGAAATGCTTTACAGAATCGTTGCAAAATTCAAGGCCACCATCAGACCTCAGTCTTTTAATTTTGTGACCATCAGCTTCAACCTCAGCGTAGAACTTCATAAGGTTATCCAGCACATCTGTTTTACTCTTTAAAAAATATACGTAGCAGTATTTTGAAAAATCATCCTTTAGCAACATGAAATAATTTGAACCGCCAATCGATGGCGTGCTCATTTTACCACACAGATCAACATGGAAAGTTTCACCCGCAGTATTTGCTCGTCTTGCTCCTGATTTCGGAAAACTCAATCGATGTTGCTTGCCATAAGCACAGCCTTCACAAAAAGGGTTTTCTTCCGATGTGTGATCAATTTTGAGGTCAACAACAACTCCCTTGCTATTCATTTCTTGGAGTGTCTTGAAGTTAACGTGGCCCAAACGTTCATGCCACAACATAATTGACCCGGACGATGTGATGTTCAACTCGGTAATCTTGACTGGCTCCAAATTCATCTTGTAGAGCCTGTTGTCTCGGACTCCGTCAGCAATAATCAAATTTCCTTTTATAAAGCTGACATGTTGAGCACCCTCTTCAAAAATGACCTTCATACCTTTCTCAGTTGATCTAGAAACAGATATGAAATTTCGACCAAGATCTGGAACATAAAGAACATCTTTAATAATATGGACAGGACTAGGATGCTTTGAATTTGTCGCTTGCACTTCAATGTCTCCAATCCCTTCTACAGATAGTTTTCGTCCATCTCCAACTCTCACTTGACAGGCATTCTTTGAAAAAGGTACGAAATTCTTAAAATACTCCCTCTGGAATGGCATGTGATCTGTGGCACCAGAATCCGCATACCACACATTTTTGATCTTGCTCTGAGACGTTGCTGATTGCAGAATGAATAAGTGCGACGTATCTTCAGCTGATGTCACCTTTTGATCAGCTTGTTTCTTATTTGTCTCCCTCTCTAACATTAGGGAATGTCGATCAGTTTTATTTTGATTATTTTCATTTCCTTGTTTATTTTTCTGGTCTCTCTGTCGCTTGAAGCATTCTCTGGCCCAATGCCCTTGTTTGTTGCAATAATTACATTTACCAGGTCGCTTCGATCTTTCATCTTTCTTCGATTCTTTACTGCTGTTACTCCCTCTCGTCTTACTGCTACTAGCTGTGTAAGCAGCCCCAGACGCGTTGTTGTCTCCATCATTCAGTCGAAGGTTAATGAGCGACTCTTCGTTGACTAGATGATCTGTCAAACGTTCAACATTTTGCTCGGCTCGGGGCACAGCATACCACGCCGTTCTCACGTGATCGAATTTGGCGGGCAAACTGCTTAGAATCTTTGCAATCACCATTGGTTCTTTCTGCTCGAGATCCATATCTTTCAGCCTTTGCGCGAGCGATGTAACTCTGGCTATGTAGTCAGCCATGTTCTGTTCTTCATCCATTTTACTATTTATGAATTTTTCTAACAGTACTTGCGCAGATTGTTCACTCTTCTCTGAGTGCACAGTCTTCAACCTAGACCACATTTGAGCAGCAGTCGTACAGTCGGTGAGATACTTCAATTGTTCCAACTCAAGGCCCCTCATGATAAACGCTTGAGCTTCAGCGTCTTTATCATCCCAAACTTGCGTGTTAGCTTCTGGCCGTGGAATTGTACCAATAATGTACGGTTTGAGTTTGTTCTCGGTCATGTAAATTTCCATCTGCCGTCGCCATAGCTGGTAGTTCTGCCCGTTGAAGCGATGTAGTTGATACACTCTTGATTCAGCCATTTTAACAGATCTAGGTAAAACTGGCACTTCTATTTGTATAACAGTGTTGTCTTGATCAACGTCTATTTCTTCTATAGTTTGATCCAAGAATGTTCGATCGTCAATTGCAGAATCTTCAACAGCGCTATTTTCTGCCACAGTGATTATTTCGTCCATGAAAAGATGCTTAGCATACAACACACATTTTTTTTTATTGAGCTGGGCCCATAACCTTTTGTGTATTTAACTTTAAAATAATGCGAGATGAAAATTAAACTCAAAATAGAAAATCTTATTTATTTAAAATAGGTACATTTTATAATTTGATGCTTATTGAAAAACTTAAAACGTTGGAATGAATAAATCAAAAATTACAAATTTGTATCAAAAAGATTATTAAATAATCAGTTATACTTGCATAAGCTCAATAAGAAAAGATGTGTCTCAATTAGAATTTTCTTTTAAGAAAGCGCAATATTTAACAGTTTTTTATATATATCATTCTTTATATATTACCACATTATATTAGGACACATTTGATTTGTACTTATAATTGTTTTACTTTGTTATTGTGTGTCAATTTTTGATTTTGCTTTTGTTTTTATTTACATTTATTGTTTTAGACGCTAATGACCTCAGTCTATAATTTACAATTTAATTCAATTTCAATAGAAGGCTGCTTGAATGGATGGCGGAGGCTGCGGTGTACAGAATGTAAGAATATGGGACGGTGTAGGTACTAATTGGCCGTCTCTACGTGCATGGATTCTGTATACACCTGTAACACCTTGATCTTTGAGTTCCTCTTTTATTGTTTCAACTGTACAATTAAGGAGATCAAAACAATAAATTATGCCTTTAGAAAAATTAAGCTGTTTATGTACTTCAATTTTTACTGGTACGTCTGTAACCATATCTATCCCTTTAATGCTAGTAGATGCCAAGATCTTGTCAGCTTGCTGCGCAGACGAAGTTTCTATTAGTAATGTGCCATCACGCAATTTTTTTACACATTTTAGTGTTCCGTATAGTTCAGTAAGGTGCTTGGAGATATAAAAGGGACTATCGTTATTAAAATTGCCGTTGTCTTTAGGCATCAATAAATACCTTTTACAAGGAGTTATACTCGCATCATTGCCAAATAACAAGTTAAAATTTTCGTCACTACGTCCTCTCTTAGAGGGAGGACTATTTAAGGGGGGAAATTATTCATAATAATTTTTATGAAGTTCATCACCCGTGCTCCCCGCCCACCACGGAGTCCAACAAGGGGACGATGACCGCAAACCGGTACAGAGCGCCAGGGCTACTCGGTGATATAGTCAGCTCAAGAGACGGCGCCACTCCATCCAAAGACACTGGCTCACCCCGCCGGAGTACTAAATAAACACGACGTTAGCCGATTGACTAGACTGGGTTAGGTCTAGCCGCCCGTTTACAGCGAAGCGGAGGCCAAAGCAGTGTGTTGGTGCACCCAGGCGAATCTCAACTGCCAGGATCCTCTTTTCCGCCTTACGGGTCACCGCGCACGGCAAACACGCAGGTGTACTATTAGGGACTACTACAAACAAAGGACAGCAACAAAAGTGCACCCATTACGGAGGGACAAGACCGCTAACAACAACCAAAAAGAAGAGAGAAACGAAGAAGAAAAAAAGTTGCGACTGTCCTTCCTTCATAATAGTCCCTAAATGAATCACCCAGCCGGGTACACAACCGACTGGTGCGTGCTCGGGTTTCCCTGGGTTCGCCAATTCCCAAAGAACATTGGAAACAACGACATTCCAATGTTCCCCCTGGGGGCAAGACCCCTTTTAATGTGAAATTCATACAATTGCAAACAGATTATAAATCAAACTTAATTTTAGATGCTCTGAGGATGGTGCAATGAGCACCGAAACGTAAGCTTATAAATGTAAATGTAATCATCAGTATTGCAAATTTCATTTGATCCTTTTGCCACTGAGTTTTTTCTCCTAATTTCTACATCATCTACGGATCACCATTTCTCTATATCATAGAGTTCTTCAACATTAGTAGAGAACATTGCATAATAATATTAATGTTTAAGTCCATTGTAATTTAATATAAGTAATTTGATGGGAAAGATGGACAAATAATCGTATGTAAAACTTTTTATTTATCGCCAACGTTCGTCAACATTGCTGACTTCCTCAGGGCTCTACAGTGAGAAACAAATTAACAAATTATAATCACATATATAACAAATTAAATAAATGCTACCATTAATATTCTACAATATAAAAACAATATTTACCAAAATTGAACGTTCCCCCCAGGGGGGACATAGGAATGTGGCTGCTATCGCAAATTGCATTCCAATGTTCTTTAGGAATTAGCGCTCCCAGGCACCCGAGTTCGTACCAGTCGGTTTGTGTATGCCGGCTGGTGGATTCTAATACACAAATGGATTATTTGTTGTGTTGAAGACGCTAATGACCTGAGTTGTCGACGCGTCTATAATCTAGAATTAATTTAAAATTGGACGTTTTACATATTAGTCAATGTCAAAAATATTAAATTGAAAACATACGGTTGGCATAGTTGTTTCAACCACTTCCACATAACTATAAACGATGATAATAATTAATAAACTAAAAATTCACCCTGTTGTGTGTGTTTTTAAAGACCACCAACAGCTAAGGTTATTTGGGCCTAGCACCAATTCATATTTTCAATTCATTATTATTTTTTTTAAAAATAAATTGAAAATCCAATTGGCACTTTTACCAGTTTTCGGGCTAGAACCCGGAACTGGGGACTTGTAATAGAGGAACCATAGTAACGCCATGTAAACAACAACATTGCTACACGCTCGGCCATTCTCAAGCCCAATTCACCCTGTTAAAAATGAAAAAGAAATTAAGTATTTTTGTAACTACAAACACTGCGCACACTCAGAACTGATATCAGTAACATATCCGTTTAATGAAAACCAGAATTGTAACTACAACTAACAGTTCTGGTTTGGTTCTAAAGTCTAATTGTTCACTTCGGATTGTCCGAAGAGTTCTAGAACCGTTCTTGGACTTGAACCATCAAATACACTTGTTTGTACTCATATTACACATTCATTACATATTTGAAATTTATGAAAATACATTAATTATTTCCTCGAATCGCCATGATTATTGATATGTGAATGCAAAGACCACCTGTGGAGGTTTACTAGCACAATAGAGACGACGGAAACTTGTTTGTTTTTCAACCTAAAACTATGGCCATGTTTGTACAATCATTTAATAATGTCTCTGTACACACATTAACACAATTCGTTATGGGAAGCTAGTGTTATACAGTGTGTCCACAGACTTATCCTCAACATGGGGATCTCCGTTGTTATGGGAGATAGAGATTTGGTTAAATGAGACAAAATGTGCAGACTCTCCAGTACTACTACCCTGCGTAGTCAAACTTTCCATATTTTGCTTGGTTCGCGACCGACAGTTGAAAAACGAGATTTACCCATTTTCGTTTTTTGTTTATAACTCGCTTATTAAGTAAGCTAGAAAAAAAATATTTTCACTTTCTTAAGGCCCTTTTTTATTAAGATTTCAAATCTCTTTTCATATTTTTATTTACTTTTATAGTTTTAAAGATACTTGTATTAACTTTGTTTTTTTAAATACACGTCAAAGATGGCAATGACACCATTCGAAAGAGATTTTTTTTCTCTTTAATTTGATATGAGGGTTGATGGATTTATTTTCAAAAATAACAAAGTTATACGTAAAACACTGATTTTTAATAGTAGGCTATGCTAAATTAATTGATAAAACAACAGAAGGCTTAGCAAACAGTTGAAATTCGCGTTGGCTTAGTAAACGCCTGTTTTGTTTTAGCTGTCAAAGTGTAGTTTGTTGCTAATTTGTCAGTTTACTAAGAAATTTATTAAATTTACTTTTGTTATCATGGAACCATTTTCACATAGATCTGACAGATCTAACATTTTTGAGACTTTTTTGCGCGCCCAAATTGCAGGTTCATCGTTTACACTTTACATGTAAGAAATCATTTGCGAAAAAGACGAACAGCTAAGTGGTGTCGATAGACTATAAATCGGGGTTGATTGAGTCGCGTATCCAAACATGTTCTTTGCGCGCCGACGACAAATGCGCGCTATTCCTGTGAATAAATTACGAGTATATAAATTCAATTAATCATCATGTGCAAACATTATTGATTGATATTGATTTTTAACAATACCTGACTTAAATTTTCGAACTTGAAAAGTCATTCAATTTGTAAAATAATTTATACGCATTCAGAAATATAATGGAATGAATGAATGAATGAATTGTGAATTATAGACGCTCGACAACAAGGGTCATTAGCGTCTGTACAGAAACGAAATGTAAAACAAAACAAAAGTAAAAACAATAAAATAAAAGCAAAATCAAAAATTGACACACAACAAAGTAAAACAATTATAAGTACAAATAAAATGTGTCATAATATAGCCCAGTCATTTGGTAGTTTTACCTGGAAAGTTTTCCGGGAGTTTTGAAAATTGGTAATTTTATAGATTTTGATGTGCTCTTTCCGAATTTCGACTTTGCCTACTCGTATTTTTGCCGCTCGCGCCGCCATATTGGAAAAATGGCGCCTAAAAGCAGTTTTTTGACAATACCTCCTTTCCGACTTATTTTACGATAAAAACAGTTATATACAAAATGAAACTAGAGACAATTACCTACAATTTATGTATCTACCTTTTTTTCATAAAGTCAATAGTTTAGGCGTACGAGCGCCGCAAAGTGTACTCCAACACGCGTTTTGACCAAAAAACTCATTTCCACACCACCTTGAGGTAGAGTAAGCGGCGCGTTTTTTTTATCGTGGTATCCCCAGTGAGCCTAGTCCACATGCAATTCACTATCCTAAAATTTAGCGCATTCTTCTTCGCTTCGTTGTTCTTGATGGACCAGGTGCAGTTGCGAGTTCATCGTCATTAGTCCTCTAGTAAGTAGGGTGGTTAATGAAAATTAATTTTCTATGTAGATATTATAGACCTGTCAATGAGCAATGTAACTGTGTCGAAAAATTTGGTAAATTTATTCGTAGCCACCCTAAGTATGTCATTTTTTCAAGATAGTACTTTTCGACTAAAAATAGAAATCCTTGACGCGGAGTGCTCTAGTAAGTAGGGTGTTTAATGAATATTAATTTCCTATGTAGAGATTATACACCTATCCATGAGCTATTTAACTGCGTCGAAAAAAATTGGAAAATCTAGAAGTGGCCTCTCCACTGAAGCAATTTTTTCGAGCTCGTATGTTTAAGATAAAAAAGTAAGATCTCAAAGAAATTGCTTTTTTAAGGTAACCACTTCCAGGTTTTACAAATTTTTTAACTCATTTGGATAGCCCATGGATCGGTCTATAATCCGTACATGAGAAATTAATATTTATAAAACATCCTACTTACTAGAGCAGTCTGCGTCAAGGGTTTCTATTTTTAGTACAAAAGTACTATCCGGAAAAAATTATATACTTAGGGTGGCTACGAATAAATTTAGCAAATTTTTTCGACACAGATAGATAGCTCATGGATAGGTGTATAATCTCTACATAGGAAATTAATATTCATTAAACACCCTATTTACTAGAGCACTCCGCGTCAAGGATTTCTATTTTTATTCTGTAGGGTGGCCTCTTTGGATTTTTCTAATTTTTTTAACGCATTTACATAGCCCATCAATAGGTCTATAACCTCGATATGGGAATTTAATATTTTTTGAATACTCTTCATACTAGAGCATTTCGCGTTAAGGGTTTTTATGCAAACTTTCAAAAAGTGTTAAGTGATTTTAACAGTTTAACAGAATACTCTTCAATTATTTCGACCGAATTTTGATTTTTTGACCACAAATTAATAATCAGCAACCTTAGAATTCCTAAAGCACTCAAATTATAGAACTTATTACATTTCAACATACATTTTTTAAATATTTTATCTATATAGTACCAATCGAAACGTCACAGACCGGAATTTCATTTACATCATCCGCGATGGGAGTATCAGTTTCATCGCAATCAGTTTCATCCCAATCGATTTGATCATATGTTTGCTCAATAATAGTCTGCGTTTTTTCTTCATCATCGCTATCTAGTGATGGAACTTGCCAGTTACCATAGATACCGCTACAATTCGTGCATATAGAAGAGCACTTTAAATATTTAGTGAATTCGCAACACTTGGTCCATCAAGAACAGCGAAGCGAAGGAGATTACGCTAAATTTCAGGATATTAAATTGCATGTGGATTAGGCTTATTGGGGATACCACCAGGGGGGATATTGGGATGTAGTTGCTATCGCAATTGCATTCCAATGTTCTTTGGGAATTGGCGCTCCCAGGGACCCGGGCTCGTACCAGTCGGTTTGTGTATGCCGGCTGGCGGATTTTAATACACAGATGTATGTGTTGAGGACGCTAATGACCTGAGTTGTCGACGCGTCTATAATCTACAATAAATAAAATAAAACATTAAAAAACTCGGGTCGCAGTGCCAAACCTTGCCGACAATATAGTGTATTTGCTAATACAGGCCTTGTGGCTTTATTATGTCAACTTAAGTTTGTTTTTGGACAAAATAAAAAATTTAACCCCTTAATACATGCCTTAAAATAATATTTTTTCTCTTAATTAGTGTATTTGCCATATGGCACATACACTATTGGCGTCGGTCGGATGGCGGGACCTAGGGGTCGGACCAAAATTTCTCGACGTTTCATAGCCTCCTCAACAATTTGGCACCATTTTTAGAAATGTTTATATATATATGTATATATATATATTTAATTTTATATATATATATATATATATATATATATATATATATATATATATATATATATATATATGTGTTCGCGGCATAACTCTCGAAAGACTTAATTGATTTCAACGAAATTTGGTACACATGTTGGAATCCATCACCGCACGGAACCTATTTAAAATGGGCCCAATCGGACTATTTTAAGGGTAGTTTTTAGGGGTTGAAAAAAGTTTTTGGGCCCGAAAATACCGAAAAAAAATTCAGAATTGTTTCAAAATTGAAATTTAACCTTTTAGTAAAGATCAAAATATGCTGCTAAAATTTTAATAAAATCGGCCCGATAGGACCGGACTTACAAATTTTATGAAAACACTAGTTTTGCGGATAGTGATTTACTTACTGAAGGGTGTATTTAATTTGGTACAGAGGCTGCAATGATAATAATATTGAAATTAAGAAAAAAATATTATTTTAAGGGATGTATTAAGGGGTTGAATTTTTTATTTTTTCCAAAAACAAACTTAAGTTCACGTATTAAAGCCACAAGGCTTGTATTAGCAAATACACTATATTGTCGGCAGGGTTTTGGCACTGCGACCCGAGTTTTTTTTCAATATTATTATCAATGCAACCTCTGTACCAAATTAAATACACCCGTCAGCAAATAAATCACGATCCGCAAACTAGTGTTTTCATAAAATTTGTAAGTCCAATCCTGTCGTGCCAATTTTATTAAAATTTTAGCAACACATTTTAATCTCTACTAAAGGGTTAAATTCCAATTTTCAAACAATTCTGAGATTTTTTTCGGTATTTTTGGGCCCAAAAACTTTTGTCTACCCCTAAAAACTACCCTTAAAGTGGTCCGATCGGGGCCATTTTAAATAGGCTTCGTGCGGTGATGGGTTTCAATGTGTGTACCAAATTTCGTTTAAATTGATTAAGTCTGTCGAGAGTTATCGTATACAATCGTGTACATACACACACACCCACCTACACACACACACACACACACCCACACACACACACATATATATACACACACACACATATATATACACATATATACATATATACTTATATACATATATACATATATATATATACATTTTCAAAAATGGTGGCAACTTGTTTAGGAGGGTATGAAACGTCGAGAAATTTTGGTCCGACCCCTAGATCTCGCCATCCAACCGACGCCAATAGTGTATGTGCCATATATGGCAAATACACTAAAAACGCGCCGCTTACTCTACCTCGAGGTGATGTGGAAATGAGTTTTTTGATCAAAACGCGTGTTGGAGTACACTTTGCGGCGCTCGTACGCCTAAACTATTGACTTTATGAAAAAAAGATAGATACATAAATTGTAGGTAATTGTCTCTAGTTTCATTTTGTATATAACTGTTTTTATCGTAAAATAAGTCGGAAAGGAGGTATTGTCAAAAAACTGCTTTTAGGCGCCATTTTTCCAATATGGCGGCGCGAGCGGCAAAAATACGAGTAGGCAAAGTCGAAATTCGGAAAGAGCACATCAAAATCTATAAAATTACCAATTTTCAAAACTCCCGGAAAACTTTCCAGGTAACCACTATTTTTCGAACCAAATGACTGTACTAATAATATAATGTAGTAATAAGATATACAGAAAAAATTCCCCCCAGGGGGAACATTCGAATGTCGTTGTTGAGTTATCGCAATTGCATTCCAATGTTTTTTGAGACTTGGCCCCAGCCCGCACCAGTCGGTTGTGTATCCGGCTGGGTGATTTATTTAGGGACTATTATGAAGGAAGGACAGTCGCAATTTTTTTCTTCTTCTGTTCTTCCCTCTTTTTTGTTGTTGTTAGCGGTCTTGTCCCTCCGTTATGGGTACACTTTTGTTGCTGTCCTTTGTTTGTAGTAGTCCCTAATAGTACACCTGCGTGTTTGCCGTGCGCGGTGACCCGTAAGGCGGAAAAGAGGATCCTGGCAGTTGAGGTTCGCCTGGGTGCACCAACACACTGCTTTGGCCTCCGCTTCGCTGTAAACGGGCGGCTAGACCTAACCCAGTCTAGTCAATCGGCTAACGTCGTGTTTATTTAGTATTCCGGCGGGGTGAGTCAGTGTCATTGGATGGAGTGGCGCCGTCTCTTGAGCTGACTATATCACCGTGTAGCCCTGGCGCTCTGTATCGGTTTGCGGTCATCGTCCCCTTGTTGGGCTCCGTGGTGGGCGGGGAGCACGGGTGATGAAGTTCATAACTATAATTATGAATAACTTTCCCCCCTTAAACAGCCCTCCCTTTAAGAGAGGGCGTAATGATGACAACTTTAACTTATTATTTGGCAATGATTCGACTATAACTCCTTGTAAAAAGTATTTATTGATGCGTAAAGACAACGGCAATTTTAATAACGATAGTCCCTTTTATCTCTCCAAACACCTTACTGGGTTATACGGAACATTAAAATGTGTAAAAAAATTACGGGATGGCACTTTGTTAATAGAAACTTCGTCAGCGCAGCAAGCAGACAAGATCTTGGCTTCTATCAGCATTAAAAGGATATATATGGTTACTGACGTACCAGTAAAAGTGGAAGTACATAAACAACTTAATTTTTCTAAAGGCATTATTTATTGTTTTGGTCTCCTTAATTGCACAGTTGAAACAATAAAAGAGGAACTCAAAGATCAAGGTGTTACAGATGTATACAGAATCCATGCACGTAGAGACGGTCAATTAGTACCTACACCGTCCCATATTCTTACATTCTGTACATCGCAGCCTCCGCCATCCATTCAAGCAGCCTTCTATTTATTAAAAGTACGTCAATATATACCGTCTCCTCTGCGTTGCTATAAATGTCAAAAGTTTTGACACTCACAGAACAACTGTAGCTTTCCCAGTCTCTGTGACAATTGTGGCCAGCCTTTGCATGAGGATATTCCGTGCAAAAGGGTGTCGCATTGCGTTAATTGCAACGGAATTCACTCTGCAAGATCTAGAGAATGTCCACAATACAAAGTGGAGTTCAAGATCCAAGAAATTAGAACAACTAAAAAAATTTCTTTTGCAGAGGCCAAACGCAAATACCGAGAATCTGTCCCATCTTTCACACGATCTTTTGCAACTATTGCTGCCGTTCCAGTCGTCAAAGTAGACATGTCAACACAGACATGTGACATGTCTACACAAACTGAAGTGTCCCCATCAAATTCTAAAGTTGTTGTCAAAAAGTCAAACAAAAACAAAAATAGTACGGATGATAGATCAAGATCGCCAGTTAAAAAGGTGACATCACCGACAAAATCTCTTGTCGAAAAGATTAATAAAACATCTCCTCCGGTCAAGAACACTAAGGTGATCTTAAACCGGGATAATAGTCACACAATGACTATTACGAAAACTCGCATCGACCATAGTAGCAGTGCAGACTCTGCTATGGACGAAGATATATCCCGACCTCCTCACCACCGTAGTGAGGTGGCGAGGAATAAAAAGAGGTAGCTTTTATCTTCTTATAATTACCATTCAATTTCTTACAGTGGAACATGAACGGCTTTTATATTCATTTCAGTGAATTGAAACTCCTCCTTAATGATCATAATGCTACTGCTATTAGTTTACAGGAAACACATTTGAAAGACACAAACACTCCTGTTCTTCGTGGTTTTACGATTTATCGTAAAGATAAACCATTCGTTGAACGTGCCAGTGGCGGAGTGGCAGTTTTAGTACGAAACAATGTGTTTTCCGAAAATGTCCTTTTACAATCTGACTTGCAGGTCATCGCTGTCAGACTTTATGCGCCGAATCCGGTAACTTTGTGTTCAATATACATTCCTCCAACAGAACAACCGACACTTGCAACCATTACATCTGTTATAGATCAGCTTCCACGCCCTTTATCATCATGGGGAATTTTAATGCCCATAATCCCTCTTGGGGTTCTAATCATGTGGATGCTCGTGGACGGCTAATGGAGACGTTGATTCTAAATCAAAACTTAGTTGCATTGAACACAGGTTCCAATACACATTTCTCGGCTGCTAATGGGACATTTTCAGCTATAGATCTTACTCTCTGATCTTCTTCTATCGCCCCATCCTGTGATTGGGAAGTAAATGCCGATCTTTGTAGCAGTGACCATTTCCCAATCATTTGTCGTCTTCTTTCATTCCATGTGGATGAAAGACCCCCGAAGTGGATAATAAAAGAAGCTGATTGGTCACGGTTCCAAGAAGCGCTTGATATCGGCGAAATGAACTTTGGCAATGTTGATGCTGCTGTAGAGCATTTCACGGATGCGGTCATCGAGGCGGCTTTAGCTGCAGTCCCACGCACGTCAACAACACTGCGACGTGTGCCTGTTCCCTGGTGGAATCAGGCTTGTCGGGATGCCATCCGTGAACGTCGTAAATCTCTCCGTCGCTTCAAAAATAATATGACGGATGAAAATCTTATAATTTTCATGCAAAAGCCTTCCATTGCCAGACGTATCATAGCAGAGAGTAAGAAGCAGTCATGGAGTGAGTTTGTTTCCACTGTAAGAAGTTGTACTCCCGCTCACGAGGTGTGGGAGAAAATCCGGAGAATCTCTGGTAAACAGTTTTACTTATATTTCTGGATTGTTAATGGGAAATGACATTATTACGTCGCCTGATGAAGTCGCCGATCACATGGGTGCATGCTACGCGAAAGTCTCGAGTTCCTTTAACTGTCTAGAGGGTTTTTCTGCTCAGAAAAACCAAGCAGAACAAGTTGCATTAAATTTTTCCTCACAAAATGAGGAGAATTACAATGCACCTTTCTCCTCGTGGGAACTACATTCGAGTTTGCATGATTGCCATGATACTTCTCCAGGATCTGACGATATCCATTACCAATTTTTGAAAAAGCTACCTCCCTCCGGTTCGATATTCCTTCTCAAGATGTTTAATTTAATCTGGTCCTCGAATACATTTCCTACCGCTTGGTGTAATTCTATTATAGTGCCGTTGTTGAAGCCCGGTAAAGACCGAAAGCAAGCATCAAGTTATCGTCCTGTTTCACTGACTAGCTGTTTGTCAAAACTCCTCGAACGAATGATCAACCGACGATTGGTTTGGATTCTTGAATCCAGACGATTGATCACGAATGCCCAGTGTGGCTTTCGGAAGCACTGTTCAACAATGGATCATCTAGTCAGGCTTAAGTCCGCAATACAAGACGCCTTTCTTAACAAACAGCACTTGATAGCGGTCTTTTTCGACCTTGAAAAGGCTTACGACAGTACATGGCGATACGGAATACTCCGAACACTACACAGTTGGGGTATCAGGGGAGATCTTGGGAATTTTATAAATAATTTTTTGTTCGAGCGTTATTCCAAGTCAGTATCGGCAACACTCTGTCTAGTGTCTTTGCACAGGAGAATGGTGTTCCACATGGTTCGGTTCTTAGCGTCACCTTATTTTCCATCGCTATTAATGGCATAATTGACAGCATTCCATCGTCTGTAGAGTCATCGCTCTACGTTGACGACTTGGCGATATACTGCTCGTCAAAGTACATTCGTACTGCACAACGTCACCTGCAGTTGGTCATTAATAGTATCAAGAACTGGACAATCAATAATGGGTTTAAATTTTCCGTTGGGAAAACCCAGTGCGTGCACTTTTGCCGCATTCGTAGTTGTTATCAGGAACCATTCTTATATCTTTATAATACGCTCATATCTGTGCAAGATACTGCCCGATTTTTAGGACTTACGTTTGACCGGTCGTTAAATTGGAAGGCTCATTTTAATATTTTAAAGAGGAAGTCGATGTCTTCCCTTAATATTTTAAAAATTTTATCCAGCACCACGTGAGGTGCAGAGCGTACGGTTTTGCTGCGTATTTATCGTGCAGTCATACGGTCTAAATTGGACTACGGTAGCATCGTGTATGACTAAGCGCGAGAGTCGTACATCAGGACGTTAAACGCTGTTCATCACGCTGGGATTCGTTTGTCAACCGGAGCGTTTCGATCCAGTCCTGTTGTTAGCATTGCCGCTGAATATCCGGAGAACTGCCGCTGAATATCCGGCGGAAACGCAATATGCTATCCTACGTCTCTAAGCTCCGTAGTCAACCTGATCACCCAACTTACAGTTGCGTATTTCAACCAAGGTTTTCTTCTCTGTATAGACGGAGAAGAAATGCAACACGTCCTCTCGGTATCAGGTTGAACCTTCTCCTAGATGAACTTCAGTTGGCGCTTCCTAGAACTCTTAAAGTCGGCCGTAATTCTGTGCCTCCGTGGTTAATTCCTGAGCCCGTCATCGACATGTCACTTTCCGTTCATCCTCGAAATACAACAACTCCTGAGCTCTATCGCCAGCTTTTTCTGGCGTGGCTGGATCAGAATCGAGACTATCGTTCCGTTTGCACGGATGGCTCGAAGTCTTTCGACCGAGTTGGTTGCGCGTTCGTCACCGATAACGACAGTGTTGGATACAAGTTGTCTCAAGAGTGCAGTATTTTTACTGCAGAGTTATATGCAATCTTGCAGGCCTTGAGACATGTTCACGTTCCGCACAAATATGTTATTTGCAGCGACTCTTTGAGTTCTCTCCAGGCATTACAGCGTTCCTATCCCAGCAACCCTATTATTTGTTTAATTCAGGACGAATTGTACTCTTTGAAAAGAGATGGAACCACTGTCCGGTTTTGCTGGGTTCCCGGCCACATGGGAATCGCTGGCAAAGAATTAGCTGACACTGCAGCTAAAGACGCTGCAAATAACGGTCAGAGCGTGTTTTGCGTTATCGGTGACGACCTTAAGAACGTACTGATTTCAGCCGTGCAGCATCTCTGGAAAGATGAATGGAGTGCTGTCGAGGAGAATAAGTTAAGAGCTATAAAATCTACAGTTGACCCATGGCTCACATCTTGCCGTCCCTCCAGGTGGGAGGAAGTGGTTCTTACACGGCTACGCATCGGTCACTGTAGATTAAGTCATGGTTTTTTAATGGCTCGTGAGGAACCGCCCTTCTGTGAGACGTGTGACACTCGTGTCACTGTTTCGCATATTTTAGTAGAGTGTGTCCAGTTTAGGGACACACGACAGCAGATCGGATTGTCAGGTGATCTGTCGGTTGTTTTAGGAAATTATCCTGGCAATGTCAATCTGCTGTTTCGATTTTTAAAAGAAACCGGTCTTGAACGGTTTATTTGATTTTATTTATTTGTATAATTTAGGCCTGTTTACAGCCTAAATGGTTTTTTCTTTATATCACTACATTATATTATATGACACATTTTATTTGTGCCTATTATGATTTTATTCTGTTGTGTGTCAACTTTTGATTTTGTATTGATTTTGCTTTGATTTTATTGTTTTTGTTTTTCTTTTGTTTACTTTTTTATTTTTAGACGCTAATGACCTCTGTTGTCGAGCGTCTATAATCTACAATTCATTCATTCATTCAAAATTCCATGGATGAGTATATTTTCTATTTTTTTTAAATGTTTTTTATATCCAAATCACATTTTGAACAATTGATTACAACAAACATTGAAAAAAAATCATCAAAATCGAATCTGTTTTAATGGGTGTAGAAGTTTTAATGATTTTTCCTGTTTTTTGGATGGACTAGGAAAAACTGCTCTAGGAATAATAATAATAAACTAAAGGTCTGAACTTTCAGAATCGTTAGGTCAATACGTATATACAGGGTGTCCACGGTGACGTTGGCTAACATGGGTATCTTTGTTATTAGTGGAGATAGAAAGTCGGTTAAATGGGCAATGTAGTGCATAATTATGTGCCCATTAACGTCCCGTAGAAAAAACAATTGAATTTTGACACACTATGGATTTATTTAGAAAATAGTGAAAATTGCCATTTCTGAAAACTGGCTATAACTTTTTTATTTATGAAGATATCTGAAAATTTCTTTAACCAGTTTTTGATAACTTTTTAAGATCTTTTCAGTGGCGTAGGTTAATTTTTTTTATATTCACTACATATTGAGATAAAGACATGAATTTTGGTTTTTCTTATGGACGCCATTTTGGATTTTTAAATATTCGAATTCTGCTTATTTTTCTGATTAATTTGGTGTATCATATGCCACATTTAAAAAATTTGCAATTAACGTCCCATATTACAGACACATAAAAACAACTGATAGTGAAATTCTGCCGAACAATGATTTATTATTAATTTTACACTTTAAAATTTCGCACTACTTAATTATATTTGACTGTCAGTTGTTTTTAATATCTGTAATATGGGGCGTTTATTGCAAATTTTTTAAATGTGCCATGTGATACAGCAAATTAATCAGAAAAATAAGCAGAATTCGAATATCTAAAAATTCAAAATGGCGTCCATAAGAAAAACCAAAGTTCATGTCAATATCTCATTATGTAGTAGATATAAAAAAAATAAACCTACGCCACTGAAAAGATCTTAAAAAGTTATCAAAAAATGGTTAAATAAATTTTCAGATATCTTCATAAATAAAAAAGTTATGGCCAGTTTTCAGAAATGGCAATTTTCACTATTTTCTAAATAAATCCATAGTGTGTCAAAATTCAATTGTTTTTTCGACGGGACGTTAATGGGCACATAATTTTGCACTACTTTACCCATTTAACCGACTTTCTATCTCCACTAATAACAAATGTTAGCCAACGTCGCCGTGGACACCCTGTATAATAAAATAAATAAGCACACAAAATGTAGTCAGTATTTATATTAGAAATCGTGTCCATCGTGATTATAATAAAATTAAGAAAAATCGCAGGATAGTGGACAAAATATTGGATTTATTTAATTAAATGTACGACGTTTCGTCTATATATTTAGACTTTTTCAAGTACACAAAAATAACAATATTTATGAAAATTAATATTAATTACTGACCATAGCAATTAACATAAGATAGGGTACATAAGACAAAAACACGGTAACATGGTAACAAATTATGTTGACTATAAATTTTAACAATCAATAATAATAATAATAATACATTTAATTAAATAAATCCAATATTTTGTCCACTATCCTGAGATTTTTCTTAATTTTATTGTAGTCAGTATTGAATAATTATTTCTAAAACGTCCACCGTTTATTAGCTTATACGCGACGCGAGCGTATATAGGAAAATTCTGAGAAAAACTTGGTGAAAAATTAAAAATAATGGATATAACATGCTCAAAGATTTTGTCCTGTTAAAGAGATGCATTTCGAACAATTATGCAAAATTTCATCAATATTCAATAAATATTTTTAACACCGCAAACGATCTTTGCGACGAGCGTACCGCTGCTGCGCGGTGGAAAATGCGGGGGAAAACTGCTTTAGAATTGAAAATATTGAACTCGGAAGGCTAAAAATTTCAGAATCGTTAGGTCAATATGTCTTAAATAAGCATACAAAATTTATTCAAAGTTGAATTATTTGTAAAACGGCAAATATATACGACACTAGCGTATAGGAAAATTCGGAGAAAATTTGTAATTGTAAAATGAAAATTTTGAGTCCGGGGGCTGGAGTGTTTCTGATTTCAAATAATGTCAGGTAACAAACATTTAAAAAAAATTTCATCAAAATCGGAGCTGTTATGGTGGGTTTAGAAGTTTTCATGATTTTTTCGTTTAAATGACTGAACTAAAATTGAAACGTGAAGTAAATCTTTTTATGCATAAATAATACAAAATGAAAGGATCAGAATGAGTCATGATGACATTAATTATTGATTTATTTAGTTGTTATGGTAATTCGCCTCACACCACACTTCTGTCACCCTTTTTTGTTTCATCGAGTCAGTATTTACTCTTCAACGAGGCAGTGCCGCCTAAGAAGTTTAACTTCAAAAATTTTCGGACTGAATCCAATACTTCCATACCATAGTAGAGATGGAAAGTAAAAATTAGGAAGTTACAGATGATGCGAAACTTTTTAACACCACTGTATGTATGCACACATATTATATATTGTGTCCATGCATAACATGTTGTTATTGTGTATTTATAAGAACGAAACCGTATTCGACAGTATAATATTTATTATAATGATAGGATTGGAACCGACGGACGTTTACAAGTGATGACAGCTTATCATTATACACATAGGCACATAATAGTGTGTACCTATACTATGCGTATAAGGTGAGCCTCAGCTTCGATATTACAGTACACGTACATAGGTACGTAATTAATGTTCTTATACATTAGCCTTGATATCACTCTGCGATGTGTGTTCGGCCTGTATATACGAGTATTACCTATGTGAACAGCTAACCACACGTTACGTGCGTTTCATCCCTCTCATACGTTGCACGTATGTCGACCCTTGTAATATATTCTTTATGCACTAGATTTGACAATATAAATGTTCCTTTTGCGGACACCTTAAATACATTTTGAATTATGTGCTACATAGTATATTGTAGTTGTGCTCTAAGCTAGTTGATATACAAACAACTTGAACACACAAATATACGAGGAGCGATAAACAAAATTATTTGCCACTAGCTTTTGCCCGCATTTCGTTCGCGTGATCTATATGATTTACAGCCCATAACATTCGCTCCGCGGCTTTGCCCGGAGTTGATGACTTTACTGCGTCACATCTCTATACACTATATTGAAAGATTTGTTATGCTCAGCGAAAATATGTAAATTTTGGGCACTCGATACTCGCGAGTACAGAACATATAGTCAGTCACTTAATGTTTGCCCCTGTGATTTATTAATCGTTTTTAAAAATGCTACATTTAAAGGACAAATTATTGGGTAAATGGAGACGCGAGGAATTAATACGCCCCCCCCCCCTTTGGCCACCTGGTACTATTGCAGCAGTCTCGGGGCATCAATGAATGAATGAATTGTAAATTATAGACGCCCGCCAACTGAGGTCATTAGCGTCTAAAACAATAAATGTAAATAAAAACAAAAGCAAAATCAAAGATTGACACACAACAAAGCAAAACAATCACAAGTAGAAATAAAATGTGTCATACAATACAATGTAGTAAGATATAAAGTAAAAAATCATAAAGGCTGTAAAGGGGCCCAAATGTACACAAATAAATAAAATCAAATAAACCGGACAAGACCGGTTTCTTTTAAAAATCGAAACAGCAGATCGACATTGTCAGGATCATTTCCTAAAACAACCGACAGATCACCTGACAATCCGATCTGCTGTCGTGTGTCCCTAAACTGGACACATTCAATTAAAATATGCGAAACGGTAACACGAGTGTCACACGTCTCACAGAGGGGCGGATCCTCACGAGCCATTAAAAAACCATGTGTCAATCTACAGTGACCGATGCGCAGCCGTGTAAGGACCACTTTTTTCCCACCTGGAAGGACGGCAAGATGTGAACCATGGGTCAACTGTAGATTTTATGAATTTTAATTTGTTTTCATCGACAGCACTCCATTCATCCTTCCAGAGCTGCTGAACGGCTGAAATCAGAACGCTCTTGAAGTCGTCACCAATAACGCAAAATACACTCTGACCGTTATTTGCAGCGTCCTTAGCTGCAGTGTCAGCTAGTTCATTGCCAGCAATTCCCATGTGGCCGGGAACCCAACAAAACCGGACAGTGGTTCCACCTCTTTTCAAAGAGTATAATTTATCCTGTATTAAACAAATTAGAGAGTGGCTGGGATAGGAACGCTGCAATGCTTGTAGAGCACTCAAAGAGTCGCTGCAAATAACATATTTGTGCGGACCGTGCACATGTCTCAAGGCCTGCAAAATTGCATATAACTCTGCAGTAAAAATACTGCACTCTTGAGACAACTTGTATCCAACACTGGCGTTATCGGTGACTAACGCACAACCAACTCGGTCGAGAGACTTCGAGCCATCCGTGTAAACGGAACGGTAGTCTCGATTCTGATCCAGCCATGCCAGGAAAAGCTGGCGATAAAGCTCTGGCGTTGTCGTACTTCGCGGATGAATACCCCCACAAATGAACATCTTCTCAAATGAATGAATGAATGAATGAATGAATTAATTAATTGGTGACTAGAATGTTCACCGTATCAATTGAACACTCGGTATATAGACACACTAACACACACTACCTCCTTCTCTCACATATGCGTACATACTCAAATACACACACACACGCACGCACACGCACACACACACACACACACACCTGAAATTGTATTCTTGGACTCCTGCCCTAGCACTGGTCTTCCAAGTTGGGCAGGAAATCCTCTAATTTTTGTAAAACATTTGTTTATTTTGTATTTTTTTTTTTTGAGGAAATAAATAATTTGATTTGATTTTTGATTTGAATAGAAAGTGACATGTCGATGACGGGCGCAGGAATTAACCACGAAGACACAGAATTACGGCCGACTTTAAGAATTCTAGGAAGTTCCAACTGAAGTTCATCTAGGAGAAGATTCAACCTGATACCGAGAGGACGTGTTGCATTTCTTCTCCTTCTATACAGAGAAGAAAAACGAGGTTGAAATACGCAACTGTAAGTTGGGTGATCAGGTTGCCTACGGAGTTTTGAGACGTACGATACCAGATTGCGTTTCAGCCAGATGTTCGGCGGCAGCTCTCCGCATTCAGCGGCAATGCTAACAACAGGACTGGATCGAAACGCTCCGGTTGACAAACGGATCCCAGCGTGATGAAAAGCGTTTAACGTCCTGATGTACGACTCACGCGCTGAGTCATACACGATGCTATCGTAATCCAATTTAGACCGTACGACTGCACGATAAATACGCAGCAACATCGTACGGTCTGCACCCCACATAGTACTGGATAAAAATTTTAAAATATTAAGGGAAGATATCGACTTTCTCTTTAAAATATTAAAATGAGCCTTCCAATTTAACGACCGGTCAAAAGTGAGTCCTAAAAATCGAGCAGTGTCTTGTACAGAAATCAAAGTATCATATAGATACAAGAATGGTTCTTGATAACAACTACGAATGCGGCAAAAGTGCACACAGTGGGTTTTCCCAACGGAAAATTTAAACCCATTGTTGGTTGTCCAGCTCTGGATGCTATTAATGGCCAACTGCAGGTGACGTTGTGCAGTACGAATGTACTTTGACGAGCAGTAGATCGCCAAGTCGTCAACATAGAGCGATGATTCTACAGACGATGGATCAACCTAATCACCCAACTTACAGTTGCGTATTTCAACCTCGTTTTTCTTCTCTGTATAGACGGAGAAGAAATGCAACACGTCCTCTCGGTATCAAGTTGAATCTTCTTTTAGATGAACTTCACTTGGCGCTTCCTAGAACTCTTAAAGTCGGCCGTAATTCTGTGCCTCCGTGGCTAATTCCTCAGCCCGTCATCGATATTTCACTTTCCATTCATCCTCGAAATACAATAACTCCAGAGCTCTATCGCCAGCTTTTCCTGGCATGGCTGGATCAGAATTGAGACTACCGTTCCGTTTACACGGATAGCTCGAAGTCTCTCAACCGAGTTGGTTGCGCGTTTGTCACCGATAACGACAGTGTTGGATACAAGTTATCTCAAGAGTGCAGTATTTTTACTGCCGAGTTATATGCAATTTTGCAGGCCTTGAGACATGTGCACGGTCCGCACAAATATGTTATTTACAGCGACTCTTTGAGTGCGCTTCAGGCATTGCAGCGTTCCTATCCTAGCCACCCTCTTATTTGTTTAATCCAGGACAAATTGTATTCGTTGAAAAGAGGTGGAACCACTGTCCGGTTTTGTTGGGTTCCCGGCCACATGGGAATCGCTGCTAAAGACGCTGCAAATAACGGTCAGAGTGTATTTTGCGTTATCGGTGACGACCTCAAGAGCATACCGATTTCAGCCGTTCAGCAACTCTGGAAGGATGAATGGAGTGCTATCGATGAAAATAAATTAAAGTCTATAAAATCTACAGTTGACCCATGATTCACATCTTGCCGTCCCTCCAGGTGGGAGGAAGTGGTCCTTACACGGCTGCGCATCGGTCACTGTAGATTGACACATGGTTTTTTGATGGCTCGTGAGGATCCGCCCCTCTGTGAGACATGTGACACTCGTGTTACCGTTTCGCATATTTTAATGGAGTGTGTCCAGTTTGGGGACACACGACAGCAGATCGGATTGTCAGGTGATCTGTCGGTTGTTTTAGGAAATGATCCTGACAATGTCGATCTGCTGTTTCGATTTTTAAAAGAAACCGGTCTTGAACGGTTTAATTGATTTTATTTATTTGTATACATTTAGGCCCATTTACAGCCTAAATGGTTTTTTTCTTTATATCACTACATTATTTTATATGACACATTGTATTTGTACCTATTATGATTTTATTTTGTTGTGTGTCAACTTTTGATTTTGTATTGATTTTGCTTTGTTTTTATTGTTTTTGCTTTTCTTTTGTTTACTTTTTTATTTTTAGACGCTAATGACCTCTGTTGTCGAGCGTCTATAATCTACAATTCATTCATTCTTTCAGAATATAGTTTATCTCTGTAGCAAATTTCGTCCAAATCCGTTCAGCGTGATTGAGTAACAAACATCCATCCAAACATCAAAACTTTTGCAATTATAATATTAGTGGGATTATAGGAAATCATGAAAAAAGTAAGCAGATTTTGGTTCACGTCAAAAGTCGCTTACGTCGTATATTATACTTGCATCGATTATGATTGAGCAGTTTAAATAAGGGGGCCCATTTATTTCACTGAATCACTGAACCGGTTGTCTTAAAATTACAAAAATTGCTGCGAAGGTAACAGAGTAATTGTATGTTACCATACGCGTCTGTTTAAATACCTAAAAGTAAAGCAAAAATAAAACTAAAAAACAATAAATAAATATAAAAAGCAACAATTAAAAAAATATTACATATATTTGGCGTACGTCAATTATCACACGTCTTAATCTTCGTTCAGACGTAAACATTTCGTCGAAACAAACAGAACTACGAACCGAACGAAAGGAACACCAGTTTGTATGGGGCCACGATCCCAATTGCAAACAGATTTACAAATCCTGCGCATTCGCGTTCGCGGCGCGGTCGATCCATCAGTTGTCAGTTTTTGTTCAAACATCAAAGGTAATGCGCGCGAATGTGTTTGCTGGTTTGGACGGGAAAAACTAGTACAGCGTATCTACCATACATCAGGAACATAACGGACCGCATCGGCAAACTTCTGGAAAAGTACAAAGTCAGGACAATCTACAAACCAACGAGAAAGATTCAGGAATGTCTAAGATCGGCCAAGGACACAAGAGACCCACTGGCCACACCAGGAGTATACCGCATTCCTTGCAGCTGTGGATCAATATTGGGACAACGAAACGAAGCATCAACACACGTATAGCAGAGCACAAGAGAAGCTGTAAACTGGGACAAACGGAAAAATCTGCCATAGCCGAACACACTTTGACTCTGGACAATCATAAGATCCTCTTCGAAGAAACCCAAGCCATAGACAGAACGTTGAGCTATTACCCAAGAATATACAGAGAGGCCATAGAAATACATAAACACACACAGAATTTCAGCCGAAAAGATAAAGGCCTCAATCTCAGTAAAACCTGGACACCAGCACTCCGACATACAAAACCAATGACCAATCGTACAAGGACGGGATACGACCGAGTAGAGAACTCATCCCCATCACTATACACTGCGCAGTTGACCACAATCCCGATAGTATACCTACAGTGACCGATGCGAAGTCACACGAGCGCAGCCTCCTCCCATATCGAAAGATGCTCTTTGACAACAGTCCATTCATCTTTCTAGAGTTGATGGATGGTTAAGATAGAACTATAATTTTTGGGTTATCACTGATAATACAAAAAGTATCTATTCATTACGTCATTTTTAATTTCCCATTGAAAGTTGTTGCAATGAGTCCGATTTTGCGAATGAAAAATTAAACGTATCTGAATGTTTGAGGTCCTTAGAGTCCGAATCTACTGTTTTTAGAGAGATGCCTGTGTGTATGTACGTATGTTCGTTCGTACGTTGGTGAACTTTTATTCGGCTTACATATCTCAAGAACAAATAATGATATCGCCTTCGGAACAATTTCATTCGACGTATAATTACATAATAAACACCTGATAAAGTTATCAAAAAATTTGAATTGGCAATTTTTTTGTCACAAAAAAACTACTGTAAAATTGTTGTAAAATGTTTTTCGTCCCGCATATCTCGAGAGCAAATAATGATCACGACTGCGGACCAATTTCATTCGATGCATAATTGCATACACCTGATAAGGTTTACAAAAAATTTGAATTGGCGGTTTTTTTTGTAACAAAAAAACTACTGTAAAATTGTTGTAAAATGTTTTTCGTCTTGCATATCTCGAGAACAAATAATCATATCGACTGCGGACTTATTTTATTCGACGCATAATTACATAATGAACACCTGATAAGGTTTGCAAAAACTTGAATTGGCTGTTTTTTTTACCAAAAAAACTATTGTAAAATTGTTGTAAAATGTTTATTGCAAACAGTTTGTCTACGGTAGATTGGTCTCTAATCTCTAAGAGCACCCAATGGAAAATTAGCAGTGTGGTTTTACCCACACACCAAGCCTATTTTTAGCAGTATGTTTCCAACTCATTTTCCTGATTCCGACTGGATTGGGAATCTAGAAAAATTAGACAGTGATTCCACTTCTCTGTAGGGAAGATAGCTTATTCAGGGTCAAACATATCAGAGGGCATTTGGAAAACGGATACTGAAAAAACGAAAGCAAAGAATCGTTGCAAATACCTAACATATTTATTAGGACTGTTAACATGTTTCAAGCCTTGCAAAATTACAAATAGCTCTGCAGTAAAAAAAAACTGCACTCTTGAGACAAATTATATTTGAAATTGTCGTTATCGGTGACAAACGAAGAATAAACATGGTCAAGTAATCTGTATAAATGGGAAAATGATGAAAACTGACATGTAGCTGTAAAGACGATGAATTAGCAACGGGGGGACTCAGTAGCGGGCGAGCGAGGCTACGAGTGCCAGCTGGAGTTATTACGAAGATCAGTCAACCTAACAAAAGGATGATTTGAATTTCTTCTCCGCATACAGGGCGCCTTATTTCTTGACTGTTATATGGGTAACTTCATTATTTGTGATGGTAGAGAATAAGATAAATTAGCAAAGTAGTGCAGTTTTAATAAGGAATTCAGTCGTGTAAACATAATTGATATACCGGGCCTCAGTAAAAAGTTATATGGAAATAAGGAAATTTTCAATATTTTTGTTATGCCTCGTAGATCGATCAAATAAAGAGCCAGAGAAAATGTTTGAGATGATTTTTAAACAATTTCACAAGCAGAATAAATCTACATAAACAGTTTTTAGATCATGTACGGGAGTGAGGTTATGTTTTTTTTATGAGAATGATAGTTGAGTATGATCCTAATAGAAATGTTTTTTCCCCTCTATTCAATTATGTAATATAATTGACATATTTAATTTGGAAAATTTTGAGATATGGCAATTTTAAGATTTTTGTAACATTATATGATCAACTTAGCCATGAAACAAGAAAATAAAATATTGAGTTAAAACAAAAAAACAACAATACAAAACTATGATAATTTAATAATACCTATTACTTTTTGTGCGCGTATCAATGTGTCTGTTAAAGCAACTTGATTCGGGCTTTTAAATCTTACAGATTTTCCGGAGATATTTTGTACAGTTTCGACAATTTTATTGGAAGTAGTAATGAAATTGACTAATCAGTTCAATCACCAGTTCTGAGCCCCTTAGATTCCTTTCTATGGGCCGTTTTTTAAGAACAAAGTGTAGCTAATAACTTTGAAAAATCTGTAAGATTTAAAAACCCGATTCAAGTCGCAATAATAGACACATTGATACGCGCACAAAAAGCAAAGTGTTGCCAAGTTTTAGGAAACGTTATGTATTGTGTATTCAATGAAGTGGAGGGCAAATTAAACTTTTCAAGTAATAGATATTATTAAATTATCATAGCTTTGTATTGTTATTTTTTTGTTTCATGGCTATGTTGATCATATTATAATATTAAAATCTTGAAATTCCAAATTATATTACATGATTGAATAGAAGGGAAAAATCTTTTCTATTACGATCATATTCAACTATCATTCCCATTAAAAAAACATAACCTCACTCCCGTATACGAATATGACAAAAGCTATCTAAAAACTGTTTATGTAGATTTATTCTGCTTGTGAAATCTAAAACATTTTTCTCTAGCTCTTCAATTAATGGATCCACGAAGCATAACAAAAAATATTAAAAATTTCGTTTTTTCTATATAACTTTTTACTGACACCCGGTATATCATTATCTTTTCACGACTGAATTCCTTATGAAAAACTGCACTACTGTGCTAATTTAACCTATTCTCTACCATCACAAATAACGAAGTTACCCATATAACAATCAGGAAACAATCTAGGATGGGAATTCGCAAGTGTATTATAATTCCACCAGTTTTTTGAAATACATATTTATTTATTTGTATTTTCTGACATAAAATACGCGCATTGACAAATCATACGCATACATCTAATTATCTAAATTTTGAGTAATTTTTCTTTTTAATGATTTGTACTTAGTCCATTCGAAATCAATTCAATTCAATTTATTTGTTTTCCAGTTGGTCTCAGAGAAGACATAGGAACAGTTATTTATACAAATTAATAATATGAAATAAATACATATTAATATTAAATAAATATTAAAAATTATTAGTGCTCATTTAATAAATAAATAAATAATTTATTTGTTTTCCCGTTCGTCTGCAAAAAAAAATCTGCAAAAACGAGTCGTGCTATTTTGTAAGTTCAGATTATTATACGCACTCTAGTATGGTATCATGTAGGTTGCCTAGTAATACACTTATACGTATGTGTGTATGGATGTATTTTATCATGGGAAACGGTGTCAAATACACTGGCATTATTCTTGTTTCTGAATTAAATTTGACATCCAGTTAAAATTTATGTACATGTGCAAGTGTTCATTAATTTGTTGTTAGTTGGTTACTGTAATTATTTATTTATAATCGAGTTATTAAAATACTGACTTAATTGCCGCTCGACATAACTATTTATTTATTTAAACGAAATGGCATGGTGTATCGAACTCAGCGCGTTCCCAAATCCCAATGATTGTTGTTCCAATGAAAATGAAAAAAAAAATAAAAAAAATTTTTTTTAATAAATTAATAGTGTAAAAAGATAGAACTTTAAAAGAAAATAATATGTGATATAAAAAAATAGTATATTGCATTACAAGGTAAGAAACTTGACGTTTGCAACCAGTGTGCCCGAGGTATGAGGGCATGCAACCACACGTGTTGCAAACGCTAAGTTTCATACCGAGTAATTGCATATTATTTTTCAG
The DNA here is from genome assembly GCA_039654895.1 of Mongoloraphidia duomilia. Lineage (NCBI taxonomy): Eukaryota > Metazoa > Arthropoda > Insecta > Raphidioptera > Raphidiidae > Mongoloraphidia > Mongoloraphidia duomilia. The sequence continues at coordinate 44,341,809 of CM077516.1, read as the reverse complement.
AACAACTCTATTGACAATTCGATTTGAGGTACCTATAATTTGGGCGTACAAAAAAGTCGCAAAAATATTAGATCTGTCAGATTTATGTGTGGTTATGTCTGTCATTTTGACGTTTATGAATATTATATGCGGACTCAATATCGCTTTATCTTCTTCTTAGTTTAATGTTTTCGAAAATTATATGCGGATCCAATCGCTCTGTCTCCCTCTTAACAACGTTAAAAAACAGAGAGAACCGACCTGAAAATTTTCATTCCTAGGGATGAAAACGCTCAATTTCAACCCGTTAAACAGGTACCGAAAATCGAATTTTCAATAGCGACGTTCCCCCCAGGGGGAACATTGGAATGTCGTTGTTGAGTTATCGCAACTGCATTACAATGTTCTTTGGGACTTTGCGACCCAGGGGCCCCAGCCCGCACCAGTCGGTTGTGTATCCGGCTGGGTGATTTATTTAGGGACTATTATGCAGGAAGGACAGTCGCAACTTTTTTCTTCTTCTGTTTTTCCCTCTTTTTTGTTGTTGTTAGCGGTCTTGTCCCTCCGTTATGGGTACACTTTTGTTGCTGTCCTTTGTTTGTAGTAGTCCCTAATAGTACACCTGCGTGTTTGCAGTGCGCGGTGACCCGTAAGGCGGAAAAGAGGATCCTGGCAGTTGAGGTTCGCCTGAGTGCACCAACATACTGCTTTGGCCTCCGCTTCGCTGTAAACGGGCGGCTAGACCTAACGCAGTCTAGTCAATCGGCTAACGTCGTGTTTATTTAGTATTCCGGCGGGGTGAGCCAGTGTCTTTGGATGGAGTGGCGCCGTCTCTTGAGCTGACTATATCACCGTGTAGCTCTGGCCCTCTGTATCGGTTTGCGGTCATCGTCCCCTTGTTGGGCTCCGTGGTGGGTGGGGAGCACGGTTGATGAATATAAAAAAAATTATTATGAATAATTTCCCCTCTTAAATAGTCCTCCCTCTAAGAGAGGACGTAACGAGGAAAATTTGAATTTATTGTTTGGCAATGATTCAAGAAGCATAACTCCTTATAATAGGTTTTTGTTGATGCGGAAAGGAAATGGAAATTTCAATGATGATAGCCCTTTTTATATCAGTAAGCACCTTACAGGGTTATATGGAACAATGAAATGTGTCAAAAAATTGCGTGATGGTTCCTTACTGATAGAAACTTCGTCACAGCAACAGGCTGACAAGATTTTGGCATCTACCAGCATTAAAGCGATAGATATGGTTACTGACGTACCAGTAAAAATTGAATTACATAAACAGCTTAATTTTTCCAAAGGCATTATTTATTGTTTTGACTTGCTCAATTGCACTGTCGAAACAATAAAGGAGGAACTTAAAGATCAGGGTGTTACAGACGTTTACAGAATTCATGCGCGTAGAGACGGTCTAGTACCTACACCGTCCCATATTCTCACGTTCTGTACACCACAGCCCCCTTCGTCTATTCAAGCTACATTCTATTTATTAAAAGTACGTCAATATATACCATCTCCCTTACGTTGTTATAAATGTCAAAAGTTCGGTCATTCGCAGAACAACGGTAGTTTTGCCAGTCTCTGTGATAATTACGGTCAACCGGTACATGAAGATATTCCATGCAAAAGGGTGTCGCATTGCGTTAATTGCGACGGAATTAACTCTGCAAGATCTAGAGAATGTCCACAAAACAAAGTGGAGTTCAAGATCCAAGAAATAAGAACTACTGAAAAAAATTCTTTTGCAGAGGCCAAACGCAAATACCGCGAAATTGTCCCATCATTCAAACGATCTTTTGCAACCATTGCTGCCGTTCCTGTAGTCAAAGTAGACATGTCAACACAAACCGAAATTTCCCCTTCCAGTTCTAAAGTTGTTGCCAAAAAGCAAATTAAAAATAAAAATAAGAAAAGTCCGGATAATAGATCGAGATCGCCGGTTAAAAAACCAAGTTCACCGGTAAAATCTCAAATTGAAAAAATTTAAACAGTATCTCCGGTAAAGAAAACTAAGATTATCTTGACCTGGGATAATAGTCATAAAATGACTATTACACGTACTCGCGTCGACTATAGCAGCAGTGCAGACTCTGCTATGGACGAAGATATTAGCAGACCTCCCCATCATCGGTCTGATGCAGCGAGGAAAAAAATGAGGTAGTTACCTTTTTATTTACTAACACATTCAATTTCTTACAATGGAACATGAACGGTTTTTATATTCATTTCAGTGAATTGAAACTCCTCCGGAACGTGCCAGTGGCGGAGTGGCAGTTTTAGTTCGAAATAATGTGTTTTCCGCAAATGTCCCATTACAATCTGACTTACAGGTCATCGCTGTCAGACTTTATGCGACGAATCCGGTAACTTTGTGTTCAATATACATTCCTCCATCAGAACAACCGACACTTGCAACCATTACATCTATTATAGACCAACTTCCACGCCCCTTTATCATCATGGGGGATTTTAATGCCCACAATCCCACTTGGGGTTCAAATCGTGTGGTTGCTCGTGGAAGGCTAATGGAGAGGTTGATTCTGAATAAAAACTTGATCGTATTTAACACAGGTTCCAATACACATTTCTCGGCTGCAAATGGGACATTTTCCGCTATAGATCTTACTCTCAGCTCTTCTTCTATCGCCCCATCCTGTGGATGGGAAGTAAATGCCGATCTTTGTAGCAGTGACCATTTCCCAATCATTTGTCGTCTTCATTCATTCCATGTTGATGAAAGACGCTCCCCGAAGTGGAAAATAAAAGACGCTAATTGGTCACACTTCCAACAAGTGCTAAATGTCGGCGAAATGAACTTTGGCAATGTCGATGCTGCTGTAGAGCATTTCACGGATGCGGTCATCGAGGCGGTTTTAGCTGCAGTCCCACGCACGTCAACAACACCGCGATGTGTGCCTGTTCCCTGGTGGAATCAGGCTTGTCAGGATGCCATCCGTGAACGTCGTAAAGCTCTCCGTCGCTTCAAAAATAATATGACGGATGAAAATCGTATAATTTTCATGCAAAAGCGTTCCATTGCCAGACGTATCATAGCAGAGAGTAAGAAGCAGTCAATGAGTGAGTTTGTTTCCACTGTAAGAAGTTGTACTCCCGCTCGCGAGGTGTGGGAGAAAATCCGGAGGATCTCTGGCAAACAGAATTTCAATTACATTTCTGGATTGGTAATGGGAAATGACATAATTACGTCACCTGATGAAGTCGCCGATCACATGGGTTCATGCTATGAAAAGTTTCGAGTTCCGCAAACTACCTCGAGAGTTTTTCTGCTCAGAAAAATCAAGCAGAACAAGTTGCATTAAACTTTTCCTCACAAAATGAGGAGAATTACAATGTACCTTTCTCCTCGTGGGAACTACAGTCAAATTTGCATGATTGCCATGATACTTCCAGGATCTGACGATATTCATTACCAATTTTTGAAAAAGCTACCTCACATCAGATCAATATTCCTTCTCAAGATGTTTAATTTAATCTGGTCCACTAATACGTTTCCTACCGCTTGGTGTAATTCGATTGTAGTGCCTGTGCACTTTTGCCGCATTCGTAGTTGTTATCAGGAACCATTCTTGTATCTATATGACACTTTGATTTCTGTACAAGACACTGCTCGGTTTTTAGGACTTACTTTTGACCGGTCGTTAAATTGGAAGGCTCATTTTAAGATTTTAAAGAGGAAGTAGATGTCTTCCCTTAATATTTTAAAAGTTTTATCCAGTACCACGTGGGATGCAGACCGTACGGTTTTGATGCGAATTTATCGCACAGTCGTACGATCTAAATTGGATTACGGTAGCATTGTGTACGACTCGGCGCGTGAGTCGTACATCAGGACGTTAAACGCTGTTCATCACGCTGGAATTCGTTTGTCAACCGGAGCGTTTCGATCCAGTCCCGTTGTTAGCATAGCCGCTGAATGCGGAGAGCCTTCGCTGAACACCCGGCGGAAACCCAATATGCTATCCTACGTCTCTAAGCTCCGTAGTCAACCTGATCACCCAACTTACAGTTGCATTTTCCAACCTAGGTTTTCTTCTCTGTATAGACGGAGAAGAAATGCAACACGCCCTCTTGGTATCAGGTTGACTCTTCTCTTGGATGAACTTCAGTTGTCTCTTTCTAAAACTCTTAGAGTCGGCCGTAATTCTGTGCCTCCGTGGCTAATTCCTCAGCCCGTAATCGACATGTCACTTTCCATTCATCCGCGAAGTACGACAACACCAGAGCTCTATCGCCAGCTTTTCCTGGCATGGCTGGATCAGAATCGAGACTATCGTTCCGTTTACACGGATGGCTCGAAGTCTCTCGACCGAGTTGGTTGCGCGTTCGTCACCGATAACGACAGTGTTGGATACAAGTTGTCTCAAGAGTGCAGTATTTTTACTGCAGAGTTATATGCAATCTTGCAGGCCTTGAGACATGTTCACGGTCCGCACAAATATGTTATTTGCAGCGACTCTTTGAGTTCTCTACAGGCATTGCAGCGTTCCTATCCCAGCCACCCACTTATTTGTTTAATTCAGGACAAATTATACTCTTTGAAAAGAGGTGGAACCACTGTCCGGTTTTGTTGGGTTCCCGGCCACATGTGAATTGCTGGCAATGAACTAGCTGACACTGCAGCTAAGGACGCTACAAATAACGGTCAGAGTGTATTTTGCGTTATCGGTGACGACCTCAAGAACGTTCTGATTTCATCCGTTCAGCAGCTCTGGAAGGATGAATGGAGTGCTGTCGATGAAAACAAATTAAAATTTATAAAATCTACAGTTGACTAATGGTTCACATCTTGCCGTCCCTCCAGGTGGGAGGAAGTGGTCCTTACACGGCTGCGCATCGGTCACTGTAGATTGACACATGGTTTCTTAATGGCTCGTGAGGATTCGCCCCTCTGTGAGACGTGTGACACTCGTGTTACCGTTTCGCATATTTTAATTGAGTGTGTCCAGTTTATGGACATACGACAGCAGATCGGATTGTCAGGTGATCTGTCGGTTGTTTTAGGAAATGATCCTGACAATGTCGATCTGCTGTTTCGATTTTTAAAAGAAACCGGTCTTGACCGGTTTATTTGATTTTATTTATTTGTGTACATTTGGGCCCCTTTACAGCCTTTATGGTTTTTTACTCTATATCTTACCATATTGTATTGTATGACACATTTTATTTGTACTTGTGATTGTTTTGTTTTGTTGTGTGTCAACCGATTGTAAAAATTATTTGTAAAGATCGATGTAAACATGTTTGTATGATTTATGTATTGATTTTTGGTAACCTGATGAATATTAATTTTGTTTGTATTTTGCAATATGTTTTGTATTTTTGATTGGCTTTATATATGTACTACAATGCTGTTATTAAACAATCTCAGTGCATTTTGATTGATCGATGATATGTATAATTTTGTACCAAAGTTGCTTTATTTACTCATGACAATGTTTGTAATATCTTTGTAATATTTCATATTCTATATTTTTTGAATAAAACACAGAAAATACGCCAGATTTTTTATTTTATTTTATTTTTGTCGTGCGTGCTTGAACCCTGGCTCCGACGAGCAGGTCCGTCCCGACGCAATAAAAAACGACAACCGTTTCAACCTTAAGAGAGTATTATAAAATCACGACTGTCAGATTCGTCACTTTAGCCACGTGTTACATAAAATATTTTTTGCAACAACTACTTCAAAAGTTCAATTTTAAGCAAATAAAACACAATTTGGATCAATATTTTATTAGTGGCATTATAATAGCACAGTAATCTATTTATAAAGTATTACTTAACAACACGAGTGTTTTAACATAAAATAAAACAGTATTACTTTATAGCAGAAGATTCTATAAAGAATCAGTTAACAAACGGAACACAGGACTCTTAATTTGAACTTTTGATGCAAGTGTTGCAAAATTTATTTGAATTTACGTTTTAAAAATAAAAATTTTAAAATACACTGTATTTTATAGATAACTAGCAGTCCGGTCTTTGCCCCGCGGATGCTATGAATTTATGATTTATTAATACATTACTCACTCGTTTCGCTCGTTCGCTCAAATTTATGATTTATTAATATACTAGTGGCCCTGTCCGGCTTCGCCCGGGTGAAATACACTACTCACTGGCTTCGCTTGTTCGCTTGAATATTATAATTACATTACTCACTCTCTTCGCTCGTTCGCTATATATATAAACCTTTCGTGAAAAATTATCTAACTGATGGTGAAAACCGAATCAAAATCCGTTACGTGGTTTAGGAATTACATTATTCACTCGCTTCGCTCGTCCGCTATATATATAAACCTTCCGTGGAAAATTATCTAACTGATGGTGAAAACCGCATCAAAATCCGTTGCGTGGTTTAGGAGGAGTAAGTGGTTATACAGACAGACAAACGCGGAAAGCGACTTTATTTTATACTATGTAGAGATTACTCACCCGCTTCGCTCGTTCGATCGAATTTATAATTTATTAATACATTAATTACTCGCTTCCCTCGTTCGCTTAAGCCGTTTCGCTAGATTTGGCATCTTCAATTTTTACAAAAACCGAAGAATCTGGCGAAACGTCTTAATTGTATCTATTTCTGAAAATATTTTCTGCTTATTATTATAAGGAAAACTTATAGAAGAAAATATTAATAAACATAAATTCCTGCTTTTCCAAATATTTTAATTACTAACTCAGCTGTAAAAAACTATCAACAATCAGTTAACAAATATATTTTTGATCGCCTACTATTTTTTTACATCTTCTTTCAACTATGTTGAACAATCTCTGCAAGAGCAATTTCATAACTTTTTAATAAACAGTGTGATTAGACAATCTTAAATACGTCGTCAGTTATAATAGTTATACAGATTTAAGTTTCATTTTAGTCTCCTGTAAAATTATCAAATTGTGACTTACCTACATAAATTGATTCTATTATATGACTGACGAGGTTAATAAATTGATAATGAACAGAAGTAAGTTATAATTATTACAAAATCCAAATTCTACAGTATTGTAAACATGTAGTTATAAATATCAAATTTATGTTTACAAAATTCATAAAAATAACAAACATAAATTTTCAGTTTGCGGTAAAATTTGCACCATAAAACATATATAAAACCAGCATGAATAGTTGCGTGATACTGAAAGAAAGATAAAGACTACAAACGCATGCATCTAAGGCATCTGGCACACCACCATATTTAATTTCTGAAGTACCTATGTATTTGTAAGAATTACTAATAAAATTACACATATTAAACATAATATCACGTATAGCTATCTTAACTACGCGAAAAGCATACGTCAAATATTTAAATATTTTTCAAAAAAATTTAGTTTGTTGTATTAAATATTCATAATTAACATTTTACAAATTCAAATTTTTATCTATACGTTGGGCTAATCATCAAATAACCTTAACATGAAGTCCACCTGCAAGAATTAAATCCAACAGATATTTTTTGGGCTCCTTTACATCTAATGCCTTTTTTAACCGACTTCAAAAAAAAAAAAGAGGAAGGTTCTCAATTCGACGATATATTTTTATTATGTATGTTACCTCATATCTCCTGTATTTTTGAACCGATTTTGATGATTATTGCTTTCTTTAATAAGGCATACCTTCAGGGTGACCCCATATAAATTTTACTTAAATGTATTTTTTATCTATGTTATCTATGTATTTGTTTATTTCTTTATATATAACTCATTTTTTTTTGTATTACGTGATTACCATTTATAATAAATTATTTGAGTTTTCCCACCCAACTTGGAAGTGCCACTTCCAAGGTAGGAGTTGCTGCAAATTAATCAAGTTATTTAATTGTGACGCCTGATTTAATTAAAACAAAAATTAAAATTAAAAAAACTTCAGAATTATCCTTAATATGTATGTCTCCTCATATTATCTCCTGCATTTGTGAACTGATTTAGATAATTCTTTTCCTAATCAATAGGGAAAATCTTCAGGGTGGTTCCACATACATTTTACTTAAATCGGTTCAGTGTTTTTTTTTTGTTTAGTAATCAAATATCAAGAAAGAAGTCGGTTAACAACGTGTAAACTGTGTATTGCAAAGCCACTAAAAAGTAAAAAATAAAAAAAATGTTATAAAAAAAATAGAACCGCCTTCAAAAAAAGCCAATAAAAAAAGGAAAATAATAAAATTTTACGATCAGCGCCAATTTAATAAAATAAAAGTGAATTTTTACAAAGTTTTAGTAATTAAATTGACGCCGACCTAAAAATTTGATTATCTTCCTCTTTTTAGTGGTTTTTTTAAAAGAGGTTGAATTTTTTTGTACATTTTTTTGCAAGTTTATTGTCGATGTGATCTGACTGGAAAGGATACTATTATTAAAAATCTTAGTTTATCAACAATTCGGGAATCGGAATGGATTTACCATAAATTCTGATGTCATTTCGGGGATTTCGGAATTTAAAATGGCTGAAATAAGTAGATACTACTTGTCTAGCACACCGTCAGCATCGTCCAATACAAAAACACTAATATTCCCTGTAATTAATTTGCTACGCCTAATATCATAATATCTGTAAAAGAAAACGCAGAAGTATATAGATTAGAAATATCAATTTTTGATGACTGACACACGAGGGGTAAATATCTGAGGATTTATGGTGTACAGCGTGAAGGAATTACGAGGATTTATGAGGATTTATAAGGATTTATGAGGATTTATGAGGATTTATGAGGATTTATGAGGATTTATGGGGATTTATGAGGATTTATTGAGGATTTATCGAGGATTTACAGAAGAATTAAATCAGCTGTTTATGTTATGCGCGTGCGCGTAACATTTTTTAATTTGCCCGACCGCATAAACCGGCGGCATTCTGAATAAAATTTGTTTTTGGTGGTGTCATGCAAGTTTGTGTGAGTTCCAAGGTAAGTTTATTATAATATTTATCTCGTGTTGGCATTATTGTACCAAATACAATAGGGTATTTGACTAAAAGTTTTTTTTTGTTATATTAATAGAGCAGTAAATTCTGTACAAAATTACATCTAAATCACTTAATTATGATTTCAAATTAGCTCAAAAATAATTTTTGAAATATTTATGTGAGCCCCGCTCGCTAATAACCGTTTTTGCTCCACGAATCTATGACGCCATATTTTTTATGAAGGTACGTTTCTATCTACTAACTCGATGCTAATTATATCAGAAACTTACATACCTACCTACATTTTATAATATTAGTATAGATAATAAAAAAATCCTACACTCAAGTTTTACCCCCTTTGGGGTTGAATTTTAAAAACTTGAACAAGCCTATAACCTTCCTCAATGAACGGGCTATCTAAGAAAAAAAATTTTTTTTTAATTGGACTGGTAGTTCCTGGGATTAGCGCGTTCAAACCAACACACAAACAAACCAACTCTTCAGCTTTATTGTTATAATATACATATATAGTCCAATCAAATGGTCGAAAAAATAGGTCTGAAATTGCGTTAATTAGAAGTTTGATGAAATTTTAATTGTAGATAGGGGGTGCCACTAGAACACTCCAGCCAAGTTTCCCCCCTCTGATTCCGCAAGGGGTGCCCGCCATCTTGAATTTAAGGGATGAAATCATTTATCTTGGTAAATACTGCTTGTACGTGAAAAATTACTATTACCAAAATTATTAAGGAGGATGTATCCAACAACTTCTGTTTGGAAAATTTTTTGAAATTTCTTATTCAAAAGTTATAAATTCTCAAAAATGACACTGTTGGGGGTGGAAACGGTTTTTTCGATTTTATAACAAAACGGTCAATCGGGGCGAAAAATGGTTATGACAAAAGTTGTAGCTTTTGAATGTTTCTATAATATACATGTGTTCAACATTTTTTTTGCTTGCTTGGTGCGAATATAGAGGGCGCCAAAAGTCGACCGGCGCCAATATTTTTGAAAATTTTTGAATTTTGCACATAACAAATTAATTCAAGTCACCAAATACTCATTAGGGGGTTTTCGGAGTCGCTGATTAGGAACCCTTTATCAAATTTTCCAAAAACAAAATGGCGAATCCAATATGGCGGACGTCTCCCATTTAAATTCATCGCATTTTCACCAAATTCATCATCCGCCATTTTGTTTTTTGAAAATTTGATAACGGATTCTTAATCAACGACCCCTAAAACCCCCTAATCATGTATTTGGTAAAAATGCGATGACTTGAACTAATTTTTTATGTGCAAAATTCAAAAATTTTCAAAAATATTGGCGCCGGTCGACTTTTGGCGCCCTCTATATTCGCATCAAGCAAGCAAAAAAAATGTTGAACACATGTATATTGTAGAGAAACTCAAAAGCTACAACTTTTGTTATAACCATTTTTCGCCCCGATTGACTGTTTTGTTGTAAAATCGAAAAAACCGTTTCCACCCCCAACAGTGTCATTTTTGAGAATTTATAACTTTTGAATAATAAGAAATTTAAAAAAAAATTTAAACAGAAGTTGTTGGATAGATCCTCCTTAACAATTTTTGTAATAGTAATTTTTAACGTACAAGCAGTATTTACCAAGATACTTACATGATTTCATCCCTTAAATTCAAGATGGCGGCCACCCCTTGCGGAAAATTTCATCAAACTTCTAATTAACGCAGTTTAAAAGTACCATTTAACTGGATTAATAAGGTAAACACAGTTTTGTTATTGTTTATACATTCGATGACTTATGGGGATTTATGGGGATTTATGAGGATTTATTGAGGATTTATTGAGGATTTATTGAGGATTTATGAGGATTTACGAGGATTTATTTGCCAAAAAGGATTTATGGTGTACACAATTTTGGGCAGATATTTACCCCTCGCTGACACATTAATAACCAAAATCTGAAATTATTGAATAATTTTGAAAAAAATTCTAATGATATTTATTCCACGTTGACTCGAATTTTTAATATGAACTAGCCTTTACCCGCGGCTCCGGTGGTGTTAATGTTGGTCTATTGGCTACTGCGCAGTTCCCTTTGGTAGAAGCGCTATAATATGGATACACGACACTAATCCACAAAAAATAAGAACAAACAAATAAAACATGGAAACATTTACAAAAATAAATGAAATAGTATATTGCGTAACAAGTGTGAGTAGGTCCCTTCTTTAAAATGAGTGCAATGATTAACCGTTTGGCAACTCCACGCGAAAAACACAGCGCCATTTCCCCAAAGGGGGTGGATTTTTGCAAAAAAAAATGTCCTTCTACCTTAGAGCTAAAGACTCATTGGATTCGTGAACGATGGGTTTTTTACGGGTTTTTTTCCCCATATAATTAAAAACAAGTGTTAAATGGTGCCAGCACTTACAAAAATTATGCGAATGCCTGTACATATTATGTAAGTCTAATTCAATAAATCTACATAGATTGGTGATTATTGTACATTTTTTAATGTGAATACCGAATTTCAGCCGCTTCAGAATTTTTTTTGTTGAGAAGAGTTTAATTTGCCTGTACTAAACGTAGCAACGAGTGTGACTCAAGCCATAGCGAAATAAGCATAAGTTATAAATTTGAAAATAAATACGAAATGACATAACCGTTACCAAATATAAATACGCATATTCATTCAAAACTTGACGTTATAAATCACGGAATGAAATATTATGTTTATTGAACTCAAGTTAAAGTGATAAATTTTCGGTAAATTTTATTGTCGTAGGCGCGCGAATTTAAATGTTTTTAATATATACAATACGTATACGATAAATTAATATTTATTTCAAACTGTCTCCAAAATTTAATTTTTATGGCTGTCTGTGAAGTTCTTTTCATTTTTTTATCATTCTAATATTACAGTAAAAGAAAAATACTGAAGACGTAACAACAGAATTGAATTGAATTGTGGATTATAGACGCTCGACAACAAAGGTCATTAGCGTCTGTAATGAAACAAAGTGTAAACAAAACAAAAGTATAATCAAAAAAATAAAAACAAAATCAAAAATTGACTTACAACAAAGTAAAACAATTTTAAGTGCAAAAAAAAAGTGTCATAATATAATGTAGTAAAATATAAAGAAATTGTAATTTAAAAAAGAGCAGTTACTAAATATTACGGAAAATTTACGAAAAAATGTGTAGACAGAATCTATTAAAACGTTTGCAGATATTCTTACAGTACCTATTTTAAGTTACAAAATTCACTTTTACCAACTCATCTTATAAACTGCCCTGGAAACTCATCGTTAAAGTGTAGTCTTGTTCAACCGCTTCACTGCATTAATTTTCTTTTCTTTACTCAATTGCAAACAGAAATTACAGATAGTTAAAGAACAAAGGACGCCCTTAACCATTCTTTTATCCAATATTGATATTTCTAAAACTTTATACGTAATCAAAATTAATCGAATTTTACCGAAAATATGACTTATTTATTTCGAATACATTTCAAATTAATTGATTTTGATCAGTGAAAAAGCAAAGGTTAAGAGTCACTGGTTTCATATAAAAATGCTTAATATTTAATTTATTTATTTACTTTTCATTATGTTTTAATGATTTTCATTACGCACAATTATTGTTATTATTTAAAGTCTTATCTTTCAAACAAACAATGGCAAATGTTTCTTATGTTTATTCTTAAATACCCACTCTAAAATTAATTACCTTTTTAATTTTAATTCTCTGCATTCTTAAAATTATTTTGCGATCCTATTAAAGACAATATCACAATAGGAAATTTTAATGTGTTTGCCAACAAATAACTAAGCATTTGGAAGAAAATAATATTCTGCCTGCAAAATACAAAACAATTGGATTTTCGTCAAGGGCAGGCGATCTACTACAACTAGTCTCTTAAAAAATAGCAATACTTACTCAAATAGATTTTACTAAGGCATTTGATATGATTTATCATCACTTGTTAGTTGCTAAACTCAAGTACAGTCGCGAACATAATAACGTTTACACCGGTACCACCTATAGTTAGAGGTTTTTTTAATTTTCGCATTTTTCATCCCTTAAATTCAAGATGGTGGCCACCCCTTGCGAAATCCGAGGGGGAAAACTTGACTGGAGTGTTCTAGTGGCACCCCCTATCTATCATTTAAATTAATTCATCAAAATTCTAATTAACGCAATTTCAGACGTACTTTTTCGATATTTGATTGGACTATATACAGTGTGTCCCCGGATTGAGTTCACAATAGGTGAGATTGACCCAAAATTTTCGAATTGGAATTTCATATTTTGGGATTCCGCCCTGCTTGGTCTGAAACTTATTTTTAGTTTACTTTCGATTTTTTTAAATCAAGTAGGCCTTTACAGTTGAGCAAAACCTCTTTTCGTTTCAGGTAAAGTACCTTTTCCGTTCATAGTACGCAAAAGTGTCACTAAGAAAAGTTGTTCACAATGAAAAGTTATGGCGTTATGTAAATTTTCAGAATGATCGGCCTTCTTTGATAATAGAAGTAGAAAATAGGAGAAAAATATTTCTTTATTATTAACGATTACATGATAAATCTTAGATGAGAAAACAGGGTGATTTTGACTTGTATCTAAGATAATGACAGTAAATTGTTTGCTTTACTACGACGCGATTGTTTTTCAAACAAAACAAAACAAAAGCGGATTTTATCAAAGTAGGCCCATCATTCTGAAAATTTGCATAACGCCATAACTTTTCATTATGAACAACTTTTCTTAGTGACACTTTTGCGTACTATGAACGGAAAAGGTACTTTACCTGAAACGAAAAGAGTAGTGATGGGCGATTGTAAGATATTTTTACAATCGAAACAATTGCAATCGTTCATAATAACAATCGAGTCCACAATCGACTCGGAGTTTGATTTTACAATCGAAATGTTCGATTGTTCAAGTCGATTGTTTGCCAGCGAATGAGAATACAATATATAATCGCAATTCAAGGTTATATGCTAGTCGATGGAAGTCTGACGTTCACGCTACTCGCTCATCGTTGATTCACTGTTCACACTGTTCAGTCGGTCTCAGAGCACTCGATTACTGCACAATCGACCATCCATCGACTCGACCACAGTTGTTGAGTAATGGAAAAAATTAAAGGACCAAAAAAAATTTCGAAATTTTTTGGTGATTTTCGACAGGCTGTATTTTAGTGAAAAATGGTCGTATCGGCAATAAAAAAAAAGCGTTTTGAAGCTCTAAGATTCTAGTTTTCAGATTTTTTGGCCAAAATTTTTTTGAAACTGCAGTTGTTACGCAATCTAAAAAAATAGCGCGCAAAAAAAATTTTCCAAATTTTTTTTTTCTTTTTTTAAGTCCACCGACTTGGAAAAATTTTTTCCAGCTAAGCGACCATATATTCCGGATAGCCCGTTCATTCAGCTTCAATTTCCATTTTTTATTATTTCTGTACGTCTATTTTTCGCAGAGATATCCAATTTTGAATGAAAAAGGACCCTTTTGTCTTCAATCGCCAATATCTCAGCAACTAATCGTCGTACAGAAAATCAAAGTGCAGTTTCGGAAACCGGAATAAATTTCCCCCAAGATACTGTCAAGAGTTTTAAGAAAAATTTTTTTTTTCCATTCTTGATATGAATTTTAAAAAACAGGAAAAAACAGGCAGTTTGTGGTTTCTTACAAAATTAACGGCTAAACGAAGAATATCAATGATATGACTAATGTTGAGCATGATTTTTACAGTCCGATATACCCACAACAACCCTGCAAAATTGCAGCTCGATCTCGCTAACCGTTTTTTTTGTTTCATTCAATCAAATTTTTGAAAAAAATTAAAGGACCAAGTTTATGGACACTAAACGGTTCATAATCATGATTAAAATGAAAAAGATAGTTTTTTTGAGTTTTTTCACATTCTTACTGCTATGGACGTTCAAATTTATGAAGAAAAAAAAATTTTTTTTTGAAAATTTTTTTGAATTTTTCAAAAAAAAATAATTTTTTTTTTAAATTTTTGAATTTTGAGTTTTCAAAAAAACTGTTTTTTTTACGGATAGAATTGTCACAAAAAGTATCGACGAGAGTTTTGTGCAAAAAAGGTATAAATCACGGTCGAAATTCGATTTGGGTCATCAACTTTTTTTTAATTAAATTAAAAGCAGATAAGCAAAAGCATGAGACGCAAAAGCTAAATCATGCTCAAAATGATCAGACATCGTTTTTCTAAATTTCCGAAAGCGTTTCCAAAAAAAAAAATCAAAAATTTTTAAAAAAAAAATTTTTTTTTTCTTCATAAATTTGAACGTCCATAGCAGTAAAAATGTGAAAAACTCAAAAAAACTTTCTTTTTCATTTTAATCATGATTATGAACCGTTTAGTGTCCATAAACTTGGTCCTTTAATTTTTTTCAAAAGTTTGATTGAATGAAACAAAAAAAAACGGTTAGCGAGATCGAGCTGCAATTTTGCAGGGTTGTTGTGGGTATATCGGACTGTAAAAATCACGCTCAACATTAGTCATATCATTGATATTCGTCGTTTAGCCGTTAATTTTGTAAGAAACCACAAACTGCCTGTTTTTTCCTGTTTTTTAAAATTCATATCAAGAATGGAAAAAAAAACTTTTTCTTAAAACTCTTGACAGTATCTTGGGGGAAATTTATTCCAGTTTCCGAAACTGCACTTCGATTTTCTGTACGACGATTAGTTGCTGAAATATCGGCGATTGAAGACAAAAGGGTCCTTTTTCATTCAAAATTGGATATCTCTGCGAAAAATAGACGTACAGAAATAATAAAAAATGGAAATGGAAGCTGAATGAACGGGCTATCCGGAATATATGGTCGCTTAGCTGGAAAAATTTTTTCCAAGTCGGTGGACTTAAAAAAAGAAAAAAAAAATTTGGAAAATTTTTTTTGCGCGTTATTTTTTTGGATTGCGTAACAACTGCAGTTTCAAAAAAATTTTGGCCAAAAAATCTGAAAACTAGAATCTTAGAGCTTCATAAAGCTTTTTTTTATTGCCGATACGACCATTTTTCACTAAAATACAGCCTGTCGAAAATCACCAAAAAATTTCCAAATTTTTTTTGGTCCTTTAATTTTTTCCATTAATTTATATTATGTGGCTCTCGACAGCGTACATCGTCTGTACGATTCAGTACTATGCGACATGGTCGCGGTGAACTATGAAACAACAACAATCGAGTCCAAGTGAAACCATCGAGAGTCATCGAGATGTTTGAATAATCGAGACAATCGACTAAAATATCTCGTAATCGCCCATCACTAGAAAAGAGGTTTTGCTCAACTGTAAAGACCTACTTGATTTAAAAAAATCGAAAGTAAAAAGAATTGTGAATTATAGACGCTCGACAACAGAGGTCATTAGCGTCTGTAAAGATACAAAGTGTAAACAAAACAAAAGTAAAAACTATAAAATAAAGCAAAATCAAAAATTGACACACACCAAAATAAAATCGTTATAAGTACAAATAAAATGTGTCAAAGATATAAAGAAAAAACCATAAAGGCTGTAAATGGGCCTAAATGTATATAAACAAATAAAATTAAATTAACCGGTCAAGACCGGTTTCTTTTAAAAATCGAAACAGCAGATCGACATTGTCAGGATCATTTCCTAAAACAATCGACAGATCACCTGACAATCCGATCTGCTGTCGTGTGTCCCTAAACTGGATACACTCCATTAAAATGTGCGAGACGGTAACACGAGTGTCACACGTCTCACAAAGACACTAGACAAAGTGTTGCCGATACGGACTTGGAAGTAACGCTCCAATAAAAAATTATTAATAAAATTCCCAAGATGTCCTCTAATACCCCAATTGTGTAATGTTCGGAGTATCCCGTACCGCCATGTAGTGTCGTAAGCCTTTTCAAGGTCGAAAAAGACCGCTATCAAGTGCTGTTTGTTAATAAAAGCGTCCTGTATTATGGACTCTAACCTGACTAGATGATCCATTGTTGAACGGTGCTTACGAAAGCCACACTGGGCATTCGTGATCAAACGGTTGGATTCAAGAATCCAAACCAATCGTCGGTTGATCATTCGTTCGATGAGTTTTGATAAACAGCTAGTCAGGGAAACAGGACGATAACTTGATGCTTGTTTTCGGTCTTTTCCGGGCTTCAATAACGGCACTACAATCGAATTACACCAAGCTGTAGGAAACGTATTAGTGGACCAGATTGCAACGTCGTGGCTTTTTAGGTGTTCGCGCACATGTGTCGCAACGGTCCACTGGTTTGCGTCGGGCGGATAGCTCGCCGGAATCCAGGGTACGAAGCCAGTGGAAACGGAATACTGTATATGAAATGAATAACCAGCGTATTTTCTATAATAATATTTATTTAGAAACAAAGATAAAAATAAAAAATACCCTTTACAAAAAGTAAGACAGAATAATATGTACATATATTTCAAATGATACCGTAGTATCCAAACGACTCTATATAAACTAAATCCCTACTTTACGGAGCAACGGTAATGACTCGATACAAACTCAACTCTGTTTATCAACAGGAAAATATATTCAACGGTATTATACCGGAGGGGCGTACCCCTTATCTGAAACGGTGGGGGAAACAGCGGTAAGACACCTAGCGATAGCACAACGCACTGGTGCCGCAACGATCGCCAGGGGTACGGGTTATAGGGGAACAGTTAGTCAGGCTATGACGGACTCAAACGGTGACCTGCAACAGGCCGGGAATTAATCAACCCCCAACACCGGCTGACTGTAGGAGAGGTTCGGTAGCTCGCAACGAACCGAGAGTCAATCGACTCCCAATACCGGCGGAGGAAATTCGGTTTAGATAAGGACTAGGTAAGCGGGTCGGAGAGGTGGTGTTGTCACTACAAAACAAGCTGAAGGCTATACTGTCTATGGAGAACGTGAGGCGTTTCTCAAATCAGTCACTGGTATTCAACACAGGTCAATATTTACAGTATCATTGCTCTAGCGAGAGCTAAATTAACACTGTTCACAAAACACATTTTATTATCGGTGTGCGTAGTTATTCGCACTAGTAACGATGCTGCAGGCTATCGTTACAAGATTAAATTAAACATCTTGAGAAGTAACGTGGATCCGGAGAGAGGTAGCTTTTTCAAAAATTGGTAATGTATATCGTCAGATCCTGGGGAAGTATCATGGCAATCATGCAAACTTGACTGTAGTTCCCACGAGGAGAAGGATGCATTGTAGTTGTCCTCATTTTGTGAGGAAAAGTTTAATGCAACTTGTTCTGCTTGATTTTTCTGAGCAGAAAAACTTTCTAGATAGTTTGCGGACTCGAAACTTTTGCATAGCATGAACCCATGTGATCGGCGACTTCATCAGGTGACGTAATTATGTCATTTCCCATTACCAATCCAGAAATGTAATTATAACTCAATTTACCAGAGATCCTCCGAATTTTCTCCCACACCTCGCGAGCGGGAGTACAACTTCTTACAGTGGATCTTGAACTCCACTTTGTATTGTGGACATTCTCTAGATCTTGCAGAGTGGATTCCGTTGCAATTAACGCAATGCGACACCCTTTTGCACGGAATATCCTCATGCAAAGGTTGGCCGCAATTGTCACAGAGACTGGGAAAGCTACAGTTATTCTGCGAATGTCCAAACTTTTGACATTTGTAACAGCGCAAGGGAGATGGTATATATTGACGTACTTTCAAAGAGTAGAATGCTGCTTTTATTGATGGCGGAGGCTGCGGTGTACAGAACGTAAGAATATGAGACGGTGTAGGTACTAATTGACCATCTCTACGTGCGTGAATCCTATATACGTCTGTAACACCTTGATCTTTGAGTTCCTCCTTTATTGTTTCAACTGTACAATTAAGAAGATCGAAACAATAAATTATGCCTTTCGAGAAATTAAGCTGCTTGTGTAGTTCTACTTTTACTGGTACGTCTGTGCACATATCCACACCTTTTATATTTTTACATGCCATTACCTTTTCAGCTTGATGCTGCGAAGATGTTTCGATTAATAAAGATCCATCACGCAACTTTTTTACACTTGGAAAAGTTCCAAACAAGCCATCAAGATGTTTATTAATATAAAAAGGACTGTCACCGTTGAAATTTCCAGTTATTTTATTCATTAACAGGTATTTGTTACATGGAGTAGCATTTGCCAAGTCAATACCAAATAATAAGTTCAAATTTTCATCTTTACTCCCTCTCTTAGAGGGAGGGCTGTTTAAAGGGGGAAAATTTTCCATAATAATTGTATTATATTCATCAAACGTGCTCCCACCCACCACGGAGCCCAACAAGGGGACGATGACCGCAAACCGGTACAGAGCGCCAGGGCTACACGTTGATATAGTCAGCTCAAGAGACGGCGCCACTCCATCCAAAGATACTGGCTCACCCCGCCGAAATATTAAATATCCACGACGTTAGCCGATTGACTAGACCGGGCTATGTCTAGCCGCCCGTTTACAGCGAAGCGGAGGCCAAAGCAGTGTGTTGGCGCACCAAGGCTAACCTCAACTGCCAGGATCCTCTTTTCCGCCTTACGGGTCACCGTGCACGGCAAACATGCAGGTGTACTATTAGGGACTACTACAAACAAAGGACAGCGACAAAAGTGTACCCATAACGGAGGGACAAGACCGCTAACAATAACAAAAAGAAGAGAGAACCGAAGAAGAAAAAAGTTGCGACTGCCCTTCCTTCATAATAGTCCCTAAATGAATCACCCAGCCGGGTACACAACCGACTGGTGCGTGCTCGGATTTCCCTGGGTTCGCCAATTCCCAAAGAACATTGGAACGCAATTGCGATAAACAACGACATTCTAATGTTCCCCCTGGGGGCGGGAAATCTTGTGAAACAGCGTTACACAATTTAGTTAGTAGAATTGAAAAGACGCTGGAAAACAAAGAAATCGCTATTGGAGCGTTTCTGGACATTGAGGGTGCATTTGACAATACCTTAATAGAAACTATAGGCCTCGCTATGGAAAGAAAAGGTATCAACAAAACTCTGTGCCATTGGGTTCATGCTATGCTCAGTAGTAGAGTAGTCAAGGCTACTCTTTACAACGTGAGAGTGGAAGTACAGGTGACTCGTGGTTGTCCACAAGGAGGGGTTCTATCACCACTCCTATGGGGATTAGTCATCGATGAGCTACTGTCTCTCCTTAACAAATCAGAAGCTTACACGCAAGGCTATGCGGACGACCTAGTGATCCTTTTACAAGGTAAGCACTATGACACTTTGTTGGATTTGATGCAGTCTGCCCTAAATGTTGTGCAGAGCTGATGCCGGGAAACCGGACTTACAGTCAACCCAACAAAAACAAACATGATTAGGTTCATAAGGAGGAAGAAGGATATGAACCATCAGTTGCCTATACTCTTCGGCACTGGACTAACTCTGACCGACGAAGTCAAATACTTAGGGGTTGTGTTAGATTCCAAACTAACATGGAAATCCCATGTAAAAATAAAAATTAACAAAGCAATGATATTGCTCTGGACTTGCAAAAGAGTGATAGGCAAAACGTGGGGTTTAAAACCGAAAGTTGTATATTGGTTATACACAACGGTCATTAGACCCGCAATTACCTATGCTTCACTAGTGTGGTGGCCCAGGACCGAGTTGCGGACTACTCAACTTGAACTGGGCAAACTACAAAGATCAGCCTGCCTATCAATAACAGGAGCAATGAATACTACCCCTACTGCGGCCATGGAAGTCCTTCTGTGCCATTTTAATATGTGCACAAGAAAATATAGCCAGGAAATACTCTGGGAAGACAATTGACATATTTTCTGATAGTCAAGCGGCGCTGAGAGCCCTTGATTCTGATAGAGTATGTTCAAATATGGTAAAAGAATGCCAGACAGCACTACAACATCTGGCAAATAATAGAAACAGGATTAACCTAATTTGGGTACCTGGACATCGAGATATTCTGGGAAATGAATCAGCTGATTCGTTAGCAAAGGAAGGATCAAACAGTGAGTCAATGTCACCAGAACCTATATGCGAAATTGCTAAGGCAACTGCCAAGCAGGCGGTGACCAATTGGCTCCAGGAACAACACAAAATATACTGGACTAGATTCCAGCGCAAGCACACTCAAAGGCCTTCATTGAAGAACCTCTAAGGAAAAGATTTACAGAAGTATTAAAACTCAGTAGGAATAACTTAAGAGCTTTGACCGAGATATTATCAGGACACTGTCATCTTAACAAACACCTACACAGGTTGGGTATTTCCGACAACGCACTATGCAGCAAGTGCAAAGAGGTGGAAGAAACCGCTGTTCACATACTTTGTAAATGCGAAGCTGTCGCACAGACAAGGTATAAACACTTTGGATCAACTTTAATGTTACCTAAGGATTTTAAAGACATCAGCTCAAGTAAGATACTAGACTACATTTACTGTCTGGGAATCCTAAAGAACTGATGGAACATTAGGGGAGCACAATAGATCTTATTGGTCGCAGTGCATACCTAGAAGGGCCCCTACTTTTTAACACGCTTTTATTAGCTTTACCTGTATGTTTGCTTGCTTGCTTGCTTGCTTGTTTGTCAGTTTGTAACCGACTTTTTTGAACTTGATTTTGACCAACTTTGAACGGTCAGATTTAGTTTAAACTTTGCACACTTATCAAGGACCGACGACAATACAATAATTCAATAAGTTTGTCCCATTATCCTAACCAGGACCTCCAGGACTATAAAAAAAAGCAAAAAACTTCAGATTGAACTGAAACTTTGCACACTTATCAAGGACCGATGACAATACAACAATTCAATAAGTTTGTCCCATTATCCTGACCAGGATCTCCAGGACTAAAAAAAAAGCAAAAAACTTCAGATTGAACTGAAACTTTGCACACTTATCAAGGACCGATGACAATACAATAATTCCATAAGTTTGTCCCATTATTCTGACCAGGATCTCCAGGACTAAAAAAAAGGAAAAAACTTCAGATTGAACTGAAACTTTGCACACTTATCAAGGACCGATTACAATACAATAATTCCATAAGTTTGTCACATTATCCTGACCAGGATCTCCAGGACTAAAAAGCAAAAATAAATTATAATTTAAAAAAACTAAAAAACACGCTTTAATGAACTAAAAAGTAAAAAATAATTAATTTTATTGTAAAAAAGCGTGGGGTGGTATGAAAATATGATACAAAGCACCCCACGCTTTTTTACAATAAAATTAATTATTTTTTACTTTTTAGTTCATTAAAGCGTGTTTTTTAGTTTTTTTAAATTATAATTTATTAATTCTAATTCGTACACTTCGAACACTTTCGTACTATTGATTGATGTTTTTATTCTGTAAATAAAGTATCAAAAATAGTAGAGAATGAACAAGTATTCTATAATTCAAAAAATGTTGTACGCGTATCAATTTTTTTTTCAACAATCCAACTAAATCAACAACTTACATCACCTAGTTATTAGTAACGCAGTAGCTACTATAATATAGAAATATCTGGGTGCCGAGCTTTGCTCGGATGAGTTCAAAAAAATAGTACTTGTATGCTGTGAGATATTATTTTCTCAGAATATTATTCCGAAACGAATTTATTTCTGAAACATAATTTAAATAATTGTTTCTGTTAAATATTTTAAATACCTATGTGTATTTTTAAGCGTAAAAACTAAGTATCAACTTGAATCAAGCATTTTTTCCTGTAAATATTACTTAGGTCGCCATTTTCAAATCTACCGCCGTTATTGTTTTGTTGACTGAAGAGCTCGCAAAAACCGATTTTCATAGATTGAATATCTTGTAAAAATGTTCGAATCAGATGAAATTCTGCTTGCCCGTTGCCGTTTCAATAATCCATTTTTAAACATTGATACCAAATATCAACTTTATCGAAGTACTTTTTCTCTGTGATGTCATCTTAGCAACTTTCAGTAAATTTCAGTAAATTTCAAATATTTTTTTTGCATAGAAGGTACCTACTGAAAAACTCACAAAAATCGATTTTCGAAGAAATAGAATTCATATTATATCTTTTAATAACAAACGTCAGACTATAAACCTGCAGCGCAAAATTTTTTTGCATGCATCTTCACCATAGTTTTTAAAAATCGATGTGTTTTGATATACTGCATGCCTGCATCGCTAGAAGTGCGGCCCTTCGGGCCGCCGTGCAAATTTTTAAACAAAACTTTTTTGTATGTATCTTAACAATAGTTTTCAAAAATCGATGTGTTTTTACACAGACTCGCGGTGCCAGAAGTGCGGCCCTTCGGGCCGCCTATTTGTCATTATTTACATATTGTGCAAGACACTTCTTATATTAGTGTTCATTTACAGTTTTAACCCTTGTGATATATTATACAAAATCTATGTAGAAATAGGCTTCGAATCGATCTGACAATTGACCGAGTTATAAATAAAAAAACTCTTTTTTTTAATTGCTCCCCCTGGGACCAAGATTCCTACCTAGATCGATTTCTCGCCCCGAAAAATCCCCATTCTGTAAATTTCATCAAAATCGTTATTCTTTTTTGAGAAAAAAAAGTCTAGGTAAGATTATACGTCATACTATATTTAACGTACATAATATACATATTTTATATAGGTAATATAAAAATAACATACTTAGGTATCTATTTATTTAAATATTAGTTAAAACTACTTACATAATTACGTTTAGTTTTTATTTCTGTTATTCTTTACTATACAAATAGTTCACGGATTATTTTAAAATAAGTTAAAAATTCTGTCAGAGTATTTTGACATATAAATAATGAAAGTAGTTTGTTTTCTCCAAAGCCTACTCACGATATTACAATGTTTTGACAGGTCAAAAAACCGTTTTTAAAAATGATAAAATCGATAGGAAAACGAATTTTTCCAGGGATGAGACCTAGCTAAATCGATTTTTTGCCCCCCGAAACCCCTTTTCGGTAAATTTGATCAAAATCGTTAGAGCCGTTTTCGAGAAAATATTTATATAGATACATAGAAACATATATATATACAAGATTTACTCGTTTAATAATATAGGGGGATATTATTATATCTAATGATTAGCAAATATTTTTAAAGGTTATATTAACTCTAGCACTTATCATAGACTTTTTGATACACTGTGAACTATGATATTCTTATAATTTTTAACGATTATTTAACTATAAATCTTTAACCTGTCCGCAAGATTATTCTAGTTCATACATAAAAACAGGCACTATTATTGCATATTATAGACGCTCGACAACATAGGTCATAAGCGTCTAGTGTAGGTACTATTGATGTATTATTTTCTCATTGTGATACTGACTTCAAGTTGCTATGTTCTCATGTTTCTTAGAATAATACTACAGTTATCCTATGATGAAGTATACTATAGAGTATAGACAATTATTTATTTATAGAAAACCAGTGACTTTGTGAAATACAGTAAACTTGCTTACTGACCTTAAAAAGTTAACGCCATAAAAATTTGCTAATAGATTTTTTGGTTCTTGTTTGATTATGGTTTATACACGCAAATAGGATATTCTTGTTTCAAAATCTAAGCAAACGTGTGGAAAATCCACATGCCCTTGAGTCTAAAACATTTATGTGCTTTTATGTCTATAACAATATGATTACATTTTGCATAACAATTTTTTCATCCCTTATTATTCCTTATTATTGAGTGAATAAATTATTATTCATATTTGCTCAATATAGACCAGGGTCGATAATTTTTGAAACCAAAAAAAATTATAGTAGGATGAAACCCATTGGAAAAGGAAGAGAATAGAACAAAAATGAAAGGAAAAATAATTTACGGGCGATCTGAGGTCGGGAAGTGGTAGGGGGTGGGTTTTTAAGGGTAAAAAACGGTTTATATCGATTTCCGGCAAAAATACAAGTCCTATGGAAAAAAGTTTAATCGCAAAGTTGTAGGTAATAAAAAGATCTACAACTTTTGTATCATACTTTTTTCACATAACCTCAAAATTTATGTAAAAAATTCAAATAACCAAGTTTTTGGTTTTTTATTTTTATCTTTTACAAAAAACATTTTTTTTTCACGAAATTTGGTGAAAACTTACCTTTTTATGTCCCAAACACACTGTAATTTTTTTGATTTAAAATATTTATTTTTTCACCTTATTTTGACTTAATATCGAAAAAGCACCCTAATTTTCAATCGAAAATTCTCACGTCAAAATATCTGCTTTTTTAAAAAAGTCGGTGGGCTTTTTGTTCGTTGAAATATCTACTTTATGATGGTGTAAAAAAAAATATACATTACTACGGTAAATGTTCTCAGAAAATGCAAATAAACGAGTAATTAAAGTGTAAATTTTAATAAATACCTCAAAATTGTACATAATGATAAAAAAAAAATTTCGGATACGAGTTTTTTTCTCGTTTCTTTGCATTTTCTGAGAACATTTACCGTAGTAATGTATATTTTTTTTACACCATCATAAAGTAGATATTTCAACGAACAAAAAGTCCACCGACTTTTTTAAAAAAGCAGATATTTTGACGTGAGAATTTTCGATTGAAAATTAGGGTGCTTTTTCGATATTAAGTCAAAATAAGGTGAAAAAATAAATATTTTAAATCAAAAAAATTACAGTGTGTTTGGGACATAAAAAGGTACGTTTTCACCAAATTTCGTGAAAAAAAAATGTTTTTTGTAAAAGATACAAATAAAAAACCAAAAACTTGGTTATTTGAATTTTTTACATAAATTTTGAGGTTATGTGAAAAAAGTGTGATACAAAAGTTGTAGATCTTTTTATTACCTACAACTTTGCGATTAAACTTTTTTCCATAGGACTTGTAGTTTTGCCGGAAATCGAGATAAACCGTTTTTTACCCTTAAAACCTCACCCCCTACCACTTCCCGGCCTCAGATCGCCCGTAAATTATTTTTCCTTTCATTTTTATTCTATTCTCTTCCTTTTCCAATGGGTTTCATCCTACTATAATTTTTTTTCACTTTTTACCATTTTCAAAGGCTTCAGCTCTAGTCTAATAGTAAGGCGTGTCCTCTTAAAAATTATGAAAAAATTGTTAAGTAAAGTGCATTCAAATTGCCATATACATAAAAACACAAATGTTTTGGAGAAATTTCTACCACCAATCTCATTGTACAGGTGACTTCTTAGCAAAGCGTTTTCAAACCTCCGCCCATAGGAACTTTTTTTCTTAAAATCAACTTAAGAATAACCTCCCGAAATTTGTCGGTATTTTTTGAACACCTTTGTATGGAAAACTTGGATTCTCAAAAATATTGCAAACTTTTAAATAAAACATCACTGAAAAAAAAATACGGTATAATAATTCTAATCCAAAAGTGCATGATTTCATTTTTAACTTCCCATTAAAAGTTATTGTAATGGGTCCGAAAATCGAAATCAAAATGTATAACAAATTTTTATGTTTCAAGGTCACTACACTATTTTTAGAAAGATGTCTCTGTGTGTGTGTGTACGTATGTATGTATGTGTCCATTTCTTTCTAAGACGAAATCTCGAGAATGAAAAATGATATCGACTACGTTAGGATGCCAATCGACGCGATTAACGTAAATATGATCTGAAAGAAATTTTTTCAAAATCAGTTCAGCCGTTCTTTTTTCTTAACCAAATAGACTCCAAAAAATTAGATTTTACACAATATCCCGCGAATAAAAAATTATATCGATTTCGTAAAGGTGTCAATCGAGGCGTGTTAACGTCGTTTTGATCCGACATAAATTTTATAAAAATCGGTTCAGCCGTTTTTTTTAAATTATTGTTAAAAATAAATAATAATTATGTTTTAATGATTGAAATGATTACTTTTCTGTGTAATATCTAATTTAATTATTATTATTAAATATTTATCAAACTGCGAAGTTCGTCGTGTGGACCTCAAGGGTCGCACTTTAGTCCTAATAAACGACCCACCTCACGGCTTGTTTTTTTATATAGTAAGTATCAATCAAAACTGACGTCATCGCCCATGAGTAAATAAACAGTTCGATACAACTCGGACTAACATTCCTATTAGCCCAGGAAATGAAAGGAAAAAAAACACCCGATGTCGCAAATAATTCCAAAGGAGCTGGATTTTTCACAGATGGTAGAACACCTTTAGACATGTATTTTTACAAAAGTCCCCGTTTATCCCCCTTGTGCTTCCCCCGCCACCCCCTTTTGAATATAATTTTGCAAGCCTTACGGAAAACGCTAATATCTCCTTACCCAATGTCTGAAATCAGACAACTTTTTTTTGTTTTATTCCTAATTAGTTACTCTAAAAAATTTCCCCTCTTCAATTTTCCGATAAAATCAATATATGCTTTGCAATTTATTAATAAAGAGAAAATATCAGTTTTTAAAAGAATATTTCACAAAATATTTCCATATAACTTTTTGCTAAGCCTGTTAGGGTAAAAGTTGTTCAAGTAAAATTTGTAGACAATATTTGTAGTTTTAAAATGATGTAAGTATATACTGATAGACTTTAGTTAATTATAGGGCAGGTGGGCTGTTAATAATGAGCGCAGCGGTCGGACGCATAGCGATAAAATTAAAAAAACTTTTGGATTGTATTTATTTATTTGTAATAAAATTATTTATCTAACATTGAAGCGTTTTTAGGGTTCCGTAGCCAAATGGAAAAAAGGGAACTCTTATAATTTCATCCTGTTCGTCTGTCCGTTCGTATGTCACAAGTCATTTTACTCGGAAACTATTGGCACATTATAGATGAAATTTGGAAGGTAGGTGTTTTCTATGAACTGCTATACAATGGTTAAGTGAAATTACGAAAAAAATAGTGGTGGCACACCATACATGTAACAACTGAGGGATAAAAAAATTCCAGTGCACATAAGCGTGTGGGGTATCATTAGATAGGCCTTCAAAAATGATGTAGAAGTTTCAAAATGACTTTTTTATTTAAGTCAACAGTTGGTATGTAAATGAAGTAGAATTTATAAAATACTTCCAACGAAAATCGGTTTGAATAAGAAATGTTGTGTAGTTTTTGAGATACATTGTACCTTGCAAAAGGTGGGATATAAGATATTTTTTGCCATACCCACTACAAAATAGCTATTTACGATGTATGTATAGCGGCCTTTAATGAGTCATTTCACAGGCAGGTGTACGGAAAGTGTTTTACTTTCCGCACTATCCACGTTGGGTATATTTGCACTAATATCTTTCGAAAAATCCGCTTTCATGGTACCGAACGTAGCCAAATGGGTCTGTTGTTTATTACAATAAGTATTTTTATGATGAATGCGTTTATACTTTATAGAAATATTTATAATTACGAATATTTATAGATTTGCAAATAACTTTGACACAGCAAAATGGATTGTTTACTTAGAACTGACGTCACACGCTGTGATTGGTGTTTGAAGTCACGTGACACATAGGTTAAAAATCATGATTTTATTTATTTATTTAAATATATTTAGGAAACTTATTTAATAAAAATAAAAATTCTAAAAATATTTTTTAACATAAACTTTCATTATAACAAAGTTTTATATTTTATTTTGACCACTGGCAAATACCCTATTAAAAATTATTAATTTCAACATATACATTTTTTTAATATTTGCTCTATTTTCAAAAAAAAAAAATAATTTTCGAAAAGGGGCAATTTTTAAAGAGTAAACTTTTATATACTCAATTTTAGAAACCCAGTGCAAAAAAACATGAGAATCCATCCACTATATTTTTTTTTAGTTCAATTGCACTCAAATTAGTTCAATTGCACTGCACTTATGCCGTATTTAGAAAAAATATCTTTAATAGTTACTGAACGTGAGTGGATACCAATGGCGAAAACGTATTGTATTTTTTTTTTATATATCGAATTTTAAATACCTACATATTTTTTAAAAGAAAAGGATGCTCTAAATCATGCTTTTTATCCCGTACCGATATTTTTAAAAATTAAAAAGTTATAGGCAGTCAAAGTTGAAATCATCATAGAATTTTACATGTTTTTTGACACGTGTAACAAGTACCTTCTGAACCAAATGAGAAAAATCCGTCTAGGATTCCATAGGAAATTTAATGCTCTAAAGTCTAGACGATGCTTTTTGTCCTATCTCGATAACTTGAAAAAATTTTAAGCATTTAAGTTAATACTTCATTTTGTTGACGGCAAATTTAATGAAAAATTGTCAAACAGAAGAAAAAAATTATATACTTTCCTTTTTTTAAATGCTTATAACTTAAAAATTTCTCAAGTTACCGAGATAGGACAAAAAGCATCGTTTAGACTTTAGGGCATTACATTTTTTAACTCTAAATAGTTCTACACAAAATTAAAGTTAACTAAATTCTCTACAGAAACGGTTCTATACATATTTTTGTCAGATTCGTATTTCTGCTATATTTTTAGTGCTTAGACTTTACTTTATCTTTATTCGTTTAGCTTAAATACAGCCTTGTACGAATGTTCGTTGAAAAGATCTTGCATTTTATGATGAAAAGATGCCACACTGTTAGTTGAAACCCTAACTAATGTTTTGTGATCTGTAGTCACGATCGGGGGTTACGGCGTCATCTCCTTTTTCAAGAAAAACCATCCTCAACTAAATTTTTGAGTATAGTTTCCAAACGGACAATAAAAAAACTAGGGAAAAATATTTACCACTAAATTTTACCTATAACTGTTCCATTTATGTTCAAGTTTTTTTTAAAGCTATTTTTACAATGGAAGATCAAAGTTAAGCCGTTAAGGATAGTTTGGACCAATGGAAATTTCTGTAGGTGTCTCTTTTCTAACCTGACACTGTCCCTTACAGTTGTGCCTATGGCTCCCCTACTCTATTTATGATATCTCTATGACTATATAGCCCAGGAAATGAAAAGAAAAAATCACCCAATGTCGCAAATAATTCCCATAGAGCTGGATTTTTCACAGATGGGTAGATTACCTTTAGACATGTATTTTTACAAAAGTTCCCGGCTATCTTCTTTGTGCTTCCCCCGCCACCCCCTCTTGAATATAATTTTTCAAGCCTTTCGGAAGCCAGTTTCAAAATATCTCAGAAACGGTTGACTTAAGCTCTTCTTTCATTTTGTAATGTTTTAAATAGAATTACATTTCCTACAATTTTTATTCTCACAAATTTTCTGTGGTACTAATGGTAAGCGCATTACAGCTTCTTGAAAATCACGCGCTTTTTGTAGCCTTGGAAACCAATTGTTAAAACGTAATGCCCTTTTCAATAGCTTTATTTATTGTATTCTTTATCGAATTTTAAATTGAAAATACACATTTTCATTAAGCAAAGAACGCCCCAAATCGTTGTCCCATATCGATATCTTTAAAAATTGAGAAGCTATAGCCAGTCAAAGTTGAAATCATCATAGAGTTTTACGTGTTTTTTTAAAACGCGTAACGAGTACTTTCCATACCGAATAAAAAAAGATCGGTCTAGGAATCCATAGAAAATTTAATACCCTAAACGATGAATTTTGTCCTATCTCGATAACTTAAAAAGTTATAAACATTTAAGTTCATGTAAAAATCAGTTTTTTTTCTTCTATTAGGCAATTTTTCATTCAATGCGCTTGGACTTAAATGCCTATATTATTTAAAAATGTCTCAACTTATCGAGATAGGACAAAAATCATCGTTTAGGGCATTACATTTTCTATAGATTCCTAGACGGATTTTTTTTTATTCGGTATGGAAGGTACTCGTAACGCGTGTTAAAAAAACACGTAAAACTCTATGATGACTTCTACTTTGACTGGCTATAGCTTCTAAATTTTTAACGATATCGATATGGGACAAAAATTAGGGCATTCTTTGCTTTCTGAACACGTATATTTTCAATTTAGAATTCGATGAAGAACACAATAAATAAAGCTATTGAAAATGACATTACATTTTAACAATTGGTTTCCAAAGCTACAAAAAGCGCGTGTTTTTCAAGAAGCTGTAGCGCGCTTACTATACGTACCACAAAAAATTTGTGGGAATTAAAATTGTAGAAAATGTAATCCTATTTAAAACATTACATAATGAAAGAATCGCTTAAGTCGACCGTTCTGAGATATTTCGAAACAGGCTCAGCAAAAAGTGACATGCAAATATTCAATAGGGGGTGGCGGGGGAGGCACAGGGGGGATAACCGGGGACTTTTGTAAAAATACATGTGTAAAGGTGTTCTACCATCTGTGAAAAATCCAGGTCTATGGGAATTAGTTGCGACATAAAACCTTTATTAACCGGGCTAATAGGTCCCACCATCCGACCAACGGCAATAGTGTATGTGCATATAAATAGGCAAATACAATAAAAAGAGCGTTAGTAATATTGTATAGGGCATTCATTTTCGTAAAAAATAAATAAATTTAAACTGTTAGGTACTCCTAATGTTTTTCTACTATTATAAATGATTCTATGGAATAGGCTTACAAATCATGGATAAATTATACCAAGTCAACAAAGCTCCTGCTTATTTGAGAAAAAAAATCTGGTGATTCTCACAAAACAAGCGGTGACAAAATTACAGTAATTTACTTGTCATATTTATCCGGATGCGTGTGTTATATATTTTACAGCTTAAATGAGTATTTCGAATATATAGATGATCTAAATAAAATACTCATATTATGTTATACGCATTTTATATAAAATCGAATTTATTTACAAAAGCTATGGAAACTGCGTTCATGACCCAACGTGACGTTTCACTTTTTCTGTGTTAGGTCCCCATCTCATACGTGCGTTAAGAAGCACAGTTTCAATGATATCTTTTAACTTATTACGAAGTAGCTAGGACCATAAAACTAACTTTATTGAACAGATGCACGCTTTTAGTATTTTTTCGTGTCTGTAATGCGATCTTAAATGGTCGTTTATTGACTGGTGACGTCATGATCTATTATGAAACGCTTTTCGATGCTATAATGAAACACATATGAAAAACCCGTTACATAATGAACCATTATGTACATCTTTTCGATGCTATAATAAAATATGGTTACTATGGCAACGAAGTAAATAAATTTTATCAAGGCCAAAGTTTTTATTATGAGATGTACTGCTGTTAGTGAATCTAAGGTGTTTGACATTAATTCAATTAAAGTCTAAAACTATGCATGTGTTGAATAAAATATAGTGTGCAACGCGTGTGTTAGTTGCACAATATACAATTAACTTATTACGAAGTAGCTAGGACCATAAAACTAACTTTATGAAATGTCTAGTATTTTTTCGGATGTGTGTAAAAATCTTTCATTTTTACATTAATGTTTACTTAATTTCAGAATGAGTTATTAAAGCTTCAGCAATTGAGCGCTTGATATATCTTAATAAATGGTTTATAAATCCTTTAGTCACTAGTGTATGAGAAATCACCTTGTAATAAAAAGAGACGGTACTGTCGAGTCACGAGTGTCGACCATATGCTTTGAAGTACGTCTTTACGAAATTAATTCGCCGACATATATTTCAAATAAGATTGTTAAAACTGCGCGAGACCTCTTGAGGGCGGCTTACCGTTTATTTAAATTGTAGTTCAGTGAATAAATTTCTCTCCACTTGGTGTTCGCTACAGTTGTGGGGTTGGAAAGTGTTTCGAGGCGGCTGATCTCGAGTTGGATCCGATACCTGAAAAAAGAACCTTTTTTCAAAGGTATATACTCGAGTGGCGTCCGGAGGCTAATTATCTACACTCGAAATTCCGTCCGCACTATTTCCCCTACTTTAAAAAGCATATAAATAAATAATTTTCAAACTAATAAATATTCATGCCATTAAGAGCATCATGGAAATCGTCGAATGACTGTGAAAATTTTGGAAGGTTTGACACTCTGCAATGATTAATGTTATTTCGTATCAAAACAACATCCTGCACACATAACTTTGGCACGTTGGGACTTCATAGTTCTGTATGAAGAAGTTTTGATGGAGGTGCAGAGATATCCTCGAGTGCCTTCCTTTTTAAGCTACTACTTAATTTTTGTCGCTTAAAAATATGATCAACGTCTTTCGGATGATCTTCATGTTTTAAAACGGAGTCACTGCTTTTGAGTACAATCCCAACGTTTAAAACCATTTGAAACCATCTATTATAATCAAAGTTTTACCTTTTTCGCTAAGCATAGTTTAGTACTTGATGTTTTCCATAATTTTAAAGCATTTAGGCCCGTATTCACCAAACACTGTTAAAGATAGAAGTTACTAACCTTAGAGTAAATTTATTCCTTGGAATAAAATAAACTTTCTATTCACCAAGCAATTCATTCGATAGAATAGTAACTGCAGGTAAAAATTTACTATATACTATACGCCTTGCAGATTTTGTCAAATAAAGCACGTTTACCAAAGATCCGACCGATGGCGCATCTATCGAAAATGTAAAATGGTGAATATTAACATATTTTACTGACAAAAGCCTTTACCTGTAAGATATGAAATTAATATTTACCTGAAAAGGTCGCCAGGCCATAAAGTAATTTATGCATTTCGTGCACACCCTATTTAACTAGGCGGATAAATATTTATACCCTTGAAATTGAACAGAATAACTATTCTTACGATTTATACCTGCAATAAACTTAACTATGTTTGGTAATTTGAATTATCACTATTTATTCCGTGTGATAGTTACCAGGGGAATAAATCAACGGAATAAATAACTACCTAAGCTCGGTGAATACGGGCCTTAGAACTTTAAAATTTAATTTCTCAAGGAAAAATAAGAACGCTATCTTTGAGGTTAGGTTATTATATAATAACAGTATAGCGTGGCCGTTCAAGGTGACAACTTCCCATTTTCACAATTTGAAGAGAGGAGAAGGGGTAAACGCCGGCCGGAATTTAAGGTAGAAAATTTGACCGCGTGACGCAACTCAAGGGTCTCTTAATCCGACCCGGGACGCAACTCGGTATACTTACTGACCGCCGGACGGAACTCGTGTACTCCCTTTCGAGACATGTGATCGGTAATTTATTTTCAATACGAACGAAAAATGGAGAACTGAGGGATTACATAAGCAAAGCAACATAACTAGACCATTAAAAACCTGACGTCAAGTTTATGTCAGATTTTAGGAACCAATATTTAGGTACAACCTATGTGTGAATATATTGTCGTAGACATTCATGCTATTATAATACAGTGTGTTGTATTTAAGATGGACTCATCCCGATATTTTATTTGTTTATGAATCAATTGATTTGAAATTCATATCACGTCTTATAAAACTCAATAAGGCGCATCTTTTCATGCCATTAACACAAATGTATGTTTTTACTATGGCATATGCTATGGTCAGGAGAATAGGAGCAATTTTCAATATTTAGCTTCGCGTTAGAGAAACAGCAAAAAGTCACTTAAAAAGTTGTTCAGAATTAAAAATTACCTTCAGAAACCGAGTTTCGTTAAAAAATTCAAATTTTCAGAAATTAAAAAAAAAGAACTTTTTAATTTACAATCAGAAATAAAAAATTATTTTTAAAAAAACTCCTTCAAAAAGCCACTAAAAGGAGGAAAATAATTAAATTTTGATGTCAGCACCAATTTAATAAAATATGAAGTCGGTCAAAAAGTGCCATAACTACTTTTTAACCGACTTCATATTTTATTAAATTGGCGCCGACCTCAAAATTTTATTATTTTCCTCTGTTTAGTGGCTTTTTGGAAGGAGGTTTTTTTTTGTTAAAAAGTTTTTTATTTTTTACTTTTTAGAGGCTTTACAATACGTAGTTTGCACGTTAATAACCGACTTCTGTCTTAAAAACTGAGATTTACCTTAACGGTGTTACAGTCCGTCACTCACTTTTTATTAAAATCAGTCGAACTACTGAACCGATTTAAGTAAACACTGGAGGTATGCCCTATTGAATAAAATAATAATCATCAAAATCAGTTCACAAAATTTCTCAACCATTTAAATCAAGTTGAAAATACAATTTTCGTCTGGTGTCAAGTGGTAAATTCACAATTACAGGCGACAAATCATTGTTTAAGAATTGTAAATACCTCTCAGCATTATATTGTTAAAGAAAAAAAGGCCCAATAATTCTATTGTTTAAAATACTACACCATACGTTGACTTTTTCCGAGTATTGCCTTTTACATTATTGATTACCCAAGGAGAATTGTCTGTTGCCCACCATCTGCAATTCTGCGATGACACAACACCATTGACAGTTGCTTCCTCAGTGAACATAATATTTCTAAGGAAACTCCTGTCTTCAAGGAAATTTGCCCGTGTCGAAAAACAATATTCCATTACCTTCTTCTAGAGTGTGTAAACATTTTGGTTTAAAGGGCCGTAGTTTGTGACGCCGGAGGCAATGTCACACTTTCCATGGTGTCAAATTCAATATTGATGCGTTAAATTAATAGTGGAAAATAGACGCTCGATCAATATTGCAATATGATTATCACGATAAGCCGCCAAAATCTTTTCATCGAAAGGATATCTTCGGATTCGGCAACACTTCCAGTTAACTCAAAAAGTCCGTTATTTTTCCCGACTGTTCCATAATTTGTACGAAGTCCCGGATGCATTGTGTTGAAAATCATAGCTACTTTTCTGTTAGATCTTGGGTTTTCACCATTCAGTCTAGTTATTTCTACTTTTTTAGCAACATTTAAACTTACTTGATCCGTAATTAAAAGCAAAAATAAAACGTTTGACGTTTCATAGACAATACCGATGTTGTTTTTTGCATGGCACTCTTGTGCAAATAAAATTTAATTTCTGGAGTTATTTCTATTAAAATTTTAAAAATTCGAATTTTTTAACGAAACTCGCTTTTGGAAGATAATTTTTAATTCTGAACAACTTTTTTAAGTAACTTTTTGCTGCGAAGCTAAATATTGAAAATTGGTTCTATTCTCTTGATCATAGAGCATTAAGGGCATGAAAAGATGCGCCTTATTGAGTTTTACAAGTGATATGAATTTTTAAATCAATTGATCCATAAACAAATAAAACATCGGGGTGAGGCCATCTTAAATGCAACTCACTGTATATTATATACTGTGAAAGAAATTCATTTGTCTACATATGTCTACTTGCCGGTCGGTTGTTGTAATGTGGTTTGTCAGAGTTTTGAATAATGATATAATAATTGTCCGGTTTGGTCTGTAGAGCATCCACTTATCGGCGCACTGTGTGGTACAAAAGCCATCAAACTGTCCTAAAATGAATTTAGAGTGAACACAATAGTCAAGCATAATAATATCAGTCACTTATAGGTTGAGCGGCAGGCGTAAATATACTAGCCCATTTGTGACAAGATGGAATTTTCAGGGAAGGTAAGTATTTAGTATATATTAAAATGGACTTAGTATATTTACGCCTGCCGCTTGGTCTATTAAGTAATTGCGTAGAAGTTAATACGTCATATTATAAGGCCGACCGCACATTTGCTACTGTCAGAACCGATTGTCTGAAACGATTGTCGGATCCGGGCGTCTAACGCTCAAATATCTATAAGTTTATACGATCATATTGCACACCTACGATCCGATATCGGATCGGATGTTCGACTCGGATGCAAGCGCAGAGCTTCCTACTATCGGCTCGATAAAAAGTCTGATCCGACTACCGGAAGGCGCGCCGTGCATTGTTTTTGCATAGTATACCGCAAACATACGATTGTTTTTGTCAGTTTCATCAGTTTTGACGTGTGAGTGTATACGGTGTGTGAACGAAAGTCAAAAGAAATCGGAAATATTTTGTCAGCAGTGTGCGGTAGTGGTCCGATTTAAATCGTTTCAGACAATCGGATCCGAAAATAGCAAATGTGCGGCCGGCCTTAGATGCCTACACAGCTCTCTATAGAGTATTTTGTATAATAACTAGAGCAATCCGCGTCAAGTGTTTTCATTTTTCGTCAAAAGGTACTATTTTGATAAAATTGCTTTTGTAGGGTAGCCGCTTTGAATTTCCTAATTTTTTTGATGAAGTTAGATAGCTCATCAATTGGCCTATAACCTCGATGTGCCAATTTAATATTTCTTGAACACTCTTCATATACTAGAGCGTTTCTCGTGAAAGGTATATACAGGTGTCTTCAAAGACACTTAACACACTCCTACCACATGTTCCTGAGACCAAAATAAGCCGATTTAAACCAACTTACCTTCTTACAAAATTGCTTAGTTTGGACGCAATACAGCCCTGAAGTTACAATTTTGAAATCGTTTTTTTGTTATAAATTTAAAACGGCTTGTGCGATTTTGCTAAAATTTGGCACGTTGACATAGTTTTATGGAATAAAAAAACTTATGCCAACATTATGATTAATATTAATCTATAGGCGTAGAACTCGGGTTTTTTAAAATTTGAACGTTTTAAATTTTTACGCCAATGGAAGAAAAGGGATTTAAATATAGAATTTAGATTCAGTAACTTATTTGCTACGAAAAAGCTACTCTTAATAAGATTCGATTACTCTCATGGTTTTTGAGAAATTTGTATTTTAATAATAAGTTATTCAATAAACAAATAAGATGGCCATGCTTTTTTCTAAGAATAAAACTGGAGATAATAAAGAAGTTATGCAAAGAGTAAATTAATTATCTTCGTCGTATAAATCTTTGTATGCGTGAAAATGGTGGACACTTTGACCACTTTTTATGACATATTTACTTATTTCTATTCATGTTTTAGTAACTTTACTTCATTTTGTAAAAATTACTGAGAATTATTAAAATACAAATTTCTCAAAAACCATGAGAGTAATCGAGTCTTCTTAAGAGTAACTTTTTTGTAGAAAATAAGTCACTAAATCTAAATTTTATACTTAAACCCCTTTTCTTCCATTGGCGTAGAAATTTGAAACGTTCGAATATTAAAAAACCCGAGTTCTACGCCTATGGATTAATATTAATCATAATTTTTATATAGGTTTTTTTGTTCCATAAAACTATGTCAACGTGCCAAATTTTAGTTAAATCGCACAAGTCGTTTTAAATTTATAACAAAAAAACGATTTCAAAATTGTAACTTCAGGGCCGTATTGCGTCCAAACTAAGCAATTTTGTGAGAAGGTAAGTTGGTTTAAATCGGCTTATTTTGGTTTCAGGAACATGTGGTAGGAGTGTGTTAAGTGTCTTTGGAGACACCCTGTATATTTGCTGTATTTAAAAAAATGGATTTTTAAAAAGCGGCAATTTTTAAAGGATTAACTTTTTTTACTCACTATTAGAAACTCAATGTAAAAAATCATGAAAATCCATCCACTATAACTGAGTTCCTAGGTTTTTGATTTTTGAGTCTAATTGAACTCCACTATAGCTAAATTTAATTTTCGTAGATAAGGGTAGTTTCTATAGCCTTAATATTGCTTTCATTCGATTCAGCATTCAAAAAACATAGAAAACGACACCCCACATGACAAAATGAAGCACATTTGTTTTGGATTCTTCCTCCTCCCCCCAAAAAAAAACTTTTCTTCACATTGAATTTTTATGGACACTTCGGATTTTTGATTCTTATGCCAAAAGGGACTTATAACCAAAATTTCATGAGGGAAGGAATTTTTCACTGTTCAAATCTTATTATACCTGTATTATTAATAGATATTGTAACAAAACTGATATTTGGTAAAAATCTTTTTATTTTCTTTATTCGAATGCAAGGCAACGGTGCATTGAACCAACACACTCTTTCATAATTATCGTTCATCACTTTATTCATTTATGTCTATTCACTATCCTTTACCACTATGTCCAATTTCCTTGACCACTAGGTTCAGTATCCTTGACCACTGTCCAGTGTCCTTGACCACTATGCCTACTAGTTTCACTATTGGTCCACTTACTGTTATTTATTAGTCACTTATTCGTCTGCCACTTATCAGTTACTTATTTATCTGTCACTTATTTGTCTGTCACTTATTTATTTAGCACTGTTCGTCGATTTGGTCTCGTTAACTTTCCAGAGTAGACTCAGTTATATTTATCTGTCGCTGTTATTTATTTCACTGTTTATTTATCTTCACTATTCGCACGTCTTCTCTCGTCGATCCTCCAGAGTCGAATTCTCTCTCACAGACCATCAAATATGTTTGCTAGTCTGTGTCCTTCGTCTTCTTCTTCCACCGAAGTGGCCTCCTAGAACCCTTGGTGAAGTTGTCGCAGCACATCTAGCACTCAGCTTTTCGGTATCACCAGCT
This sequence comes from Mongoloraphidia duomilia, assembly GCA_039654895.1. Taxonomy (NCBI): domain Eukaryota; kingdom Metazoa; phylum Arthropoda; class Insecta; order Raphidioptera; family Raphidiidae; genus Mongoloraphidia; species Mongoloraphidia duomilia. Next base: position 44,302,751 of record CM077516.1, on the reverse strand, counting down.
GAGGCCTCACGTCTGTGCGGCTGTGCTGTCTTCCTTTTCCAGGTATTCGCTCCAGGAGGTCGTTTTCCACCGTCAGAGATACTGGTCTGTATTCTCTCTCGTCGACTTTCCCAAGTAGAATCCTCCCGATATTCGATTCACTTGTATTTATTACCTTTTCAATTCATTGTCAGCCCAGGGTGTCTGTTTCTCCGTTATTGCCACGTCAGAATGTTGGTTGACGTCAAACGTTGCGCTAGATCCGTTACAATATTTACTAATGATGGGAAAACAGTTATTTTTTAATGTTAGCGAAAATGAACACCTGTTATCAAATATAACCAATGTCAAAATTATGTTGTTAAAAAATAACAGGCATTCTCTGGTTTGGTTCTAAGAACAGCTATCTGCTGCCGTTCAGTGAGTGGAGGTTGGCGACAAAAATGTAATTAATATTCTGATGCTGCACGAATGACATAGTTTGGTACGTTTCGCTGCTGAATTAATTGCGGTGTATTATTATTTGTTTAGGCGAATTAGGAAAAATTGGGAAAGTAAAGGTAACAAAAGGGCTTTTACGAAAAAAGTTGAGGGTATTCCCGTCATTAACATACTAAAAACCCCGTCGTTCATCCATTTTGCGTTTTTTTTTTGCAGGAGTAAAACTACTCCCAACTATACAAGAAAATGGACATAATAGCGCTCAAGATATAATAAGGTATTATATCAACTGTGTAACGAAACAGATGGGTTAAGATAAGCCGACTAAAGTGGGCTTGGCACGTCATATGGATAAACGATGACAGATCGGCAAAAAAAATTTCACCTCAAGCCCGAGGGGAAAAAACAAGGAAGACCTAGATAGCGATGAGGTGACTGTGTGGACCAGAACATGAAAGCAACAGGAGAACCTAATTGGAGAAGAGAGGCTAGTAATATAGGAACGACTGGAAACATTTCCTGAGGAAGGCCATGGCCCACTCTAGGCTGTAGAGTCAATGATATAGAACCAGTATCACAATTAAATGTGAATGATGATTTCACATTTGATAGCGCATAACTTCTAAATTTTTACATAATATGTCGATATATGATAAAAAGCATGGTTTAGCGCATTTTTTGTTTTATGAAAATATGTATTTTTCATAAAGAACATAATAAATACAGCAGGTGGCCATTAAATTTAGTTGAAATATAGTTTGAGTGAAAATTACACGTTTAAAAAAAATTAAAATCGGATATTCCCTTCAAAAGTTAACGCTGAAACTGATTTCGGCCACCGCCGCCACCATTTTCCAATATGATCGCTCAAAGGACATTTCGACTACAACCTACAACGATTAAAATTTTTAATTAGCTATAAATAACGCGCTTACCAAATTTCATTTTTAGAGTTCCGCAGAAACTAGGAACCCTTATAATTTCGTCGTACGTCTTAAAAATCCGTAAAAAGATTTAGTAAGTACCTACTTTGAAACTTTCAACTAAAATTGGTATAGCAGTATAGTTCGGCGGTTATAGGACAATTTTGATAAGAACTTTGCATTTTGTGACTAAAGGCTCAAATTTGGCTCACACATTATTTGGACCATTCTTAATCAGAAGTGGTGCCAAAGCGGGGGGGGGGGTAACCGGTAATCAACGGATGCCTATTCATAGGGGCACCTTTTTGTAAACTTCAAAATAATCTCGTTTCAATGTTTTTTTTTCATACGATACAGTAAATTTGTTGTGAAATCGTCCACTTTTCAAGTGTCTAGATAATACAATAATTTTTTCAGATTTTTAAATTAATATTTTATAGGGTAAAAAAACTTTTTATCTGCAATGGCTGGTTTCGTGGCTACGTTACGGCACAGCGCTCGCCGCGAAAAGCCCTATTTTCAACATTAAATTGAAACTAAACAGAGATGAAGTTCCGGGAGTCGACATTTTTTTTGGAAATTTCCTCCTCTTTAAGAATATTTGTGTTTCAATTCTTAAATATTAATAGTTTTCGAATTATTTGCAAAAACTAATCCCCATTTTTTTGAAGTCTTAAAATATTGTTAATAACTTTTGCAATTTTTTATCTGCGAACTGCGAGTTTAAAACTTTCGCACATTTTTCTAGACGTCATTACGAATCCAATGAGCTATCACACATATTTTAACTAGCAGTAGCAAAGAATTATTACCTACTTGACGCGTTGTACTCTAGCAAAAAGTGTGTTCAAGAAATATTAGATTCCCATTTATGGGGCTTATAGATCTATTCATGGGCTATCTTACTGAAAAATTTACAAGAGGCCACCATACAGAAGCAATTTTTCCAAGATCTTAATTTTTTACCTCAGAAATTCTATCTCGAAAAAATTGCCTTTGTAGGGTGCTCTCTTGCAGATTTTCCAAATTTTTTGACACAGTTAAATAACCCATGCACAGGTTTATAATTCCCATTCCTCAGAGGGCAGTGTAGCCTAGTGGATAGCGTACTTGGTACCACAGCTTCTAGACTTAGACTATCGTGGGTTCGAATCCCATCTGCGCTCATGGATGTTTTGTGATGTTATTTAGTTTTAAGAAAGTTGTTATTTAATATAGTTGAAAGACACTAATGAGCTGAGATGTCGACGCGTCTATAATCTACAATAAAAATAAAAAAAAAATTCCCATATTATGGAAATTTAATATTTCTCGAACAAACTTTTTGCTAGAGCACTCCGCGTCAAGTGTTCCAGTTCCACGTCAAAAATACTACCTTGATAAAATGGTGTTTGTAGGATGGCCGCAACAAGATTTTTCAAATTTTTTTGATGTAATTCGATAGCCCATGAATAGGTCTATAACTATTGTATAAGCATTTATTATTTCTTGAACAAGTACATAGTTCATATCCAAAATTTGAAAAAGTGTTACGTAATTTTAACAGTGGATATTTAAATATATATTTCTGTTCTTCAAAATCGATGCTCTAAAGGGGGAGGGGATTTGAAAGCCCTTTCGGTCCCTTTTTGAGGCCCGGGCTCGGGCTTACAAAATTTTCTGATCCCGTGGTAGGTATTTCATAGCTTTCCAAGTTGAAAACTGCTAAAATCACTAAAATGGCAAAATATAAAAAATTTTCAAAATTTTGAACAGCCGTATCTCAGACACTATTAGATCTACAAAGACCATTCTGGTCTCAAATTATAGCAAATTTAGTTTACTTTAAAAAAGTGTAGAATAAACTTTGTCGAAAAATTGGTTCTTCGGGGTCAATATTGACAAAAACTAAAAAAAGGTCAGACATTTGCTGTTTTTTGGATTTTTGTCAAAGATCCGGAGGTTATTTTCATTAGGCTTCCGTCATATTATACAACATACCAAAAAATCATAACTATCCCATTTATGCAACTTAGGATGTATTATTTTAGTAGACTAAATTGCTTATTAATAAACAAAAATTTTAAAATTCTTTTGCGCGAATTTCTGTTTTGAATACCTAATAACTAAAATATTTACGTGTTATAGGCCAATATAAAAAACAACTCCACTTGCTATATTGTTTAATAGTCTACGTTTCGGCGTATATCATATCTTCTTCAGAACCTTATTTTTCCTGCATTCAATTAAAAAATGTTTCCTGTTGATATAGTCCAGTCACGAGAGCTTAAAAAGGTAGGTCCACCTTGCGTCTTGTGCAGCAAATGATTTTATTTTTTTGTGTCCTCAAGCATGTTTAGGAGATTTTAAATCCAAGTTTGCGATCTCTAAAACAGGGTGGGGGAGTTTTGGTGGGCTAAAAACCATGATTTTTTTGCTCTTTTTTCGGTTTTTTGCTTATAACATAAAAACGGCTGGTCCTATCGAAAAAATGGTCCTGTTCAAAATTTACTTCAAAATCCACTAGTTAAATATATGTTTGTTCCGATTTTTACCGACTCTGCAGAACTTAGAAAAACAAAAAAAAAAATAAACTCTTTTTTTGTTTGAAGGCGCTAATCTCAGGAACTACTAGTCTGTAGAAGAAGCAAAGTAGTAATCATTGAGACCCTATACGAGTTTTTTAAAAATTCAATCCCAAAGGGTGAAAACGGGAGTGTAGGATTTATTGTAATAACAAGAAATCCTACACCCACGTTTTACCCCCTTTGAGATTGAATTAAAAAAAAATCGAATAAGCCTATAACCTTCCTTAATAAACGGGCTATCAAACAAAAAAATTTTTTTCAAATCGGACTGGTAGTTCCTGAGATTAGCGCGTTCAAACAAAAAAAAATAAATTCTTTTTTTGTTTGAACGCGCTAATCTCAAGAACTACAAGTCCCATTTAAAAAAAAAATTTGTTTGTTAGATAGCCCGTTTATTGAGGAAGATTATAGGATATACGAGTTTTATTCAAATTTAACCCCAAAGGGGGTAAAACGGGGGTGTAAGATTTTTTGCAATAACAAATAATCTTACACCCCCGTTTTACCCCCTTTGGGATTGAATTTAAAAAAACTCAAATAGCCTATAACCTTCCTTAATAAACGGGTTATCTAACAAAAAAATTTTTTTCAAATCGGACTGGTAGTTCCTGAGATTAGCGCGTTCAAACAAAAAAAAATAAATTCTTTTTTTGTTTGAACGCGCTAATCTCAAGAACTACAAGTCCCATTTAAAAAAAATTTTGTTTGTTAGATAGCCCGTTTATTGAGGAAGATTATAGGATATACGAGTTTTATTCAAATTTAACCCCAAAGGGGGTAAAACGGGGGTGTAAGATTTTTTGCAATAACAAATAATCTTACACCCCCGTTTTACCCCCTTTGGGATTGAATTTAAAAAAACTCAAATAGCCTATAACCTTCCTTAATAAACGGGTTATCTAACAAAAAAAATTTTTTTTAAATCGGACTTGTAGTTCCTGAAATCAGCGCGTTCAAACAAAAAAAGAGTTTATTTTTTTTTGTTTGAACGCGCTAATCTCAGGAACTACCAAGCCGATTTGAAATTTTTTTCTCTTAGATAGCCCGTTTATTAAGGAAGGTTATAGGCTATTCGAGTTTTTTAATAGTTAAAAGCTTGAAAAAATGCTTTTTTTTTCATTTTGGTAAATGTTGGCGATTTTCTAAGTTCTGGAGAGCCGGTAAAAATGGGAACATACACATATTTGACTAGTGCATTTTGAAGTAAATTTTTAAGTTAAGTTAAGTTAAGTTAATTTTTAATAGGGCCATTTTTTCGTTAGGACTAGTCGTTTCCATGTTATAAGCCAGAAACCGAAAAAAGTGCAAAAAAATCGTCGTTTTTAGCCCACCAAAATTTCCCCGCCCTATTTTAGAGGTCGCAAACTTGGATTTGACATCTCCTAAACATGCTTGAGGACACAAAAAAATAAAATCATTTGCTGCACAAAACGCAAGGTGGACTTCCTCTCGTGACTGGACTAATAGTGTTACTGATTTTCTTATGTAGAGTGACGACAATTTTCTTACATAATTTTGTTTTTGCTGCATCAAAATTTAAAGTAATTTGATCGAAGAAACCTATGTTGTCGATCGCAATTTTCCTGAAGAAGGCATGATATATCACGAAACGTAGACTATTAAACAATTCAGAACAAGTGAGGTTGTTTTTAAACGGTTTTATTTAGCTTACTTCGTATATTTGTTTGTTTATTTATTTATTTATATGTTTATTTGTTTCAAATCTTCCGATCGATTTTTCACCCAGTTCCCGTTATCTGATTGAGTTGAAATTTTGCACACATGTGTAGCTCCGGTGACAATACAATATTTTGGTAACTAGCTGACCGACTCGGCTCCTATCCGGGTGCAAATCGCATTTTTGAATTTTCATAGGCAAAAGGTCTTGCTCCGGTAACGTTTCAGTGGATCGAGTAAATGTAATAAAATCAGACTAAGCAATTAAAACACACTAAAAAAATAAAAATAGGTAAAAAAACTTTTAAGTTAAACGGTTTTATAAATGTACTAAAAAGAAAAAAATATGATTTAATTTAGGTTCATAAGTATAAAAGCGTGGGTCGTGACTAATAAATTATCATAGAGTTTACGACCCACGCTTTTATACTAATGAACCTAAATTAAATATTATTTTTTCTTTTTAGCACATTTATAAAACCGTTTAACTTAAAAGTTTTCTTACCTATGTTTTTTATATTGATTATTGGGCTTGTATCTCGTAACTCGTAGATGATTGATAACATACAACAAGGTGTACTAAAATTGTTGATACCTTAAATGACTAAAAGGGTACTGAGGTACGATTTAAACCCAGGCATCTTAGAATGTAATCAACTCAATTAACGCACCTACGTTGCGTCGTTAGTAGAGTTCTACTTTTACAACAGCAACGGAACCCTAAGTCAATGCGTCTCCGACACGCACTTGGCCGCTTATCTAATTAAAAATTATGTTGTTTCGAACAGATTTCTTTGAGCACAATTTCATTTTTTGAGGATTAATGTACGAAAACGACAAGGATGTAAAATGAAATTAACACAGAGCAATAATAAATCCCTAAAATTATTTAAATTTGCTCCCGAAACACCTGTGATAATATAATATTATGATGGCGCATCTATAATCCAGGACATGGGCGTGTGTGTGCGTATACAGTGAGCTCGTTAAGTATGGAACTATGGAAATAAAACTTAAACGGACCCTTTTTAGAAGAAATCTTCGGACCCATCGATTTTATTTTTAAAAGGCGTATCTTTCTTGATGAATAACTTTTTGTAACAGCGTTTTGTTTTTCAGTTATGACGCCATCGACTTTTTTTTAAATGACAACCCACTTTTTTTTACTGATTTGGATAGAGCTTGACATTCTGAATACAGCCCCCTATGCAAAATGTGTGACCTTCAATTTGAAAATTTTTGAGTTAATCAATGAATGAATTGTGGATTATAGACGCTCGATAACAGAGGTCATTAGCGTCTGAAAAGAAAACGTGTAAGTAAAAGAAAAACAAAATCAATAGAAACAAAACAATTTGAGTTAATCGATCTCAAAATTTAAAAAAGCAAAACTGAAATTTTTGTTTTTTTAATTTTTAAGATCGATTATCTCAAAAATTTTCAAGTTGAAGGTCACGCATTTTGCATAAGGCTGTAAACTTGAACATTTTTTAGATAATCGTTCTTAAAAATGAAAATAAAAAAACAAAAATTTCAGTTGTTTTTTTAATTTTTGAGATCGATTATCTCAAAAATATTCAAATTGGAGGTCACACATTTTGCATAGGGCTGTATTCAGAATGTCAAGCTCCATCCAAATCAGTAAAAAAAGTAGGTTGTAATTTAAAAAAAAGTCGATGACGTCATAACTGAAAAACAAAACACCGTCACAAAAAATTATTCATCTAGAAAGATGTGCCTTTTAAAAATAACATCGACGGGTCCAAGGATTTTTTCTAAAAAGCGTACGTTTAAATTTGTTTGAGAAATGCTAATTGAGAAATACTGCAGGTGAATATGGTACTTGAGTTTCTGATTAATTGATTTTAGCTTTATTTTTTGAGTTTTTTATTAATAAATTAATGTAATTAATATTTACAATATTTGCACAAATTTGAGTAGTCAATTAAGTAATATTACACTTTTATTCACTTTCTTCACTTGAGAAGTCTACGCGAAAAATTATTAGAAAATTCGCAGAGATGACACTGTAATTCATTAATGAATCTTTCATAATAAATTTAATTATTTTTTCAAAACTGAAGAAAAAATCCAACTACTTTTTTCGTACACTATGTTGCTGTAGTAACGTTCAGGTTGATATTTTTGAGACACCAATGGTTTTTGAACTACAACGTGGAAAAGAGGACGCCACTAATTGAATGAATTGTGAATTATAGACGCTCGACAACAGAGGTCATTAGCGTCTGTAAAGATACAAAGTGTAAACAAAACAAAAGTAAAAACAATAAAATAAAAGCAAAATCAAAAATTGACACACAACAAAATAAAATCGTTATAACTACAAATAAAATGTGTCATATAATATACAGAAAGATATAAAGAAAAAACCATAAAGGCTGTAAATGGGCCTAAATGTATATAAATCAATAAAATTAAATTAACCGGTCAAGACCGGTTTCTTTTAAAAATCGAAGCAGCAGATCGACATTGTCAGGATCATTTCCTAAAACAATCGACAGATCACCTGACAATCCGATCTGCTGTCGTGTGTCCCTAAACTGGACACACTCCATTAAAATGTGCGAGACGGTAACACGAGTGTCACACGTCTCACAAAGGGGCGGTTCCTCACGAACCATTAAAAAGCCATGGGTTAGTCTACAGTGACCGATGCGTAGCCGTGTAAGGACCACTTCCTCCCACCTGGAGGAACGGCAAGATGTGAACCATGGGTCAACTGTAGATTTTATAGGCTTTAATTTGTTTTAATCGACAGCACTCCATTCATCCTTCCAGAGTTGCTGAACGGCTGAAATCAGTATGCTCTTGAGGTTGTCACCGATAACGCAAAATACACTCTGACCGTTATTTACAGCGTCTTTAGCTGCAGTGTCCGCTAATTCATTGCCAGCGATTCCCATGTGGCCGGGAACCCAACAAAACCGGACAGTGGTTCCACCTCTTTTCAACGAGTGCAATTTGTCCTGGATTAGACAAATAAGAGGGTGGCTGGGATAGGAACGCTGCAATGCCTGTAGAGAACTCAAAGAGTCGCTGCAAATAACATATTTGTGCGGACCGTGAACATGTCTCAAGGCCTGCAAGATTGCATATAACTCTGCAGTAAAAATACTGCACTCTTGAGACAACTTGAATCCAACACTGTCGTTATCGGTGACGAACGCACAACCAACTCGATCGAGAGACTTCGAGCCATCCGTGTAAACGGAACGATAGTCTCAATTCTGATCCAGCCATGCCAGGAAAAGCTGGTGATAGAGCTCTGGTGTTGTCATACTTCGCGGATGAATGGAAAGTGACATGTCGATGACGGGCTGAGGAATTAGCCACGGGGGCACAGAATTACGGCCGACTCTAAGAGTTTTAGAAAGAGACAACTGAAGTTCATCTAAGAGAAGAGTCAACCTGATACCAAGAGGGCGTGTTGCATTTCTTCTCCGTCTATACAGAGACGAAAACCTAGTTTGGAAAACGCAACTGTAAGTTGGGTGATCAGGTTGACTACGGAGCTTAGAGACGTAGGACAGCATATTGCGTTTCCGCCGGATGTTCAACGGAGACTCTTCGCATTCAGCGGCAATGCTAACAACAGGACTGGATCGAAACGCTCCAGTTGACAAACGAATCCCAGCGTGATGAACAGCGTTTAACGTCCTGATGTACGACTCACGCGCTGAGTCATACACGATGCTACCGTAATCCAATTTAGACCGTACGACTGCACGATAAATTCGTAGCAAAACCATACGGTCTGCACCCCACGTGGTGCTAGTTAAAATATTAAGGGGAGACATCGACTTCCTCTTTAAAATATTAAAATTCTTCCAAGTTGGGCAGGAAATCCTCTTTTTATAAAACATTTGTTTATTTTGTATATTTTTTTTACTGAGGAAATAAATAATTTGAATTTGAATTTGAGCCTTCCAATTTAAAGACCGGTCAAAAATAAGTCCTAAAAACCCGAGCAGTGTCTTGTACAGAAATCAAAGTGTCATATAGATATAAGAATGGTTCCTGATAACAACTACGAATGCGGCAAAAGTGCACACACTGGGTTTTCCCAACACAATTTAAACCCATTGTTGGTTGTCCAGTTCTGGATGCTATTAATGGCCAACTGCAGATGACGTTGTGCAGTACTAATGTACTTTGACGAGCAGTAGATCGCCAAGTCGTCAACGTAGAGCGATGACTCTACAGACGATGGAATGCTGTCAATTATGCCATTAATAGCGAAGGAAAACAAAGTGACACTAAGAACTGAACCCTGTGGAACACCATTCTCCTGTACAAAGACACTAGACAATGTGTTGCCGATACGGACTTGGAAGTAACGCTCTAATAAAAAATTATTTATAAAATTCCCAAGATGTCCCCTGATACCCCAATTGTGTAATATTCGGAGTATCCCGTACCGCCATGTAGTGTCGTAAGCCTTTTCAAGATCAAAAAGACCGCTATCAAATGCTGTTTATTAAGAAAGGAGTCCTGTATTGCGGATTCTAACCTGACTAGATGATCTATAGTTGAACGGTGCTTACGAAAACCACACTGGGCATTCGTGATCAATCGCTGAATTCAAGAATCCAAACCAATCGTCGGTTGATCATACGTTCGAGAAGTTTTGATAAACAGCTAGTCAGTGAAACAGGACGATAACTTGATGCTTGTTTTCGGTCGTTACCGGGCTTCAACAACGGCACTACAATAGAATTACACCACGCGGTAGGAAATGTATTTGAGGACCAGATCAAATTAAACATCTTGAGAAGGAATGCGGATCCGGAGGGAGGTAGCTTTTTCAAAAATTGGTAATGAATATTATCAGATCCTGGGGAAGTATCATGACAATCATGCAAACTCGACTGCAGTTCCCACGAGGAGAAAGGTGCATTGTAGTTCTCCTCATTTTGTGAGGAAAAGGTAGTTTGCGGAACTCGAGACTTTTGCGTAGCATGAACCCATGTGATCGGCGACTTCATCAGGCGACGTAATTATGTCATTTCCCATTACCAATCCCGAAATGTAATTGAAACTCTGTTTGCCAGAGATCCTCCGAATTTTCTCCCACACTTCGCGGGCGGGAGTAGAACTTCTTACAGTGGAAACAAACTCACTCCATGACTGCTTCTTACTCTCTGCTATGATACGTCTGGCAATGGAACGCTTTTGCATGAAAAGTACACGATTTTCATCCGTCATATTATTTTTGAAGCGACGGAGAGCTTTACGACGTTCACGGATGGCATCCCGACAAGCCTGATTCCACCAGGGAACAGGCACACGTCGCGGTGTTGTTGACGTGCGTGAGACTGCAGCTAAAGCCGCCTCGATGACCGCATCCGTGAAATTGCCAAAGCTCATTTCGCCGACATTTAGCACTTGTTTAAAGTGTGGCCAATTAGCGTCTTTTATTTTCCACTTCGGGGAGCGTCTTTCATCAACATGGAATGAAAGAAGACGACAAATGATTGGGAAATGGTCACTGCTACAAAGATCGGCATTTACTTCCCATTCATAGGATGGGGCGATAGAAGAAGAGCAGAGAGTAAGATCTATAGCGGAAAATGTCCCATTTGCAGCCGAGAAATGTGTATTGGAACCTGTGTTCAATACGACCAAGTTTTTATTCAGAATCAACGTCTCCATTAGCCTTCCACGAGCATCCACACTATTAGAACCCCAAGTGGGATTATGGGCATTAAAATCCCCCATGATGATAAAGGGGCGTGGAAGTTGATCTATAACAGATGCAATGATTGCAAGTGTCGGTTGTTCTGTTGGAGGAATGTATATTGAACACAAAGTTACCGGATTCGGCGCATAAAGTCTGACAGCGATGACCTGCAAATCAGATTGTAATGGGACATTTTCGGAAAACACATTGTTTCGGACTAAAACTGCCACTCCGCCACTGGCACGTTCAACGAATGGTTTATCTTTACGATAAATCGTAAAACCACGAAGAACCGGAGTGTTTATGTCTTTCAAATGTGTTTCCTGTAAACTAATAGTAGTAGCATTATGATCGTTATGGAGGAGTTTTAATTCACTGAAATGAATATAAAAACCGTTCATGTTCCACTGTAAGAAATTGAATGTTTATTATAAAGAAGAAAAAAGCTACCTCATTTTTTTCCTCGTTGCATCAGACCGATGATGAGGAGGGCTACTTATAACTTCGTCCATAAAAGAGTCTGCACTGCTGCTATGGTCGACGCGAGTCCGTGTTATAGTCATTTTATGACTATTATCCCGGTTCAAGATAATCTTAGTTTTCTTTACCGGAGATACTGTTTTAATTTTTTCAATTTGAGATTTTACCGGTGAACTTGATTTTTTAACCGGCGATCTCGATCTACTATCCGGACTTTTCTTATTTTTATTCTTAATTTGCTTTTTGGCAACAACTTTAGAACTGAAAGGGGAAATTTCGGTTTGTGTAGACATGTCACATGTCTGTGTTGACATGTCTACTTTGACGACAGGAACGGCAGCAATGGTTGCAAAGAACGTGTGAAAGAAGGGACAGATTTTCTATACTTGCGCTAGTCCTCTGCAAAAGAAATTTTTTCGGTGGTTCTTATTTCTTGGATCTTGAACTCCACCTTGTATTGTGGACATTCTCTAGATCTTGCAGAATGACTTCCGTCGCAATTAATACAATGCGACACCTTTTTGCACGGAATATCCTCATGCAAAGGTTGGCCGCAATTGTCACAGAGACTGGGAAAGCTACAGTTGTTCTGTGAGTGTCCAAACTTTTGACATTTATAACAGCGCAAGGGAGATGGTATGTATTGACGTACTTTCAAAGAATAGAATGCTGCTTTAATTAATGGCGGAGGCTGTGGTGTACAGAACGTAAGAATATGAGACGGTGTAGGTACTAATTGACCGTCTCTACGTGCGTGAATTCTGTATACGTCTGTAACACCTTGGTCTTTAAGTTCCTCTTTTATTGTTTCAACAGTACAGTTGAGCAGATCAAAACAATAAATAATGCCCTTAGAGAAATTAAGCTGCTTATGCAGTTCTACTTTTACAGGTACGTCTGTGCACATATCCACAGCTTTTATATTTTTACATGCCATTACTTTTTCAGCTTGATGCTGTGATGATGTTTCGATTAATAAAGATCCATCACGCAACTTTTTAACACTCGGAAAAGTTCCAAACAAGCCATCAAGATGTTTATTAATATAAAAGGGACTGTCGCCGTTGAAATTTCCAGTTATTTTGTTCATTATCAGATATCTGTTACATGGAGTAACAGTTGCCAGGTCGTTGCCAAATACCTAATAAATTAAATCCTTCATCTTTACGCCCTCTCTTAGAGGGAGGGCTAGTTATAGGGGGAAAGTTACTCATAGTATGTATGTAAGATTCGTCAACTGTGCTCCCTGCCCACCACGGAGCCCAACAAGGGGACGATGACCGCAAACCGGTACAGAGCGCCAGGGCTACACAATTATATAGTCAACTCAAGAGACGGCGCCACTCCATCAAAAGACACTGGCTCACCCCGCCGGAATACTAAATAAGCACGACGTTAGCCGATTGACTAGACTGGGTTAGGTCTAGCCGCCCGTTTACAGCGAAGCGGAGGCCAAAGCAGTGTGTTGGTTGACCCAGGCGAACCTCAACTGCCAGGATCCTCTTTTCCGCCTTACGGGTCACCGCGCACGGCAAACACGCAGGTGTACTATTAGGGACTACTACAAACAAAGGACAGCAACAAAAGTGTACCCATAACGGAGGGACAAGACCGCTATCAACAACAAAAAAGAGGGAAGAACAGAAGAAGAAAAAAGCTGCGACTGTCCTTCCTTCATAATAGTCCATAAATGAATCACCCAGGCGGGTACACAACCGACTGATGCGTGTTCGGGTTTCCCTGGGTTCGCCAATTCCCAAAGAACATTGTAATGCAATTGCGATAAACAACGACATTCCAATGTTCCCCCTGGGGGTGCCACTAATTGAGTAGTCTGAGAGGTGGTGCTGCCTAGCTAACCAGCGCGATTTTTGAACAAAGTTTTAATTCCATAGTTCCATACTTTACGAACTCACTGTATAATAATATTATATAGATATTATGTAACACTCATTCTCAGTCAGTGAATAGCAATAGGTATGTAAGAATACACCGACGTTACGCCGGTGAACACAGAAACAGGGCGTTTATTACACGCACGAGTGCATCCTGTAAAATGCATTCAGCTGCAGCATATTGCATAGAACTCACTCAGAATCGTCATGTGTGTATTTGTGTAATCTATAGTCATAAGTACATATTAAATACTGCTACATATGTGTATATCTCAAATATTCATATTATTATCAGTGGTAGTGGATTTGTGGAAAGGAAAGGAGAGACATGGGTGTTGTGACATCCTCAAAACAATAAAAAAAGAGAAATTCACTGCCCACACAGCAAAATCTGACGGTGGTGCACCTTACCCCCCTTTCAGTAATTCTTAGATCCGCCGGTTAGCGTAGCGGCCTTTTGATTACACTGTCGTGGGTTCGAATCCCGTCTCCGCTCATGGATGTTTTGTGATGTCATTTAGTTTATTTGATGTAAACAAGACGCTAATGACCTAAGTTGTCGACGCGTCTATAATTTACAATAAATAAATAAAACTTAGATCCGCCCTGATCACTATTACGTTTATGTAAAGCTTAATTCATTTTAACTGTAAGTACTTGTAACGTTTCTCGGTCCATATAGTTTAAATAGATTGAGTACAATTACATATTGTGCGAAAATTTCAAATAAAAAATGTTTTAAATAGGATTACATTTCCTACAATTTTCATTCCCACAAATTTTCTGTGGTGCAAATAGTAAGCGTGCTACAGCTTCTTGAAAATCACGCGCTTTTCATAGCCTTGGGAACCAATTGTTAAAACGTGATGTCCTTTTCAATAGCTTTGTTTATTGTGTACCTCATCGAATTCTAAATTGAAAATGTTTTGTCCCATATCGATATCTAAAAATTTAGACGCAATAGCCAGTCAAAGCTGAAATCATCATAGAGCCTTACATTTTTTTGACATGCGTTACGAGTACTTTCAATACCGAATAAAAAAATGTCCATCTAGGAGCCTATAGAAAATTTAATGCCATAAACAATTATTTATACAATAAATACAAATTTTATCACGTAAGTCGTGACCAAATACATAATTAGATGAATGCATAATGACTGCAAACAGTATATGAAGACACCTGTTGTAAGAACAATGACGTAACACAACACTGTAGTCAGGAAAAATTCATTAATTCAAACCTATGTCACCGTAGGGATTTTAACCCTAAACTTTCCACTATCGCGGCGGACTGAGTTGACATTACTCACACAGTGACACATTTTCAAACGATCGACTTTTTCCCTTTAAAGCGTTCTGTCACAGAAAAACTACTACATGCGAGAGTCAATATTCCAACACCACTGCTAAGCTATGCTTCTTAACGCACGTTTCAGATGGGGATCTAAATCATAAAAAGTGAAACGTCACGTCACGAAGTAGTGTAACGTCACTTTTGTAAAAATTATCCGATCCTTTTGAAAATTAATATTTGAGAGTTTTATAGGACACAAAAAAATAAAATGGCGTCAGATTTCAAAATGGCGGCCATATGTACTTTTTTGTAAAAATTATCCGATTCTTTTGAAAATGAATATTTGAGAGTTTTATAAGACACAAAAAAATTAAATGGTGTCATATTTCAAAATGGCGGCCATATGTACTTTTTTGTAAAAATTATCCGATCCTTTTGAAAATTAATATTTGAGAGTTTTATAGGACACAAAAAATTAAAATGGCGTCAGATTTCAAAATGGCGGCCATATGTACTTTTTTGCAAAAATTATCCGATTCTTTTGAAAATTAATATTTGAGAGTTTTATAAGACACAAAAAAATTAAATGGTGTCAGATTTCAAAATGGCGGCCATATGTACTTTTTTGTAAGAATTATCAGATCCTTTTGAAAATTGATATTTGAGTGTTTCATAGGACACAAAAAAATAAAATCACGTCAGATTTCAAAATGGCGGCCATTATATATACTTTTTGAAAAAATTATCCGATCCTTTTGAAAATTGATATTTGCGAGTTTTATAGAACACCAAAAAATAAAATGACGTCAGATTTAAAAATGGCGGAAATATGTTGTACTCCTTTCTAAAAATTATACGATTCTTTTGAAAATTGATATTTGAGTTTCATAAGGCACAAAAAAATAAAATGACGTCAGATTTCAAAATGGCGGCCGTATGTACATTTTTGTAAAAATTATCCGATCCTTTCGAAAATTGATGTTTGAGAGTTTCATAGAACACAAAAAAATAAAATGACGTCAGATTTAAAAATGGCGGCCATATGTACTTTTTTGTAAAAATTATCCGATTCTTTTGAAAACCGGTATTTGAGAGTTTCATAGGACACAAAAAAATAAAATGACGTCAGATTTCAAAATGGCGGCAATATGTACTTTTTTGTAAAAATTATCCGATCTTTTTGAAAATATATATTGACAAGTTTTATAGAACGCAAAAAAATAAAATGTCAGATTTCAAAATGGCGGTCAAATATAAACTTTTTAATTGTATTGTCTATATCTTTGATAAATTCGGTTTTATATTTATTCAATGCGTAAGAAGCATAGCTTCTGTGGGTGTCTTACGACACCTTATGACTTTTTTTATTTAGCAGGTTCCGAGTTACGCTTAATGGTCAACCGTTGCTATGAAAAATTGTTTAAAAAATTCACTGTACTATTTTTTCTATGTAATCCAATACATATTTACATCAGGTTTTATGGCCATAGCCTACTACAAAATGGATCTTCTTAGTGTTATTTTCCCTATGTTCGGTTAAACCGTTTACACACAATACCTACATGAATATCGCGCCTTGTAATTCTTGAATTACTTGTATGCTCCAAAATTTTTTATATTTATATTTTTGTTTTGTGCTAATGACCACAGCAGTTGATGCACTTCATTTTGTATTTATTTGTACTTTATTTTACTAAATAAAAAAAAAATATTGTGTCAAGGCAAATGTTTTGCTGTCAGTGAATCTAAGGTGTATGATATTAATTCATTTAAATTCTAAAACCACGCAAGTGTAGAATAAAGTATAGTGTGCAACGCGTGTGCTAAATTTTTATGCGTCAAGCGCGATGTTTTCAGCACGTGTAGTCTAGGCGAGCGTACACGAACCTTGACGCATAAAGATGTATTTAGCACACTAGTTACACAATATACTATTATATACGATTACGACCGTAAAAAGCTACAGACTGTTTAAAGAAAAAGTTAAAGAATATTTAATTATAAAATGCCCGTACGTACTTTGTACTTAATTATTTGTACCAAATGACTTTGTCATTTACTGACGCTATTCTTTGTCACCATGACATTTTTTGAATAAAGAATTTTTTTATTATTATTATTATTATTATTATTATATAATCATTCTTTTAATTTATGAGTTTAATTTTAATTTATAATTTTCAAAACCTGTTTTTCAAATTGTTTTCTCTAACAAAACAAAACCTTTAGTGTTACAAACTTTATTTATTTCAAACGAATAAGAATAGAAATAGTCACTGCTATTGTTAAGATTCTCGAATAAATCGAATTGAATAAGATAAAAAAAACTTTTAATGCAAAAAGTTTAATTCACTAGCATTCCAGAACCATTGGTTACAGACAGTCCACACAATAGTCTTGAAAACAGAAAATCAATTGATATATCGTTACGCTTTCAACTGAAATCGAAATTATTTTACAGAACAAGAAAGTAGTTAAGTTCAGTGTAAGAATTTATTAGTGAGCCGAAGAATGTAGTGTTTGGAACGAATCGATTTTTATGTAGACCGATAAAGTCTTATACTTACATACCATAATATCATCTTTACTTATATTTTGTTATTTATAAAACGAACTCCCAACGAAAGTACGTACACTCCATTGATTTCAAGTTTCAACCAAGAAAATTAAAGTACATATACGATATTGTGGAATTGAGTATAAGTAAAATATGTTTTATGTCAAAGGACATTGCTCGATTTTAGTCCAAATATTGTCCAGAGTAAGCATCAATGGAAATCGAAAGATCTTGCACGTAATGAATAATTGTAAAAATGATAATAATATTTTATATACAGAATGTGGCTTAGAAAAGGTAACATAGGGAAAATAACATTGAGAACATTTACAATTTTATAGTAGGCTATATGGTAAGCAGGTAAGACCTAATGTAAATATGCAGGGTGGTGAACGTAACTGCTGCACATAGGGATTTAACCCGTAAAATCAAACTTTCGCGATTTCCTGCTTCCCTAATTAGGAAAAATATCTTCAAAAATAGTTTTAGAACATACAATTCCGCATCTAAATCATTAAACAAAATTAATTTTGCATGTTTTGTAACGGCAGAAATTTGATATGAAAATGTCTAATTTACCTCAAAAACAGATAGCGATAGCCATGGAACTTGAACAAAATGATTAGAAAAAATTCGACTGATGATCAGTCCTATACTTCCCACCTAGTAAATATTTGCAAAACATAAACACTCTTTTTTACTTCCCACCTCTAAAGTAATGGATTTAGTCCGAAAAAAATATTTCGAGATTTTAACAGATTTCACGTTTTGAGACCCTAGCAATCGTTTAAGATCATTTTCTGAATGATGTCTGTATGTGTGTGTGTGTGTGTATGTGGTCAATTTTTCGCCTTCGATATCGTAAAAACGGAACAACATACGGGCATGCCGATTGTTCTGTTGTGTTTATCAGCCTTTAACTTAGATCTGATTAGATTTTGAGTCAAATCGGTTCAGTGGATCCTGAGATATTCAAAAAAACGTTCTCAATGTCACGTATTAACATAGGTAAAAAAAAATATAAATGAATTCTAGATGTTATAATATGAAAAAAATGTAAATATTTTTTTTCTCTAAAATGTATAGTTTTGGAGAAAAAAAAGAAAATTGTACGTAAATCAAGGTAACCATGATTTTTGCTATATTAAGCTAGCCATCAGTAGATCACCAAACAAAAAAGAGGGCCATGCTTTTTTCAAAGAATAAAAATTAAATTGTGTTTTAAAGACCACCAACAGCTAAGGTTATTTGGGCCTAGTCAAAAAATAAAAAAAAAAGAAAAAAGAATGTTTATTTTTTGCAAATATTTACTAGGTGGGAAGTATAGGAATGGTCATCAGTCGAATTTTTTATTCTTTGTTTAGTGATCTACTGATGGCTAGCTTAATATAGCAAAAATCATGATTACCTTGATTTGCGTACAATTTTTATTTTTTTTAGTAAAATATTTTTTTCTCGAAAACTGTACATTTTAGAGAAAAAAAATATTTACATTTTTTTCATATTATAACATCTAGAATTCATTTATATCTTTTTTACCTATGTTAATAGGTGACATTGAGAACGTTTTTTTAAATATCTCAGGATCCACTGAACCGATTTGACTCAAAATCTAATCAGATCTAAGTTAAAGGCTGATAGACACAATAGAACAATCGGCATGGCCGTATGTTGTTCCGTTTTTACGATATCGAAGGCGAAAAATTGACCACATACACACACACACACATACAGACATCAGTCAGAAAATGATCTTAAACGATTGCTAGGGTCTCAAAACGTGAAGATCTGTTAAAATCACGAAATATTTTTTTCGGACTAAATCCATTACTTCCCTACCATATGTAGAGGTGGGAAGTAATTATTCTGACAGCTAAAACGTCATCATTTTGTTCAAGTTCCATGGCTATCGCTATCTGTTTTTCAAGTAATTTTGACATTTTCATATCAAATTTCTGCCGTTACAAAGCATGCAAAATTAATTTTGTTTAATGATTTAGATGCAGAATTTTATGTTCTAAAACTATTATTTGAAGATATTTTTCCTAAAATAATTAGGGAAGCAGGAAATCGCGAAAGTTTGATTTTACGGGTTAAATCCCTATGTGCAGCAGTTACGTTAACAAACCACTTAGTACTATAGACGCGTAACGACCATGTTATCACTTAGGACAAAAACTCTGTTGCTTGGAAGGTGAACTAAATCTATTTTGGCGGCAATTCAAATGTGATGTCACTGTTTTTCATACAGATGTAATCATAATTTATTGCTTACACATGAGTTAAAAGGCAAAACAAACACAAAATGTATAAAAAAATTACTTTTTTAAAATTACAAGCAATTTAGCATTGTATATAAATATAATACATAACTTTATAATAATATTATATGGTACGTTACAATTTAAAGCAATAAAAAAAATAGAACTACATTATATTATACATTTATTTGCTTAGATATTACTTATTACATGTTTTTTAAAAATGTTTTGATTATATTGAGTCGTTTCTTTTAGCACTGCATAGAAAAGCTTTAGAAATAATGGATGTCCGAAAATCGGTGATTTCTCATATCTTTAAACAATACAAAATTACATCTGTCAAAAATGATAAAATAATTATTTTAACTTTTTATTGAGATTCTTTCTTTTTGTATTTATTTTTTTACTTGAACTCACACTATAACACTAGATAATAGTCTACGCATACGATTTTAATTTTGAATAGGACCATTTTTTCGATAGGACAAGCCGTTTTTATGTTAGAAGCAAAAAATCGAAAAAAGTGCAAAAAAGCGTGGTTTTTAGCTCACTAAAACTCCCCCGCCCTGTTTTAGAGGTCGCAAACTTGGATTTTACATATCCTAAACGTGCTTGAGGACACAAAAAATAAATTCATTTGCTGCACAAAACGCAAGGTGGACCTACCTTTTTAAGCTCTCGTGACTGGACTAGTAAGGTAAATTTGTAATTTTTATTGTCAATAAAAATATTCACAAAAAAATAATTAAAAAATACCGAGAAGCAGAAATCTGTTAGCAAAAAAACTAAAACTGGCTGTTATCGAATTATTCATGGAATTATAAAAATATATAAATTCTTCACTTTACAAAAATGTAAAATCTAAGTCCTAAATGGGGCGTTCGCCATTTTGAATTTAGAATGACGTCATGTAGCTTATCTTATTATACTCATCAAACCCTTTCATTTGATACGCCAGGGGTAGTAAAGAAAAAGGAAAGCCGCCATCTTGGAGCATCCGCCATTTTGATTTTAGAATGATGTTGTAGCTTATCATATTCTACTCCTCAAACCATTCAATTCGATACCCATGTCATGGGAGTTCTGAAGTAATAGGTAACCCGCCATCTTGGGGCGTCCGCCATTTTGAATTTAGAATGGCGTCACGTAGCCTATCGTATTCTGCTCATGAAACCCATTCATTTGATACCTATGTCCAGGGGGTTGCAAAGAAAAAGGTGAGCCGCCATTTTGGGGCGTCCGCCATTTTGAATTTAGAATGGCGTCACGTAGCTTATCGTATTTTGCTCATGAAACCCTTTCATTTGATACCCATGTCAAGGGGGTTGCAAAGAAAAAGGTGAGCCGCCATCTTGGGGCGTCCGCCATTTTGAATTTAGAATGGCGAGCTTATCGTATTTTGCTCATGAAACCCTTTCATTTGATACCCATGTCAAAGGGGTTGTAAAGAAAAAGGTGAGCTGCCTTCTTGGGGCGTCCGCCATTTTGAATTTAGAATGACGTCACGTAGCTTATCGTATTCTACTCATGAAACCCTTTCATTTGATACCCATGTCAAGGGGGTTGCAAAAAAAAAAGGTGAGCCGCCATCTTGGGACGTCCGCCATTTTGGATTTAGAACGATATTAGATATACTATATTGCATTGTCATGTGTCACGTGTGCAAAATTTCAACTCAATTGGATAATGGGTAGTGGGTCAAATTTCAATAATTAAATTTGATCTAAATAAATATACTTATACAGGGTGTCCTCAAAGACACTAAACACACGCCTACCATATGTTCCTGAGACCAAAATAAGCCGATTTAAGCAAACTTACCTTCTTACAAAATTGCTTAGTTTGGGCGCTATACGGCCCTGAAGTTACAATTTTGAAATCGTTTTTTTGTTATAAATTTAAAACGACTTGTGCGATTTTGCTAAAATTTGGCACGTTGACATAGTTTTATAGAACAAAAAAACCCATGTTAAAATTATGATTAATATTAATCCATAGGCGTAGAAATCGGGTTTTTTAATATTTGAACGTTTCAAATTTCTACGCCAATGGAAGAAAAGGGGTTTAAGTATAAAATTTAGAATCAGTAACTTATTTGCTACAAAAAAGCTACTCTTAATAAGACTCGATTACTCTCATGGTTTTTGAGAAATTTGTATTTTAATAATAAGGTACTCAATAATAATACGTTGATAATAATAAGTTGATCAATAAACAAATAAGATGGCCATGCTTTTTTCTAACAATAAAACTGGAGATAATGAAGAAGTTATGCACAGAGTAAATTAATTTTCTTCGTCGTATAAATCTTTGTATGCGCAAAAATAGTGGACACTTTGACCACTTTTTATGACATAAGTATTTATTTATTTCTATTCATGTTTTAGTAGCTTTACTTCATTTTGTAAAAATTACTGCGAATTATTAAAATACAAATTTCTCAAAAACCATGAGAGTAATCGAGTCTTATTAAGTGTAGCTTTTTTGTAGCAAATAAGTTACTGATTCTAAATTTTATACTTAAACCCCTTTTCTTCCATTGGCCTAGAAATTTGAAACGTTCAAATATTAAAAAACCCAATTTCTACGCCTATGGATTAATATTAATCATAATTTTGATATGGGTTTTTTTGTTCCATAAAACTATGTCAACGTGCCAAATTTTAGCAAAATCGCACAAGCCGTTTTAAATTTATTACAAAAAAACGATTTCAAAATTGTAACTTCAGGGCCGTATAGCGCCCAAACTGAGCAATTTTGTAAGAAGGTAAGTTTGCTTAAATCGGCTTATTTTGGTCTCAGCAACATGTGGTAAGCGTGTGTTTAGTGTCTTTGAGGACACCCTGTATACTTACTTCATGTCGAATTTAATAAAACCATAGAAAAAAATCTTGAAAAAGAAATTTAAACTGACAGTTTACACGTCCAGATTTATTAAAATATTTATAGAAATATTTCTGACAGTTAATAATTTTGCTTTCAATAATCTACAGATTGCTCAAAAAAATGTTATGTGTATTACAGAGTGTATTTTCGTTACTAGGAAAGTTACTAAAATTTCACATAGATTTGGTTTTTAGTATACTTGATTACTTCACATGTATTTATGATACTAAATTCACGTCAGTACGGGAAGGAATCCAGCGACGCTCTGGTGGTACAAAATGTAAACGTTAATTTGGACGATTTGTTGACAAATTTTGTCAATTTTTCCCATATGAGATTGTACTCCTGGTTTCTAGTCTCCATGCTTGCAAGTCTCAACTTGCTATCAACATTTTGCTTGTTTTCTTAATTTTCAGATTTTTTTCAAAAATTTCTCAAAGGTTACTAGACCGGCGGACCTGGCAGAAAAAGGGTTGTCGGTACTCGGAAGGTCATCTGGATATAATAAAATCATTTTTAACCAACTAGTGATGTACTTTTGAAAAAAATGACCGAGAAAATCTGACGTCCCTGTAGCGCCTCTGCCGACCACTGCAGAGCGCTACTCCACATGACGGTTTTGTAGTGGGGTGACTCGAGCTCCATGTAGGAACACTTTATTCCCATCAAGCGAAGTTGAGCATTTATTGTCGCCGTCTCTCTAACTATAAGTAGTACCTAATTTCACCACACTTTTAATTTTATTTAAAAAACGCGTCGAGGGATTTGGCTAAAAAAGTAACCCAATGTAAAATGATGTTATATTTATAAAAAAAAAACAAAAATTATTAATCGTACTATAATTATTGTAATAGATTAACGAAAATATTGACATTTTTTTATAATCCAAGCGAACAAATTAAGTGAAATAAATGTAACTATGTGAACAATAGTTTAGGTACAATCTCGAACAAAATTTTTTTACATTATATTTTATAGTTTTACAGTGTATCGTGAACGAAATTTTTGGATGTTATTACCACACGACAACTGCCTTAAGTTCTTTATCTAGAATCTAGATAGGGTAAGAGCTGTCAGCTGATAACACTTTTTTATGTGTTTATATAAGACTGGAAAGCATAGAATGTCCTATTTGTCTATGGGTATGAGACGAGAAGTTGACGACATATTTCGCTCGCGACAGGTGTAGGAGTAGCGAGTCGGAAACGCGTTTCAGACTTCTCGGAGACATTGAGCGAGGTACATATTATTATTATAGAGTGGATTGTTTATTTTTTCTTGTTGACATTTGCTTGTTGGAGTTTATTGATTACTTGTTGGAGAATAAATTTGATATCCTAACAATTCCTGTTATCCATTTGTCGAAATAACTAGTATAAAAGATATCTGATTTTCTAATATTTTAGTGTGCCATTGGTTGGTTCTTGCTGGTTTTATTCCTGCAGGAATTTGGAATAAGTAGGTATCCTGGATTGCGTATCATCTCAACATTGTCTTTAAATTGTTGTTTCACCTTAACTAATTTTGTATGGTAAATGGTAATTGTTGTTAATACTACAGATCACTGTCAACAAATATTGTTTCTAATTTAACGGTGTCTTCGCGGTGTCTGCAAACTGCAAATTGCGATTGATTATAACAATCGTTGAATATTTATTTTGTGAATTTTTGAAATCGGGAATTTTGGTGTGGATTCGTTGTTGGTTTGGAATCTAGCGTGGCTAGAATATTTTTGAGTATGCTTTGATTTTGAGATTGAGATTGGGCCTAGAGATTGCTCTTAAAATAACCCTGGCATCCATATTTTAAATCATGTACTCAGTGAATACACTTCTGATTATTTTTGTTGTTAACGGTTGCAGTAATCTTATTGTGTTTCACTTAAGCGTTGAGTCACTGACTTAAGTGTCGAGTGGGTGGTTGGGTTTTTTAACGGAACTTTGACCTTTTTCTCTTGTGAAGAGATATTTTGGTAGGTATCCTAATTGGCACTATCGAAGTTTCATTTGAAAAATTTCATTTAGAACCACGGCCTAGCGTCCATGAACTCGCTAACCAAGGGCTCCTGTCTCTTTTGTTTTATCTTAAGCTTTTCTAATTATTTAATAATCGCTCAAAATATAAATATATACGTACTAGAGGGAAAATAATTATTTTTAAGTATGTATCATTGTTGGTATATGATAAAATCAATCGATTTAAAACCCCTTATATCCACACCATATTATTCACATAACAATTAGAGGTGAAAATAATAAATAACTCAGACAGCTAGGCTGCCATTGTATTCACGATGTTTTTGATAAAAGTTATGTAATTGTGCAAATCGATAATAAAAACTGAAGTACGGCCGTAATAATTTATAAGCATCAATATATAATTGGGAAATAGATAAACGTTAATTGCTGTAAAATATTCATAAATGTTTCTAAAATGTCGTGAATAGGTACTATAATGTACATAATATTATATACAATAGTGTATAGAGCTATATTATAATATTCGTACACAATGTAGAAGATCGTTCTATCACATATCGATTATGGAGATTTTTTTCATTAAAATTATCCGTTGTACGTAGAACTGAAAGGTGAAATGTTCTGAGCACACGTAACTATCGGCTTTACACGTCTATGTAATAAATATCAAATTGGCATGCGGTATCGAGTAAATTGATGCGATGAAAGGTTAGTCGTACGTATCTATCAAGGATGCGAAGAAATGTTATAACTTAAAACAAAGAAATAAATAATCAACACGATTTTTACCGTCTATTTGGTTCCTTATCATATCAGTACAGCAAAGTCAACAATCAGAAATCAGAAAGTCGAGGCAAAAGGAATCAGACGGCCCGAATCAGATACTGTAAAATCATCAACTCATCAACAAATTTATTAGCTTAAAAATATAATATATACTCAGAGGCACAAAATTCGATTCATCTAAAATTTTTCCAAAAATTCATTTGAAAATATTTTTTGAACTAGGTATAGGCCCGATTTACATGATTTTTTGAAGTGAAAACTTTCTTAGGCGCGTTAGGCACTCTTTGCCTGGGTACTGAAAAAATGTGAAGCGTTCGCAACATACTTATATCATAAAAACGGCCGTCTACGCACTTCCACCCATAGCGCAGTTGGTTACGTCTTTGCGTTCTATGCATAGGAACCTGGGTTCGAGACCTGATGGCAGCATAGAATTTTTGGCGTTTTTTTCTCTAAATTCTACATGATATTTATTTATATATTTTTTTATTTTTGTTATATTCTTTCTTTGACAATAATTATAATTTTTTTGAAACCAAGGTGGAATTAAAAATACAATTTTAGTATTTTAGTAATAAATTATTTTTCGTTCATAAATGCGCTATAATAGATGACACCAAAAATTATAAAATCTGAAGTTTTCACTTCTGTCGTGTGCATACACCCATTTTTTTTAAATTGTAGCTTTGCTCGTGAGAAATGCAGATCACTCAGATGTACTACTGAATTTCATCTTAATTTTAAATTTTGAGCATATACAAGGTGTAACAATTACAATGGATTTTTGCATATACTTTGCAACACTCTGTGGTAAGTGCAAGCAACAAAAAGATAAAAATTTTAGTACAGAACTTTAGCGTATTCTCTTAACAATCCCTTTTTTAATTCATGTCATTATCTCTATTAAAAGGGAAAATATTTCTTTTGTTTGCCAAGACGCATGGAAGCTGTAATTCTTGCTCGAGAAGGCAATACAAGATATTAACTGTTTTTTAGTTTATTTTTGTTTTCAATTTTAAAATATTGTTAACTTTGTATGTTGGTTTTTCGTTTGTGAAGTTTAAAGTTTAAAATTATATGTATATTGTTTGAAAAACTACGTCGTTGTCATAATTAGATTATTCATATCTTCTCTATTAATAGAGATATTGGCAAGGGCGTCGCCAGCTTATGACTAAGGGGGGGGGCAATGGGACAATATTATGGAGGATAAAAAATATGAACGCCGAGAGCATGAAGCGTTACACCTTAGACAAGAATCTAAGCGTTACACTTTGGAAGTCTTTGCCTCGATGACGATTGAAATAAGAACGGTTCTAATATCAATGTATAAAACTTCACAAGCCCTCGACAGCACAATAACTAAATCAAACTTTTAAACACAGTAATAATTATTTATTTTAACAAAAATAATATTTAATTAAAACATAACCTGCGGGGATTTTTTGCAAAACTTTCTTGTCATTAAAATTATTTAGGTTTTTATTTATTATAGCTCTGTGTACACTCATCATGGCCAGACCATTAAGGTACATTTGATCTCTAGGGGGGGGGGACTGCCCCCCCTGCCCCCCCTTGGCGACGCCCTTCGATATTGGCATGAATTAGAAAAAAGGAATTGTTAAGAAGAGACTACGCTAAAGTTCTATACCAAAATGTTTATATTTTTGTTGATTGCACTTACTACAGAGTGTTGCAAACTATATTAAAAAATCCCATGTAATTGTTACACCTTGTATATGTTCAAAATTTATAGTTCGTGACCCATTTTTCAGTACGTGTTTGATTCACTTAGGAATTTTGCACGGTGGTACCGTTAGAATAGGTAAATAAGGAATTGAAAGTTGCCTGACTTTTTTGTACAGGAGGTACTGCGCATAGAGCAAATTTCCAAAAAATATGTACCAAAAAATATGCTTGATTCACGAGCAGACTACAATTATATCAAAGTTAAGTTAATTTTGAACACACAAATAAACAAGGCAGACAGTTTTGGAAATGTAAACATAGAACCAAAGTACCCCAAATTTGTATTTTTAAATAATGAAAAATATATTATGTTTGATGCATGCTGAAATTTTAATAGCATTTTAATTACACATATTTAAGAATTCTTGCAAAAACTTTTGTCAATAAAAGTAAATCACAGGTAGTCAGGACATTTAATAAAACAGAACTCTGCTTTGATTTTAGTTGAACGTTTCGTCCTTTTATTAGGACTTCTTCAGCAACTCAATCATACGAGTTCACAGTTCAATATATAATGTCGAAACATTGAATATATTGAACTGTGAACTCGTATGATTGAGTTGCTGAAGAAGTACTAATAAAAGGACGAAACGTTCAACTAAAATCAAAGCAGAGTTCTGTTTTATTAAATGTCCTGACTATCTGTGATTTACTTTTATTATATTTAATTTTCCTGGACGTGATTCAAAACATAACTTTTGTCAATGTTTAATAATTGGCAGACGTTAAAACAAATGTTACATGAGCTGGAGTGAGAACCACAACGGGCAGCACTATTTTTATATAAAACATTCCTCATGTATCAGTGTCCATTTTTATTGAGTTTCTGTTTTATTACAAAACTTCTCAATCACAGAGTCAAATGTTTATTAGCTTTAGAACAGTTATTATAGCCATATGGACTTGAACGAGGCATTTCTTATACTAATCCAAGTCTTCTGAAAGGACATCTAACCTTTCTTAAAACTATGGTAACAGCACCGGTACAATTCCGAAGTTACGTACCTGACTGGCATTAATATAATATTATACATTTTATTTCTTTCATAATTTGGTTTTTTTATTCTCATTTATTCTTGCTTTTTATGGACCTTACAAATTAATTTTTATGACCAGGTATTTGTAAAAAGTGCGGTAACTTTGTAAGGTTTTATTGAATTCGCACGAATTTCTGGATAGCTTCCTAACTCAACGCTCTCTAACTAAAAAAAAAAACCTAAAAACTAAATACAATAGGGTAAAAACTGTGATAAATACTTATGCCTAGAGCATGTTACGGTGATGTGTGCTGAATATTAGGAAGAAAGTAGACCCTGATTGTAGTAAAAATGTTATTGTTATTGCAATAATAATTTAAATCATGTTTTTCTATACTTTCCATTTATATACGTTATTTAATTTTTTCCCAAATAGCTCCAATTATCCCATGCGCAAAAAAAACCCGGTGCCTGACACCGGCGTCACCAACGTTCAGTTGGGATCGCGTCATCACTGGTGGAAAAGTCCTTTTAAATGAAATTTCACATGACCTAATTCCCCCCATTTTTGGAAAAATATTTAGGTTCTGACTACTGTAATATATGCGGGTTAATGAGCTTTATAAATAAATTTCAGCTTAACATATTTATTTATTTTAAAGAAATTTGACTGTGACAGACATACGGACAAACCAGTGATCCCATAAGGGTTCTGTTTTTTCCTTTTGAGAGACGGAACCCTAAAAATTAAATTTGTTATCTGTGATCCTAAATTTCGGTGTGTATGTATTTATACTCTCAATTTGTTTTTGTCTGTAATCTGTATACAATTTATGTAAATTGATAGTTTTGGGACAACAACAACTCATCCCTGATTTGTATTACAAATAATAATGAGCGAGGATGGAGAATGATTCGGACAACAATATAATGTGTGTGGGATCGGGACGCGGCTGGCGGAGCGGCGAGGGAATAGGTCACGGGTCAACTATCTGCTTGTTTGTTTTATGTTTACACGATAATTATATAACGAGCATCACGATAACTAGATCGCATGCCAATTATATGACTGCGCTATTGAGTCTCGGGCTCGTTCCACTCAAATATTCTACAGTCTGCAGTCTATACACATTCTATTCCCCTGCGCTCTCTCTGGGTGATTGTGAGAGTTGAAGATAATTCATGGGTAGTAACATAATTCTCTTTATGTATAGAACTAAAACTCTCCCGACATTAGATTAAAAAAAGACGTAAAGTAGGTAACCAAAAACAAGTGAAAATCTTAAGGTAGTTGTCGTGCTACAATAACATCCAAAAGGCCCCCAGGGGGAACATTGGAATGTCGTTGTTTATCGCAATTGCATTACAATGTTCTTTGGGAATTGGCGAACCCAGGGAAACCCGAGCACGCACCAGTCGGTTGTGTACCCAGCTGGGTGATTCATTTAGGAACTATTACGAAGGAAGGACAGTCGCAACATTTTTCTTCTTCAGTTCTTCCGTCTTTTGTTGTTGTTAGCGGTCTTGTCCCTTCGTTATGGGTACACTTTTGTTGCTGTCCTTTGTTTGTAGTAGTCCCTAATAGTACACCTGCGTGTTTGCCGTGCGCGGTGACCCGTAAGGCGGAAAAGAGGATCCTGGCAGTTGAGGTTCGCCTGGGTGCACCAACACACTGCTTTGGCCTCCACTTCGCTGTAAACGGGCGGCTAGACCTAACCCAGACTAGTCAATCGGCTAACGTCGTGTTTATTTAGTATTCCGACGGGGTGAGCCAGTTAGACCAAGAGGCGGGCGTTAATATATGAAGCTCATTTGTGACAGGATGAAATTTTCAGGGAAGGTAGTATTAATTATGACAAAGAAAAAGCGCTAGGGTTGCCTAGTCAAATCCTGGTGCGACGGCCGGGATAAGCCACTTCCGGTGCAAAATGTCAATTTTTATATGTATATGTATATATGTATAAATTCAAACAGCTCAAAATTACAAAGTGGCCCTTTGTCCAGAGTTTTTAAGAAAATGACATTTCGAAAATTATAAATTGTTAATAACTGCTCAAAATTGGATAAAATATAATAGTTAAATCCTGTATCACGGAAAAGAAAAGTTATACATTTTGTAAAGTAGTATCAGTATATGCAAAAATTTAAATTTTTGATGTGAAACATCTTTAGGTACGGGTGTAAAGTCGTTTAAATGGAACGTCGCCAAATGTCATTTGTTATTGCATTTTGAAACTACGTGGTCAATAATTATAGTTTTTTTACTAACATTATCAGCGGTAATGTGTCATGCATCGATTTTTTTTTTTTTTTTTATTAAAAAACAGATAGATTATTATGTATTGTTTTTTTTCTTATTGAAAAATTATTAATGTGATATTTTTTAGCACCTTACCTATATTAAAAATGTTAAAAATTCAATTTTCAACAAAAAATATCTCGCATTATTTTCTAATTTAACTAGCATAAAGAGATACCTTTATTAAAAAAATATATATAATTTTTATTTCATGATTTTCTTGACTTTTTTTCAAAGCAACTACCTTAAACTACGTTTTGTTTAAAAATGTTTACATAATTTTATTGTAAAAAAAAAAAATAAATATTTTAATAGCACGTTAATATAAGTATGCTTAGAATAAGTAATTTAATAATAATTCATAAAATGTTATTGCCTTTGTTCGGAACATTTTTGAATAGTTTAATGTATAGTAAACTATATTGAAACTCATGTCGATCACTCACGTATGTAATATAATAAAATTAAAAAACCGGTTGATTTGTGAATCAGAATTGTCAATCATTGGCAATGTTTGCCTTCTTCAGGCCTAAAATTACATAATTCTAATAATGTAATTTTAGGCTTGAAGAAGGCAACAAAATAGTTGCTGAAAAGTTTCCATAATAAAGATTGACAATTCTGATTCACAAATCAATCGGTTTTTTCTTTTATTATAGTAAATTATTATTATTTTCCATTTTTTCATTATAGTTATTTTGGTTTTATATTCGCTTAGTTAACTTTATACCTGCGTCTGATTAAGTTGAATTTCAAGAAAAAATATTAATCGAGGTTCAGTAAAGTCAAAAATTAGTTTTTAGTGTCAAACCAAATTTAAAATCACAAACAAAAATCAACCTTTTTTCTCTTTTCGAAACAAACTCCAAACCACCTTTTTTAAAACTTTTATTACAGGTTACTACGACCTTCAAGTAAGTAATTTATACTAATTTATATAAGTGTCATAATAGCTACTTAGGTATTATGTAATAGCAAAGACAGATCTAGTAAACTATGCGAGTAGAGCACTGACAAAAACAGAACGTAATTGGGCGCAGATTGAGAAAGAAATGTTATCAATAGAATTTGGATGTAACAAGTATTATCAATATATTTACGGAAAAACTGTCATTGTCGAAAGCGATCATAAACCATTAGAATACATTCTTAAAAAACCATTGAACGACTGTCCAATGAGATTGTTGAGATTGCGATTGAAACTACAGAAATTTAATATAATTGTAAAGTACAAACCGGGAAAAGAACTATTGTTAGCAGATGCGTTGTCTCGTGCATATATTCCAAATGAAAATCAAGATGTTGAACAAGAAGTGGAAGCTCAAGTTTGCTTATTGATGGAAAACTTTCCTATCTCGTTAGATAAAAAAGATGACTTTCAACTTGAAACGGAAAATGATGAAGAGATGATATTGTTAAAAAAATTTATAAAAAATGGCTGGCCTCAACAAAAATCACATGTACCTGACTTAATTAAAACATACTATACCTATGCTGATGAATTAAATGTTATTGATAGATTAATTTTTAAAGGTCAAAGATTAGTTGTGCCAAGAAAATTTAGAAAAGAAATGCTTGAAAAAATTCACTATTGTCATCTGGGAATTGAAAAATGTAAAAATCGAGCACGTGAGGTCTTATTTTGGCCAAATATGAACAAGCATATTGAAGATATTGTTCAAAATTGTGAAAATTGTATTAGATTTAAAAAAGAAAATTCAAAAGAACCTCTGTTGCCACACGAAGTACCAGATGGACCTTGGGAAAGTATAGGCATGGACCTATTTCATTTTAGAGATGCTGAATGGATACTTGTAATTGATTACTTTAGTAAATTTGTAGAAGGTGTTAAATTGGAAAATACCTGTGGTGTCACTATAGTCGCGAAACTAAAAACTATATTTTCACGATTCGGAATTCCTAAAAAAGTGTTTTCAGATAACGGATCTCATTTCGATAATGGAAACATAAAAAATTTTGCAAAATCATGGAACTTCAATCATATAACATCAAGCCCGAATTACCCTAGGTCAAATGGAATGGCGGAAAGGCACATTGCTACTATAAAAAACATGTTTAAGAAACTTGAAAACAGTGACAAAGATCCATGGCTCGCGCTTTTGGAATATAGAAATACGCCGATTTCAAATCAAATAAAATCTCCGAATGAATTGATGTTTGGTCACAAAACGCGAGGCCTTTTACCAGTAAAAATTGAACAACAAAATGTGTTACGTAATCAAGAAGTTAAGAGTAAATTACTAGAAAGACAAATTGAACAAAAGAATTATCATGATCGAACAGCTCACTATTTGAAACCATTCAATGTACACGATAGAGTTTTCGTCCGTAAGGAAAAGACTAAACCATTGGAACCAGGAAAGATTACAAACATTTGTGATAGACCTCGTTCTTATGAAATTGAATTACCGAGCGGAAGAAAAATTGAAAGAAATCGTGCACACATGCACAAGGCACCGAACATATCAAATTCTTATGGATCAACAAGTAGTGACTCAGAAAAGAAAGAAAAAACTAAACCGGATTCTGAAACTGAAAATTCAAATTATCATAACTTAGAATTAGATTTAAAAAATTCAATATACAAGAATGAAAATGACAGACATAAAGTGAATGGATCATTGCCTGAAGAATTAACAACGCGTTCTGGTAGGGTTGTTAAAAGTCCAGTGTATCTTAAAGACTATGTAACTAAATAAATATTTGTTGTTGATTTTTTATTGATTAATTTTTATATATGGCTTTCTGTATAAAATTATTTGTTTAAAGAAAGGAGATGTCATAATAGCTACTTAGGTATTATGTAATAGCAAAGACAGATCTAGTAAACTAAGGACAAAGTTTCCAGAGTCAGACTGTCTTGGCTGCTCACATCATGAACATCTAATATTATTATATTTTAACATTGTTTTAAAAATGATTTTATATTTTAATAAATAATATTTTATGAAACATTAATTTAAATTATTATTTAAATTTAACAATAAGAGGTGCACGTTGAATTACGTTGAAAAATAAAAATAAGAAATTGCTACCCTAAAATACATAAATTCTTGGGAAAATTGTCAATACCAGATTCAGGCAATTCCTGCGTAATTATACGGATATGAGTTAGAAACCAAATGCGTTGAAAACATAAAGTTATAAATAACTAGACATACGTATGAATGTTTGCCAAACACAAGGCCGATAACTCATTTCAGAACGGTTACAATATATAAGTATACATATATACATAATGTTATTTGACAGCTTTAAAAATGTCAAAAAAACAAATATAATTTATAAGTTTTCAATGTGTTACCCAAAATTTCCTTAGGCAACCCTATGTATTTCAATACAGCTCTTCGAGATCTACAATATGGCGTCAATTGTATGCTGTCATATAATGACGAAAGATAATTATGAGCTAATGAAATATGTGTATTTTGCACCGGAAGTGAGCTCCTCCCGGCCTTCGCACCAGGATTTGACGAGGCAACCCTAGCACTTATTCTTTGTCATACTAGATTCTACCTTCCCTGAAAATTTCATCCTGTCACAAATGAGCTATATAAATTTACGCCTAGCTCTCGACTAAGTGTCTTTGGATGGAGTGGCGCCGTCTCTTGAGCTGACTATATCACCATGTAGCCCTGGCGCTCTGTACCGGTTTGCGGTCATCGTCCCCTTGTTGGGCTCCGTGGTGGGCGGGGAGCACGGTTGATGAACTTCATACAAATTATTATGAATAATTTCCCCCCCTTAAATAGTCCTCCCTCGAAGAGAGGACGTAATGATGAAAATTTGGCAATGTTATTTGGCAATGATTACTCCTTGTAAAAGGTATTTATTGATGCGTAAAGACAACGGCAATTTTAATAACGATAGTCCCTTTTATATCTCCAAACACCTGACTGGACTATACGGAACATTAAAAATTGTAAAAAAATTGCGTGATGGCACATTACTAATAGAAACTTCGTCTGCGCATCAAGCTGACAAGATCTTGGCATCTACCAGCATTAAAGGGATAGATGTACTAGTAAAAGTTGAAGTACATAAACAGCTTAATTTTTCCAAAGGCATTATTTATTGTTTTGATCTCCTTAACTGCACTGTTGAAACAATAAAAGAGGAACTTAAAGACCAAGGTGTTACAGATGTATACAGAATCCACGCACGTAGAGACGGTCAATTAGTACCTACACCGTCCCATATTCTTACATTCTGTACACCGCAGCCTCCGCCATCCATTCAAGCAGCCTTCTATTTATTAAAAGTACGTCAATATATACCATCTCCCTTGCGCTGTTACAAATGTCAAAAGTTTGGACATTCGCAGAATAACTGTAGCTTTCCTAGTCTCTGTGACAATTGCGGCCAACCTTTGCATGAAGATATTCCGTGCAAAAGGGTATCTCACTGCGTTAATTGCGACGGAACCCATTCTGCAAGATCTAGAGAATGTCCACAATACAAAGTGGAGTTCAAGATCCAAGAAATAAGAACCACCGAAAAAATTTCTTTTGCAGAGGCCAAGCGCAAATATCGTGAATCTGTCCCTTCTTTTACACGTTCCTTTGCAACCATTGCTGCCGTTCCTGTCATCAAAGTAGACATGTCAACACAGACATGTGACATGTCTACACAAACCGAAATTTCCCCATCCATTTCTAAAACTGTTGTTGCCAAAAAGTCAAATAAGAAAAGCAAAAAAAGTCCGGATAATAGATCGAGATCGCCGGTTAAAAAACCAACTTCACCGGTAAAATCTCAAATTGAAAAAATTAAAACAGTATCTCCGGTAAAGAAAACTAAGATTATCTTGAACCGGGACAATAGTCATAAAATGACTATTACACATACCCGCGTCGACCATAGCAGCAGTGCAGACTCTGCTATGGAAGAAGATATTAGCAGATCTCCCCATCATCGGTCTGATGCAGCGAGGAAAAAAATGAAGTAGTTACTTTTTATTTACTAACACATTCAATTTCTTACAGTGGAACATGAACGGTTTTTATATTCATTTCAGTGAATTAAAACTCCTCCTTAACGACCATAATGCTACTGCTATTAGTTTACAGGAAACACATTTGAAAGACACAAACACTCCAATTCTTCGTGGTTTTGCGATTTGTCGTAAAGATAAACCATTCGTTGTACGTGCCAGTGGCGGAGTGGCAGTTTTAGTCCGAAATAATACGTTTTCCGAAAGTGTCCCATTACAATCTGACTTGCAGGTCATCGTTGTCAGACTATATGCGCCAAATCCGGTAACTTTGTGTTCAATATATATTCCTCCAACAGAACAACCGCCACTTGCAACCATTGCATCTGTTATAGATCAGCTTCCACGCCCCTTTATCATCATGGGGGATTTTAATGCCCATAATCCCACTTGGGGTTCTAATCGTGTGGATGCTCGTGGAAGGCTAATGGAGACGTTGATTCTGAATCAAAACTTGGTCGTATTGAACACAGGTTCCAATACACATTTCTCGGCTGCTAATGGGACATTTTCTGCTATAGATCTTCCTCTCTGCTCTGCTTCTATCGCCCCATCCTGTGAATGGGAAGTAAATGCCGATCTTTGTAGCAGTGACCATTTTCCTATCATTTGTCGGCTTCTTTCATTCCATGTAGATGAAAGACGCTCTCCTAAGTGGATAATAAAAGAAGCCAATTGGTCACACTTTCAAGATGTGCTAAATGTCGGCGAAATGAACTTTGGCAATGTCGATGCTGCTGTGAAGCATTTCACGGATGCGGTCATCGAGGCGGCTTTAGCTGCAGTCCCGCGCACGTCAACAACACCGCGACGTGTGCCTGTTCCCTGGTGGAATGAGGCTTGTCGAGATGCCATCCGTGAACGTAGAAGGGCTCTCCGTCGCTTCAAAAATAATATGACGGATGAAAATCGTATTATTTTCATGCAATAACGTTCCATTTCCAGACGTATCATAGCAGAGAGTAAGAAGCAGTCATGAAGTGAGTTGGTTTCCTCTGTAAGAAGTTGTACTCCCGCTCGTGAGGTGTGGAAGAAAATTCGGACGATCTCTGGTAAACAGAGTTTTAATTGCATTTCTGGATTGGTAATGGGAAATGATATAATTACGTCACCTGATGAAGTCGCCGATCACATGGGTTCATGCTACGCAAAAGTCTCGAGTTCCGCAAACTAACTTGAAAGTTTTTCTACTTAGAAAAATCAAGCAGAACAAGTTGTATTGAACTTTTCCTCACAAAATGAGGAGAACTACAATGCACATTACTCTTCGTGGGAACTACAGTCGAGTTTGCATGATTGCCATGATACTTCTCCAGGATCTGACGATATCCATTACCAATTTTTGAAAAAGCTACCTCCCTCCGGATCAATATTCCTTCTCAAGATGCTTAATTTAATCTGGTCCACTAATACGTTTCCTACCGCTTGGTGTAATTCGATTGTAGTGCTGTTATTGAAGCCCGGAAAAGACCGAAAACAAGCATCAAGTTATCGTCCTGTTTCCCTGACTAGCTGTTTATTAAAACTCCTCGAACGAATGATCAACCGACGATTGGTTTTGATTCTTGAATCCAAACGTTTGATCACGAATGCCCAGTGTGGCTTTCGTAAGCACCGTTCAACAATGGATCATCTAGTCAGGTTAGAGTCCGCAATACAGGACGCTTTTATTAACAAACAGCACTTGATCGCGGTCTTTTTCGACCTTGAAAAGGCTTACGATACTACATGGCGGTACGGAATACTCCGAACACTACACAATTGGGGTATCAGGGGACATCTTGGGAATTTTATAAATAATTTTTTATTCGAGCGTTACTTCCAAGTCCGTATCGGCAACACTTTGTCTAGTGTCTTTGCACAGGAGAATGGTGTTCCACAGGGTTTGGTTCTTAGTGTCACTTTATTTTCCATCGCTATTAATGGCATAATTGACAGTATTCCATCGTCTGTAGAGTCATCGCTCTACGCTGACGACTTGGCGATCTACTGCTCGTCAAAGTACATTCGTACTGCACAACGTCACCTGCAGTTGGCCATTAATAGCATCCAGAACTGGACAACCAACAATGGGTTTAAATTTTCCGTTGAGAAAACCCAATGTGTGCTCTTTTGCCGCATTCGTAGTTGTTATCAGGAACCATTCTTATATCTTTATAATACGTTCATATTTGTGCAAGATACTGCCCGATTTTTAGGACTTACTTTTGACAGAGCGTTAAATTGGAAGGCTCATTTTAATATTTTAAAGAGGATGTCGATGTCTTCCCTTAATATTTTAAAAATTTTAGCTAGCACGACGTGGGGTGCAGACCGTACAGTTTTACTACGAATTTATCGTGCCGTCGTACGGTCTAAATTGGATAACGGAAACATCGTGCACGACTCAGCGTGTGAGTCGTACATCAGGACGTTAAACGCTGTTCATCACGCCGGGATTCGTTTGTCAACCGGAGCGTTTCGATCCAGTCCTGTTGTTAGCATTGCCACTGAATGCGGAGAGCCTCCGCTGAACATCCGGCGGAAACGCAATATGCTATCCTACGTCTCTAAGCTCCGTAGTCAACCTGATCACCCAACTTACAGTTGCGTATTTCAACCTCGTTTTTCTTCTCTGTATAGACGGAGAAGAAATGCAACACGTCCTCTCGGTATCAGGTTGACTCTTCTTCTAGATGAATTTCCGTTGGCGCTTCCTAGAACTCTTAAAGTCGGTCGTAATTCTGTGCCCCCGTGGCTAATTTCTCAGCCCGTCATCGACATGTCACTTTCCATTCATCCGCGAAATACGACAACGCCAGAGCTTTATCGCCAGCTTTTTCTGGCGTGGCTGGATGAGAATCGAGACAATCGTTCCGTTTACACGGATGGCTCGAAGTCTCTCGACCGAGTAGGTTGCGCGTTCGTCACCGATAACGACAGTATAGGATACAAGTTGTCTCAAGAGTGCAGTATTTTTACAGCAGAGTTATATGCAATTTTGCAGGCCGTGAGACATGTTCATGGTCCGCATAAATATGTTATTTGCAGCGACTCCTTGAGTGCGCTTCAGGCATTGCAGCGTTCCTATCCCAGCTACCCTCTTATTTGTTTAATTCAGGACAAATTATACTCTTTGAAAAGAGGTGGAACCACTGTCCGTTTTTGTTGGGTTCCCGGCCACATGGGAATTGCTGGCAATCAACTAGCTGACACTGCAGCTAAGGACGATGCAAATA
Source organism: Mongoloraphidia duomilia (assembly GCA_039654895.1). Taxonomy (NCBI): domain Eukaryota; kingdom Metazoa; phylum Arthropoda; class Insecta; order Raphidioptera; family Raphidiidae; genus Mongoloraphidia; species Mongoloraphidia duomilia. The sequence continues at coordinate 44,264,066 of CM077516.1, read as the reverse complement.
ACGGTCAGAACGTGTATTGCGTTATCGGTGACGACCTCAAAAATGTTCTGACTTCAGCCGTGCAGCAGCTCTGGAATGATGAATGGAGTGCTGTCGAGGAGAATAAGTTAAGAGCTACAAAATCTACAGTTGACCCATGGCTCACATCTTGCCGTTCCTCCAGGTGGGAGGAAGTGGTTCTTGCACGGCTACGCATCGGTCACTGTAGACTAACCCATGGCTTTTTAATGGCTCGTGAGGACCCGCCCCTTTGTGAGACGTGTGACACTCGTGTTACCGTCTCGCATATTTTAATGGAGTGTGTCCAGTTTAGGGACACACGACAGCAGATCGGATTGTCAGGTGATCTGTCGATTGTTTTAGGAAATGATCCTGACAATGTCGATCTGCTGTTTCGATTTTTAAAAGAAACCGGTCTTGATCGGTTAATTTAATTTAATTTATTTATATGCATTTAGGCCCATTTACAGCCTTTATGGTTTTTTCTTTATATCTTTCTTTATATTATATGACACATTTTATTTGTACTTATAACGATTTTATTTTGTTGTGTGTCAATTTTTGATTTTGCGTTTATTTTATTGTTTTTACTTTTGTTTTGTTTACACTTTGTATCTTTACAGCCGCTAATGACCTCTGTTGTCGAGCGTCTATAATTCACAATTCATTCATTCAACCGTTGACTGAGGATTCATTCAACGTGGTACAACGGTCTATAGTCTATACCTTACCACTTATTGAGTCACTTTGATTATTTCACTAACACGTAACAGAGACTGTCAAAGTTATTTATATTGTGTACGATTGTATATTATTTGCAAAGTAATAAAAACCTCTTGTTGAAGTTAAACATTTTGCCAAACTTCCATATTGCAATAAAATATTATAATTGATTTTTTCTAAAGCAGACATTTGTCGTTGGTTGACCAATAAATATATTTATTTTTTCAACATCTATTTGTATAATCCCCCTCGAAATAATAGTTATTCTCGAATGAAAGCAATACTAAGGCAATAGAACCTACCTTTATCTATGAAAAATAAATTTAGCTATAGCGGAGTTCAATTAAACTCAAACATTCAAAAATTTCAGAACCCAGTTATAGTGGATGGATTTTCACGATTTTTTTGCATTGAGTTTCTAATTGTGAGTACTAAAAAAGTTTACCCTTTAAAAATTGACGTTTTTCGAAAATCCATTTTTTTTTTGAAAATAGAACAAATATATAAATTCTTCATACGAAATGTTCTAGTATGAAAAGTGTTCAAGTAATGTTAAATCCCACCAAAAACATAGGTACATATAAAAAACAGGCCAAGTTCTTGCCAGGACTGTGTTATGTTATCTGAAAAAAAAGCTGAAATAGTCCGGCCGCCAAATGGAAATGTTTTCTTAAGTTAAAATGTTGTATTAAGTTTTTTTGTTTAATGAATATGTTTTAGGATACGATTAACTACAAGAAAATGCATGATGACAAACTGTCATCTCTGGGCAACTGAAGATATACTCTAGTAGTGGGGTTAAACTTCCCCAAAAGTGTATTTTTGCAGAAATCTAGAGAACTATCTATTTTATGACAAAAAATTTTGGAGCATACAAGTAATTCAAGAATTACAAGGCGCGATATTCATGTCGGTATTGTGTGTAAACGGTTTTACCGAACATAGGGAAAATAACACTAAGAAGATCAATTTTGTAGTAGGCTATGGTCATAAGACCTAATGTAAATATGTATTGGATTACATAGAAAAAATAGTGCAGTGAATTTTTTAAACAATTTTCCATAGCAACGGTTGACTATTAAGCGTAACTCGGAACCTGCTAAATAAAAAAGTCATGAGGTGTCGTAAGACACCCGACAGAAGCTATGCTTCTTACCTACACATAGTATGTAAAACCGAATTTATCAAAGATATAAACAATACAATTAAAAAGTTATAATTTGACCGCCATTTTGAAATCAGACGCCATTTTATTTTTTTGTGTCTTATTAAACTCTCAAATATCAATTTTTAAAAGGATCGGATAATTTTTACAAAGAAGTATATACCTATGGTCGCCATTTTAAAATATGACGTCATTCTATTTTTTTGCGTTCTATAAAACTCGTCAATATCAATTTTCAAAAAGACCGGATAATTTTTACAAAAAAGTACATATTGCCGCCATTTTGAAATCTGACGTCATTTTATTTTTTTGTGTCCTATGAAACTCTCAAATACCGATTTTCAAAAGAATCGGGTAATTTTTACAAAAAAGTACATTTGGCCGCCATTTTTAAATCTGACGTCATTTTATTTTTGCGTGTTCTATGAAACTCTCAAATATCAATTTTCAAAAGGATCGGATAATTTTTACAAAAATGTACATACGGCCGCCATTTTGAAATCTGACGCCATTTTATTTTTTTGTATCTTATGAAACTCTCAAATATCAATTTTCAAAAGGATCGTATAATTTTTAGAAAGGAGTTCTACATATTTCCGCCATTTTGAAATCTGACGTCATTTTATTTTTTTGTATCCTATGAAACGCTCAAATATCAATTTTCAAAAGGATCGGATAATTTTTACAAAAAAGTACATACGGCCGCCATTTTGAAATCTGACGTCATTTTATTTTTTTGTGTCCTATAAAACACGCAAATATCAATTTTCAAAAGAATCGGATAATTTTTACCAAAAAGTATATACATATAATGGCCGCCATTTTGAAATCTGACGTCACTTTATTTTTTTGTGTTCTATGAAACTCTCAAATATCAATTTTCAAAAGGATCTGATAATTCTTACAAAAAAGTACATATGGCCGCCATTTTGAACTCTGACACGATTTAATTTTTTTGTGTCCTATAAAACTCAAATATTAATTTTCAAAAGAATCGGATAATTTTTACAAAAAAGTACATATGGCCGCCATTTTGAAATATGACTCCATTTTATTTTTTGTGTCCTATAAAACTCTCAAATATTAATTTTCAAAAGGATCGGATAATTTTTACAAAAGTGACGTTACACAGATTTTATTACATTTATCCGAAACGTTACCGGAGAAAGACCTTTTGCCTGTGAAAATTCAAAAGTACGATTTGCACCCGGACGAAAGCCGGGCCGGTCAGTTAGTTACCATAATATTGCACTGTCACCGGAGCTACACATGTGTGCAAAATTTCAACTCAATCGGATCACGGGAAGTGGGTGAAAATTCAAAAGTACGATTTACACCCGGACGAAAGCCGGGCCGGTCAGCTAGTTACCATAATATTGTATTGTCACCGAAGCTACACATGTGTGCAAAATTTCAACTCAGTCGGATCACGGGAAGTGGGTGAAAATTCAAAAGTACGATTTACACCCGGACGAAAGCCGGGCCGGCCAGATAGTTACCATAATATTGTATTGTCACCGGAGCTACAAGTGTGTGCAAAATTTCAACTCAATCGGATCATAGGAAGTGGGAGAAAATTCAAAAGTACGATTTACACCCGGACGAAAGCCGGGCCGGTCAGCTAGTTACCATAATATTGTATTGTCACCGGAGCTACACATGTGTGCAAAATTTCAACTCAATCGGATCACGGGAAGTGGGTGAAAATTCAAAAGTACGATTTACACCCGGACGAAAGCCGGGCCGGTCAGCTAGTTACCATAATATTGTATTGTCACCGAAGCTACACATGTGTGCAAAATTTCAACTCAGTCGGATCACGGGAAGTGGGTGAAAATTCAAAAGTACGATTTACACCCGGACGATAGCCGGGCCGGCCAGATAGTTACCATAATATTGTATTGTCACCGGAGCTACAAGTGTGTGCAAAATTTCAACTCAATCGGATCATAGGAAGTGGGAGAAAATTCAAAAGTACGATTTACACCCGGACGAAAGCCGGGCCGGTCAGCTAGTTACCATAATATTGTATTGTCACCGGAGCTACACATGTGTGCAAAATTTCAACTCAATCGGATCACGGTAAGTGGGAGAAAATTCAAAAGTACGATTTACACCCGGACGAAAGCCGGGCCGGTCAGCTAGTTACCGTAATATTGTATAGTCATCGGAGCTACACATGTGTGCAAAATTTCAACTCAATCGATCGCAAGATTTGTAACAAATATACGGGATCAAGCTAAATAAAACCACCGTTTAAAAAACAAAGCACTACTACCTACTTATTTTTGCGTGATGCCAGAACATACGTTTTTATTTGAGAATCAGTTCGGTTGCTTTTGCGTGATGCCAGTCGCATAAAAAGTTATTTACCTGAAAAAAAATCATGTAAATCGGATCAGTGGTTCTCGAGTTATAAGCGTACAAAGGGACATACAGACAGAGAAAGTCAAATTGTTCGGGAAGGTATGAACGTCGAGAAATTTTGGTCCGATCCCTAGGTCTCGCCATCCGATCGACGTCAATAATTAGTTACACGTCATTTTAACTCAGTAGGCCAGGGTTTTTAAACTTAAATTCAAACATCAGCAGTCAAAAAAATGAATAACTATATTAAAATAATGCAATATAAGACAGAGCATACGCTATCTTCCAATATCCATATCACACTGTGCAACAGACAAGGACAACCGAAACAAGTTCGCGATTTATTAGATAAAGTCGCATTTATTTAGTTTAATAATCATATAAATTTGTATAAAAAAACTGTTTTGACACAATATTATACATGAAATCTATCTAAAATTTTCTGCTCTTTCGTTTAAGACAGGTTTCGAATCGATCTGACTTAAATTGAGCAAACTATAAGCAAAAAACATCGTTTTTTTCTAATTTGCTCCCCTCTGGGGCCAAAATTCAAAAATCCGGTGACGTTAGGATCAAATAGACCCCGAGAGGAATCGAACAAAAAAAAGTTTTTAATAATCGGTTAACCCGTTTGGGCTGTACGACTGATACAAAAAATCCGTTACAGATTGACAGATTCACAGATTCACAGATTGACAGATTCACAGACGTACAGACAAAGCGAGTGTATATAGGCGCTTCTAGCTTCGCTAAGATCGCGCCTAAAAAAGGTCATTATTATCGTAAAGCTGATTAAATTTTCAACGGAATGCCGTATTTAAAAAAAAATCTTCAATAGTAATACTGAACGTAAGCGCGAAAAAATTACCTCGCGGCGTCGCCTTGGATATCAATGGCGAAATGTATTTTTTACCTCTGTATTTATTGTTCTACAGGTGAGTTACTAAGAAAGTCTCGGGCGATGTCTCATTTATTATGAGCATTAGAAAAAAAAGTTTTAAATAAAAGTTTGATTGGAATAAGAGCACTATACTTTAAAATTATTTTTAGCTATACAGGATGTATCTACGATGTAGTCATGGCACAACTGATTTGTATTTTTATAAGTAGAACACCCCGTATATTTTCAGGCCATCTCATTTTCCATTCAGAGGCCTACATAAAATTGTACCATTTTTTAATTTTGTTTGGGACGTTGCCAAAATATTCAACTTTTTCTGCAAAATTCTACATTTTCGTTATCTACTACTAAAATACACACCGACCACATTTTTCAAGTTGAGTCAATTTTTGCGTGTCAAGTATTAGTCCATAGCATGTGCTTACCCTCCAGATATTTCAGAATTAAATTTAATTATACAGGGTGTTAGTTGCAATAGTTGAAAAATGCAACTTTAACTCACCTACTTTAAGTCAATTTTTTGAAATAGCACACCCTGTATATCTTTAGGTATGTGACTGTGGCACGCTTTCCTCTACACATTTTTACCTAAAGATATACATGGTGTGCTACTTATTTTTTTTTAAATAGCACACTCTGTATATAATTCGATATAAAATGTGTAGAGGAAAGCGGGCACCTATTCACATACCTAAAGATATACAGGACGTACTATTTAAAAAAATTGACTTAAGGTGGGTTAAAGCTATGCATTTTTCAACTATTGCAGCTAACACCCTGTATAATTAAATTTGACTCTGAAGTATCTGGAGGGTAGCACATGCTATGCACAGTGACTATTTGTCACTGTAATGCTATGGACTAATTACTTGACACGCAAAAATTGAAAAATGTAGTTGGTGTGTATTTTAGTAGTGGATAACGAAAATGTAGAATATTTTGGCAGCGTCCCAATCGAATTTCAAAAATGGCATCATTTTATGTAGGCCTCTAAATGGACAATGAGATGGCCTAAAAATATACAGGGTGTTCTATTTATAAAAATGGGTGTCCAAGTTGACGTTGGCTAACATGGGTAACTTTGTTATTAGTGGAGATAGAAAGTCGGTTAAATGGGCAAAGTAGTGCAGAATTATGTGCTCATTAACGTCCCGTCGAAAAAACAATTGAATTTTGACACACTATGGATTTATTTAGAAAATAGTGAAAATTGCCGTTTTTGAAAACTGGCCATAACTTTTTTATTTATGAAGATATCTGAAAATTTCTTTGACTATTTTTTGATAACTTTTTATGATCTTTTCAGTGGCGTAGGTTTAATTTTTTTATATCCACTACATAATGAGATATTGACATGAACTTTGGTTTTTCTTATGGACGCCATTTTGGATTTTTAGATATTCGAATTCTGCTTATTTTTCTGATTAATTTGGTGTATCACATGCCACATTTAAAAAAAATGCAATTAACGTCCCATATTAGAGGCACTATAAAACCCAAATAACCTCAGCTGTTGGTGGTCTTTAAAAATACACTATAAAAACAACTGACAGTCAAATTATATTTCAGTTCTGCCAAACTACGATTTATTATTAATTTTACACTTAAAATGTTCGCACTACTTAATTATAACTTGATTGTCAGTTATTTTTAATGTCTCTTATATGGGACGTTAATTGCATTTTTTTAAATGTGGCATGTGATACACCAAATTATTCAGAAAAATAAGCAGAAATCGAATATCTAAAAATCCAAAATGGCGTCCATAAGAAAAACCAAAGTTCATGTCAATATCTCATTATGTAGTGGATATAAAAAAATTAAACCTACGCCACTGAAAAGATCATAAAAAGTTATCAAAAAATAGTTAAAGAAATTTTCAGATATCTTCATAAATAAAAAAGTTATGGCCAGTTTTCAAAAACGGCAATTTTCACTATTTTCTAAATAAATCCATAGTGTGTCAAAATTCAATTGTTTTTTCGACGGGACGTTAATGAGCACATAATTCTGCGCTACTTTGCCCATTTAACCGACTTTCTATCTCCACTAATAACAAAGTTACCCATGTTAGCCAACGTCAACTTGGACACCCTGTATATGTCAGTTGTACCCTTACTACATTGTACACCCTGTATAGCTAAAAATAATTTTAAAGTATAGTGCTCTTATTCCGATCCAACTTTGTTTAAAACTTTTTTTCTAATGCTCGTAATAAATGAGATATCGCCCGAGACATTCTTAGTAACTCACCCTGTATATCAAATTTTAAATTGAAAACACATATTTTTGTAAATAAAATAACGCTCTAAAGCATGCTTTTTATCCCGTACCGATGTCTTTAAAAATTAAAAAAAAATTAAAATAAATAAACTTATTCGTAGCCACCCTAAGGAAGTATTTTTTTCAAGGTAGAACTTTTCGACTAAAAATGGAAACCCTTGACGCGGAGTGGTCTAGTAAGAAGGATGTTTAATAAATATTAATTTCCTATGTAGGGATTATAGACCTATTCATGCGCTATCTAACTGTGTCGAAAAAATTCGGTAAACTTATTCGTAGCCACCCTAAGGAAGTAATTTTTTCAAGATAGTACTTTTCGACTAAAAATGGAAACACTTGACGCGGAGTGCTCTATTAAGTAGGGTGTTTAATAAATATTAATTTCCTATTTAGGGATTTTAGTCCTATCCGTGGGCTATCTAAGTGTGTCTAACAATTTCGGAAAATCTAGAAGTGGCCGCCCTATTGAAGCAATTTTTTCGAGATCGTATGTTAAAGGTAAAAAAGTAAAATCACTGAAAAATTGCTTTTCAGGGTGACCACTTCCAGATTTTACGAACTTTTTAACTATTATATAGCCTATGGATATAGGTCTATAATCCCTACATGGGAAATCAATATTTATTTTTAGTCAAAAAGTACTACCTTCAAAAAATTACTTGTTTAGGGTGTCTACGAATAAGTTTACCAAATTTTTTCGACACAGTTAGATAGCCCATGAATATGTCTACAATCCTTAATGGGAAATTATTATTTATTAAACACCTTACTTACTAGAGCACTCCGCGTCAATGGTTTCCAATTTTAGTCGAAAAGTACTATCTCGAAAAAATTACTTCCTTAGGATGGATACGAATAAGTATTTTTTCGACACAGTTAGATAGCGCATGGATAGGTCTATAATCCCTACATATGAAATTAATATTAATTAAACACCCTACTTACTAGAGAACTTCGCATCAAGTGTTTTCATTTGTAGTCAAAATGTCTACGTTGATAAAATTGTTTCTGTAGGGTGGCCTCTTTGGATTTTTCTAATTTTTTTAACGCGTTTAGATAGCTCGTCAATAAAAATAACTGGAATGCAAGGTAAAAAGCTAAAGTCAATGCACTAATATGTTGCAAAATGGAAAATAAATATCGACAACCAGCCTTTTCAGTAGTTTTTTACAATTTTGAGAAATTTTGCACTTTTTTGAAACTCTGTATCTCGGTACCTATGGGGTCAAAAAATACGTTTTGCCAATGAAAATTGTGGGAAATTTAATCCTCTACAAGTTACTAATTTGAAGTTGTCTGTTAAAATCAACCGTTTTCGAAATATTTCGAAAAACCCGAAAAAAGTACAAAAATTTCAGTGTTTTACTCCCCCCTCCAAAATTCCACAGGGTTTTTTTGTTGGATAAATTAGGTGTAGCACTACTGGACACCCACAAACAAAATTCCAAAGTTTCATTAAGTTCGGAATTTTTCGAAGTTACCCATTGATTTGATTGGACTACAGGTAGCCTATGGTTAGATCGTCGGTTAGATCTAAGTCCCTTACATGGAAATATAATATTTATTGAACACCCTTATTATTATTATATGCAATGCAAACCACATAAATAAACAGTCATAAACCATTCAGTAGTAAAATGAAATTGAGTACACGCCAGTTGCCTTTTGACTAATTAAAAATCTCGACAGCTTTTAATCAGTGCACATGATAAGCTAAACAAGTCTTATTTGTCGTACAGTATTTCACATACACTGTCTGCGTTGTTCTTTGTCTTGCAGCTGTGTTTTCTCACTTGATTCGGATTAGTGAATCAGTCTTCGTTCAGTTCGGCCCGGCCGTGCCACCTGACTCCACTCCATGTTCTTCGATCAAGCAGTAATTGCAGGTGACACGCTACACGCTCGTAAACTGATAAACTCTTCTTTCGTCTCTATACGCCACAGTCAATGCTCCTACCGTTGCGTCACTTCTGAAGGCAAATTACCTATACGTGAGAGATATAATAATAATGTACGTATTTCGTACATTACATATTTAATGTTTTAGTGCTAAATGCAAGAATTGTATAGATTGTATAATATCTAGATGTGTAATTGACTATATTACGACGAGTGATGACAGTATGTAAAAACGAGCGATAGCGAGTTTTTACAGTAACACGAGTCGTAATACCATTACGCACGAGATATATATGGTATTTTTTGCCATACCCACTAGCCACTACAAAATATCTACTTCTCACTTCATTTTCAAAAAATGTTGACAGTTTATTTGCGTCGCCATCTTTACTTCTACAGTATGCCGTGAAGTTCGTGAGTAAGTAATGGCAGGCGCACGCAGGCGTATAGAGCGAATAAACAGAAGTTGTTATGGCAACCGTTCACATACCGCCCTAGTGCGGTATAAGTAAAACACTTTCCGCATACCTGCCTGTTTAATGACTTATTAAAGGCCGCTATACATACATCGAAAGTAGCTATTTTGTACTAATTTGTAGTAGGTATGGCAAAAAGAGTATTACCTGGTCACGATATATACATACGTATTTTTATGTAGGAATGTAGATATCTTTTCTGTTAAGACGTTGGTTCCAAAATTCTGGGTCGTGAGATATTTTGAATGGGTCGTCAGTGAAAACTATAGTAGTGTTAAGGTAATTCCTGTTTCAACTTATTGACAAAGAGCAACAAAACAAAATTCGTAAAAAAAATTAAGCATCGCAATAATACAGGCATAAGGTGCACACAAGATATTTTTACATTTTGCTTTATATATTTTATTCATCAATTAAGAAGAAGGACACAAAACCGGCCAAGCGCGTGTTGGCCACGCACATAATCTGGGGTTCCGTAGACATTCTCACTAACATCCAATTTAGTTATTTTTTTTAATTTTTCATGAACTATTTTGCTACAGTGTTCGTTATAATTTTCATTATAATTTTCAGATATTTTGCATCAATAGTTTAGAAATTAGAGGGGGGGGGCGCTTTGATAACGACTTTGAAAGCAAATATATCGTGGCTGAAGGGTTAAAAGTCATTGGGACTAGAAGTTTCATTTCTGTAGTGTAGGTATAGTAGCGTAAACTACACGGTCTATTTTTTGAAATTTAAATGAGTTCGCTTTAGTGAAGTAAATTTCAAGTTGACAACAATATTACTACATTATGTAAAACTCTGGTTTCAATATTATTTTGATGTTTTGAAGAAATATTAACTCAGGTCTGTTCTGTTGATGTAACGGGAAACACATTTAGGTTGATATATAAATCAGTTAAGATACTGGTTTATGAGAACGTACCAATCCATAGATGATAGTGCATTTTTATGTCTCTTCTTTATGGAAGTAGGTATAATATGTTATGTTATGTGAAGAAAATTGTTAGGAGTGATTTACGCCACTATAATTCACACTTCACTATCAACGGAAGAGCAAATCCATCTGCAAAGAATATGAGAATCAAGGTAGGTACAGGTTGTCACAGATACTGTTCCGTTCAGTCATCAGTAATGAGTAAAACTGTTTTTTTCCGATAACAGGTGCTACTGTTACTATTCTTTAAAAAGAACCTGTTCAAAATAACTAATGTGAAACAACAGTATTTTGTTATAAAAACGTAACCTTAAAGTTTTAAAAAGGAACAAAAAAGTATTTTGGCGTTTGCGAGTAATTCAAGAATTACTAGGCGCGGCAGTTTTTTCATCTATACTAATATTAAAAAGTTAAAAAAACTAAAACCCGACTACGTAAAGGATGTAAAGCTGAAACTTGGATGGTTGACAGATTCCGCTGGTCCGGGACACTCGCCAGCCGCGTATAAAATTAATACGCGAGGTTGATACTCCTAGCTCATAAACCGAATAGGTTCAAATGTGATTGAAGTGAAAGGTTTTCATTTTTAAAATTTTTTCGCGTTAGGTTGGCGAGGTTCTTCATTGAAAAGTTGTCGAGCGTCTATAATCTACAATTCAATTCTTCATTGAAAAAAAAATGCAATTCTCACGTCAAGAGCGGGCTTTTTTTTCTCGCTATGGGAGGCGGCTTACCTCGCAAGAAAGGCATGGTTAGAGAGTGGAAATAAATAAATAAATATACAACAAATGAATTCTCTTTACTCTTCTTACTTTATATTCTAGAACGCTCTATTCTCAAACAATTAGTCACAGTATACGGAAGGTATAAGGACGAGATTTCAATCAAACCTTGCACTTTATTCTACTGGGATGAAACTTGGCACGATTCAAGTACATACCTATTAATAGCATTTAAAGAAGTAGTGCCCCCTGGCCGGCCGCGCAGGAAACGGTTGCCTATTTTTCAGGAACAAATTATTGCATTTATTCAAATACCAGACTATATCTCTGGAAGAAATCGTTCAAGAAAGAAAATGAGGGTACCGTTGGACTCGACAGACACAGGGAAACCTTTTTGCACCAAATTTTTTTTCTGCCCCTACCCCTCGACTCAGGAGGCGTCCGTAAATCGATATATTTAGTGCCTAAATGAATATTTATTGAATATTCATGAAATTTTGCAAAATTGTTCAAAATGCATGTATTTCACAGTACAAAACCTTTGAGCACGTTATTTCCATTATTTTCCATTTACACCAAGTTTTTCTCCGATTTTCTTATACGCTTGTGTCGCGTCTAAAATTATAAACCTGACTAAATTTTACATGCTTATTTGAGACGTACTGACCTAACGATTCTGAAATGTTTAGCCATCCAAGCTCAATATTTTCAATTCTAGAGTAGTTTTCCTCCGAATTTACGAATTTACCACTGACTCGCGGAAAATTCGGGAGAAAACTGCTCAAGAATTGAAAATATTGTGCTTGGATGACTAAAAATTTCAGAATAGTTAGGTCAGGACGTCTTAAATAAGCATGCAAAATTTAGTCAGGATTGAACAATTATTTGTAAAACGGCAAAGGTTAATTTAGACGCGACGCAAGTGTATAGGAAAATCGGAGAAAAAATTTGTGTAAATGGAAAACAATGAAAATAACGTGCTCAAAGATTTTGTACTGGGAAATACCTACATGCATTTCGAACAATTTTGCAAAATTTCGTCAATATTTAATAAATATTCATTTAGGCACTAAATTTACCGATTTATGGACGCTCCCTGAGTCGAGGGATGGGGGTAGAAAAATTAGTCTGTGTCTGCCGAGTCCAACGGGACAATAATTTGTCCCTGAAAAGTAGGCAACCGCCTCCTGCGCGGCCGACAGGGGGCACCACTTCTTAATTGTTACCTATAAATATGTACTTGAATGGTGCCAAGTTTCATCCCTACCTCTCAGTAGAATAAAGTGGAAGGATGGATTGAAATCCCGGTCTTACCTTCCGTACTATGATAAATTGTTGGAGAATGAAGCGTTCTAGAATATAGGTAAACTAAGAAGAGTAAAGAAAAATCATTTGTTGTATATTTGTTTACCAGCAGCCCTGTCCGGCATCGCCCGAGTGCTAAGAATTTATGATTTTTATTATTCCCTCCCCCTGTGAGAAATTCTCCCCCTGCGAAGCGAAGTCAGGCTGGTGTTGGTTATATTATTAGTAGAATTTCGCCTATACGCTAAAATGTAAAAGAATTTCAGAGTTACGTTTTGTTACTATATCCCACAGGAATTATCCCCCCTGCGAGAAATTTATCAAAATAAAATATAGCCTATTTAATAAAATATAGCCTATATAACTCAGGGATAGTGTAGCTTTCTATTAGTGAAAGAATTTTTGAATCGGTTCAGTATTTCCAGAGATAATAATTTATAATTTCGCGTACTTGCCTACAGTTTATAATTTGAGTAAAGTAATAATAATAATAATAATAATTTTAGTTGGCTATACGTAATAAAAAATTACAATGCCATTGTCAACATAGAGTTCATTCCTAAGGAATGTACAAACTCATGAAAAGTTACAATAAAAGTATATTAGTATATAGGTAATCAAAATTTCCTACATCCCCGTTTTACCCCCTTTGGGGTTGAAATTAAAAAATCTTGAGTAGCCTATAACCTTTCTCAATAAACGGGCTATATAACAAAAAAAAATTTTCAATTCGAACTGGTAGTTCCTGAGATTAGCGCGTTCAAACCCACAAACAAACACACAAACCCAAAAACACACAAACTCTTCAGCTTTAGAAAATTAGTATAGATTTATTTTATTTATTTATTATAATTTTCACTCTCCAACCATGCATTTCTTGCGAGGCAAGCCGCCTCCCATAGCGAGAAAAAAGGCCGCTCTTGATGTGAGAATTGCATTTTTTTTCAATGAAGAACCCGGCAACCTAACACGAAAATATTTTAAAAGTGAAAACCTTTCACTTCAATCGTGTTTAAACCTATTCGGTTATAGGAAGACCAACCTCGCGTATTAATTTTATACGCGGCTGGCGAGGGTCCCGGACCAGCGGAACCTGCCAACCATCCGAGTTTCAGCTTACTAAAAACCTGAGCTTCAAAATAAAAAAAAAAACATTGCAATCTGCGATACACCCTACGACTGTTTTTTGGGGGGAACCAGAAGTAACCCGTTTTTACGGCCCCGCCCACTCCACCCTGACAACCATAACATTTTCGTGCTATGCAGGGATTAAAGTTCCCTTAGACTCGTCAACTGGGCTTTACCGTTGATCATAGGGGGTTTGAGTGTAACTGGCTCTTGAACTAAAACGAGACAGAGGATTTTTGTTGTATTTTTCAGAATCAAAACGACGAGGAGAATATTTTGTGAAAATATTCAATGTTATAACTGAACCACTCTGTATAATATTATAATATCTGGGTGGCCGAGCTTTGCTCGGATGAGTTCAATAAAAACAGTACTTAATATGCTATGAGATATAATTTTCTCAGAATATTATTCCGAAACGATCATTTATTTCTGTAACATAATTTAAAATAATTGTTTCTGTTAAATATTTTAACTACCTATGTGTATTTTTAAGCGTAAAAACTAAGTATCAACTTAAATCAAGCATTTTTTCCTGTAAATATTATTTAGGTCGCCATTTTCAAATTTACCGCCGTTATTATTTTGTTGACTGAAGAACTCGCAAAAACCGATTTTCATAGATTGAATATCTTGTAAAAATGTTCGAATCAGATGAAATTTTGCTCGCCCGTTGCCATTTTAACAATCCAATTTTAAGCATTGATACCAAATATCAACTTTATCGAAGTACTTTTTCTCTGTGATGTCATCTTAACAACTTCCAGTAAATTTCAAATATTTTTTTTTGCATAGGTACCTACTGAAAAACTCACAAAAATCGATTCTTTTAATAAGACACATCAGACTATAACTAAATTTTTTTTGCATGTATCATCACCATAGTTTTTAAAAATCGATGTGATTGATATACATGCCTGCGGCGCTAGAAGTACAGCCCTTTGGGCCGCCGTGCCAATTTTTAGATACGCAAAACTTTTTTGTATGTATCTTAACAATAGTTTTTAAAAATCGATGTGTTTTTACACAGACCCGCGGCGCCAGAAGTGCGGCATTTCGGGCCGCCGTTTTGTCATTATTTACATATTGTGCAAGACACTTTTTATATTAGTGTTTATTTACAATTTTAACAGTTGTGATATATTATATAAAATCTATGTAGAAATAGACTTCGAATCAATCTGACTTTAATTGAGCGAGTTATAATAAATAAAAAACACCTTTTTTTAATTGCTCCCCTCTGGAACCAAAATTTCTACCTAGATCGATTTCTCGCCCCGAAAAATCCCCATTCTGTAAATTTCATTAAAATCGTTAGTCGTTTTTGAGAAAAAAAGGTCTAGGTAAGATTATACGTCATACTACATTTAACGTACTTACCTATACATATTTTATATACCTAGGTAGGTAATATAAAAATAACATACCTATTTATTTAAATATTAGCTAAAACTACTTACATAATTATGTCTAGATTTTATTGTTGTTATTTTTTTACTTTTCAAATAATTACTGATTATTTTAATAAGTTAAAGATTGACTGTCAGAGTAATTTGACATAAATAATGAAAATAGTTTGTTTTTTCCAAAGCCTACTCACCATAGGACACTGTTTTATAACGTTAAAAAAACTGTTTTTAAAATGATAAAATCGATAAGAAAACGAATTTTTCCAGGGATGAGATCTAGCTAGATCGATTTTTTGCCCCCCGAAACCCCTTTTCGGTAAATTTGATCAAAATCGTTAGAGCCGTTTTCGAGAAAATATTTATATAGGTACATAGATACATAGGTACATATATACAAGATTTGCTCGTTTAATAATATAGGGATTTGGTCACTCGACTAACAAGTTCTCACATTTTTCGCAGTTATATCCATGTTATCAAAAATGTTCTTGAACAAAAATTATAATTTTATTTAGCTGAAAAGTACAAACCTAGTTCTAATTTATCTGTAGCGATTTTACGGCTTTGAAAACTTGCCCTCAGCTCTTTTAAATACAATCAAGAAACAGTGTTATTTTTATGTGGTCCTCCAATGAAATTTTATAGCCCCGAATGATTTTGTATAAAAAAATCAGCATTGCCGTTTCAGTACTATTGTACTTTCATTTACTTAGTATGAATCTACTCAATTCAGTATACGAATTCAGTACATTTTCTGTCAAAAAGTTCATAGATAATAGCCAGTGATTGAAATTTCCCGTCATTCAGTATATTTTTGACAGATTCAGTACATTTCTGTCAAAAATTCAGTACCATATACAATTCGGTTGCAGTAACACTGAAAAAAATATTAAACACAATAATATGTGCAATGTACACGTTTTAAAATTAAATACCAATGTCTCTTATTAATTAATTATCAGTAATGTTTGTAATTAAAATTATTGCTTGTTCTCATCTTTAGTTAACAAAAATATGCTGTATTCAGTGCTATGATGACTGACACAAAAGCCTTCTAATTGCAAGTTTTTTCGTTAAATATATACTAACATAATTTAATTTGATTTCTTAAAGTATATTTTCGCTACATCGATTTTAAAAAGCAATGTAAAATTCAATTAGATCGGACATTATCGTATAAAATACTTTCAAATAGGTGTTAATTTATACGATATTTCTCGAAGCGGTTTAATTTTTGATCGGTATCTTCTATAATTACTGCACTATTCATTCGATATGTTGAAATCATTGATAGAATATTGTTATTTATCATCTGATTCAAATTGTGGGCATAAATTGTTAAACATTCTATGCATGTGTCTGTTATTTGTGTTTCAATACATATAGTATACAGACTGTTAAAAAAATAGTCGAAGATTTTAGGGATGTCTAGTACTACTCACAAAAATAAGTCTAAAATCTTAGTCAACATAAATCTTCAAAGCAACTCTGTCACAAATAGAGACGAATTTCTGTTTCTGAAGTATTTTTACAGCGCATACAATGAACAGATTTAAAGACCAGCGCACACATGCTATTATTTGTTGTATCGAAAACCTGCGATTTAGCAGCTGCATCGCGATTTAATAATTACTCAGTACTCGAAATTTTTCGTTTGATCACGCGAATTGGCAATGTTATGGAGACTCGTTCGCACTTTTGCTCCATCTAATTCTAGCCGAACGGTACGTTTATTGATTTGAAACATCTTATGTCGGGCTGTGAACAGCCGCGTGAGGGGAAATATGCAATGAAATTTATGGTCCGCTCCTTCGCTGCTGTTCTCCCCACCACTGCGGCACTCTCTCTCTCTCTCGGCTTCCGCGCGCTCGGGCACGGGAAGTGCAGTATATAGGATTACGTCAGCGTAACAGTTAGTTGCTGCTTTTGAAAAAATATATACTACTACATATAGAGAATACCACCGAGTTCAATAACGTTTTCTTTGATGTTTCACATCTGTCGGGAGTCCCGAGACCCACACCCTTTTTTTTACATTCGCGCGCGAACCTGACACTAGTGCTAAGTGTTTTCGACAATCGCGAGTTTCAGTGAGTAGTTTGTGACATTACTCTGTTGGTAGCTGCATCTGACGATTTACATGCAACTTAATCGCACAATCGTGATAAAAAAGTAGCATGTGTGTGCTGGCCCTAAGTCATACAAATAGCACAGAAACAGAAAATAGCACCTCGCTACCTCTGACCGAGTTGGTCTGCTAAACTTTTCTGACTTATTTTAGTGAGTCCTTAAATTATTCCAACTGTTTTAACAACCTGTATATATGTGTGCACGACATAATATTATACAAGATGTAGTTGTGCCTACATAATAATGTAGATGCAGAATTACATACATTATTTACCTATACTGTTATATATATATAGTTATAGCATGTTTATTCACCGACTTGTATGCAAAAATCTCGAACGACTGTATCTGGTATCAGATATTTCTAAATAAAAAATAGCTCCTATCAAAGCTATATTTAAATCATTTATGTAGGGATCTTGATACTGTAATATTAGCCAATTAATGAACGAGCATAAAATTATTTAAAATCATAAATTATTGATGAATATCATGAATCTGTCATTGCATTATATGCGTCATATTGACTGGTTAATCTAATAACTTATAGTAACTAGTGATGAGCAAAGCAAGACCAAGACCGTGGTAGTCTTGGCATCGGTCTTGGTTTTGCTCCTTTAGTCTTGGTCTTGGTCTTGCGTCTTTAATCCTGGTCTTGGTCTTGCGTGTTTAGTTTTTATCTTGGTCTTGCATATTTAAAACTTTATACTTACCTATTTATTATTTTTTTAAGCATCAGAGGCCTATATGGTAGTTTTTTTCTATATTTAAGTTATAAATTAAAGTAAATAAACTCTAACTAGTCTTGCGCATTTGGTCTTGGTCTTGTGTACTTGGTCTTGGTTTTGATCTTGGTCTTGTTCATTCGGTCTTGGTCTTGCTATTGCAAGTACTGTATCAGTCTTGGTCTCGCTTTTTGCCAAGACTACAAGACCAAGACTATTTTGCTCATCATTAATTGTAACCACGATATTCATTTCTAGTAGGTTTTTCCTGAAAAGAACAATAATTCAGATGTTGGGAATAGTGATGAACAAATTATTGGTCTTGGTCTTGCACTTTTTGCAAGATCAAGACTAAGAACATGCCTACGGTAGCAAGTCAAAGAATTTTTTTTTAATAATATTTATTTTATTAGGCAAAGACTTGACTTGCAAGACCAATACTACGACTGCAAGACTTGAGCAAGACCAAGACCGAACTGCAAGAGTCTTGCTGATGAAACATTTTTTTTAATTTTTAATACCAATCATATAAAAGCATTGAACCTCCTTCAAAAAAGCCACTAAAAAGAGAAAAAATTGAAGTCGTCACCAATTTAAATAGCTACAAAAACTTATAGGTAGGTTTTTTTTTAATTTGTCGCCGATCCCAAAATTTGATTATTTTTCTGTTTTTAGTGACTTTTTTTGAAGAAAGTCATTTTTTTTAAACTACTGAACTAAGTAAAAATTATATGGGACCATTCCGTCATCTTCCTGAACACATCGATTAATTATCTTAACTCCTCGAGAAGTTAAAGCGGAACAAAAATTGAAAAAAATATGTACTATATTCAGGGTGTCTTAGATCGGCCGTCCACGGACTAAGTGCCATGAAGTAAACAATTCTCAGCAGAAAAGTCCTTAGTCATTTTTTGATCCAATGTATCGTTAATGAGATTATATCACCAATAAATTGAGCGGAATACACAAGAATATTAATAAACTACGCCTACTCCCCCAGTTTTTCTGGTAATTAATGAGTTGATATTGGGATCTTATCTGTCAAATGTGCACGTGATATCTGGTGGTAGAAAATTTTACACGGATAAGGGAAAAATTTACATAATAACAGTGTAAATACATCGTGAAATTGTTTATTACAAAAATAAAGCACGTAAAATAAACAAAAAGTTTATAGAAAGTGGAATCAGCGACGTTTTCTAATATCATGGTATTAAACACTATCAGTCATTTCCCTGTAAAACTTACTTTACAGCAAATTATTTTCGAATGAAATGTGAAGAAACTGTATTTATGATTAAAAAAAATATTTTATATTATAATAATAAGATGTACTCATTATCATACTGCACTACTACAATAGTTAAATCACTGATGATTGACAAATTTAGCACTAACAATAATCATAAAAATATTTTGAGGTTAGTAACTTACTTATTACTACAATACTTATAACATAAATTATATTGCAGTTATGTGTTTACATTATTCACCTAACCCAGACTTAAAGGAGCATTGAACGAATGATTAATTTGGTGAAGATTTTCTTTTAATTTTGATGTTTTTAAGCAATATGCCGTAAAGATCACTATTTTTGACAGCTCATTTTTTTCGATATTTTTCACACATTAGATAATATGTGCGACTTTGAAAATCCGTTCTCCTTCAACGAAATTTCTTTGTTTATTCATATAGGCAATCACAAATGCACTTATATTTATCATTTCTTATAATTTTGAAAATCGCAAGATTACACGCAAAAGGTACATATACCTAGTATTTGAAATTTGCCACTAACGTCGCCATGTTTTTAAAGTTCCGCCATCTGACAGATCCCAATATCGTTATAATTAATTAATACCTATAATCTATATCATTAATGGTACAACGCATCAAAAAATGTCAAGGGATCAGAATTTTTTCTGAATATTAATAAACCACGGCTACTTTCCCACTTATTTGTGATGATTAATTAATTATTTTCTCATTATAATTAATTAATATCTCATTAACGGCACATCGGATCAAAAAATGTGTAAAGACTTCTCAGCTCAAAATTGTTTTCTCTATTTCACTGTACTGTCCGGAGGGCGGTCGATCTGAGACACCTTATATAATATATTATTATGTATAAATATTAAATATACGTGTTGAATTGATAACCTTCTTATTTTTAAATCGGTTAAAAAGCTACTAAATATGTACGTGTAAATGAAGCATTAGTTATTATAAAGCGTGTAAATCGCCAGACCCAGACCAAGACTAAGTCTGTTGATGCAAGACCAAGACCATGACCGAATGTGCAAGACTAAGATCAAGACCATGCTCATCACTAGTTGGGAATTAGCTGCGTGTCAAATTACGGTGCTGATTAATATCGATTACTGACAAGATAACTGATCTCAACGATCTGATTTACTGATACTTATATTCAGTCAACATCAAGCGAAAATATTCAGGTCATACAAATCGAAATCATATAAAACTTTTCACAAAAAAGTTGAATCGACTTCAAAAAGTCACTGAAAAGAGAAAAATAATTAAATTTTGAGGACGGCACCTATTTAATAAAAGTTTTAGTATAATTAACACCGACCTCAAAATTTATTAATTTTTCTTTTTTTGGTGTTTTTTTTAAGGCGGTTCATTATTTTCTATAAAAAATTTTAATTTTCACTTTTTAGTTGATTACTACCTATGTATCTAAATTTACAATACGTGGTTTGCTGCACGTTCCTAACCGACTTCTTTCTTGATATTTGTTTACTAGAAAAAAAAATACCGAACCGCGATTTAAGAAAAAAATATATGGAACCACGTCGACATTTTCCTGAACACAACGGGGTCGAAATCATTTAAATCGGTTAACCCGTTGAGAAGTTGAGGCTGAACGAAAATAAAAAAAAATCATTATTATAAAATGTGATGAGCGTCAGGTACATTAAAATAATACAAACTTAACTTATAAAATATATATAACTAAAATAATACAAACAACAAATATAAAAGGTAAGTATGGGGCAGTAAATAAAACAATACTAAAAGATTGATAAAAAACAAACCATCAATTGAAAATATAAGTAGATAATATTTTTGCACAATTTTGCGATGAAATATATTCTTAAAATAGGTACAAAATATACTGTGATTTAACAAAAGTACATTTATTTTTGTTCGAACATTTCTGTGAAAGATTTGTGAAACGCAGTATAAGTCTGTGAACTGCATCGAAAAATGTCACAATATTACCTATAGCACAGTCAGTAAAGTTTCTCTTGGGGCAAACAATAGAATACTGCAGTCAGTCCATCTGTCTCTATGAACGGTGGAGGCATTTTGATGATAGAAAAACACTTACCATAAGGTATGGTCGGCAAATAAGGCCCGTCAGGAAATAAGGCCCACTTTTTAGATTTGCGCCATCTAGTGTTTTATTTGAAAATTTTGTTTTAAAAAGTGTTCTACAATTTAAAATCTGGTGTACCAACTAATTTCCGAAGGTTCGTTTCTTCAAACATATGCTTTCCGATAGACACTTCGAGAGAGACCTATGAATTCAAGCTGTTTTATAAAAATCACCATAATTATATTAATCGGTAGCTCGGTATTTTGATGTGCATTGTTTTCATTTCTGTTTAGCAGGTAAATATATATCTTAGCTTACGTATTACATACAAAAATCGTACCAAATTTATTATTTTTTTTTTATACATTACCTATCCTTAAACTGTTGCTGAACAGAAATAAGGCCCGGGTAAATTTGTAGTGGGCCTTATTTCTAATCCCGATTTTTTGTTTTGTATTGTTTGGTTTAGGAGTAATATGGGAAAGATTTGTAAAAACTTAAGAGCCAATTGGAAATCAGATGCCATGGCAATGGCGGTAGATGCAGTACAAGTTGGTAGATTGTCTCAAAGATCGGCCTCCCAGCGTTATGGGATTCCAAGGCGAACGTTGAGGAATCATTTAGCGTTAGGATCTTTAGGGCGAAAATTAGGAAGGGGTGTTCTTTTAACAACTGAACAAGAAAACGGTCTGGTATCTCGCATACTATAAGTTTAGCAGAAGTCGGTTACCCAATAACAGCAAAAATAGCTGGGCACCAGGCATATCATTTTTGCGAAAAAAAGCTTGGTTCAAGCTATTTAGGCAAAGAAATCCTGAATTTGTAATAAGAAAAGCTCAAAACATGAATCCAGCAACGGCCCAAAAATTAAATAAATTTATTTAACATTAAAAACGGTTAGGTATGGATGATTGATGAAATGAATATAAAAAGTAGCCCATCAGAACGCATTTTTATTACATGGACGAAAAATGGTGCAGACTCACAATTCACCACCAGCAAAAATGATTAAGTCCGAAAAATGTCCGCGTATTTTATCCTAAATTTGTTTCCAAAGAATTTTTTTTAACTTTTACTCTTTATGTAATGCTATTAGTTACATAAGAGTGTTTTTTAAATTATTTTTTGTTACAAAAAGATCGTGGGCCTTATTTTTGTCCCAGGTAGAAATAAGGCCCAATGTTCAAGTTTTTCAAAAATTACTGTATTTTCTGTATGCGATTTTTTTTAAGGGTGTTCTATAATTTATTATATAGATAAATATGTATTTGATCGATTTTGTTATAAGAAATATTGTTATTTTGTTTATATTAAAAAAAAAATAATAATATCCCTTAGGTGGGCCTTATTTGCCGACCCTACCTTATATGGTACTTTTTATCTCATTACGCCCGGATTAAGATTTCAATTATTTGCGAGAAAATTACTTACAGTATAATAAAATTAAGCAAAATCGCAGGATAGTGGACAAAATAATTTGATTTATTAAATTAAATGTACGACGTACATTTAATTTAATAAATCAAATTATTTTGTCCACTATCCTGCGATTTTGCTTAATTTTATTATAATCACGATGGACACGATTTCTAATATTACTTACAGTATCTTATTTAGTTAACAATTAGATTAACAATCAATATTGTTATTACTTCCTTTCATTACATTTCTTGTCAAAACCGACATTCACGTGAGAGAAAAGCTGCGGGTGAAGACTAGTACAGATAGTACTAGTCTTCACCCGCAGCTTTTCTTCCATATTATAAAATTTCTAAAGGGGAAAAGACGGATTTTTGGAGAGATAATTTTAATTAGATAAATTAAAATTATCTCTCCAAAATCCGTCTTTTCCCCTTTAGAAGTTTTATAATTAGGAAGTGTTCCTTTTTTATTTGTTTAGTCTAAATCATAGTTCTAAAAATTACAAAATTAATGGCGGGACAATTTTTGAAATATCTTTAAAAACAACAAAGTTATGCTACTTCAAAGTTTGAATTTGACAATTCTCCAAGAAATTTCGTTTTCAGTCCGGGTGACGTCACGCGGAACGATATTTTTAAAAGTTATTTTCAATTTGTATGTGTGGTAATTTAACATGGCAACTCCCGATAAATCTTTCTTTAAATTCGTAAATTGTTATGGAAACACCGAGGGAAACACTAAAAACAAATCAGTTGATGACGGAAAATATTGACATCTAAATTTTTGACAGTTAATTTTAATCTATATACAGGGTTGTCTTCAAAGACACTTAACACATTCCTACCACATGTTCCTGAGACCAAAATAAGCCGATTTAAGCAAACTTACCTTCTAACAAAATTGCTTAGTTTGGGCGCTATACGGCCCTGAAGTTACAATTTTGAAATCGTTTTAAAACGGCTTGTGCGATTTTGCTAAAATTTGGCACGTTGACATAGTTTTATTATAGTTTATTATAGTTTTTTTAAAAACCCATATCAAAATTATGATTAATATTAATCCATAGGCGTACAGCTCGGTTTTTTTAATATTTGAACGTTTTAAATTTCTAGGCCAATGGAAGAAAAGGGGTTTATGTATAAAATTTAGATTCAGTAACTTCTTTGCTACAAAAAAGCTACTCTTAATAAGACTCGATTACTCTCATGGTTTTTGAGAAATTTGTATTTTAATAATAAGCTGATCAATAATAATATATTGATAATAATAATTTGATCAATAAACAAATAAGATGGCCATGCTTTTTTCTAAGAATAAAACTGGAGACAATGAAGAAGTTATGCAAAGAGTAAATTAATTTTCTTCGTCGTATAAATCTTTGTAGGCGTGAAAATGGTGGACACTTTGACCACTTTTTATGACATATTTATTTATTTCTATTCATGTTTTAGTAACTTTACTTAATTTTGTAAAAATTACTGCGAATTATTAAAATACAAATTTCTCAAAAACCATGGAGTAATCGAGTCTTATTACGAGTAGCTTCTTTGTAGCAAATAAGTTACTGAATCTAAATTTTATACTTAAACCCCTTTTCTTCCATTGGCGTAGAAATTTGTAGCGTTCAAATATTAAAAAACCCGAGTTCTACGCCTATGGATTAATATTAATCATAATTTTGATATGGGTTTTTTGTTCCATAAAACTATGTCAGCGTGCCAAATTTTAGCGAACGAGCGAAGCGAGTGAGTAGTGTATTACAGTCCGAGCGAAGCCGGACTGGGCCGCTAGTTTAATATAAATAGAAAAGTCTGTATTACAACAAAATAGTTACTAAGTAACTTAGGTTTTACTTACTCACAAAGCTAAAAAACAGCAAACTTGTACCGCGTGACGTCATATTCATAAATCAGTTTCGTTTGCGACCCCACGTACAAGAAATTGAATATCTCCATTGAAATTAAAG
The DNA here is from genome assembly GCA_039654895.1 of Mongoloraphidia duomilia. Lineage (NCBI taxonomy): Eukaryota > Metazoa > Arthropoda > Insecta > Raphidioptera > Raphidiidae > Mongoloraphidia > Mongoloraphidia duomilia. The sequence goes on along the minus strand of CM077516.1, from coordinate 44,239,159 downwards.
ATATCAAAAAAATTCATTCAGAATTTTTCAAGTTATCTTCATTACAATGATGTGACAGTATCATAATTAGTATTTTCGTCCAATGTAAACTTCCTAATTGCCTGGACTATAATATCATTATTACAGCTTTTAGAATGCGAGCATAAACTACTGTTCTGTATAGATATCTACATACAATATACATGCATACATAATAATAAGATGTAAGCAAGTATGTATATTGTATAATCTGATCTTCATATGAACAAAGCCTTGGGCTATAATGTACCTACAACATAGTACCTATGCTATCCTGTGTATCAAAGAATTATTTCCATACAAAAATACCGTCCATACAGGATCAAAAGCAACATACCTCCAATCAGAAAGATGTATGTGGTCGTAGAGTAATATTAGTAAATAATATTTAATTTTGTCAGAATTTAAAAATAACGTTTATATGACAGTTCGGCAATTTTTCTTTTTTGAATAATATGTTGTTATGGGTTATTATTTTGTTATGTCATGTTCTGAGTCTAAGTAATGCTATTTCTTGTTTTCATGTGAGGGTTATGACATGACGAATTTCCAGTAGACGGTCTTCTTTTATTTGTTTGAGGGAATTTGATTCTGTCTTGGCTGCAGTGGTGTGTCCAGTTTTTTCTACACTTTCTTTTTATTAAGACTAGTGTGTCAAAAAGTGTGGTGGTTTCTTCAATGTTTTGGATATAGGAGATTGCTTCTTTGGCGTTTTAGTCGACTATGTCACATCCGTATAATATACCTACGTGTGATGGCAATGGCATCCAGATTAACATTGGATTTCCTAAATTACTTATAGTTTTTTTTTCTTTTATCTTTAAGGTTTCTTTTAATTCATGTTGATAGGATAACGGCTAGATAATTTGATGGGACGCGAATTTTAACGGGAAAATAGCCAATTTTTAATTTTGAAATTATTTATTCTTGTGCAAAATTGTACGCCTTTAGTATAGGTATACCTTTTCAGCTCGTCATATTCTACTAATGACCAAATTTCAGCTTTACAAAAAATATTTAAATGTACAAATTTAAAACTACTGAGCTATGGATGGCGTTTTTTTTAATTTTCAGCCGTACTCTAGATTTTTGCTGGTAATGGGTAATAGCTTTATATTAGATTTACAAGAGACGTTAGGGCGTAGTGCCTCGAGTTCACTGCGACCTAAAAGATATTTCGTGAATCCACTGGTACTTATTTCTATTCGAGTAGGAGGCTCTCGATGAAGTTTACTAACTTGCTGGGGGCTGCCCTGCATACTTCCACAGGCTCTAGAATCGCATGTTCAGATGTTGCAGCTAGGGAATGCAATCTCGATCTCGCGAGATCTCGAGCCATTTTTCGAGATTTAATCTCGTGGGCAGGCAATCTCGTTTTTGAAATCTCGTTCGAGATCTCGACCCGATATGGTCTCGAACGAGATTTCAAGAACGAATGCGCTTGAAAAAAAACTTATACGTAATAGTTTTTGACAGTCGCGCTATTGGTTATGTTTGTTTCTCTGCATATATTGTTTTAATTATTGTTTTCTTGAGTAAAATGGACAGTAACAAGCATTAGATGGCTAACAAATTTCAAAGTTAAGTGAATACTGAATATGTCTAAGAACAAATCAAATCGAATGTTCGTGAACGTTACTAATAGTAACTTACCCTATGCTTCATAACTCCTAAGAAGTTATTTCCAAAATAATTAATTGACATATAGTGTGCTGTGTGAGTTGGGGTATTGCTGTTATATTTTAAAAATAAAATAAGACTTTAATTGAATCTTGGAACAAAAAAATTAACGTTTATTTAAGGAAAGTAATGAATAATAATCATCTGCACAGTGCACTACGCAATAAATCACACACGTACACAGTGACACAGTCACACTGTCCCAAGTAAGTAGTTTTCATTAAGTTTAAGTATTTTAGATACAAAATAATACGTTCTTTTTAGGGGGAAGTATAGCCTAGTGGTTAGCATGCTTGGCGCCGCAACCTCTAGACTGGACTGCCGTGGGTTCGAATCCCACTTGCGCTCATGGATGTTTTGTGATGTTATTTAGTTTTAAGTTAGTTGTTATTTAGTGTAGTTGAAAGACGCTAATGACCTTAGATGTCGACGCGTCTATAATCTACTATAAAATAAACGTTCTTTTTAAAAGTAGGCGAAATCTCGATATTGTCGAGATTTATCGAGATCTCGCCAGACCGATCTCGCGAGATCTCGAATTGCCAATCTCGGCTCGAGATTGTATTCCCTAGTTGCAGCTATTTATAGAGAAAACTGATTACATGCGCAAAGGATGTGTTCGGCAGTTTCTGATGCTTCTTTGCACAAGCGACTTTTATCATCTTCAGCCTTATCGTCTTTAAATAATATCTTAGAAGGCAGTGGCCAGTAAAAGTCTTATCAATATTCTTAGCTCTTTTATATTGAGAATAAGGATTTATTTCGTACTTTTAGTTGAATATAAAATAAACCTCTTCGAGTTCCGAATTCCTGGAGTATAATCCCAGCGGAAGGCTTTGTTTTCATCCTTCCATTTGTGAACCTTCATATTTATACATATGTACGATTTACATGTAAATGTCTTACATTGTTTTTCCATAAGAAGAAAGTTTGGTCGCAAGTAGGCTTTGGCAAATAGTAATATCCCTTCAAACAATAATAAAACGTGCAAAAGCTGCTTCTCTGAATACTAATGCGTAAGCCTCCATTATTTTCATCCAAAGAATTGTTCCAACAACTCAGTATATTAAATATACAACAAATATATACGAGATCAATTCTATCCATATTCCATCAACACACTGCCTTAAATCCAGCGCCACATCCCTATTTAACCAGAATACAAGCCAGCAAGCCTAATACCGTCCCTAAAATGTCAAAGGCTTTTGAACAACAACACATAACTTTTCTTGCCCTCAAGTTGTATAACGAGTTGGCTGCAAACATAAATAAAATTTATATGAGGTTATAGGCCTATTCATGAGATATGTCAAAATATTTGAAAAATCTGCAAGGGATCACCCTACAGAAACTATTTTTTTAGATAGAATTTTTGAGGCAAAAAAAGTGTTATCCTGGAAAAATTGTTTCTGTAGGGTGGCTCCTTGCAGATATTCTTAATTTTTCGACACAGTTAGATAGCCAAGGAATAGGCCTATAACCTCCATAATATAGAATTTTTATATTTCTTGAACACACTTTTGACTGGAGCACTTCGCGTCAAGTCTCCCAATTCCACCTCAAAAATACTACCTTGGAAAAATTGTGTCGGATTTTCCAAATTTTTCAATGTAGTTCGATAGCCCATGAATAGGTCTATATAACCCTTGTATGCGAATTTATTATTTCTTAAATATTCTTCTTACTGGAGTACTTCGCGTTCATATCCAAAATTTCAAAAAGTAATTTTCAGGTAATTTTAACAGTGAATTTTCTCAATAATAAGAATTTTAATTTCTGGCTTAGCGGCTACTTTTATCAAAAAATGTTTGGAACGAAAAATGTAGACGATTTTACGGCAAACATTTTTTGTTTAAAACATTTTTTGATACCACACATGATTTTTATTTTTTTTAAATTTTTGATGTTTTTTCAAGATGGCGGCCAAAAAAAACGCATTTTGCACGCTTAGATTTTTCTAGACTTTTAATATATCAAAAAGATACCTACAATGAACTAAAAAATTCAAACCCCGTATTAATTGTGGCATTTAGTTACGCCCAAAAACCTATATCTACTATACTACATACCAAATTTAAAATTAAGGAATTTTTTCTGCATATTTCTGAATTTTGGTATGGGGTTATAAAATTGCATTATAAACTTTTCTTCGTAGATTTTTTCATATTTTGAAAAATAAAGGTAGGTACTTTTTCTTAGTCTTTTTAACAACTTTGCAAAAGACCGCATCAACTCATTTTTGCTACACCTCAGTTTAACATCAAGTAGGTAGGACTCGATCCCCAAATCCCATTCGGAATGTCGAAAATTTTTTGTTCATTGCATCTCTTATTACCTCTATCCTGGGACACACTGTATATATATTCTTTTATTTTTCACTATATTAATATTTTTTTATTATCGTTATATACAGGGTGTCCAAGATAAGCGTGCAATGCATGGGGATTTCCTAAACGGTAAGAGATAGAGATTTGGTTAAATGAGAGAAAATGTGGAGATTCTCCAGTACTACTACCCTGCGCAGTCAATCTTTCGATATTTTGCTTGGCTTGAGACATACAGTTGAAAAACGAGATTTTAAGTAAATAAAAATATGAAAATAAATTTGAAATCTTCATAAAAAAGTGCTTTTATAAAGTGAAAATATTTTTTTTCTAAAAAAGCGAGTTATAGCTAGTTATAAGCAAAAAACGAAAATGGAAAAATCTTGTTTTTCAACTGTTTGTCGCAAGCCAAGCAAAATATCGAAAGTTTGACTGCACAGGGTAGGAGTACTGGAGATTCTGCACATTTTCTCTCATTTAACCAAATCTCTATCTCTTACCGTTTAGGAAATCCCCATGCATTGCACGCTTATCTTGGACAATGGAACAATGTATATATATTTTTGTTTAATTATAAAAATATAAGGTATTACCTATGTCCAAAAAACATATACTCCTACCCTAACGCTGGCTTCTGACAAGTTGCGTAGGATTTTTCCAAGCTGTAAATACACATTAATTTATGTATGTCAGTTATGTAATTGGAAATAAATAAATAATAGTAGATTGTATGTCTAGATACGTAATGGGGCATATTACGGCGAGTGGTGACAATATGTAAAAACGAGTGATAGCAGCGTACGCAGGCGTATAGAGCAAGCGAATAAACAGAAGTTGCTATGGCAACCGTTATTTTCTGCGCTAGTGCAGAAAGTAAACCATTTCCGCACACCTGCCTGTTAAATGAGTCATTAATGGCCGCTATACATGCATCGAAAGTAGCTATTTTGTAATGGGTATGGCAAAAAATCATTATTTGTTAGGCGAATAAAACAAACTTTGCTCTTATTCTTGTAATTTATTCGTATTTAAAGGACTGTCTTAGTTTTGTTTATTTTGGTTATTCTAGCAATAGTAATATTTTTCTTCATTTTTGAAATATAAAAAGAAAATAATAATTAATTATGTTCAGTGACAACTAATATAAATTTTTCTTAATTAAATTAAAAACTGCGTAATTTTTATCAATATTAATTTTAAATCCAAGGCACTGTTGTCACATGCAATATTAACAATTTATTATGTAAATCGTATGTATACATCTAAAAAATTGTTAAATTGTGTTTTAAAGACCACCAACAGCTAAGGTTATTTGGGCCTAACACCTATTCATATTTTCAATTCATTATTTTTTTTTTAATAATAAATCTCGTAATAAATTGAAAATCCAATTGACACTTTTACCAGCTCTCGGGCTAGAACCCAGGAACTTGGGACTTGTAATAGAGGAACCATAGCAACGCTTTGTAAACAACAGCATAGCTACACGCTCGGTCGTTCTCAAGCCCTGTATACATCTAAATGGCCAATGGGACACCCTGTATACCTTACCTGTAATATCAACTTTATCTAACATTTTACTATGGACAATTTTTAAAGGTACTTTAAAATTATCTGTACTGCACTTTAGACGTGGTTCTGCATAATATAATCTTTTTCTGTTACTAGCGACCAATATTTTTTATTGCATGTAATTTTGCTACCATTACAAATACCACTTTGGGATCATAAATCTTGATGACTAGGACAGTGAAAGCCGACTCATATTTCACATGGGGTTGTTTCCCCGCATGGTGCAACAAGCATTACACGTTCATATAATAGGTGCTATAACATTTGTGTACAACCGAAACTAATTTTTGGCATCTTATGCATGCATATCTAATGTAAATACAAATATTACCAGTATAATGTGCGCTTTCATTTGAAACTGCAAAATGAGTTGTCAAGGCGATAGATATATTGTACCTTAAACAATCGTGCCTTAAACACTAATGACCTCAGTTGTCAAACGTCTATAATTTACAATCTCTCTGCCTTTAAACCTTAAATTTGAATAATGTACACAGGGTGAGTCAGACCACCCGTATCAGTCAAAAATTTGTATTATAAAAGCCCTAATAAAGAATCGAATGGTGATCATTTTTTCCGGGAAGGTCGGCTTCCCTATTAGTTTACTCTAGAATGTCCAGAACTCCGGAATTTTAAATAGCACAATAGGTCGAAAGTGATATTGTTGCAAAGATCTTTAAAAAATAAGTAATTTTTGTAGGACATTTTTTTTATTACTTCCACCCTTGTAAATTTCTATAAGTATAAATATAAATTATTATATGTTCAGAACTCCGGAATTTTAGATAGCACGATAGGTTGAAAGTGGTGCTATTGAAAAGCTCTTATAAAATAAGCAAGTTTTGTAGGAAAAATTATTTAATTACTGCCACCCCTGTTAAGTAACATACGTTTGAAATTATAATTAGATTAAAATTTCATAATAACGAACGAAGTCGGCATTCAAAATCTAGCAACCTTAGACAATGTCACAAGTGTTCAAACTGTCTTCCATTTACTCTTAAAAACTACTGAGTTTTTCGGGTTATACTGTGAGTGTCTTTAAGTACTTCTTCAGTTTTTAATGATCGATAGATAGGCAACTAGATTTTAAATGCCGGCTTTTAAAATTAAGTTCGTTATTATGACATTTTAATTTAGTAATTTCAAACAAAATACAAACATTACTTAACAGGGGTGGCAGTATTAAAAAAAATGTTCCTACAAAACTTGTTTATTTTTTAAAGATCTTTTCAACAATACCACTTTCTACCTATCGTGCTATTTAAAATTTCAGAGTTCTGGACATTCTGAAGCAAACTAATAGGGAATCCGACCTTCCCGAAAAAAATATCACTATTCGAGTCGTTATTAGGGCTTTTATAATACAAATTTTTAACACAACTCTCTACGACTAACCGTTTTCAAAAAAAAAAAAAACGATTGATACGGGTGGCCTGACTCACCCTGAATATGTTATAAAATGAGCAAAATTTTATTATTTATTATTATTGTACTAATAGTATTTTTATAATTATGCGTTACTTACTATAATTTAGGTTTTAGAAATACCTCAATAAGAATATTTACAAAATATTTCATAACCTTTGATTATCGAATTGTGTGCGGTTTACAAAGACCTAGGGTCAAATTTCAAATTCCTACATCACGCAGTTTTCGAGAAAAACGTCCGTGACAGACAGACGAACGGACGCACGAGTGATCTCATAATGGTTCCGTTTTTCCTTATAAGGTACGGAATCCTAAAAATGAAGTTTACAGGCTGATTAAACCGTTAAACATAAATTTTTAGTAACCACGTTATATAAGTTTTCGTTATAATTAAGTGATAATCATTTAGATAATCATTAGATCATTTTTATGTCAATTTATTTTTCTCTATAAACATGGGAGCAGGAGCACACCCTGTATATTTTTAGGTATAAAATGTGTAGAGGAAAGCGAGCTCTATTCACATACCTAAAGATATACAGAGTGTGCTACTTAAAAAAATTGACTTAAGGTGGGTTAAGGTTATGCATTTTTCAACTATTGCAACTAACACCGTTTATAATTATTAAATTTAACTCTGAAGTATCTGGAAGGTAGCACATACTATGGACTAATACTTGACACCCAAAAATTGACTCAACTTGAAAAATGTGGTTGGTGTGTATTTTAGTAGTAGATAACGAAAATGTAGAATTTTGCAGAAAAAGTTGAATATTTTGGCAGCGTCTCAACCGAGTTTCAAAAATGGCACAATTTTATGTAGGCTTCCGAATGGACAATGAGATGGCCTGAAAATATATAGGGTGTTCTATTTATAAAAATACAAGTCAGTTGTATCATGACTACATCGTACACCCTATATAGCTAAAAAAAATTTTAAAGTATAGTGCTCTTATTCCAATCCAACTTTTATTTAAAATTTTTTTGTCTAATGCTCATAATAATTAAGATACCGCCCGAGACATTCTTAGTAACTCACCCTGTGCCTATATACATTTCTCCAAGAAATTAACGCACCACCAAAAAGTAACCAAAAGATTATAGTATTTTTTGTCAAAACTATTCTTCCGATTTTTCTTTTCAATGACAGGTTGTCTCTTCCAGAAAGTTAATGTGCTACTGTATTCGCATAGAAACATATTTTTTTATACATAAGTACCGGGTGTAGCAATTGTAACGTGTTTATTTCATAAAATTTGAAACACCCTGTGGAGCTCAACAGTTTTGCATCAAATAAGAATTGATATCAAACTCTAACTTTATCTTTTTATAACATTTTGTTTTTTGATTTACTCTATTATCTTTCCTACTACAAGGGAAACAAAATTTTATAACATAACATGATTTTTTTGAAAATTAATATCCAAATTTAACAACGAAAAAAAAATAAACAAAATGTAAAAAAGAAAGGTAAACGAAAGTGTCAGTAGCGAGTATTTCCACCTCTGGCACGAATAACTTCTTGACAACAACGGCCTATATTTAAAATAAGCGACTGTATGTCATTTTGGTCCAGTTTTTCTCATATTTGAATCAGTCTTCGCCGTCCTTGTCAAGAAGTTATTCATGCCAGAGGTGGAAATACTCGCTACTGGCACTTTCGTTAACCTTTCTTACTTACATTTTGTTTATTTTTTATCGTTGTTAAATATGGATATTAATTTTCAATAAAGATGTTACGTTATAAAATTGTGTTTCTCTTGTAGTAGCAAAGATAATAAAGTAAATCAAAAAACAAAATGTTATGAAAAGACAAGGCTAGAGTTTGATATCAATTCTTATTTGATATTGTAACTTTTAAACTCCACAAGGTGTTTCAAATTTTATGAAAAAACACGTTACAATTCCCGGTATGTATAAAAAAAAATAGGTTTCTATGCGAGTACAGTATCACACTAACTTTCTAGAAGAGACATTGAAAAAAAAATCGTCCAATTCGGCCAAGTAGTTTTGACAAAAAATTACTTTAAACTTTTGGTTACTTTTTGGTGCTGCGTTAATGTCTTGGAGACGACGTGTATTTATACAGTGCGTCTAAGAATATGCCATGATTACATTAATTAATGGTTTACGTAGTGTTGCTATGGTAATTTTTAATAACTTGAAGTTTTTGATATTCATTTCTCACTCACTCATTAGAATGTTACAATTTCCCATTTTCATGTGGTTACACGTAATAACTACAAATGAATGCAAAGTTTGCATTTGTGTTAGAAATTTCTGTCAACAATACGTTACTGTTTTTATTTTAAAATAGAACATATTATGCTGTCAAATACAAAATTTTACCAAAAACCAGAAATGAAAAATAATTTATATCTAAACGAGTATCTAAATTAGTTCAAATGTTGTATGCAGTGTCGGGAACAACGTATTAAAACTTCATCCTCGTTTTCTTTACAAACTATTCGTCGTCAAGAAATATGCCTTTCAAAGCCAACTTGAGAACTAAGTTTGTTCTTATGAGGATTCAGTGTTAAAATTTCATACGTATATCGTATGTATACCTCGCCGTGAGACGCACGTATATTTGCCCTATTTAAAAAAAATATGGATTTTCGAAAAACGGCATTTTTAAAGGGCAAACTTTTTTATACTCACTATTAGAAACTCAATGCAAAAAAAAAATCATGAAAATCCATCCACTATAACTGGGTTCCCAAATTTTTGATTTTTGATTTTTGAATTTAGTTGAACTTTGCTATAACAAAATTTATTTTTTATAGATAAGGGTAACTTCTATCGCCTTAGTATTGCTTTCATTCGATTCAACATCCAAAAAAACATAAATAACGACACCCCACTTGACCACATGATGCAAATTTGGTTTGGGTCTCTCCCCTCCAAAAAATGACTTTTCCTCACCTTGTATTTTTATGGACTCTTCGGATTCTTGATTCTTATGCCAACCAAAATTCAGTGAGTGGAGGAATTTTTTCACTTTTAAGGTAATTTTTTGCTCTATTTTACCTGCACAGTTGGAATGGTAAAATATTCATGTCGAATTGATAACCTCTGTTTTTTTTTTTAAATCCGTGAAAAATGACACTTCATGTAATGCAGAGTCCGGCATTGTTACAATTTAGGCACCTCGTAAGTCACAAAACAACCTAATAGATAGAAAAACATTGTCACTAATTAAATGAAATCATTAATCAAGGGTACATTATACTGAATATTGTTTGTAAGTATTAACTTGTGCATTTACTAATAATTATCTAATAGATATTTATGCAAATGACGAATTATATGATAGTTACGATTTTGCGATACGAGCCTGGTTCGGCTCGCGCGGTAAACTCACACTCATTCTGGTATAAACATAGAGGTATAGAATAGGATGGAGGGAGGGTATGTCTCATAACGTAAAGACACGGGGGAAATAAACGGCCATCTTTGTACGAACCTAAATAATTGTTTCAAGGCTACCAGTTGATGAATATTGATTATTGAAAATATTCTGTTTCTTTTTTGTGTTATATGAAAGTGAGTGTTTATACCAGGACACGTACTTTTAATTGACCAGCCATTTAATAGTGTGATCATATGTATGTTACAAGCCAGAAAGAATTAACAGAATATAGCAAAAATGTAGTTGCTTATAGGTATTTGTGGTTTTGTTGTGCGACATTTAAAAAAACAATTTTTTTGTCTAAATGTACTAGAACAATACTCAAACAAAAATAGTAGCGATTTACAGTTTATTAGCTTTAAATATATGGGAGGTCTAATGTACCCATCACCAGATGTAATCGATGTCTGTAAAATTTCCGAAAAGATTATTAAACAAGCGTTATATGAGAGCGATGGTCCGTTCTTAAAGAATAAATTTTCAGTATTGTATTTAGTATCGTCCGTGTTTAATGTAAAGGCTTACATTCACACATAAATGATCAAAGCCCGTTGAAAATCATATTATAAATTTAATAAGAGTTATATCTGAACAATACGTAATACTACGACTTCATTATATTGTCAAAAATATAACTGATCAGTCAAAAAGCATCAAAAAGTAAAATACAACAGTATAATAAATTGGCATTATTTCAGGGTTATTAAAAACCTTGAAATAATTTTAATTTATTTAATTGACGATAAATGAAGTATTATTACGTATTTTTCAGAATATTATAGTAAACTGTAAATCGCTACTATTTTTGTTTGGATAATGTTCATTTATTTAAATTGATTGTTGATTCCAACAAATTAAATCTAGTTCGTCTATTCTACAAAATTAATTTATTGCCATCACTATATTTAAAATTTCTTATGTATTTTTTACTGTTCTCTGTGTAACATTTTTACAATTATTAAAAATATCGAATACCTAAATTGTTGAAAATTCTTATCGCTGATTATTTTTGAAAGGTTAATTATATAATTAATGTATTTTGTTCTAAAATACTACTTTTTGTGTGCATTTTATTCCGAATTAAATGACATTCTGTTACTACAATAAAATTAAATAAACTTATGAAACTACACCTAGTGAAACAATATTATAATATTATGTGGTTCGTTCCAAGATGGCCGCCACACAATCCCCCCTTCCGTCTCATGGCTTCAATTCTGTTGCCTAGAACGCCAGTTTACGTTCCCTCTATATTATTCTCTATCTCTATGGGTATAAATGCAACATAACCTTAAGAGAGTATTATAAATTGGCGGCTGTCAGATTCGTCGCTTTAGACATGCGTTACATACAATATTTTTTGCAACAACAACTTCAAAAGTTCATTTTTAAGCAAATAAAACAATTTAGATAAATATTAATTTATTAGTGACATTATAGCAAAGTAATCTATAAAGTACTATTTTTCTCACGTGTGTTTTAAAGTAAAACAAAACAGTATTACTTTATAGCATGGATAGAGATTCACGGCTTGACTTGATGTTCAAGCTACTTGACTTGACTTGAAATCAAGTCAAGTTCAAGCTAAGTAGTTAGTTTTCCAATATCAAGTCAAGTCAAGTATTTATTTGTCAAGTACTTGAAAAATAAAGTACTTTCTTCAAGCTACTTAATCTTTTTTTATCAGTTTTATGTATATCGATATCAATAAAATGATAATAAACCTTTGCAATAAACACTTTTATTTATAAAACTAGAATTATTATTAAAGAACAAAAATAAAATATTTCAAGTCCAGACCGGAACAAGTAACAAGTAATACCGTAAAATGTAACAACAACAAAATAATAGAAAAGATCTTGTTTTCTTTAAATTAACAACATTCGAAGCACTCTTTAATGTCATCATTCGCCATCCAAGATTTAAGGCACATGAGGCATCTAATGGATTTCTCGCTTAATCGATTTCGGGTTTTTGTAACCGTTAAAGCAGCCCTGGAAAACTGTCTTTCAATAGAAGCTGAAGATGCTGGCGTTGATAAGAAGTCTTTGGCCATTATGGCCAAGCCTGGAAAAACGCTTTCGTGCACTATGCACAACACATCACGATCACACACTGACTGAATGACCTTCTATTCACCGGCCCTACCCATTATATAAATACGCAACTGCGCGGTCGTTCCAGTCAGCTCGGAGCTCGGGGAACCCCGCATTTTGTTGAAACGCGGACGTGATCAAGCAATATCAAGTAGCTTGAAATTATTTTATATCAAGTCAATACCTATTTGAAATCAAGTCAAGTCAAGTATATAATTTGTCAAATGCTTGATTTTCAAGTCAAGTCAAGTTATTTGTTAAAATATCAAGCTACTTAACTTGATGAATCTCTAAGCATGGAGTGCATTGAAGTTTACATCAGAAGCTTCCATAAAGAATCATTTAACAAACGGTACACAGTCATCTAAAATTGTAGGTACTTTTGAAAGTGTTGCAAAAAACGTATTATGACTTTATAACTAACACATGTTTTTAATTATTTATAGATATAAGAACGTAGGTACCTATACTGATGATGCCCTTATAGGCGAAACGTTTATATAAAATTTTTATTGTGATACAAATTGGACATAAAAATGGTTGTTGATAAACATTTTAAATTTTTAAATTTCATTCGCCGTAACTGAAATCCAAGGTTTTCATATTTTCAATGCTCCAGACACTACTATAAATAGTTAAAGAAAATTGGCTGCATTTCCAAAAACCTTGCTTAATGTCACTAATAATTTATTGCTATTGAGGGGTTGTTACTTAAAAAAATAAACTGGTTTGTTCTACTCTTATGTCACGTAAAATTTGAAAATAAAAATCTTTCAGAACTTAAATTAGCTAGGGGTTTAAATATTGATCATTTTATACTACAAATTACAATCGATTTTTTTGAAAAGCATTCAATTTTGGCCGCCCCGTCTCTGCAAAAGAAAAATCTACTCATTGAGTGAAATACATTTCTTTAAACATTTGGTCTAAGCAATTATTAACATGTTAATAAACGCGATTCTTAAAAATAAAAAAAATGCTAAAGTAGTGTAGCGGGATAGCATTATCCTTTTGGTCCCATATTTGGTTAATAGAACATACATCGTTAATAAATATAAATTTTTGTGCGACAGAAAAGGTAAAGGTATTTTTGATAGCAAAAGCTTTCGTTACTTATCTTACTTTTGTTGGCAACCTACTAGTTAAACGAGCCTCGTTTGTACCGAACAATGAACAGAGATAATGCTATATTCATCGACTGTGCAATTTCTAGGAATGTTGCATTGTTGCATGGCAAAATTGTGGTGATTTCAGATAAATACTTTATGAATAAAATACTTATACAATATAACATGTACATAATGTGAATATACTTTTAAACTATGATCTTGAGTACCTATATCTATCCATAATTTGTGACCAAAAGACCAGTGCCGGATTTATATTTTTTATGAGTGTAGGCCACTTTATTTCCGCCGCCCCATGTACATACCTTTCTAAAATAATAATTTTCCATTTGTAGTAAAGGGGCCTCCTTTACTACAAATGGAAAATTATTATTTAAATAAACGAATGAAAGTTAAATAAACGAATGAATTAGTCATTAAGAAAGAGAGCGTAAAAAAGAAACAAGATTTACAATTTTTTACGGGCCTTTTTAATAGCAAAATCATCTATAATATCATCATAGTTTATGGTGTTCATTATCTCTGCTTCTATGTAGAGAAGAGCCAGAGAATTCATTTTTTCTTGAGACAATGAAGACCTTTGATAATTTTTCACGCGTTTTAAACAGGAAAAACTCCTTTCCCCTGAACAATTTGTAGCCGGAGTGGAAAGTGCAATGCGGAGAGCTATATCCAAGTTAGGGTACCTAAACATTAGACAGAGATTGATTCCTCAAAAACGTTGAGAGACTGAGTAGTGAGTTTGATCCAGGCTTCACTGTACACTCTGCAGTTTTATCAGAGGAAATGTGACTCTGAAAATGCACACATTCTTGAATCAAATCATCCTCTAAATCATTGCTATAATATTTCACGAGAGACTGGGCTTTTTCACTCACGCGATAATATAGGTTTCGATAGGAATAAGTTTCTTTCTATAGGGATTTATTGAAAGTTTAAAAACCATGAGAAAACCAGTGGACGTGTTTGACTTTTATCCTCTGAAATCAAGTGACCGTCCTCTGAAATCTGCCGCCCCTAGGACGCTGCCGCCCCTAGGCCGCGGCCTATTTATAAATCCAGGACTGCAAAAGACAAAACCCCTTATGTCGGTTTTTTCGTAATTTTTTCTACGTATCTACATATAGATTTTTTTCTTTCTCGTTTGTATAACATTTCATCTTTACATAATCACTGAATTTAAATAATGTGTTTCAAAACTGTTTGGTAACCTTTATCTGGGTGTATGGGTTACCTGGAGTTTATTTTTCACAGTAAAAAAAGATAGCACCGTCTCATACATCGAGGTACCTTTCTACGACACGACTCAAATGAAATTCATTGATTAATGCACATTTTAAATCTACGTAAACTCGAAACAGGCGTTTTCCGTTTTGCGAGTTTATTTAAGTTTTAAAATATGTATGATCAATGAATTTCATTTGCCTCAATACGACTTTCATAACGCTCTTCTAGTAGAAATTGGACTTCGATATATTATGTAATTGACAGCTTGCTATTGCTTTTCATTGCACGACAAATACCGACGATTGAGTTGGATGTGACTTGTGCGTTCGTCACCTATAACGACAATTTTGGTTATAAACTGTCGCAAGTAATAATAATAATAATAAGTTCTTTATTGATAGGTTTCCAAAAGAAACATAATAGCGTCAGAATAAAATTAGATATTACAGGTGATCTATACTATAGTGCAGTATTTTCACTGCAGACTTATTAGCAATTTTACATGCCTTGAGGCATGTGTAGCAAACTTGGGTGTGCACATTTTACTTTGCCAATTTTAATTACTCAACAATCCATGTATCCACATCAGATAATTCGTGTGATTTGAACTGTTCATCTGTATCATTACTAACAATATCATCAGTAAGCGATGTGCAACCACCTTCAAACCACATAGGATCAATTTTGTTATATAATGGTATACCTTTCATAACGTTTTATTATTCTATTTATTTTTGCAAGAAAGTTTAGTAATAGTATATTGTGCAACACGTATGCTAAATATTTATGTGTCAGACGCGATGTTTTCAGCACTCGTATTCGGCTCGCGATGCTCACTCGCCGCATAAAGATGTATTTAGCACACTAGTCACACAATATAGGTACTATTACAAAACTTTCATGTAAAGATAAATAGAATAACAAACAGTTTGAAAGGTATACCATTATAATAAAAAATGCAACGTTATAGCATATATCTCCTCTGCGTATGCACTGATTTTTCCCAAAAACAATTAGCTTAAGCAACGAATAATTTGTGGATGGAAAAGTCGAAAGCAGAACGTTTGACTTAGGAACATTGTTTGGACTAGTTAGGAGATAAACAAACTAAAAGTCCTTACCCCTCCGAGGTACGCCCGAGGGGGGGGGACAAAGAAGGTCGCGTTTTTTGGTTTTTTGCTTTTATCTCGAAAACGGTGCGTCGTACGAAATTTTGTTTTACTACATAATGAAAGCTGATAAAATTCTCTACAGCTTTAACTTTCACACTTTTTATCTATCTCCATTCTTTGCCTAGCTATGAGCTTCGAAAAACGGCCGATTTTCAAAAATGTGTAAAATCTTTGTAGCACATTGTAACAATACGAATTTGCCAAAATCATTTCTTATTGCTCATCCACACTATTAAAAACACCCACACACTATCAAAAAATAACAAGCTGGGAGTACCTCCACGCGTTGAAGGCGGAAACAGTTTACTTTTAAACTGGATAAAACTCCCAATAATATCAATGATAAAATTCTCGACCAATTCTTCAGACAATGTATTAACAAAAAATTACAACAAATAGGTAATTCAAATAATTGACGTTTCGATCCGGATTTTGATCTTCTTCAGAATCGAGCTTCTACACGCCTTCACGGGATGCGACACCACTTCTGCTGCAGTTTGGAGAGGCAAAGTTGGTTTCTGTAAAGTGTACTTAAAAAATCCTGAGATCCGTCAAGCCGCAGAGGTGTTCTCGAACCCCTCTTCATCGCATGCTGACATAAGAGAAAATGGAAACTTATGCTTTTAAGGTGGTATGGAGCGAAACAGAAGAAAACTTCTCTTAATAACTATCGCTACCAGCGTTTTCTGCAGTCAGTGTCAAACGTCAAACCAGACATTTCCTCCCTTCCACCAACTGAGGGAGCAGCGATGGAGCACTCTTTCCGTACTTACCATCAGGTCCAGACTTGGCTTGGACAATACCTTTCCCCTGAACTATGGAGATGGAGACGGAATGAAAGCAACCTCTTGGTTCCTGTTCAAACCAAAGAACCAGCTGCACCGGAAGAAATACTGAAGCTGATATTTTGCCGGTGCACCACTGATTGTAGTAGTGCTAGATGTGGGTGTAGGAAGACTTCCATGCTGTGCTCTACCATTTGCCACAATAGCAACGGAAGTTGCACAAATAGTATTATCATGTTGGAGGACAACGACGATGACGACGACGGTGGGGATGATGTAGCAGAAGTAGTAGCCTGCGTTCCATCATCTGATAACGATTCGACAGATGAGGAGAAAGAAGGAGAGGCAAACGCTGAGGAACCACAACCAGACCCGTCACGCCCAAAGAGGCGGCGAATTAAATAATTCATTAGTGTATTTGCCATATGGCACATACACTATTGGCGTCGGTCGGATGGCGGGACCTAGGGGTCGGACCAAAATTTCTCGACGTTTCATAGCCTCCTGAACACTTTGGCACCATTTTTGGAAATGTCTGTTTATATATGTATATATATAGATATATATATTTATATATTTGAATATATATACAGGGTGTCCAAGACTTGCGTTGTCGGCCGATATATTGATTTTGGGTGAAGATAGAAAAGAAGTTTAATTACAAAAGTTGTATAATTTTTAATGATGTATAACCTAAAAATATTTTCAATTATACAGCCTGTCCCATTTAAGCGTGGCAGATCAAAGTTATGTTTTTTTTAACCTAGCACCCTGTTTTTATTTGTTTTTTCAATTCTACATCTAAATGTGAATAGAAATTATAAGGGATGCCATGCTCGAAAATTCAGTAATTTTTGAGTTATTCAAGTTTTTTAGAAATTTTTGACACGTGCAGACCTTTACCTAAAATTCGACATAGCCAAAACAAAAACCTTTATCAAACTGAAATTTTGAGGATCACTAAATAATAGACGGACAAATCAATGTCTGTCCTAAAAACATGAATTTATTATACAGGGTGTTCAAAATAATGTACTTCTTTTACCTCACTTCAATCACGTGTAACTTTTGTTTGTTAAATACAACGAGGTTATTTTTTTGCTGGAATTGTATTCTTTAGGATATTTACTAACACTTTTATTAAGGGTTGTCCATACCTAAACCTAATATTTTCATATAAAAATGTTTGGTTTAAGTATGGACAACCCTTAATAAAAGTGTTCGTAAATATCCTAAAGAATACAATTCCAGCAAAAAAATAACCTCATTGTATTTAACAATCAAAAGTTACACGTGATTGAAGTTAGGTAAAAGAAGTACATTATTTTGAACACCCTGTATAATAAATTCATTTTTTTAGGACAGACATTGATTTGTCCATCCATTATCTAGTGATCCTCAAAATTTCAGTTTGATAAAGGTTTCTGTTTTGGCTATGTCGAATTTTAGGTAAAGGTCTGCACGTGTCAAAAATTTCTAAAAAACTTGAATAACTCAAAAATTACTGAATTTTCGAGCATGGCTTCTCTTACAATTTCTATTCACATTTAGGTGCAAAATTGAAAAAACAAATAAAAACAGGGTGCTAGGTTAAAAAAAACATAACTTTGATCTGCCACGCTTAAATGGGACAGGCTGTATAATTGAAAATATTTTTAGGTTATACACCATTAAAAATTATAAAACTTTTGCATTTAAACTTCTTTTCTATCTCCACCCAAAATCAATATATCGGCCGACAACGCAAGTCTTGGACACCCTGTATATATATGCGGGCTATAACTTTCGAAAGAGTTAATTGATTTTGACGAAATTTGGTAGGCACGTTTAAATCCATCACCGCACGAAGCCTATTTAAAATGGGCCCAATCGGACCATTTTAAGGGTGGTTTTTAGGGGTTGAAAAATGTTTTTGGGCCCAAAAATGCCGAAAAAATTCTCAGAATCATTTCAAAATTGAAATTTAACCCTTTAGTAACGATTAAAATGTACTGCTAAAATTTTAATAAAATCGGCACGACAGGACCGGACAAATTTTATGAAAACACTAGTTTGCGGATAGTGCTTTACTTACTGAAGGGTGTATTTAATTTGGTACCGAGTTTGCATTGATAAAAATATTGAAATTAAGAAAAAAAATATTAATTTAAGGGATGTATTAAGGGGTTAAATTTTTTATTTTGTCCAAAAACAAACATAATAAAGCCACAATGCCAGTATTAGCAAATACACTATATTGTCGGCAGGGTTTTGGCACTGCGACCCGAGTTTTTTTTTAATAAGGTGGATGAGCAATAAGAAATGATTTTGGCAAATTCGTATTGTTACAATGTGCTACAGAGAATTTAACACATTTTTGAAAATCGGCCGTTTTTCGAAGCTCATAGCTAGGCAAAGAATGGAGATAGATAAAAAGTGTGAAAGTTAAAGCTGTAGAGAATTTTATCAGCTTTCATTATGTAGTACCGCAAAATTTCGTACGACGCACCGTTTTCGAGATAAAAGCAAAAAACAAAAAAACGGGGCCTTCTTTGTGCCCCCCCCCCTCGGGCGTACTTCTGAGGGGTAAGGCCTTTTAGTATGTTTATCTCCTAACTAGTCCCAACAAAGTTCCTAAGTCAAACTTTCTGGTTTCGACTTTTCCATCCACGTTCCCCTTGTGAGCACTCATTGACTAAACTAAATAGAGTTTTTCCTTTTTGCATGTCAAACATCCTACCAAAATTCTGTTGCGATCCGCTCAACAGTTTGGCCTGTATCATGCTCACAGACAAACGGACTCTTTCCAAAAATATGTTTTTTGAACTCCGGTGACTTCGAAACGAAAAAATATTATAAAATTGCGAAAAGTGAATTTTAACCCAAATTAGTACCATTCTTCACTTTAGTTCAGTCAACGAAGACTCGAAATTGGCAAATAAATGCAATAAATCGTATAGTCTGGATTATTATTTTAAGTGACAGGGTATAACATACTAAAAGTCCCCAGCCGGGGATGCGAGCTTTGGGCGGGAGGTGGGTGAAAAGGTCCCATTTTTTGGTTTTTCGTAAATATCTCGAAAACTAAGCGTCCCAGAAAAAAAACTCTACATAAATAATCAAGCTGATCGAATTTCCTACAAAATGGTATATTAATTTTTTTTAGGAGCAATACAAAGGGAGAGGTGGGGGGTGGAAAAGTCAAAAATTAATGTTTATTGCCCATTTTACCTATAATAATAATAATATAATAATAATAAATTTTATTAATTCATAAAAACTGAACCTAAGGGGTCCAACCTTGCACTTTTTCCTGCTGGGGTGAAACTTGGCACGATTCAAGTACATACCTATAGGTAACATTTAAGAAGTGATACCCCCCGGCCGGACGTGCAGGAGCTGGTTGCCTACTGTTCAGGGGCAAATTATTGCAACAGTCTATATCTCTGGAAGAAATCGTCCGAGAACAAAAATGAGGATACCGTTGGACTCGGCAGATATAGGGCAACCTTTTTGGACCAGAATTTTTTTCTATCCCCACCCTTGGACTCAGGAGACGTTTTTGGGTCGGTATATGCAGAGAAAAAACCACTGAAGATAGAAACGTGAAATTTGGTACAAGAGGTTTCTTTTGTGACAAAAATAGCCACTAAGAAAGGATTTTTCGAAAAGGGGGCGTAGAGTCATTTGGCAAAATCTCACGTCTCGTTAAGGTGAGAGGTATTTGTATTGCTCCTAAAAAAAAATTAAAATACCATTTTGTAGGAAATTTAATCAGCTTCATTATTTATGAAAAGTTTTTCTTTCTAGGACGCTTAGTTTTCGAGATATTTACGAAAAACCAAAAAATGAGACCTTTTCACCCCCCTCCCGCCCAAAGCTTGCATCCCCCGGCTGGGGACATTTAGTATGTTATACCTGGGGGTCACCCCTACCACTTAAAATAATAACCCAGACTACACGATTTATTGCATTTATTTTTGCTTTGTTGACTGGGCTACTTGTGGAGTTGGAATGGTAATATTTACTGAACACTAAACCCACCTACTATAATATCCAATACAATTTAGTATAATCATTAATGATACTTTTTGTTGTGACTACGTCTTACAACTCAGACCCTGATGTTCAGAAAGTTAGCGTCACGAAATTTTGCTCTCGAGTCCCTGGCAATTACTCGTAGAGATTGTGCAGTAGGTATGTTAAATGTTAACACACGATAGTGTAAGTGGGTCTTTGGGATTATGCCTCACGCAAAAGCTTGTCGTTCGGACGTCATTAGGCAGACGTTGTCATGCCCAAAACACCCGCGGCCATGTAGAAGACACAGCCTACTCCGTTTTTTCAAAAGAAAGTTATGTCCCCCCCCCCCATAAACTGAACATCCTGTAAATAAGAAGTTATTTTTAGGCGATGAAGCATTATAACTTCTTAGGAAATAACTGTTGTATAAGATTTTTTCCTTACAGCTACAGACGTATCCCAAATAGTTGCCTTCACCTGTATACTATACTTTATGATACTGAATGCAGTGTTAGTTGTAAATTGATTGCGGACGGTAGTAGTGTGTATAGGGTTAGCCCGATAGTCAAGTCAACAAAACTATACACTCAACGGTGCAGTATAAGCCGCAGTTGCAGTGCAACGGTCATGAGGTGTCCGTGAAATGAAGAGCGGTTAGTTGCAGTCACGATCCCACTAACATCTGTGAAATGGACTCCGGCTGCATTATCTGCAAAACTGTGTTAATGCTGCAGCCTACTGCATTACTACATATACACGCATTCAAACTGACTTTGTTTGACGTGTGTGTGTGTGAGTGTGTGTGTGTGTGTGTGTGTGTGAAAAATAGAGACAACATGGCGGTTTTATTTCTACTTGTCGTTAACCGTAATCGGCAAATAAAGTGTCCTGGGTTATTCTTTTAAAGATTTAGCAAACATTATAGCTTCATAAGTTACAATTTAGATTTATACGTTTTTTATAGAAGCTGTATAAATTTAGTAGAACTGTATAATCTGAAATTAATTTTTTTTATAATACTGATTTATAATAGCTTATAAAATACTATAATGCTTCAAACAAGACCTTTATATAGGAATTATGAAATTTATTTTTATAATATCACTTTATAATAGCTTATAAAATACTCTATTGTTTCAGGCAAGACCTTTAAAAAATTGTAAAAATTATTTTATAAGATAATTTTATAGCCGCTTATAAAGGTATTACAAAGCTTGACACCAGACCTTTATAAAATTCTACAAATTATTTGATAAGGACATTTTATAGCAGTTTATAAAGCTATTACAAAGCTTGACGCCAGAGTTTTATAAACTTGCACAAATTATTTTACAAGGAAACTGTTTATTACCGTATAAATCTGTTATAATGCTTCATAATTTTATAAGAGGAAAGACCAAACTTTAATAAAAATGTAAAATAAATTCATTTGAAATGTCAAGAAAACAGACAAACCGAATACAAGAATAATTTCTGAAAGTGTAAAAAATTTTCTGGAATGATCAGATTATAATAACCGTTTTCTTTCATAATTTCAAGATGGAATGTCCTAAAGAATATGTAAAAATTTTGATTTTAAAATTAAGAAAAGAAAAAGAATCTATAATATATTATAGGTAAACTGGTAAACGTTTTGTGTGTTTTAGAAAAAGCAGATTTGATTCCTTCCACCGTTGTTCTTACCATGCCAGATAATAAATCCATGGAGCATGAGTTGAAATATGCTTATAACGTCATGAGCGCTAAGAAATTCAAAATCACAGCCCATATTGTCGCACAGAATAAGAAACGTGTTTTAGTAGTACAGCGTGCTTTTATAAAACTATATAGCTTTAAGCTTGAAATGGTCCAATGATATTCATAAAAGTCAAATTATTGTTATAAATGCTCTTCGTTATTTATCAACGGAAAAAAACCTTTTTTATTAAAGAACAACGTGCTTCAAACACCTGTGGAATATGTACGACCGAATCAAGAGAAAAACACAAATGAAATGAAATGTCAAGCCTTATATTTTTATAATAGGTGAGTAACAGCACTCACTTCAAACACATAACACTATATTTTTATAACAGCTAAGTAACAGCAATGACATCACACACGCCAAGCACTATATTTTATAACAGCTTTATACAAGCATGGCGTTGTTTCACATATACCTACCATTTCTTTTCATTTATATAGAAGCCGTCCTAATTGAAAAACAGGAAAAAAATTAAGAAAACGGAAAATTCGCTCTTGGAATCCTTAAAACTTTAGATTTACAGACTAAGTAACGATTTTATATATTTTTATTAAACTTATTAATTTTTGTATAATTCATTAAAAACATGTCTCGCATGGTGTGGACTTTGTAAAGCGATACGCTATACAGTGCTCACGGCGAGGTTTTTATTTTTTTTTTTTGATTCAATTACTTTTATTTTACTTGCCATTTTATGCACCTTGTTACTATAGGTACCACCAAAGCGTGATAGAAAGAGATAGAAACAACATCTATATTCTCTCTGTCTCTATCTTTTGCATCCTCACTTTTTTGGGTGGTTTCCCTACTTTAGTTATAGACCGAGAGCCGGGCGTAAATATGTAAACCAATTTCTGACAGGATGAAATTTTCAGGGAAGGTAGTATTTATTATGACAAAAAAAAGCGCTAGGGTTGCCTAGTCAAATCCTGATGCCACGACCGGGAAAAGCCACTTCCGGTGCAAAATGTCAATTTATATATGTATGTATATATTGTCACAGTTCTAAATTACAAATTAGCCCTTAGTTCAACATGGTAACCATGGTTTTGAAGAAAATGACATTTCGAAAATTATTAATTGTTAATAACTCCTCAAAATTGGATAAAATTTGATATTAAATCCTGTATTATGAAAAAAAAAATTATAAATTTTGTAAAGTAATATCAGTACATCTAAAAATTTAAATTTATTTTGGTTATAAAACATTTATTAAGTATCTGATATTACGATTCCCTTTAAGTTGGTTATCTGTATGCACCGCACGAAAGTGAAGGTGCCCTCAGTATTTTTTTATTTAAATTTGACTTGAATGTCAAAAAATCTGTTTATATTTTTCCGTTGCCAAGAAATTTCATTGTTTGACAATGAACGTGGATTAATGTTTTTTTTAAATCCCTTCAAGACATTCACACTCACTGAACTTCTTATAAATAAAAACTTATCACTGGGGAAACACAGTCGTTAACCAGCGAGCCAGATCTAATAATAATTGAGCAGAACCAAAAAATAAAAGCTAAAATAATAGTATGATAATATGTATAAGACTATAATATAGGAAAAATGTCAGAAGTACGTAGTACAACATGACAATATACAGCCTTCTAAACTCCCCTCCAATGGGTGGCGCTTTCTTCATTATTGAAACGTTAGAATATTCCATTGATTTAAGGGTACGCTATCGAACCTTCTAGAAGCACTAGAATATTTCAGCTGACGCGCTTCGATTCGTTACATAATATTTGCTGGGCAGATGGTGTCTGTTCATGTTATGATACTGGCCTATATAAAACTGTGGCGCGCAAATATTTTTTCATTATTAAAAAAAAAAAACGATGCATTCTTATGGATTTTTTTTTCTTACTGAAAAATTATTAATGTGACATTTTTGAGAATCTAACCTATGTTAAAAATTCAATTTCCAACAAAAAATATCTCGCAATCGATGATGTAAATTATTTTCTAATTTAACTACTAATTTAACTAGGTACCTTATTCTGTCTCTTGTATAAATATGTTTATATTATTATTGTGATAAATATTTTTATAGCATGTTAATGTAAGTATACTTAGAATGAGTACTTAAATAATAATTTTTTGGACACATTTTTGCAGAGTTTAATGTATAATAAATTATACTGAAATTCATGTTGATCACTCACGTATGTAATATAATAAATGAAAAAACCGGTCTATTTGTAGGTCAGAATTGTCCAGTCTTTATTATGGCAGCGTTTTAGCAACCATTTTGTTGCCTTTTTTAGGCTTAAAATTACATTAATCCATTAATGTAATTTTAGGCCTGAAAAAGGCAAAAAATAGTTACGCTGCCATAATAAAGATTGACAATTATGACTCACAAATCAACCGACCTTTTCATTTATTATAGTAAATTATATTTTGTTTCTATATTTTCATTATAGTTATTTTGGTTTAATATTAGCTTAGTTAACTTTATAATAAATAACTTTTTATATACCTGCGTTTATTTAAAATTAATAAACTAATGTCGAGCGTCTATAATTCACAATTCATTCATTCATTCAATAAACTAATGTTCATGAACTACAATGATTTTTGTTAAAAGTTAATACATAATATTTCTAATTCTAATAATTTTGCTTTAGTTAAACTTTAAGAAAAAATATTAATCGAGGTTCAGTAAAGTCAAATGCTTCAATTTTTAGCGTCAAACAAAATTTAAAATCACAAACAAAAATCAACCTTTTTCTCTTTTCGAACCAAACCCAAAAACCACCTTTTTTAAATCTTTTCCCCCGCCGTCAACGATCCTCTTATTCACAGGTTTCTACAACCTTCAAGTACTTGATAATAATTTAAGTAAGAGATGCACGTTGAATTGCGTTGAAATAAAAAATAAAAAATTGCTACCCTAAAATATATAAATGTTTTGGGAAATTGTCAAAACCAGGTTCAGGCAATTCCTGCGTCTTTCTACGAACATGAGCTAGAAACCAAATACATTGAAAACATAAAGTTATACATAATTAGACATGCGTACGGACATAAGGCCAATAACTTATTTCAGAACGATTACAATA
This sequence comes from Mongoloraphidia duomilia, assembly GCA_039654895.1. Lineage (NCBI taxonomy): Eukaryota > Metazoa > Arthropoda > Insecta > Raphidioptera > Raphidiidae > Mongoloraphidia > Mongoloraphidia duomilia. The sequence continues at coordinate 44,213,507 of CM077516.1, read as the reverse complement.
TATACATACACATATATACATATCTAAATTTGACAGTTTCAAAAATGTCAAAAAAACAAATATAAATTATAAGTTTCCAATGTATTAATCCAAATTTTCTTAGGCAACCTTATGTATTTGAATACAGCTCTTCGAGCTCTACAATATGGCATTAATTGCATGCTGTCATATCATGAGGAAAAAGAATTATGAGCTAATTAAGTATGCTTATTTTGCACCGGAAGTGGACCCCTTCCGGCCGTTGCATCAGGATTTGACGAGGCAACCCTAGCGCTTTTTCTTTGTCATAATAAATACTACCTTCTGAAAGTTCCACAAAAAATGTATTATTGATTATTTTTGTGTAAAATAAACACACAATAATTCCAAAAATCATAATTCACGCGACCCAATATCTACATCAACTGTGTATGGATGCGGCTTTGAATGTATCATGTACATGAATTTATAATTTAAATAAAATATATTTCAATAACAATTGCATTTAAAATTACAGATAAATCGGAATTGTAGGTACTTTGGAAATATACAAGAATCAGAAAAAGAATATGGTGGACTTACAACTACAAAAAAAAATTAAATATATGCTTTGAAAATAATAAAATACTATACCTAAACAGAAAAAAAATTATGGTGCTTCAAAATCCTTGCGAATTGTACTTTTTTTTTCAGTTACAAAGCTATTTAACGCTTTATAATGCACTTATTCCCTATTTATAACTTTTTTATAATATTTTTATTGACTCTTTATAAAGTGTTCCTAACAACTGTTAAATTTTTTATAAACACTTTATTGTGTATGAGGCAACTTCCTACCTATTTTATAACCGTATTATAATGCATTTTTAGTGTATTTCCATATGGCACATACACTATTGGCGTCGGTCGGATGGCGGGACCTAGGGGTCGGACCAAAATTTCTCGACGTTTCATAGCCTCCTGAACACTTTGGCACCATTTTTGGAAATGTCTGTTTATACTGTATATATATAAATATAAATATATATACAGTGTGTCCCACCGTAACTGAGACATAGCATTTTAACATGGTGTTACGATAATTTGTTAATATTTGCTCCCCGTTAACTGTTTTTGTTATTTTTATTTTACGATCTGGTTCTAAATGTCCCCAGTAATGATGTTGTAGACTTATTTTTATTTAAATGTCTTTAAAAATTAATAAAATCACATTTTTAAAAAATAAATCACAATCTTTGCTTTGTATACCAGTTTAATGATCAACTGCTCTATGCAGCTGATAGCTTAGTTGGCTAGTGCGTTGAATAATATCACTAACCTTCACGCCAAGCCCGGGTTCGAATCCCGACGAGAACTCATAATTAATTTTTTTTTTAATAATGAAAATACATTGGAAAACAATTAATAATGCTTATTATTTACAAATAAAAGTTTAGCGAATTTATTAATTATTTTCATTAAAACTAACACGTACAATTCTGTTTTAATGGAAATAATTAATAAAATCGCTAAACTTTTATTTGTAAATAATAAGCATTATTAATTGTTCTCCAATGTATTTTCATTATTAAAAAAAAAGAAAATTAATTATGAGCTCTCGTCGGGATTCGAACCGGGCTTGGCGTGAAGGTTAGTGATATTAGTCAACGCACTAGCCAACTAAGCTATCAGCGGCATTGAGCAGTTCACCATTAAACTGGTATACAAAGCAAAGATTGTGATTTATTTTTTAAAAATGTGATTTTATTAATTTTTAAAGACATTTAAATAAAAATAAGTCTACAACATCATTACTGGGGACATTTAGAACCAGATCGTAAAATAAAAATAACAAAAACAGTTAACGGGGAGCAAATATTAACAAATTATCGTAACACCATGTTAAAATGCTATGTCTCAGTTACGGTGGGACACACTGTATATATTTGGATATATATACATATATATATGTGTGTGTGTGTGTGTGTGTGCGGGCAATAACTTTCGAAAGAGTTAATTGATTTTGACGACATTTGGTAGGCACGTTGAAATCCATCACCGCACGAAGCCTATTTAAAATGGGCCCAATCGGACCATTTTAAGGGTGGTTTTTAGGGGTTGAAAAATGTTTTTGGGCCCAAAAATGCCGAAAAAATTCTCAGAATCGTTTCAAAATTGAAATTTAACCCTTTAGTAACGATTAAAATGTACTGCTAAAATTTTAATAAAATCGGCCCGACAGGACCGGACTTACAAATTTTATGAAAACACTAGTTTGCGGATAGTGCTTTACTTACTAAAGGGTGTATTTAATTTGGTACCGAGGTTGCATTGATAAAAATATGGAATTAAGAAAAAAAATATTATTTTAAGGGATGTATTAAGGGGTTAAATTTTTTATTTTGTCCAAAAACAAACATAATAAAGCCACAATGCCAGTATTAGCAAATACACTATATTGTCGGCAGGGTTTTGGCACTGCGACCCGAGTTATTAGTGATTTTATGGTAGCTTTGTAAACGATTTCTAAAGTGTTTATAACAGCATGCAGTGCTATTACTCAGCTGCTTTTAAACTCATATCCAGCTAACGCATGACTGTTTAAGCTTTATAATTTACGCCCTTTAGACGGGTAACGTCTTTATAATGAACTTTTAAGCGCTTATAAAAATAGATTTATAAAGATTTATATTTTCATAAGCGATTTCGAGCTATTATAAAGCTTCAAATTATATGCTGGGATATGTGCCGTGTAGAGAAAAGTATGTCCTACAATATTCATCATGAAACTTTTTTTGTCAAACCAGCCGTTTATGGGATGCTCGCAACAATAGAGCGAAAAACACTAATTTTTTGCTGTGCAAAAATAATTTTCATTGACTTTGAGCCTCAGTTGTAGGCCCACCTTTCCACTTTCGCGGCAGAATGCCGCGAAAGTGGAAAGGTTCAGGTTAGAATCCTGACTGTGACTATAATAATAATAATAATAATAATAAATAAATTTATTCCAAAATAAACACAATACACAATTTTTTTTTATACAAAATTCTTAGGAATTTAATCTACCCAACTTGGCAATGCCAGTGCTTGGGTAGGGTTTACTAGTTAACATAATAAATTTAATTTTGTAGTGTGTAGTGCAGACTATTATTCTGTGTGTATGTGTGTGTGCGCGTGAGTGCGTGTGTGTGCGTGCGTTAGTGTGTGTTTGTACAAACGGGAGCGCGTGCATGCATGTGTGTGGGTGTCTATTGTGTTTTAAGGTGTGTATGCGTACGTTTTGTGGGTGTGTGTGCGTATGAATCCTTCGACGGATGATAAATAAAGGTAAAAACTAAAATAATAATAATAATAAGTAAATAAAGAAGCAAACAATTGAATGATTAGTCTGAAGCAAGGATCGTTCACCTTATTCTCAGATGAGAATATGGTAAGCGCTCCTTGCCTCATCGGTGACCAGCCATCTGATTAGTTGTTTGTTGAATTTTTTTATATTTTGGATAGATTTTATTTCAATGGGAATTTGGTTGTATATTTTTGGTAAAATGATTTTTTCCGATATGTTTGGAATCAATTATACAGTGTGTCTACAGACTCATCCTCAACATGGGGATCTCCGTTGTTATGGGAGATAGAGATTTGGTTTAATGAGACAAAATGTGAAGAATCTCCAGTACTACTACCCTGCATAGTCAAACTTTCCATATTTTGCTTGGTTCGCGACCGACAGTTGAAAAACGAGATTTACTCATTTTCGTTTTTTGTTTATAACTCGCTTATTAAATAAATTAGAAAAAAAATATTTTCACTTTCTTAAGGCCCTTTTTTATGAGGATTCCAAATTTCTTTTCATATTTTTATTTACTTTTATAGTTTAAGAGATACTTGTATTAACTTTGTTTTTTTAAATACACGTCAAAGATGGCCATGACACCATTCGAAAGAGATTTTTTAACTTCCCATTGGAAGTTATTGTAATGGGTCCGAAAATCGAAAACAAAAAGGAAAAAAAAATTTTATGTTTCAAGGTCACTACACTATTTTTACACTACTTTTAGAAAGATGTCTGTGTGTGTGTGTGTGTACGTATGTACGTACGTACGTATGTATGTGTCCATTTCTTTCTAAGACGAAATCTCGAGAACGAAAAATGATATCGACTACGTTGGGGTGCCAATCGACGCGTATTAACGTATATATGATCTGAAAGGAATTTTTTTAAAATCGGTTCAGCCGTTCTTTTTTCTTAACCAAATAACCTCCAAAAAAGTAGATTTTACACAATATCTCGCGAATAAAAAATTATATCGACTTCGTAAGGGTGTCAATCGAGGCGTGTTAACGTCATTTTGATTCGACATAAATTTTATAAAAATCGGTTCAGCCGTTTTTTTTTTTTTTTTATTTTTAATTATTGATGTTTTAATGATTAAAATGATTACTTTTCTGTGTAATATCTAATTTAATTATTATTATTAAATATTTATCAAACTGGGAAGTTCGTCGTGTGGACCTCAAGGGTCGCACTTTAGTCCTAATAAACGACCCACCTCACGGCTTGTTTTCTCTTTAATTTGATATGAGGGTTGATGGATTTATTTTCAAAAATAACAGAGTTATACGTAAAACACTGATTTTTAATAGTAGGCTATGCTAAATTAATTGATAAAACAACAGAAGGCTTAGCAAACAGTTGAAATTCGCATTGGCTTAGTAAACGGCTGTTTTGTTTTAGCTGTCAAAGTGTAGTTTGTTGCTAATTTGTCAGTTTACTAAGTGATTTATTAAATTTACTTTTGTTATCATGAAACCATTTTGTAACAATGAAAAATAAGCGATTTTCAACAATTGATCGTAAAACAGTAGTTTTGTCTTCTTCACTTATTCGCGTTGACTTAGAATTAGTAAACGGCTTTTTAAATGATCCATAGTTTATTAAATTTACTCGTAAGTCGTAAGTTTCTGTAAATAGACGAATGATGTTGTCTTCGTTCTGGATACTGATCGAAGTACATTTTTGCAGCTCTGGTCGAATTTTTGTGACATAGAATATAACAAGATAACATATCAAATTTTTCATTGTTACAAAATGGTTCCATGATAACAAAAGTAAATTTAACAAGCCGTGAGGTGGGTCGTTTATTAGTACTAAAGTGCGACCCTTGAGGTCCACACGACGAACTTCCCAGTTTGATAAATATTTAATAATAATAATTAAATTAGATATTACACAGAAAAGTAATCATTTTAATCATTAAAACATATTATTATTATTTATTTTTAACAATAAATAAAAAAAAAAAAAACGGCTGAACCGATTTTTATAAAATTTATGTCGGATCAAAATGACGTTAACACGCCTCGATTGACACCCTTACGAAGTCGATATAATTTTTTATTCGCGAGATATTGTGTAAAATCTACTTTTTTGGAGGTTATTTGGTTAAGAAAAAAGAACGGCTGAACCGATTTTGAAAAAATTTCTTTCAGATCATATTTACGTTAATACGCGTCGATTGGCACCCTAACGTAGTCGATATCATTTTTCTTTCTCGAGATTTCGTCTTAGAAAGAAATGGACACATACATACGTACGTACGTACGTACGTACATACGTACACACACACACACACATACACAGACATATTTCTAAAAGTAGTGTAAAAATAGTGTAGTGACCTTGAAAGATAAAATTTTTTTTTCCTTTTTGATTTCGATTTTCGGACCAATTACAATAACTTCCAATGGGAAGTTAATAAATCACTTAGTAAACTGACAAATTAGCAACAAACTACACTTTGACATCTAAAACAAAACAGCCGTTTACTAAGCCAATGCGAATTTCAACTGTTTGCTAAGCCTTCTGTTGTTTTATCAATTAATTTAACATAGCCTACTATTAAAAATCAGTGTTTTACGTATAACTCTGTTATTTTTGAAAATAAATCCATCAACCCTCATATCAAATTAAAGAGAAAAAAAATCTCTTTCGAATGGTGTCATGGCCATCTTTGACGTGTATTTAAAAAAACAAAGTTAATGCAAGTATCTCTAAAACTATAAAAGTAAATAAAAATATGAAAAGAAATTTGGAATCCTCATAAAAAAGGGCCTTAAGAAAGTGAAAATATTTTTTTTCTAACTTACTTAATAAGCGAGTTATAAACAAAAAACGAAAATGGGTAAATCTCGTTTTTCAACTGTCGGTCGCGAACCAAGCAAAATATGGAAAGTTTGACTACGCAGGGTAGTAGTACTGGAGATTCTGCACATTTTGTCTCATTTAACCAAATCTCTATCTCCCATAACAACGGAGATCCCATGTTGAGGATGAGTCTGTGGACACACTGTATAATTGGCTGCTTTCCAACAAACATTTTCAAATGCATATCAGCCGTATAAATCTATTAATTTATAATAATTTGTACCTTTAATTTTAAGTTGAACTTTAAGCTAACGATTAAGAATAATGTTATCAATCAGTAGTTCTCTAGCTATAAGCAACCAAACATACAAACCGACAGCAGTTAAACAGATAGACCGACAATTTTTTTTCGAAAATACGATATTTCTACATGACATTCATTATAAAGACTATTCGTAAAGGAATTTTGTAAAAAAATTACAGGATTTGAGAGATCGCGAAGAAAGTGTGGCTACTAATTATAGTAGAGTGCGTTATATCATATGCGAATGCATAGTCATAGTTTCTCCGAGCTCTCTCAACGCCTGTAATTTTTTTTACAAAATTCCTTGAATTCATTTTTTGCAGATTTGTAGAGAATATCAATTCTGATTTTAACAGTAAGCCATTATTTGACATTTGCACTGAGAGTTCCATGAGATATTAATTGTTAAGATAAACCTCAGCTACTTCGCTCGTTCCTATAACATCTCGGAAGATGTAGGCTTTTAAGTTTTAAACTATGAAAGAATTTTAATTCAGTTGAGCAGATCTCGATTTATTAGTGTACAGATAGACAGACGTAATTATATACTATATAACCTATGACACTCAGGAAAAGTAGGCTTTTAAAATCAAATAATATTTTCACAACGCCGCTATTGAAAATTCGGTTTTTGGTACCAGTATAGCGGGTTTAAACTGCGAGTTTCAACCCTGGAGTTGAAAGTTTTCAGTTGTCGGTATTCTCTGTTTTTAACGTTGTTAAGAGGGAGATAGAGCGATTGAGTCGCGCCAACTTCATTCCGCAAATAATATTCGAAAACATCAAAATGACAGACATAAGCGGCAAACCTACATAAATTTCACATAGATCTGACAGATCAAATATTTTTGCGGCTTTTTGCGCGCCCAAATTGCAGTTACCTCAAATCGAATTGTCAATAGAATTGTTGTGAAAAATAATATGCAATTACTCGGAACGAAACATAGCGTTTGCAACGCGTGTGATTGCTGCCCGAGGTACGAGGACAGCAAACTTCACACTGGTTGCAAACACTATGTTTCGACCCTTGTAATCCAATATACTATTAAATCGGTTCAGTACTTTCTAATATTAGCGCGAAAAAACATTCAATCTTTATAATATCATAAAATATATCAAAATAGAAAACAACATAATATTGTAGACTAGCGGTCCCGTCCGGCTTCGCCCGGGTGCTGAGAAAGCCCGGGTGCAAAATACTACCCACTCGCTTCGCTCGTTCGCTATATATATAAACCTTCCGTCAAAGAAAGAATATAACAAAAATAAAAATATATAAATAAATATCATGTAGAATTTAGAAAAAAAGCCAAAAAATCTACGATGCCATCAGTTTCCGAACCCGCGTCTCTGTGCATAGAGCGCTACGATGTAATCTCTGCACTACGAGTGGAACTGTTGAGAACCGTCGTTTACGGTCGGGTTACGAATTTAATCAATTAATTATTATTATTTATTAATTATGCTATATAATATATAAACCTTCCGTGAAAAATTATCTAACTGATGGTGAAAACCGCATCAAAATCCGTTGCGTAGTTTAGGAGGAGCTAGCGGTTAAACAGACAGACAGACAGACGCGGAAAACGATTTCAATTTATACTATGTAGAGAAGAGATAACAATAAAAATATACTTACCCAACACAACGTTATCATGATTACTTACCTTAATTCTTACTGCTTCAATACAAAATAACACTCCTTTTTTGATAGTCGGGTAAAAAATAATTATCTGGGATTTTGAAAATTGCGAGCAAATAGTGACTGTTTGCGGGAGATAGCTAAGATAGGAAAAAAATGGATCGATAAAATTGATATTCGATATTTATGCTTAAAAATGGCTCTATAGTGTAGAAATGAGTTCGGATCGATAAAATTTGATCCGAATCTAACTTTTTTTTACTCTACTACCACGCTAATCAAGTCGTATGTAGGTATACAGTGTGTCCACAGACTCATCCTCAACATGGGGATCTCCGTTGTTATGGGAGATAGAGATTTGGTTAAATGAGACAAAATGTGCAGAATCTCCAGTACTACTACCCTGCGTAGTCAAACTTTCCATATTTTGCTTGGTTCGCGACCGACAGTTGAAAAACGAGATTTACCCATTTTCGTTTTTTGTTTATAACTCGCTTATTAAGTAAGTTAGAAAAAAAATATTTCCACTTTCTTAAGGCCCTTTTTTATGAAGATTTCAAATCTCTTTTCATATTTTTATTTACTCTTATAGTTTTAGAGATACTTGTATTAACTTTGTTTTTTTAAATACACGTCAAAGATGGCCATGACACCATTCGAAAGAGATTTTTTTTCTCTTTAATTTGATATGAGGGTTGATGGATTTATTTTCAAAAATAACAGAGTTATACGTAAAACACTGATTTTTAATAGTAGGCTATGCTAAATTAATTGATAAAACAACAGAAGGCTTAGCAAACAGTTGAAATTCGCGTTGGCTTAGTAAACGGCTGTTTTGTTTTAGCTGTCAAAGTGTAGTTTGTTGCTAATTTGTCAGTTTACTAAGTGATTTATTAAATTTACTTTTGTTATCATGGAACAATTTTTTAACAATGAAAAATAAGCGATTTTCAACAATTGATCGTAAAACAGTAGTTTTGTCTTCTTCACTTATTCGTGTTGACTTAGTAAACGGCTTTTTTAATGATCCATAGTTTATTAAATTTACTCGTAAGTTTCTGTAAATAGACGAATGAGGTTGTCTTCGTTCTGGATACTGATCGAAGTACATTTCTTCAGCTCTGGTCGAATTTTTGTGACATAGAATGTAATAAGATAACATATCAAATTTTTCATTGTTACAAAATGGTTCCATGATAACAAAAGTAAATTTAATAAATCACTTAGTAAACTGACAAATTAGCAACAAACTACACTTTGACAGCTAAAACAAAACAGCCGTTTACTAAGCCAACGAGAATTTCAACTGTTTGCTAAGCCTTCTGTTGTTTCATCAATTAATTTAGCATAGCCTACTATTAAAAATCAGTGTTTTACGTATAACTCTGTTATTTTTGAAAATAAATCCATCAACCCTCATATCAAATTAAAGAGAAAAAAAATCTCTTTCGAATGGTGTCATGGCCATCTTTGACGTGTATTTAAAAAAACAAAGTTAATACAAGTATCTCTAAAACTATAAGAGTAAATAAAAATATGAAAAGAGATTTGAAATCTTCATAAAAAAGGGCCTTAAGAAAGTGAAAATATTTTTTTTCTAACTTACTTAATAAGCGAGTTATAAACAAAAAACGAAAATGGGTAAATCTCGTTTTTCAACTGTCGGTCGCGAACCAAGCAAAATATGGAAAGTTTGACTACGCAGGGTAGTAGTACTGGAGATTCTGCACATTTTGTCTCATTTAACCAAATCTCTATCTCCCATAACAACGGAGATCCCCATGTTGAGGATGAGTCTGTGGACACACTGTATATGAGAACATAAAATGATTGCAAAACAAAATAAATACAGATGGTAAAAATTTTGAGCTGTAAACGGCGGCGCTACAACGATTTCTCTCGAAACTTTTTTTCATTTACTTATGTCAGCTTGGCTAGTTGGCTAGTCTCGCTAGTATAATATGTGTATTTGCTGTAGCTCAACACGTTTGCCTATCTGGTCTGCCGTGCATGCATACCATGCTACAACATTATGCATAGGAACATACATATATCTGTGGCTGAAACGCAAAATCGCTTATGTAAAATTTTTCGTAATTTTAACAATATCTATCTTTATTTAGACTTTTGAAGTGAAACTTCTTTAGCCGCCAAGAGAGTAATTTCGTTCAACAGCATAACGAAAATTGAACGAAAAACGACACCGTCAGTAGTGGGATAAATAAGCTGTTAGTGAGGAACCGATTGGCCGGCCGGAAGTGCAGCTAACTCGATCGACACGCCCCTTTCTGTTTAGTGTTTACTTGGTTACAAATGTTTACCAATAAAGTTTCACTTTAGACGCATAAGATTTACACGCAACCGCGAACTAGTTTTTTTTAAACGTTTTATCTCTAAATGCATTTTAAATTTAAATAGTATTTCAAAATTGATTACTTCCATTTCCGTTCTAAATACCTATCTCTGCCTTGAATCATGCCGGATGGGGGTCATACAGTTCGAACTGTATATCTTTACGCACTCACAAACTTTCACCCCAAATGAAGGATTATAATATTATTTCACTGACTAAAGAAGAACTGTTTTCCGGGTATGGAGTTAAATCAATTTGCCGGGCTCCGAATGAACTGTACGATTTAACCTCGGATTTAACTAGCCCAAAAACCTATGTTCAAGTTAATGTTAATCACAATATTTACCTACGTTTCGTTTCAACGAAAAGAAATCCCGTTGTCGATCACATGCCTCCGATTCGAACGAAAGAAGAGCCGAAAAAAATGCCCGTTTTCGGGGTCTCGATTTAGAAATGAATTAAGTATATGTCAAATGATTAATTATGATGAGACTATAATAATAATAATAATCCCAGAAAAAATGTAAGTTGTGCAAAATATTATTGGTTTTAGAAATACAGACGGTCAAAGTAGTTACCCTCCATTCAGCAAGTTATATGTATTTTAGATTTTTATCGTACTAATGTTCATGTTGAATAAACGTCTCTGGCACTATGTAAACGTTTTTTGGGTCGCTAATTATGAATCTGCAGTGAAAATCAAAATGACACGGTCAGAATCAAAAAACCTTCACATAGGCCTATCAGAGACGTTTGTTCAACATGAACATTTGGCAAGTGCAGTAAAAATCATACTTGCTGAATGGAGAGATATCACTTTGTCAGTCTGTTTTCTAAAACCAATCATATTATGCTTAACTTAAAATTTTTCTATGATTCATTATAACTTATCATTTGACACATAATTCGATTATAAATTTGAGGATCCGAAAATGGGCGAAAAATACACTAATTTTCGGTGGTTCTTTATTCACTAACGTACATTTTAAAACTAGGTAAAGTTGCAGTATCGGGTTTATTTTTTTTTATTTAGATTCAAAATATACGTCTATTAATGACTTTCGTGTGACCTACATTCGCAGAACGCACGTACGTGCCGTAGAGTAATTTAAAAAACCTTAAGACCATACGTTAGAAGAGAAACTTCTTGACTACTGTGTCTACCCAACCATAGATTGCAGTGCCAACCAAAGGCGTTGTGTAATTATTGTAAATTGTGCTCTATCTCTTTCTTTCTCAACTTATCTATCTCTGTCGTGTCGCTTTTTCGTTTCATTCAAAAAGATACCTATTTGAAGATATAGGAAAATTTCGAAAAATTCGACATAAAGGCTTTTGCCTTTTGGTCACAGATAAGTATACCTGCGCAGCGGTGATGAAGTCAGAACGTCGATCACGTGACCTACACAGTCTCTATGTTGATTATGTTAATAACGATCTGTAATTAGAGGTTTTGTCAAGTCGTTAACTAGTTACTTATGTAGTACTTGTGTAAAAACAATTCTCACTTGAAACTAGTTGGCCAGTCAGCTGTACATAAATAGAAAACTAAGTGTTTTCCTATTTTAATAACCACAAACATATTATTAACATTTACTTTCAGTGTTTCAAGTAAAACTTTACTTACATAATAAATATTATGTAAAGTTAGACATTGTCATCATTTTGAAAATTTTACTAGCGACTCGCCTTGGCTGCGCAGGCTTACTGAGGACTATTATTTAAAGATATAATCCCCCTCCCCCTCCAAAAATTCATAAAATGAAAAGGTCGGCCGTCGCTGGTATACGGTGTCTACCAATTTGAAATTAGTGTTGTCAAAGTTGCGTCACCTTTGAATGTAATAACTCCAGCACACTACTAAATACAAACGTTACGCATTTCAGTATTGATGCGCAACGTTTGTATTTTTTGTACTCAGTCAAGTCCATGAATAGGTCTAAAGCTCCTATACTATATATCTAAATTTAATATTTCTTGAACACTCTTAGTAGAGCACTTCGTATCAAGTGTTTCAAATTTGTCAAAAAGTAAAAATAAATAACTTCGAGGCTTAACTTGAAAATTTAGTTTAACCAGCTGCAGTTTGCAAATTGCAAACTGCAGCTGGTTAAACGAAATTTAACTGTCTTTAAGTTAGGTATAATAAAAACAGTTAATTACAAATATTTTTTCTAATGTTCTAAATCCTGTAATTTGCAAAATGTTTATATTTTGATTCAGTGCATTTGACTCGAAAAGTAAAAATTAGATTAAAAAAATTTGAAAAACAGCTGTCCAGTTGCAGGCCATTCCTGAAACGTCCCGCTGTCTAGTTTTGGTATTATCCATAAATGATATTAATGACTAAATGTACTGCATACTCTCTTTTAAAAAAGTTTCACAATAAATTGTTAGTTCTTCAAGTTGCATTACTATATATCAAGAAATTTTCAATATTATGTTTTTATGGGTTTTATAAACTTTTAAATTGTAATGACCTTATTTGTCTCAAAAGAAACTGTTTTCCAGCTATTTCCAAATAACTGTTTTTTGAGGAAGAAAAAAAGTTAAAATTGTGTTCCTTAACTAGCAACCTACAAATTTAACACAAAAAAAGAAGGTAGTTCAATGCTTCATATATACGCAGATATTCTGGCGATTGGCAAGGTTAGTAGAGTACAGGTTGTCTCGTTCCATCTGACCAATCAGCGTATGTGCGGGAATGACGTCAGCTGGAATTCAGTTTAAATCAAGTACAAAAATTGTTGAATATTATGCTTATTTATATTATGTGCTTCGTGCAGATTTTTTCTTAAAATTGGCAGGAGACAATAGATAGAATAATAGATGTTAAAAAATAGTAATATTTTTATTTTTATTACAAAATGTAGGTTTTAATATCTATAATATAAACTAACAAAAAATTAAATAATGCTCAAGAAATAGCAGATCTTGTTACTTAACTATTTTTTTAAATTTAAGAAACGAATAGAATTAACTAACAAATTGATAAATTTATATTGTATCTTTTATATTCACAAAATATTAAAAATAACCCCAAAACACCATAATACAACAGCTATCGCAAAAATTGACAACTTATCATATTTTTTTCACTAACAGAAGAATCATGTTTCTATTAGGTATTGTAAAAACATATCACACTACATGGTTACTGTGATTTTTATTTCCAAAAGTTAGCAGCGCCCATAGTCCTTTTCTATTGAAGTGAGCAAGCATGGTGCATTCCGAGTGACGTCATCCCCCCACTACTATCTATCGGAACGAGGCAACCTATACTCTACTAACCTTGGGCGATCGGAATGAATGAATTGTAGATTATAGACGCTCGATAGGCGATTGGATTTATGTGGTAACAGCACTATAAAAAATTAGATAAAAAATAATTTACGTTTCCTCCTTGTACCTAGTATATTATATATTATATTAATATTTTACTTCGTAATTTACCAATATTTTGGATAATTGAAAAGCAAAATTGACCTTGACACTATGAAAATGGACAATTGTTTTCCACAGCCAGCCTTCTTATAGTACCTACATCATCTTTTTTTTTCTTTTTGAAAAAACACTTTTGAAAATTTTTCGACAACGATATCTTTCGAATGAATCAACTGATTGAGATATGGTTTGCGTCGTTCGATGCAGTTTTTTGGGGAATAGAGCTGATTAGATTTTGGAATCGATCGGTAAAGTATTTTAAAAGTTATTAAAAAAAAAAACATTTTTTCAAGTTTTATTTTTGAGATTTCTCAAAATCCACTTGATCGATTAAGTGTTAATTTTTAGGAAATCTAAATTGAGTAAATCTCTTTCGAATGGCGCAAACCCGATCGCAATCGGTCGATTCGTTCAAAAGTTATTTATGGTTTACATACTTACATTCATACATACATACAGACATCCACTTGTAAATAGTCAGAATAGCTTCCTAGGACTTCAAAACGTCGAGATTTGTTGAAAACTCGATTTTCGAAAATCAAACTGAAACCAATAACTTCCCGAATTTTTGAAAATTTACAATTTTCTTAGCGAAAGGTTAAAAAAAAATGTTACGGACAACAATTATTTCTTCTTTCATGAAGAATTTGAATCTGCTAAAAAATATGACTTGCAGATATTAAAAATTTAAAGTTGACCTTAAAATTACTTTAAAAACGCCCCCTGATTAATAAACGAAATATTCCGAAATTATTTAATTTTTTCCCTTCGAAATTATACAACTTTTGTACGAAACACTTTTTCATATGGCGCTCAGTTTTCGAGATATTGTTAAAGGAAGTTTTCAAATGAACACCTGGTAAGTATCGACCCTATTTTTTTGCTTCAATGCGTACATAATTATTTGTCTTGTTTATGTCACTATCTACGCCCTTTGCACATTTTAAATATTTCTGCGATAAGATAAAAATATTTGCAAAAGTATATTAACAAATGTTAGTTTTTGCATTTCCTTTATCGATTTGTTGCCGTAATAAAATAGATAATTCTACTCAGTTAAAGTTTGAGTTAGCAGAGAATTTATTTATTTATTAAGGAAAAATAAAAGTACTACCTACTTGTCAAAATTGTTGTTTTGCTTGGTTTTTCAGTAATTATACCTACATTCATCAGACAATAATTTTCATAAATTTTTATTATAGTGATGGCAACCAATAACAACACATTTTTGAAGCGCCTATCAAATGCACTCGCTTTGTCTGTCGTGAGTAACAGGAAGGAAATAACACCTTTTTTCAGTTGAGTAATTATTATTACTTCCCACCTCTACTATGGTAGGGAAGTAATGGATTTGGTCCGAAAAAAATATTTCGAGATTTTAACAGATCTTCACGTTTTGAGACCCTAGCAATCGTTTAAGATCATTTTCTGACTGATGTCTGTATGTGTGTGTGTATGTGGTCAATTTTTCGCCTTCGATTTCGCCTTCTATTGTGTTTATCAGCCTTTAACTTAGATCTGATTATATTTTGAGTCAAATCGGTTCAGTGGATCCTGAGATATTAAAAAAAACGTTCTCAATGTCACGTATTAACATAGGTAAAAAAAATATAAATGAATTCTAGATGTTATGATATGAAAAAAATGTAAATATTTTTTTCTCTACAATGTATAGTTTTCGAGAAAAAAATATTTTGCAAAAAAAAAATAAAAATTGTACGTAAATCAAGGTAACCATAATTTTTGCTATATCATAGTAGATCACTAAACAAAAAAGAAGGCCATGCTTTTTTTTAAAGAATAAAAAAAGAGTGTTTATTTTTTGCAAATATTTACTAGGTGGGAAGTATAGGACTGGTCATCAGTCGAATTTTTTTTAATCTGTTTGACTGATTTCCAAAAAAAAAAAGCTTTGCAACATTTTTTTGTAAAAAAATTAAGAAAAATCGCAGGATAGTGGACAAAATATTTGATTTATTAAATGTACAACGCTTCGTCTATACATTTAGACTTTTTCAAGTACAGTCGCGGACTTAAAAAAGTTTACACCTGTATCATCTAGTTACCCGTTTTTTTAATTTTTGCATATTGTAATTTGGCTTTTGATAGTAATGTATCAATTACTAAGGTTACATCCTAAAAATTTAATAAAAAATTATTATCAAAACACCTCAGTTGTTTACTATACAATCCAAATTACTCAATATTATTCAATTAAAACATAAAAAGATTTGATAATATTTGATACTAGTAAATTCCTTCCTCCAATCTTGCAATAATTCTTCTTTTTTGTTCATCATTTTAATAATTTCGAGGCATTTAAACGACAATTATTTCTTTTAATTTTTGACATTTATATTTACCTATTAAAAACTAAATTTGTTGCCAAGCTACTGACTTTTTGTGAACTTACACTGAAAAACTCAAGTGTAAACTTTATTAAATCCGCGACTGTACATACATAAAAATAACAATATTTATGAAAATTAATATTAATTACTAACCATAGCAATTAACATAAAATAGGGTACATAAGACAAAAACATGGTAACATGGTAACAAATTATGTTGACTATAAATTTTAACATTCAATAATAATAATAATACAAATGTTAGCATAATTTCATAACATAATTGTACTGACTAGTTAAATTTTCAGTGTCTGTTCTATAATTGATTGAATTGTTTTTTCTAATAAAACACATTTCACTGATATTGCGTTTCTTCCAATTTGACTCTTTATCTAATATTTGAACTTCATTGAAAAGAAATTTTTGCCCAGTGTCGAAATGATGAGATGACAACGCCGTCTTATTATCACTTAATATCTTGTCCACTATCCTGCGATTTTTCTTAATTTTATTATAATCACGATGGACACGATTTCTAATACAAAATTTTTTTGTAAAGTTGATATTTTAAGTATGAATTCTTGAAAATTGAAAAAACGCGAATTTGCCGTTTTTGACGCTTCAACAGTAGGTGTAGAAAAACGTTTTTTTTTTACAAGACAACTTTTTATAAAATCTTTAGATCTTGTATATAAACCACCAAAAAATAAATTGACGATTTTTCAATTTTACCCATTTAAAAAAGTATTGTTTGCATTCCCGCACGCATTATTTTACAGAGTATAAATATACAGAGTTTAACCTAGTATAATGTTTGTCAAAAAATTTTCTGAGAATTATAATGTAGGTAGGTCAATAGGATATAATATACGCAATATAAAAATAAACGCTTAAATTGGTAAAAGATGAAATATCGTCTATTCCTTTTTTGGAATTTTATATGCAAGGTCTAAAGATGTTATAAAAAAACATGGTAAAAAATGTTTGTTATTATACTTTTGAAGCGTCAAAAACAGCAAATTCACGTTTCGTCAATTTTCAAAAACTTATAACTTTGAAAATTAATCCAGGCAAATAGTAGATACTTTTAAATTGCGTTAATTAGAAGTTTGATTAAATTTTAATGGTAGATAGGGGGTGCCACTAGAACACTCCAGCCAAGTTTCCCCCCTCGGAATCTGCAAGGGGTAGCCGCCATCTTGAATTTAAGGGATGAAATCATATATCTTGGTAAATACTGCTTGTACATGAAAAATTGTTAAGGAGGATGTATCCAACAACTTTTGTTCGGAATTTTTTTTTAAATTTCTTATTATTCAAAAGTTATAAATTCTCAAAAATGACACTGTTGGGGGTTGAAACGGTTTTTTTGATTTTACAACAAAACGGTCAATCGGGGGCGAAAAATGGTTATAACAAAAGTTGTAGCTTTTGAGTTTCTCTACAATATGTGTTCAACATTTTTTTTGCTTGCTTGGTACGAATATAGAGGGCGTCAAAAGTCGACCAGCGTCAATATTTCTGAAAATGTTTGAATTTTGCACATAACAAATTAATTCAAGTCATCGCATTTTTGAGAATTTATAATTTTTGAATAATAAGAAATTTCAAAAAAATTTCCAAACAAAAGTTGTTGGATACATCCTTCTTAATAATTTTTGTAATAGTAATTTTTCACGTACAAGCAGTGTTTACCAAGATATATGATTTCATCCCTTAAATTCAAGATGGCGGCCACCCCTTGTGAAATCCGAGGGGGGAAACTTGGCTGGAGTGTTCTACCATTAAAATTTCATTAAACTTCTATTTAACGCAATTTCAGACCAATTTTTTCGACTAAGTATTTGATTGGACTAAATATCAATTTTACGAAAAAAAAGTTATACATCATTTTTGTTGGAAATCGGTCAAATAATACAAAAAAAATTGTTCATCTAGAACAAGGTGTCATTTCCCTTTGTTAAAAAAATTGAATTAACCACCATCAGACCAGATTGCCGTCTGGTAACATAGGTTTTCATAATCAAAATAGAGTTTGTGGAATCATTTTCATATACAGGATGAAGGAGACCACCCGTATCAGTCTTTTTTTCAAAAACAGTTAGTCGTAGAGAGTTGGATCAACAACTTTTATTATAAAAGCCGTAATAGATAATCGAATGGTGATATTGTTATTTCCCGGAAATGCCGGCATCCCAATTAGTTTGCTCTAGAATGTCCAGAACTCCGGAACTTTAGATAGCACGACAGGTTGAAAGTGATATTGTTGAAAAGATCTTTAAAAAGTAAGAAATTTTTGTAGAAAAAATTATTTTATTACTTCCACTCCTGTGAAGTAATATTCGTTTGAAATTATTAAATTAAAATTTCATAATAACGAACTTAATTTTAAAATCAAGTTACCTAGCTATCGATAATTAAACACTGAAGAAGTACTTAGAGACACTCGTATAACCAGAAGAGGAGCAACGGTGTTTAGAACTAAATGGAAGACAGTTTGAACACTTGTGACATTGTCTAAGGTAGCTAGATTTTAAATGCCGACTTCGTTCGTTAATATGAAATTTCAATTTAATAATTTCAAACGAATATTACTTAATCAGAGGTGGCAGTAATAAAATAATTTTTCCTACAAAACTTTCTTATTTTTTAAAGATCTCTTCAACAACACCACTTTCAACCTATCGTGCTATCTAAAATTCCGGAGTTCTGGACATTCTGGAGTAAACTATTCGGGATGTCGGTATTTCCGGGAAATAACAATATCATATCATTCGATTCTTTATTACGACTTTTATAATAAAAATGTTTGACCCAACTCCCTCTACTTTTGAAAAAAAAAGGCTGATACGGGTGGTCAGCCTCACCCTGTATTCCTATTCTCTGCTACTGGGAAAAATGCGTTCAAAATAAACAATTTGCATTTCAAATTATCGAATACAAAATATATATACAAATTTAGATTATTAAATATGTCATTGTTTTTTCAACGCACTTTTAAGTGGTTACAAAACTGCTCGTTTCCCAAAGAGATCTCAAATCTTTTCTTTTATTATATTATTTAAAATAAAAATATATGTAGGCATAGCACGTGGTTTTATTCACGAAAAAGTACTGCAAGAAAATTGTATATCTACATAATTACTGTGAAGAATTAGTGCATCTTCAGAACTGAAAATATACTTGTTTTATGATGTTACTACTCAAATTGTTAGATATAAAAATATGCTTACAGTAGGTACATTTTTGAAAAAACTATTAACTTATGTTTAACATTTTTTTTATGCTACTTAACTTTGTAATATAAAGATATATGTTTTCCTATTATTTTAATAAATGTAGGTACACAATCAAAAAAATGTTTATAAAAAAATAATTATATTTAATTTTTTCTTCTTTCCTTGAATTTGGTATCTGACACCGTTTATCTGCAGAGTAGTCGACGACTCCCAATATGCGTGACGAAAATAACACGATGAAAAAGCCTTATTATTTGTTGAATAAACTGAACATGCCTTATACTATAAAAATATTATTGTAACAAAATTAATGTTACTGTAGAATCAAAAATACATAAAAATCAAGCTAGTTAAAATTCTTGAAATAACAATCCAAACAGTTCGTTAACTGAGGTTCATTGGTACAAAAGGTACTACTGAATGCGCTAAAAATGTGTTTGCTTAGTTAAAAATATTGCGTTTGGTGTATTTGATTTTGCAGATAAATTATTGACGGTGTGACCAATAAAAACCTTCTATAAGCCTTTAACCGGTGATAGGTTCGGCCATCTGTTATTAAAATAACAAAACATGACCCCAGTGAAAACCTCACGGTTTTCAAGATATTTAAACTTTTCAAACGCGTGTTGTGCAATTAGTGTCAAAAACTTTCTATTTCATCCGGTATCCAAAATTGTATAAAATTCTTAAATTCTTTTTCGGAATAAAAAAGTATTGATATTTTAATTGAATCTAGGGTCTCATTTTAATTAGTGACAGTTGTGTAAAAAAGAGAAACCCTTGTCGAAAAGGTTTCCGTCAAGGTAGAACCCCTTTGAAGGAATTTAAAAAAAATAAAAAGTGCAATCGATGGGTCATCGATTGGTCGTGATTGGTCAGGCAGTTTCATCGTTTGGTCACTAATCGTTTATACAGTGTGTCCACAGACTCATCCTCACATGGGGATCTCCGTTGTTATGGGAGATAGAGATTTGGTTAAATGAGACAAAATGTGCAGAATCTCCAGTACTACTACCCTGCGTAGTCAAACTTTCCATATTTTGCTTGGTTCGCGACCGAGAGTTGAAAAACGAGATTAACCCATTTTCGTTTTTTGTTTATAACTCGCCTATTATGTAAGTTAGAAAAAAATTATTGTCACTTTATTAAGGCCCTTTTTTATGAAGATTTAAAATCTCTTTTCATATTTTTATTTACTTTTATAGTTTTAGAGATACTTGTATTAACTTTGTTTTTTTAAATACACGTCCAAGATGGCCATGGCACCATTCGAAAGAGATTTTTTTTCTCTTTAATTTGATATAAGGGTTGATGGATTTATTTTCAAAAATAACAGAGTTATACGTAAAACACTGATTTTTAATAGTAGGCTATGCTAAATTAATTGATAAAACAACAGAAGGCTTAGCAAACAGTTGAAATTCGCGTTGGCTTAGTAAACGGCTGTTTTGTTTTAGCTGTCAAAGTGTATTTTGTTGCTAATTTGTCAGTTTACTAAGTGATTTATTAAATTTACTTTTGTTATCATGGAACCATTTTGTAACAATGAAAAATTTGATATGTTATCTTATTACATTCTATGTCACAAAAATTCGACCAGAGCTGCAGAAATGTACTTCGATCAGTATCCAGAACGAAGACAACCTCATTCGTCTATTTACAGAAACTTACGAGTAAATTTAATAAACTATGGATCATTTAAAAAGCCGTTTACTAAGTCAACGCGAATAAGTGAAGAAGACAAAATTACTGTTATACGATCAATTGTTGAAAATCGCTTATTTTTCATTGTTACAAAATGGTTCCATGATAACGAAAGTAAATTTAATAAATCACTTAGTAAACTGACAAATTAGCAACAAACTACACTTTGACAGCTAAAACAAAACAACCGTTTACTAAGCCAACGCGAATTTCAACTGTTTGCTAAGCCTTCTGTTGTTTTATCAATTAATTTAGCATAGCCTACTATTAAAAATCAGTGTTTTACGTATAACTCTGTTATTTTTGAAAATAAATCCATCAACCCTCATATCAAATTAAAGAGAAAAAAAATCTCTTTCGAATGGTGTCATGGCCAACTTTGACGTGTATTTAAAAAAACAAAGTTAATACAAGTATCTCTAAAACTATAAAAGTAAATAAAAATATGAAAAGAGATTTTAAATCTTCATAAAAAAGGGCCTTAATAAAGTGACAAAAAACTCGGGTCGCAGTGCCAAAACCCTGCCGACAATATAGTGTATTTGCTAATACAGGCATTGTGCTGTTATTATGTGAACATAAGTTTGTTTTTGGACAAAATAAAAAATTTAACCCCTTAATACATCCCTTAAAATAATATTTTTTTTCTTAATTTCAATATTATTATCAATGCAATCTCTGTACCAAATTAAATACACCCTTCAGTAAGTAAATCACTATCCGCAAACTAGTGTTTTCATAAAATTTGTAAGTCCGGACCTGTCGGGGCGATTTTATTAAAATTTTAGCAGCACATTTCAATCTTCACTAAAGGGTTAAATTTCAATTTTGAAACAATTCTGAGAATTTTTTCAGTATTTTTGGGCCCAAAAACATTTTTCAACCCCTAAAAACTACCCTTAAAATAGTCCGATTGGGCCCATTTTAAATAGGCTTCGTGCGGTGATGGATTGCAACGTGCCTACCCAATTTCGTCAAAATCAATTAACTCTTTCGAAAGTTATAGCCCGTACACATATATATATATATATATATATAAATATATAAATATATATATACATATATAAACAGACATTTCCAAAAATGGTGCCAAAGTGTTCAGGAGGCTATGAAACGTCGAGAAATTTTGGTCCGACCCCTAGGTCCCGCCATCCGACCGACGCCAATAGTGTATGTGCCATATGGCAAATACACTAATAATTTTTTTCTAACTTACATAATAGGCGAGTTATAAACAAAAAACGAAAATGGGTAAATCTCGTTTTTCAACTCTCGGTCGCGAACCAAGCAAAATATGGAAAGTTTGACTACGCAGGGTAGTAGTACTGGATATTCTGCACATTTTGTCTCATTTAACCAAATCTCTATCTCCCATAACAACGGAGATCCCTATGTTGAGGATGAGTCTGTGGACACACTGTATATAACTTTAAAAAAATCATATAAGCAAAACTTTGAAAAAAATTGTACATTTTGTTTTGTTTTTCTTGTATAAAATCGTTAGGTCACCACATATAATTCACTCCTGAGGTTTGGTCATCAATAGTTTTTTTAATTCAAGTCAACAATAATAAAACTAACACAACTATTGCAACAATCAAAACACCTGACTAGAAATTATGATTACAAAAAAATAGTGCAATCGATAGGTCATTGGTCATAGGTCATTGGTCAGACAGTTTCATCCTTTGGTCACTAATCGTTTATATAACTTTAAAAAAAAATCATATGAACACCCCTTTGAATAAAATTCTACATTTTATTTTGTTTTTCTTGTATAAAATCGTTAGGCCACCCCAGATATTAATTCCTGAGGTTTGGTCATTAATAGTTTTTTTTAGGAAAAAAATAAAAACTAGACACATGGCAACACCGACTATGTGTATATTTACACGAACCATTTCGAGCTACTTTCGACTCCTCCATAAGCATAGCTCAAAATCTATTTGACTTATACACTTACAATTTTGTGAGTCTATTAACCAACCCCCCCCTCCCCCCGATTGCCTAGAATCTCAAATTTCATAAATTAACCTCTTACAATTATTGAGATATTGATGTCCGAAAATCGATTTGTGACCAAACGATGAAACACTGACCAATCATGACCAATCGATTACACTATTTTTTTAATTACAATTTGTAGTCAAGTGCGGTCAAGTATTTTGATATAGTTGTGTTTAAGTTTTGTTATTGTTGACTTGGATTTTATACAGTCAGTGTTGCCGTGCATCTAGATAGTTTTTATTTTTTTATAAAAAAAATATTGATGACCAAACGTCGGGAATTAATATCTGTGGTGCCTAACGATTTTACACAAGAAAAACAAAAAAAAATGTAGAATTTTTTTCAAAGGAGTGTTCATATGATTTTTTTTTAAATTATAATAAAATTTAAACGATTAGTGACCAAAAGATGAAACTGTCTGGCCAATCATGACCAAACGATGGCCTATCGATTGCACTATTTTTTTTAATTCCTTCAAAGGGGTGCTACGAAGACGCAGGCGTCGAAAAGGGGCTTTTTACATACGCCTCACAATGCGACTGTTTTCGCACGATCCGTAACCATGTAAAAACACCATTTTACATGGTTCCGAACCGTGTGTAAACAGTGGAAATATGAGCTGTGTGCTGTATTGTACGTGACAAGTGTGAGAAGATGCCTCCTATTTAAAACTCCTGTGATGATTTTGAAACGCGTTTCAAAATATCGCACTCGTTTTCAAAAAAGCACCTTCTCACACTTGTTACGCAATATAATATCGATTCTTTATATTATTCTGAGAAAACATCTATATATAACCCTTATTTTTTATGCAATCATTTAATTATTGTAATATACAACTTTTCGTTTAATAAATCTAAATTTCGAAAAAAAACTGAATAAATTATGTTACCTTAATTGGATCAAAATACACATTTTTTGTGTCTTTGATTTGTTTCCGACAACGTGAAGGATGCTTCATTAGAAATTTAATAATGAAAAAAAACAAAATAGAGCGAAAAAAATTTACTGTCTAAACTCTAAACTATGGTGGCTAGACAGTCTAAACTCTAAACTGTTTAAACTTGTGATGAGTCGAATACTTCACTAAATTTAGACAGTTATAAAACGTGATTTGTACAATAGTTCCTTAGTAGCTTCTTCCCGCAGAACTATAGTTTAAATAGCTGAAGAAGAAACATTTTTAACTTCCCGCTAAGAAAATTGAAAATTTTCAAAAATAGGAAAGTTATTGATTTCACCCCGATTTTCGAAAATCGAGTTTTCATCAGATCTCGACGTTTTGTGATCTTAGGAAGCTATTCTGACTATTTTTACGATGATGTCAGTATGTATGTGTGTGTGTGTGTGTGTGTGTGTGATTTTGTGCGCGTGTGATACAAATTAAAATGTCATTTTCTCCGCAATTAATGATCGGATTTAAAAAACAAAAAGACTGTTGTAAAAAGAATTGAGAGGCCTTTCCATTAAACATTTTTGGGGTGCAATTCACCCTGCTCTCAGGGTTGAAGTTACGTAAATAATATTAATCGATTTTCGCAAAACTGATGTTAAGTGGCCAAAACTTGCCCGGACTGTTTTCATTGGCCCACTCTGTATGTATAAATACAACGTAAACATAAAGACTTTACAGGAAAATTATTGGTTGTACAAAAATATTATATGGAAAAATGGTATCTAGTATCTATACTCAATAAAAGAAAATTCTCTATAAAAATAAATTTTAATTTATCCTATCATTTTTTATCGCAGATTCAATAGTAGGATTTCAATTATTTTCCAAAAAAACTGATTTTTCACACCTGTTACAGCTAATAAAATGTTTTGCTCCACGGAAAATGATTGACAACATTGAGGTATTACTTTTTAGGCGCGATCTTAGCGAAGCTAGAAGCGCCTATATACACTCGCTTTGTCTGTGAATCTGTGAATCTGTGAATCTGTGAATCTGTGAATCTGTGAATCTGTGAATCTGTGAATCTGTCACGCTATTTTGTGTCACGCGTACAGCCCAAACGGATGAACCAATTTTCAAAAACTTTTTTTTGTTCGATTCCTCTCGGGGTCTATTTGATCCTAACGTCGCCCGATTTTTGAATTTTGGCCCCAGAGGGGAGCAAATTAGAAAAAACGGTGTTTTTTGCTTATAGTTTGCTCAATTTAAGTCAGATCGATTCGAAACCTGTCTGCCTATATACAAAAATTCAGCTTTCCGGAATTTATACCGTACTAAAATTATATTACGGATATTTATGTTTCGTAATTTAACTGGGGTGTTTTTAGTTAATCCTAAGAGTAACTGACACGGCTGGTAAGAGTTAGAAACTAAGAAATTCACTTCGGACTTTGCCTAGTCAATTTTAGATGACGTGTCCGCGTACGTGCATGTTAAGTCGAATGGTTGTCATGCAAATATTTATATTGCTTTCTAATCTGTTTATTTGTTATTTGTTATATTTAATAATTGTTATTACGCATTGCTAAAAATGTGTGATCATTCAAAATAAGTGAGAACGCATGTGATGTGGCTAGTAAAGTGGACATAAACCAAAATGGTAAAAGTTGCGAATTCAAAGAAAACCGCATGTTTTATTTCATTAAGTAAAACTACAGAAGTAAATTTACAAAAATATTTTAACAATGCGTGAGTGACTAAATGACTAAAAACCTGAAAACATAGTGGGCCTGATTAATAATTTGATCTTATGCTAATGTAACAATATTTTGGATTGTATGCTTATCAACGTAATAAAATACAAATCAAAGACGTTAATTTTATTTCCCACCAAAGTCAGAAGTGAATTTCTTAGTTTCTAACTTCGATCAGCCTTGCTTCACTTCCAGGATTTTCTAAAAACACCTCAGTCAAAACTCCAAGCATAAAACTATTTTGGCCTTTGACCAAAACGTGTGGTTGTTCCACACATTGACACCCGCGCTAAATATATATAATCTATTAAAATAACCTGATTTTGTTCAAAATTTTGACACTTACACATTTATAATGACTTTTTTGTTTCAAAAATTAACTGTTTTCGAATTATTTCCAATTCACGTTTTTGGACGCTTTTCGATCGCGTGAAAACTTATGCACCCCTGTTCGAATAGGAGAAAAATTAAGGTTAGGTCGTGATCCTTAAAGATCAAGCTAAAGGCAAAAAAAATGTACTTCAACCTTTTTTAATTCCGGCGACGCGACTGGACTACACCTATAAGGAATTATTAAATTTGAGCACACTACGTTCCTTTATTTATTTTCTGATTTACCTTTTAGGATGTTTAATGTTGATTCTTGTTTCTCATTTAATATAGCATTTTCATATTATTTATGATTATAAGATGGGTTTTAAGAAAATATTCAAAGAACTGACTGCTAGCTAACATGAAAATACTATACAATATATTAGGATATAGTTATATAATGTATATTGTACCCTATGGCCTGCACAATATAGACCCATTAATGGTTATTTACGGTTCAGATTGTATTAAGAAACATAATTTAAAATAAATGTATTACAAACTAATGAGCAAATGATTGTTTCACGCATTTACTGCGGTTTCTAATACAAGTCTGCTTTACAATGTAGAAACCCTATTCAAAAGAGAAGCGAAAAAACGAAAACGTGAAACTGTACTCGTTTAATATTAAAATACATTTTTTTATATTTTTACAGGCTTACAGGGTCGTAGACCTTACTATTTGATATTGATTTGAACTTGATATATACCTCTAGCCGTTCCTGAGAAAAAGCGTCTTGATAAACAAACAGACAGACGGACAACAAAATGATCCTATAAGGGTTCCGTTTTTTCATTCTGATATAGGAAACTTAAAAAATATCAATAAAGACAGCTTGACAATTGCAATTTATCGTAAATTTATTATTTTTTTAAAATTGCATTTTTTAAGTGGGCACCATGCTGCGTTAAATATATTCTTCGAATCGTCGACGAAAATTACTCACACTGCTGCTCGAACACCACCAATATTTCCCTTTTTTCAGTGATGTTATTTTTTTTGCATTCAGTAAAACTCACCGTTTGGTTGGATTTATTGAGCACTACTTATTTGAAAAAAACAATCAGATGGTAACTGTGAATTTTGAATTGAAGCACCTTTGAATGTAATTTGTTTTCTACAAGATGGAACAACGTCACAAACTGTTAGGATTGCCATGAATTTCCGAGGTGTTTAATTTCAATAAATGGCGATTATCCTTGGTAGAGATTCATCAAGTCAAGTAGCTTGATATTTTAACAAATAACTTGACTTGACTTGAAAATCAAGCATTTGACAAATTATATACTTGACTTGACTTGATTTCAAATAGGTATTACTTGACTTGATATCAAATAATTTCAAGCTACTTGATATTGCTTGATCACGTCCGTGTTTCAATAAAATGCGGGGTACCCCGAGCTCCGAGCTGACTGGAACGACCGCGCAGTTGCGTATTTATATAATGGGTAGGGTGAATAGAAGGTCATTCAGTCAGTGTGTGATCGTGATGTGTTGTGCATAGTGCACGAAAGCGTTTTTCCAGGCTTGGCCATAATGGCCAAAGACTTCTTATCAACCCCATCTTCAGCTTCTATTGAAAGACAGTTTTCCAGGGCTGCTTTAACGGTTACAAAAACCCGAAATCGATTAAGCGAGAAATCCATTAGATGCCTCATGTGCCTTAAATCTTGGATGGCGAATGATGACATTAAAGAGTGCTTCGAATGTTGTTAATTTAAAGAAAACAATATCTTTTCTATTATTTTGTTGTTGTTATATTATACGGTATTACTTGTTACTTGTTCCGGTCTGGATTTGAAATATTTTATTTTTGTTCTTTAATAATAATTCTAGTTTTATAAATAAAAGTGTTTATTGCAAAGGTTTATTATCATTTTATTGATATCGATATACATAAAACTGATAAAAAAAATCAAGTAGCTTGTAGAAAGTACTTGACAAATAAATACTTGACTTGATATTAGAAAACTAACTACTTGGCTTGAACTTGACTTGATTTCAAGTCAAGTCAAGTAGCTTTAACATCAAGTCAAGCCGTGAATCTCTAATCCTTGGCCCCATAGATCCTCCGATTTATCTGCACTTGTTTATTTTTTATGGGGATATTTATTGTCGAAAGTGTATGTGAATAAACCACGGATACTTCAAGATATGAAAAATAACATTACCGAAGAAATTGGAAACATTGGTAAGGGTGTTCGAGCAACAGTGATACGTAATTCTCGTTGACAAATCGAAGAATGTATTCAACGCTGTCGGGCTAAAACTGTAATTTTTTTAAAATTATAAGTTTACCATAAGTTGCAATTGTTAAACTGTGTTACTGATATTTTTCTTTTTATATGCCTAAAATTATGTCTACACTACCGTTCTGAAAACCACTACATCCCAGTGTTGCACCCTGTACAACTCAAATAATAATTACCATAGGTATATTATACTTGCAATGCTTCCCAGACATACGTCAGAGAATCAAATCAATGGATATCTTTTCCGAACTTAATGAAAATTTGGGATGTTGTTTGTGGGTGTTCAGTAGTGCTACACTCAATTTATCTAACAAAAAACCCTGTGGAATTTGGGGGGGGGGGGAAACCCTAAAGTTTGTGCACTTTTCTCGGTTTGTTCGAAATATTTCGAAAACGGTTGACTTTAGCGGACAACTTCAAATTAGTAAATTGTAGAGGATTACAATTTTCAAGGGTAAAACGTATTTTTGACCCCACAGGTACCGAGATACAAAGTTTCGAAAAAGTGCAAAATTTCTCAAAATCGTAAAAAACTGCTAAAAAGGCTGGTTTTCGATATTTATTTTCCATTTTGCAACATATTAGTCCATTGACTTTAGCTTTTTACCTTGCATCTCAGTTATATATATTGACGGGTTTTCTAAATGCGTTCAAAAATACGTTTAACCAATGAAAATTGTAGGAAATTTAATCCTCTACAAGTTACTAATTGGAAGTTGTCTGCTAAAATCAACCGTTTTCGAAATATTTCGAAAAACCCGAAAAAAGTACAAAAATTTCAGGGTTTTACTCCCCCCACCAAAATTCTACAAGGTTTTTCGTTGGATAAATTGGATGTAGCACTAATGGACACCCACAAACGTTTCAATAAGTTCGGAACTTTTTAAGGTAAAAGTCTATGGTGACTAGACTATAGCTCCCCAGGCCTGTATCTCGATTATTATTGAAGATAACCACATTAAAGCCTATACATTCGTAAATGGGATGAAATTCTCTCGAGATGATGGCAAATCATCGACGGTATCTCTGTATAGGCCGAGACAACACAGTCAACTTTTTTTTCTTAAAAATGATCGTAGGTATTTTTTAGCTATTCTGATAGAACTTTTTAGAAATTCCAGAGAGCTCTTAGGATAACATTTATTAGTATACCCTAAGGTACCTTAATACCAAATTTGGTGCCATTATCCGCCAGGAAACAGTAATTTCACTAAGTCACCTCACTATATTATGTAGTCATCTTCAGATTGATGTTACAAATTTATAATCGTCATAATATGTGTGAATCGTTATTCGATCACATCTTAAAGATCTTTAAGATGTGATCGAATAACCGTTTACACATTGTATGCAATAATTTCAAATTAAAATTCAATAAATATCATAATAAATATAGTTATTGAATATTACAATTAAGCAAAATCGCAGGATAGTGGACAATATAATTTGATTTATTAAATTAAATGTACGACGTTTCGTCTATAGACTTGAAAAAGTCTAAATCTATAGACGAAACGTCGTACATTTAACTTAAAAAATCAAATTATATTGTCCACTATCCTGCGAGTTTGCTTAATTTTATTATAATCACGATGGACACGATTTCTAATATAAATTGAATATTACGTTTTATTCATGAGTTTCCCAGACGACGAAAGCGTACGACTTTAGGCCCCTTTTTCTGGCCATACATTTTCAAAATATATAATAACTATGGAAGAATTTTGTGTACATGTAATAATCGAGAATTTTGGGGTTAGTTTTACTCCTCTAAAAATTAAGCAAAGGGAATGATGGGTAACATTTTTAGCCTGTTTGTTTATAAGGACCCACCCGAAGCATTTCGAATCCACTTTGTTACCTTATATCTTTCCCCTATTTTTTTTAATTCGTCTAGACTCTAGACTAATAGCCTACGCGAATTAGACACAAAAGTGGCATTTAGAGGAAAAACTGAACCTCAAAACTATCATATGTTATAATAAATTCTCACTTTGGTTTTATAAATTAATTGACAATTAACTCTTAGTTGGCTTAATATGGGTATTGTTCCCAAATTTTTTACAATTATTTTGTTATAATGATGTCTTTTACTGATCTTGGACCTGAAGATGGCCTGTAGTGTCGAAACATGTTGTCGTTGTTTTGATTAATATACGATTTGAATTGATCTTGTGTGGATTCTCTTTTTTCTATCTACTTTATACACAAGTTAACAGAAGTATCTCTGTATTAAAAACATATTAACAAAGGGATTTTGCGAAAAATCTTCGCGGGTGGCGCCCTTATTAACATACTAAAAATCACGCCCTTTGCTTAATTTTTGATGGGGGTGAAACTACCCCCAAAAGCGTATTTTTGCAAAAATCAAGATAACTATCTATTTTGGGACAAGAAAGGTCATTATCAATCTCAAAACTGATAAAATTCCGAATAGAATAACGTATTACAAAAAAAACCTTTAATTTATTGTTACTGAGTCTGAGCGCGCGAAAAAGTCACCTCGCGGCGTCGCCTTGGAAACTCACAGCTAAAACGTAATGTCTTTTTCAACCGCAGTATTTATTATGTTCATTATCGAATTTTAAATTGTAAACATATTTTAATAAAGAAAAGAGCGCTCTAAAATTTAAATCATGCTGTTTACATCGTACCGATATCTTCAAAAATTTGGAAGCTATAAGCAATCAAAGTTGAAATCATCACAGATTTGTAGTGAAAATTTTACTTTTTTTTGACACGCGCTATACTAGTACCTTCTACACCGAATAAAGAAAATCCGTTTAGGAATCCACAGGAAATAAAATGCCCTAAACGATGCTTTTTGTTCGATCTCTACAGATTGAGAAATTTTTAAATTATAAGAATTTAATATGTTTAAACGCCTCAGACACAAGAGATTTAGTAGTAGTTTTACCCCTATAAAAGTTCTTTTTTTTTATTAACCCCCCCCCTTGGCTTCAAGGATTTAATCCCATTTGCCAGACACAAAATGATAAGGACTAAACAAACAAGGATTAAAGGAACCAACACCTTTTCTCGCCACAGGCCCTCGCAGCATTAGGAACCCAAGACAAACACAGGACTCAGACCTTGGAAAAACACACAAAATGACTACTGTTAGTAGGGCTCATATAGTAATACTATGTCTGGCACAAAATTCATTTAAAATTTCATATACCTCGAAGTTAACCGAACTTAGGATGTGACTTAAATTGAGAGGGAAGAAATAAAAAGTTAGCAGAAGGAGAGAAGGGTAGAATTTTCGGTATGTTAGTTAGGAGACAACTCTCGACAATTTTTCGCAAAACCTCGTCTTTTTCCTCTCCTAAATATCTCTGTTTTGTGTTTTAAGTCGCTTAGGTCTTAGAGCCTTGACTATCAAATTCTTATGCATACCTACTAAAAATTTCTCATTCTATCGAGATCGGACAAAAAGCATCGTTTAGGGCATTTTATTTCCTATACATTCTTAAGCTAATTTTTTTTTATTCGGTGTAGAAGGTACTCGTAGCATGTGTCAAAAACATGAAATTTTTAACTAAAAATCTATGATGTTTTCAGCTTTGATTGCTTATAGCTTACAAATTTTTAAAGATTTTTATTTTGTCCAAAAATAAAGCCACAATGTCTGTATTCGCAAATACACTTTGTCTGCAGGGTTTGGCACTGCGTCCCGAGTTTTCTTTTTTCGTAGGTATAAATAAATATTTATTACAATTTATTAAAAAGTCGTTAAAACGGTTTTAGTGACAAACGTGAGTTAAGAATAGCTACAAAATTGAATTAAAAGTTCTCTATTTGTTTTAAAATGGCGGTCCAAATGGCAGTTTTCAAATCTTCTGTGATCACATACTGACAAATTAATCGATTTTCTATTTCTTGTTGTTTTCGAGGTTCAAATAATAAATGAAATTTGTAAACATTTTGCTTTTTAAGTTGAAGAATAGAAAAATAAACAAAGGACAAAGTTGAAAGAATGAGTATACTAAACGACATTGTAAATTAGGGACTTTGTAAAAAATATAAAATTATGCATTGAATTTAATAATACAAAAGTAAAAACTTATTCCAAATTATTAATGTAATGCTAGAAAATCAAGAATTATTATTAAATACTGTGAGATAACTTAGGTAACAGAGAACGGAAATTTACATTTTTACAAAACTATGGTTATTATATTATAGACCGGTGGATGAAGATCAATCAGAAACCGATTCATGTAAAAAACGGCCTGTAAAAAATTTCACTTCACATCCATCTTTTGTCAGTTTACTATACCGAAATTGTAACACGTAGTAATAATTTTAAAGAGTAAAAAACATTTTCTACTGCAAAAAAATGCATTACGTAAAGAATAACAATAAAGTTGTTTTTTTTTAACTTCCCATTGGAAGTTATTGTAATGGGTCCGAAAATCGAAATCAAAAAGGAAAAAAAATTTTTATGTTTCAAGGTCACTACACTATTTTTACACTACTTTTAGAAAGATGTCTGTGTGTGTGTGTGTGTGTGTGTGTGTACGTACGTACGTACGTACGTACGTATGTGTCCATTTCTTTCTAAGACGAAATCTCGAGAACGAAAAATGATATCGACTACGTTGGGGTGCCAATCGACGCGTATTAACGTAAATATGATCTGAAAGAAATTTTTTTTAAATCGGTTCAGCCGTTCTTTTTTCTTAACCAAATAACCTCCAAAAAAGTAGATTTTACACAATATCTCGCGAATAAAAAATTATATCGACTTCGTAAGGGTGTCAATCGAGGCGTGTTAACGTCATTTTAATCCGACATAAATTTTATAAAAATCGGTTCAGCCGTTTTTTTTTTTTTTTTTTTTTCTTAATTATTGATGTTTTAATGATTAAAATGATTACTTTTCTGTGTAATATCTAATTTAATTATTATTATTAAATATTTATCAAACTGGGAAGTTCGTCGTGTGGACCTCAAGGGTCGCACTTAAGTCCTAATACACGACCCACCTCACGGCTTGTTTTTTTTTTAACTTCAGAGATGTAAAACAAAATTACACAAATATTTTCATTTATGTATATTTTGTTACCATTTAAAGTTTTAATGAACAAATAAATTAAATCAAGGCAATTTCTATTGAAAATACTGTAAAATTTTATAAAAAAAGACTGTATAATACAGAAGATGTAGTTACAAAGTCTACAAAAACATTTTTCATGATAAACCCAAAAAGAATGGCTTAAAACAATCTCTAATACATAATAAATATTATTCAATAGTTTATTGTAAAAGATATTTCTAAATATAATTTTATTGCTGATATTATACAGTGTGTCTCACGGCGAGGTATACATAGATTTTTAGCATTGGGAAAAAATGAATTAATCAGAATGGGCCATGACTATAATGTACCTACGTATTTATATTGAGTTGCTATGGTTATTTTAGTGTTTTTATTTTAGTTTCAATAATTTTTATTTTACTTGACATTAAATGTATTTAAACGGCAAGTAAAATAAAAATAATTGAAACTAAATAAAAACACTAGAATAACCATAGGAACTCTATATAAATACGTACATTATCAGTCATGGTTCTGATCAATTCAGTTTTTCTCAATGCTAAAAATCTATGTATACCTCGCCGTGAGACACACTGTATATAATGTCTGTTTATCTGAAAACAAAATGGCAGGGAAGTTTATAAATTAGAAAAAAGAAAATTAAAAAAAGAAACTTTTATTGACTCGCATATTATCTTTTACGCACAAATCTGTCAGTTCACAGTACGTACTACATATAGTCTTTTGTTAGATGATCTATGGTTTATAATAATTATATCATTGAATAGAATATTATAAAAAAATATGTTTACTATTATATTTACAGTTTAGGATATTGAATTTCAATTAATATTGAAATAGATATTTTAGACAAATTTACTCAAAAAAGCTGTCAAAACGTTTTAGCACCAGATTTGCGAAAGAAAATTACTTATTTCCTTATTTTTTATTTAAATAAATTATAAAATTGTCGGTAATTTATAATAAAATACTATAAAGTATATAAAAATATTTACAATTTACAAATTTTATGTAATGAAATTTACAGCTTTAGAATATTTACAGACGATCCAAAAATACATTATTTATATTAAATCATAACTAAATTATATAATTTACCTTTCAGTCTTGTACCCATCATATCCGTTTTAATTCAATTTCTGTAGTAACATTAACTCAACTCTTTTATGTATTAATCAATCAGGAACAAGTATTGCACTCAAGCTTTTATAGTATGATTACATACTTTACATGCATACATATTATGTAAATACGTACTGATATACACGGAATCAAACAGTGTACATAGTTTGTGTATTTATTTTAATATTCAAATATTTATTTATTATTAATAATTAAAAACCTTTCTAAAATATGGTCTATATTTTATATCACATTTTCAAGGGAATAAATAACAACTATTTTAGTACAATCAAAAAATCACTAAGCCTTTTAAGAACACAAATTCTATTTAGAAACACTTTATTAATTTATTACTCCGATTTTATCTAAAAACGTAAAGTCGGATATAATAAAACTTAACCACAATACGCGGCATTTAGTAAAATTACACTTTTTTAATACTGCATTTCATTTTGGAAATATTTGTTAAAACACATAATAAATTAATTATTATTAAACACTTATTGGCAAAAACACAATATTATTATGTAGGTACCTATATGTGAATGGTGACAGTTCTCGGTGAGTTAGTGTTGACAGTATTACTGGGCGCCGTGTTTTGGCCAGTATTGTGATTATGGTTTCGGTTGTTGTGTCGGTGTACGTGATGGTGAACAACATGGTGAAGATTGGAGTTACCTCTGACAGAATTCCTTACACGACGGTTGTTAGGAACGTCCGGCAATGCGAACCTCAATTTTTCCCAAAACAACTTATCACCCCACTGTAAGTAAGTGTTTGTTTTTAAATATAATCTAATGTCGGGATCTAAGTCCTTCTGTGGCACTTCACCCAAAAGAATAACTATTAGTCTTTTTCTTCGATCTCGCAACACTTGATGATGCGCCGATTTGAATTCAAACCGACACCACTCGGATTTTATAAAGTTCTCCGACAAAACCATTATTGTTCTACGCGACGATTCAACAGCTTGTACTATAGTGTCGGCGATGAATGCTCCGACAGGAAAGTCACGATAATGTAAGCAGAGTTTATATTGGGGATCGCCGTGCTCTAATGTCGGCGCTAACTCTTCTGCTACGAAAGTTTCGTCCTTAGAACTATAACTCACAAAAGCATCGAAAAGTTTGTCGCGTTCGTCGCGATCAAAGTTTGTCGATCGATAAAACAGTCTAACACCAAATCGCGAATGGAACCATACACGCAATTCTTGTCGGAAAATGAACGCAATCAGTGTTACAATAATGATGAACAGAAACGCACCTAGGGTTGACACCAACAGCGGCAAATAGTCCTGAATCGCTTGTCTCTGAATAATGGTTTTAGTTAGCGATAAGTTTCCATTTATACTGTTGTCTATGTTGGCGGCTCCGGTGCACGTGGTAATGTTATCGTGGCTGATAAAGAAGCCGTACTCCGAATTGTCCGAATACATCTCCTCACTGTAATAGTCCAGTTCTGTGTTGTTGTTTGTGTACACGCAGCGCACAGCTCCTGCGTCTCTTATAATGTCGCCGTTGCGAATCATCCACTCACGAAACATCTCTGTGAAGTCGCAGTCACACGACCACGGGTTCGAAGCCAGGCTCAGCTCTATGATGGCCGACGATAAGTGCCACACTGAATATATGCTCAACCTGTTGTGGTCCATTTTCAAAGAACGCAGATTGCGCAGCGGCTGGAATGTGGTGTTTTGTATGGACGTAATGCGATTGTGTTGAAGATAAAGTTCGCGTAGACTTTCAAGCCCATCGAATTCGTAACCTCGCAGTTCGCGTATGCGATTTTCATCTAAGTGCAAGAGTTCAAGTTCTTTAAGACCATTAAACGTGCGGTTATGTATTATTTCAATATTAGAGGCGTTCAAAAACAACACTTTCAATCTTTTGCGTCCGATGAACGCATGACTGACGACGGATCGTATATCGTTACCGTCCAAGTATAATTGGGTAGCGTCCATCGGTATCTGATCCGGAAGTTTTTCAACGTAGCCGGCCGAAGAACAATCGACAACATTTGCCGACCACGACTGATCATGATAGCACGTACAGTTGTTTGGGCAGGTCATCTCGCAATCACAGGCATCGAAATCGCAACAATGGCACAGTGCAAAACAGTGTGATTCGTATTTACACAAGAACTGATAAGGAGCCGCCTCCACCAGTGGCACATATGTATTGCCCCGGTTGTACAGCAACTGACAATAAATACTCTCTAAATCCATTAATTTCGGCTGTGTGCGGGCACGATTTCCCGAGTTGACTTTCTGTAACCAGTCCATAGTGCAATCGCATTGATACGGATTTCCGCCGATGTAAAACTCAGGAAGAGGCTTGTCTGCTGGAACAGCTGATATACGCAACGAATTAGGATCTAAACTGGTTATTTTATTTCCAAATAAATCAACTCGAGTCAAATTTGGCTTTTTGAAGAAAGTGTAAGACTGTACTCTAGTAATCAAATTATCATTTAGAAACAGCATTTCAACACTATTTGGTATTGCGCTACCTGTGATTTCTGTCAGTTTATTTGAACTGGCATCAAATGTACTGAGCTGCAAGTTTGCTTCAATTTCAAAATAATTTCCCAATTCGATAATCTTGTTTGCGTGAATATCAAGCCACTGCAAACCAGTCGGTATGAGCGCATAATCAAACCATTCAAGCTGATTGTCAGAAATGTTCAGCCAAACGAGACTTGGCAATTTTGAGAACAGTCCGCCTATATCTGAAAGGTAATTACCATCTAGACGTATCGCCTGTAGGTTTAAATTCGCATCGAATGCGCCAGCTTCTACTTTTTGTATTTTATTCCGTGATAAATTTAGAATTTTTAGTGCC
This sequence comes from Mongoloraphidia duomilia, assembly GCA_039654895.1. Classification (NCBI taxonomy): domain Eukaryota; kingdom Metazoa; phylum Arthropoda; class Insecta; order Raphidioptera; family Raphidiidae; genus Mongoloraphidia; species Mongoloraphidia duomilia. The sequence goes on along the minus strand of CM077516.1, from coordinate 44,176,059 downwards.
GCCATTTTGTCGAAGACACCTTTGCTAATGTTTCCAATGTTGTTTTCAGTCAAACGCAGTCCGTACATGTGTTCTAAATTATTAAACGTTGTGTTAACAATAACGGCTATATGGTTTTCGCCGAGATCAAGTGTTCTCAACATTGGCACATCTTTAATAACAACAGGGACGGTAAGCAGTTTGTTTCCGTTTAAGTGAAGATCTTGTAAACTTGAACAATTTTTCAATGAATCCGAATGGATATCAGAAATGTGATTATTATCAACTGACAACAACGATAAAACATAAAGACCGTTGAATGTCGAACTTTCTATTTTAGTTAGACGATTATTAGATAAAATTAGAGTGTGGAGATTATAAAGGGCAGAGAATGTATTTTCAGGAATGATTTCAATGAAATTGTCATTCAGTCTTAGGATTTGTAAACTATAAAGATCTCGAAATACTGCTGGCTCGAGCTTTGTAATTCTATTAAAGGATATATCCAACACAACAAGACGAACTAGTCCAGAAAAAGTTGCTGCATTTATCCATTCTGTAGTTAGCTCATTCTTAGACATGTCGAGAACCAACAATTGAGTTAGTTCGCCAAAAAGACCTGGTGCTAGCACATTAATGCTGTTATTTTGTAAATACATTTCCTTGATGTCTCGTGTATCTGAGAAAAGTTCTGGTGGTAGGCTGACTAGTTTATTATCAGACAATTTTATTATGTTCAGTGACGTCAAACCCTCCAGAGCTCTGTCCGCTAGATGTGTTAGACCATTTCCATGGAGATACAGTTTTTGTAAACGCGTCAACGCAGATAATAACCCAGAAGATAGAGTGTCTATGTTATTTCGAGACAAATCCAATAATCTTAAGTTACCGCCACACCTGTCTGAAGGATTCGCAGAGAACTTGAAACTGGATATCTCACGTATTCTGTTTCTTGTCAAATTGAGAACTTCAAGTGAATGCAAAGGACACAGCACACCGTCGGGCAAATTCCACATGTTGTTTTCACCGAGATCTAATCGCTCCAAAAGACTGAGTTCGTCGGTGAAAGCATTCTGTGAAACTTCCAGAGTCATCGCTGACCAATCAGTATTATGAGTTCGCACTGTTAAATTCCTTAGTTCGCGAAGTCCTTTGAACGCGCCGTCGGACAAATTGCCGATTTTACAATACTCGATCGATAATTCACGCAACTCAACAAGCGGTCTAAAACTGCCAGCACTAAGTGAACTTTGAAAGAACAACGCATCACTGCACTCTAATCTTAACCGTACGGTATGTTGCGGTTGTATCACACTGAAGTTTGTGTTTTCCAGTTCACTGTTTATTGTTCGCAGTCGACAAACTAAAGCGACGTCGTCTTCGGAGCTGCTATCGACAACAACCCACTTGCACTCGTCCGGCGCTTGATAACGCAACGCTTTGCTCAGCGACGCCGATAGAACGCCGAATATAGCGCCGAACAGCACCGTGAAGACGACGGTACTTGTGCTTGTGTTGTTGCGCATAATGACGCTCGCACCGTTCCGTTCGTTCGCACATTAACTTTGCACTAGCTTATTATTGAGCACGCATACGCTACGTCGCCGCATCACATTTACCGTACCACATCGACTTGACGGCAATCGAAACGTTTTTCATTTTGACGCACCTTCTGTATTACCGCACTCTCTGCACAGCTGGCAGCCGCAAACACGATCCAACTTACGTACAAACACTTTTGCGCACATAATTGTCTTTCTGCTGGCACTTACACTGTACAGTTCACTGTCATTCATTAATCTCGTTAGTACACATCACTAATTAGTACACACACCGACTGTTCGCTATTGTTGTTGCAGTTGTGCAGTATGCGCCGGTGAACACACATACCTGCACTATGCGAAATGCACTTCTTGACTGAACCTGATGGTACGTTAGACTTAGGCCAACCGTTTCGGTCAGCAGTAGATCGCAGCAGTCGACCAAGCCACAGAGGTTGGTGGAAGTGGTAAGAGCTACAAGGCCATACACTCAACTAGTCAGGTATAATTTGTCTGTATATGTGTACAAGCTGTGTCTCTCTTTAAAGTTTGATTTCTAGTTTATCTTTTTCGCTCACACACACACACATACGCACGCAATATCCACATAGACGATGTTACCTGCGTTGCGTTCTTGTCTACGACCATTATTGTCGACCCAAACGGCCAAACTGTTGCCCGTTCGCCGTCCCTGTTCACCCAAGCGTTCTTTAAGTGCGCTAAAAGAAGACAAATGAATAAATAAATAAAAATACATTTAACTCTAGGCTTCCATACACCTTGGCACTGCGTCTCTCAATGCTCTCCGCTTTCGGTGAAGACGAAGTGAAAAGAAGAAGACAGGAATGGACGATGCTCGGCTTAACACCGGCAACGAGTATGAATATGCCATTTAGATAAGTTAAGTAAGTGATACTTTTTCTTAAACGGATTTATTGTTTTTGATATTACACACACACACACATACAGAGAGAGAGAGAGAGAGGCCGGCATAGTTACTATACACAAAATATAATCTAGTGTCCGAGACCAGTCAATGCACTCTTACTTTGTTGTTAAAATAAGTTATTTTTCTTGTATCTCATTTATATTGTCTACACGTCGATTTCTTGACAATTTTAATTTATTCTCTGTTAACTGAGTATTATTTATGCCTAATACATGCATAGCATGCATTCTTTTTATTATATTTAAATATTTTCAAATAGTAATTTTTGTGATGTAATGAGTTGTTAATACCTACCTACATAGTGTTAGAATAAAATTATTCATTGTGAACGTTGCTATGAACAGCCCCTGTGCAGTGTGCTGAACTGGCAAAACTTTTAACAAAAAAAGAATAAGTATTAAAATAATTGTTAACAGCGAACTATATTCAACATTTGGTATTCATCGTCACAAACACACATACTCTAAAATGTATATAATTGTAAAATAAAACATTATTTTGTTTCGTAGCCCGTCAGTGGGCGGGTTGATCACTTGCAACTTACAAATCTATTTTTTGTTGAAATTATAGAAAAATAAGAGGAGCGATGTTGTCCTCCTAGTCTCTTCTCACCGCCCGAATGTCGTTTACAACGCGTCGAACACATAAGTAATTTATTCAACAACGTACATTATTATATAGACATGGATAAAATAAGGGCGTAACTAAAATAAAACGCTATTTGTAACATATTTTTACTTTAAAGATTGATGTTAAATCCACCATAAAAATTTCACACTTTTATTTTTACAAGCTTTTATTTAACTTGCAATGTATGTTAGTTTGTGTGTTTGTTTCGGTCAAAACTTGCAAGTCAATTTTGAACGACTTCCACGTATCCGATCGATTTGAAATTTTGTACACATAATATGTATTCTCGATGACAATACATGAATAAATCGTTTTTAGAAATAAATTCAACCTCTAAGGGGTTCAAACGGGGATGTAGGGTTTTTTTGACTAATCAACGCCCAGGCCAAATCGCCGAGCTAGAAACTTGAAATTTGGAAAGTTGGATCCTTTTCTGACATAAGCATCCACTAAGAAAGGATTTTTCGAAATTCAACCCCTACGGGTGTCAAAGGGAGGTAAAATTTTGAAAAACTAAAATGAACAAAATAAATATTAGTAAAAAAAACTTTTTAGAAACAAGCTTTTATTTAAATGCACTAAAAAGGAAAAAATAATTTTTAATAATTTAGGTTTATAATTATAAAAGCGTGGGTCGTGAGTAATAAACTACCATAGAGTTCACGACTCACGCTTTTATAATTATGAAACTAAGTTATTAAAAATTATTTTTTCCTTTTTAGTGCATTTAAATAAAAGCTTGTTTCTAAAAAGTTATTTTTACTAATATTTTTATCGTCTACGATAGTAGAGTTATAGTAGATTTTATATCTAGTAGTATAATGAGGTATATCATTGACGAGCAGTGACAGTTTGTAAAAAAGAGCGATAGTGAGTTTTATGAGTCACACGAGTCATTATATCATTACGCACGAGATATACAGGCTGTCCGGATTTCAAGTGTACATAGGACGAAAATTGTTTTTCTCAATTTCCTGCTTTCCTATACCTACATTTTACAGAAAAAACATACTTGGCAAAAATGAAAGGAATTCATGTGTAGAATAAGATTTTTATTTTGTTTTTTTTTTGAAAATTTGTATTTTAACTCTACCATCGTAATTAATACCTTAAATATCCTGACTAATACTCATAATAACTTTTTTGTCAATTTTATTAATAGATTACTTTGATAAAAACAGAATACAAATTTAAAAACAAATTTAAAAAATTGAAAAACCTATTTTTTTCAAACTTTTTGAAATTTTTTATTACCAACGTAAGCTGTTGCTAAAATTTACCTAAAAATTATTGTGAAGTTTTGTTAGAATACCCCTTCTTATTAATGATAATTTCATACATAGGGTCACAAATAGAAAATTATTTTTTATTCTTACTCATACTCATAATAATTTTTGGGTAAATAATAAATAATAATAATAAAATAATAAATAAAAGTAAAAAATTTGAAAAAAAAGTTGTTTTTTTAATTTTGTTTTCTGACTTTACCAACGTAATCTATGGATAAAATTGACAAAAAAGTTATTATGAGCATTAGTCAGGATATTTAAGATATTAATTATGATGGTAGAGTTAATATACAAATTTTCAAAAAAAAAAGAATTTAAAAAAATACTATCTTATTCTACACATGAATTCCTTTCATTTTTGCCAAGTATGTTTTTTACTGTAAAATGTATAGGAAAGCAGGAAATTGAGAAAAACCATTTTCCCATGTAAATGTCCTATGTACACTTGAAATCCGGACACCCTGTATATGGTATATTTTTTGCCATACCCACTATAAAATATCTACTTTTCAGTTAATTTTCAGTATTTTTAAAAATCTTTGACAGTTCATTTGTGTCACCAACTTCACTCTTAGTATGTCGTGAGTAGCTGTCAGTAGGTAATAGCAGGTGGATCACTATGGAAACTGTTTACTTTCCATATTAGTGTGTTTGAAAACACTTTCAATACATCTGTTTGTTAAGTGACCCATTTCATGTATACATACATGCATGTAAAGTAGCTATTTTAAAGTGAATATGGCAAAAAATATATTTTACTACTTTTAAGCCCTTGTGGCGCCTATTTTGATAATAGTTCGGATGACCGTGTAACTAATTCAACATTCATTATAAGGTTAGATGAAAGCGACAACAGCAATAACAGTCAAAGTAATGATTTTCTGCTAATAAAAAGTCAAAATGAAGGTAAATAAATTATAATTTAAAAAAACTAAAAAACACGCTTTAATGAACTAAAAAGTAAAAAATAATTAATTTTATTTTAAAAAAGCGTGGGGTGCTTTGTATCATATTTTCATACTACCCCACGCTTTTTTACAATAAAATTAATTATTTTTTACTTTTTAGTTCATTAAAGCGTGTTTTTTAGTTTTTTTAAATTATAATTTATTTTTGCTTTTTAGTCCTGGAGATCCTGGTCAGGATAATGGGACAAACTTATAGAATTATTGTATTGTAATCGGTCCTTGATAAGTGTGCAAAGTTTCAGTTCAATCTGAAGTTTTTTGCTTTTTTTTTTTTAGTCCTGGAGATCCTGGTCAGGATAATGGGACAAACTTAAGGAATGATTGTATTGTCGTCGGTCCTTGATAAGTGTGCAAAGTTAAACTAAATCTGACCGTTCAAAGTTGGTCAAAATCAAGTTCAAAGAAGTCGGTTACAAACTGACAAGCAATCCCGCAAACATACAGGTGAAGCTAATATAAGCGTGTTAAAAAGAAATATTTTTAAACAATTATGAGGAGTATTTAAAAAGTATTTAAGTTTTAGGTGGCTGTGGACTATGAAACGCATGTCTGTACTTTCTCCACACAATCTTACAAAAAAGCATTAATTTTATGAAGGCAGTACAGACATGCGTTGTACAATCCATAGGCACCAAGGACTTAAAGACTCTTTGAACACTATCTATACTAATATATAACTAAAAATGCGGTCAAGTGCGTGTGGAACTCGCGCTACGAGGATTCAGTACCGTTACAACAATTAAATTAGGTAGACATATTCTGCGAAAATTTCAACCTGCTACATGTTACGGTTCCAAAGATACAGCCTTTAAAAGGTTTTCCGTTTTTTTTGTCGGGACCACCTTCAATTTTTACTTTTGTGATTTTTGGATTTTTCCCTTTACTTGTGCTGCGAGACCTTGCTTTTTGCCAAATTTCATGATTCTAGGTCAACGGGAAGTACCCTATAGGTTTTTGATGAGTGAGTTTGCGAGTATCAAAATAGGTGACAAAATGGTCATATCTTTTGGTTGCCTTGACTTAGAAGCTTGAATATTTTACACCTTCAAGGGACCGTAGACGTTAGAATTTCATATTAATTTCAAATTGATATCTATTCCTGAGAAAATGGGTCTTGACAGACGGACACCCAGCCAGCCAGACGGACAAACGAGTGATCCTATATAAGGGTTCCGTTTTTTCTTATTGAGGTACGGAACCCTAAAAATGAACTAAGAAAACGCAAAACAAACTCTGGCCATTATTATACATATCCAGACAATATAATTATGCTAGAAAAATAGTTTTTGTTAAATGTTACTTTATTCTGACGCAAAGTCCGCTGTACATCATTTAAATTAACAAATAAGATCAAAAAAACTTCCGGCACATTTGTAGTTTTGTTTGTTTATTAATCACCCAGAATCCCAAATCTTATAAAAGAACCTCATATAGTTCCCAAGACATGACGTTAAAAAATGACTAGCTTTTAGGGTTCCGTACCTCAATAGGAAAAAACGGAACCCTTATAGGATCACTCGTTTGTCCGTCTGGCTGGCTGGCTGGGTGTCCGTCTGTCAAGACCCATTTTCTCACGAACGGATAGAGATATCAAGTTGAAATTAATATGAAATACTACGGTCCCTTGGAGGTGTAAAAAATGCAAGCTTTTAAGTCAACGCAATCAAAAGATACGGCCATTTTGTTACCAATTTTGATACTCGCAAACTCACTCATCAAAAACATATATAGGGTATTTCCCGTGTAACTAGAATCACGAAATTTAGCAAAAAGCAATTAGATCTCGCAGCACAAGTAAAGGAAAAAATCCAAAAATCACAACAAGTAAAAATTAAAGGGGGTCCCCTCCCCACACAAAAAACGGAAAAACCTTTTAAAGGCTGTATCGTTGGAACCGTAACATGTAGTCGGTTGAAATTTCACAGAATATGTTTACCTAATAATTTGCCAGTGAAAAAAATATAAAACTTGCTTATAATGAAAGTTTATGCTCAAAAATATTTATTAGAATTTTTATTTTTATTAATTAAGTTTCGTGAACATATTTAAATTAATAAATAAAATCATGATTTTTAATCTATTTGTCACGTGCCTTAAAACACCCGTGACGTCAATTTTAAGTAAAAAATACATGTATCCATAGCAGCGCAGCTTAGATTGTTTACATCATGTTTATAGGTACAAAACGGTATTTTTCAACCCTCTGTTTCTGGGTTTTTAAATAATATTGTTAGCTAATATAAACGCACGTTCATAAAATTTTGACGTCATACTTCAGTAGAGCAAAAACGATTTTTAGCGGGCGGGGCTAACATAAATATTTCAAAAATTATTTTTGAGCTTATTTGAAATCAGAATTAAGTGATTTAGGTGTCATTTTGTAAAGAATTTACTGCTCTATTAATATAACACGAAAAAAGTTTTTAGTCAAATACCCTATTTAATTGTTGTAACGGTACGGAACCTTCGTAGCGCGAGTTCCATACGCACTTGACTGCTTTTTTAATACTGACTCATTCATTAACTTATCAAACACCTTATAGACCACTTCCGGTTGACTTAGACACTTGACATTTAGCATGGAGTTAGGTCATAGGGCATATATTTATTTTAAAAGCAATCAATATAATATTGCCTATTATGATGTTATTCTGTTGTGTGTCAACTTTTGATTTTGTATTGATTTTGCTTTGGTTTTATTGTTTTTGTTTTTCTTTTGTTTACTTTTTTATTTTTAAACGCTAATGACCTCTGTTGTCGAGCGTCTATAATCTACAATTCATTCATTCATTCATCAATATATATTAGATTGTATATCTAGATGTGTAATGGACTATATTACGACGAGTGATAACAGTATGTAAAAACGAGCGATAGCGAATTTTTACAGTCACACGAATCGTATTACCATTACGCACGAGATATATATATGGTATTTTTTGCCATACCCACTACAAAATACCTACTTTTTACTTAATTTTCAAAAAATTTTGACAGTTCATTTGCGTCGTTATCTTTACTTCTACAGTATGTCGTGAAGTTCGTGAGTAAGTAATAGTAGGCGTATAGAGTGAATAAACAGAAGTTGCTATGGCAACCGTTTCCTTACTTCCCTAGTGCGGTAAGTAAAACACTTTCCGTACACCCGCCTGTTAAATGACTCATTAAAGGCAGCTATGTAATGGGTATGGCAAAAAAAATTTACCAATTATGTAGGTCATTAAGATGCATATTTTTGTGGGAATAGAATTTTTTAAAGTCGAAATTTAGCCAAGTATGATAAAAATAAAAAGTAGCGTTTCAAGTAAAGTCGTATGTGCGATCAAGAGAGCAAAAGTTTGTTAAGAACAGTTGTTCAGAATCACAGTAAACTGAAGTTTTGTCAAAGAATTTTCATATAATATATTATATAGTATGTAATATAAATAACCGGCGAGTTTGTATCCTCACCAAGCGTTGCAATCTCTAAATTAAATAAAAGTTTATACTTATACTTGAAGCACTATACGTAATATAAGTTATAAATGAATTATGTGATTTTAGTTTTTCATTAAATTTATTTTTTATTCTATTAAAAAATAAATATAGGGTTTTTGAAAATTGACTAAAATTTTAAATCTTAATAATAATACTTAACACTAGTCACAGTGCAAAAAACTCTCGACTAAAATTTCTCAAGTACGAATTAAAACAAAGGGGTATCGATTTCTGATTGGTTTGTTCAATTCGCCATGTTTTTCACCCAAAATTCTAGTGCACATACTCTGTCTTTGTCGAGCATCTATAATCTACAATATATATTTATCTCACTCTGTGATATTTTCATATTGTTTTCTAGGTAACATATTGTCTCACCTGCTGTCAGTATAAAAAAGTGAAACGCGCAATATTTTTTGTTACGTTTCCAAATTTTTTGAAAGTACGCGCGTATTTTTACTACATCGCCTTCCATTGTTTTGGCTTAATATGGCGTCTTTGTCCTAACTCTTACGAAAGCAACTCTGCTGTCGACAAAATAATGTGTTTGCGAATAAAATTATTATCGTATAGGTACTTAGTAAACACTACTTCATATATTTTATTATTTTTATTATTTAAACAAATTAGACCCTTTAGACACAAACTGCTGATAAATAATGTAAAACCTAGACATTTTAAGTATCAACCTTTTCCACCATTCATTCAACGTCAATGTACTATGTAGTACCTATTTACAGACCAATAGACTGAAAAGGCTACAATCATAAAAATTCTTTGATTTTTATTTAGTGCAAAAACATATTTTATACATTATAGTGATTAGGCATTTTAAAAAATAATGTTTTTTAAATTTTATTTCCTATTATATAATTATATGCTGTAGATATACATAATACACTTGCGTGCATAGAAATCGGCCCACTGTTAAATTTTGACTTTAACTATATTTTTTTAAGGAACTACTCATCAGATCAAAAAAGACTATATGCTGTTTGAAAGACAATTTAATATGCTTCTTTATTACTAAAAGAAGTATGGTTTATTAACAAAGATCTAAATTAACTCTTGATTTTTAATAATTAGGATGACTCCCTCTTGCCCTAATAATATCTCTCATACGATTAGGCACAGATCTAATCAAGTTCAATATTGTTTCTTGTGAGATGTTAAGCCTATCTTCTTTTACTGCAACAGTAAGCTGTGGGATCGAGGTTGGGGCACGAATTTTTCGTTTCAACTCATTCCATAAATGTTCAATTGGGTTTAGGTCGGGATTGCATGCTGGCCACTCCATAACCCGAAAACCGACTTCTGTAATGTAATCTTGCACGAATCTTGCGTTATGCGGCCTTACATTATCAGTCATAAAATTAAATTCGTCTTCAATGTAGTCGACGAGGGGTGGCTATTAGTCAGTGGAAAGTCAGACGAAGATTGCAGGAAAGTAACCTGACCTCTAAAACACCTGAGATTTGTCCGAAAATTACCCCAGCTTATCGTCAAGCACGCCTACGTTTTGCACAAAATCATCTGAATTGGACATTGGAACAGTGGGAGTCTGTTCTGTTCTCGATGAGACCAGGATATGCCTCTATGGTAGCGACCGAAGAAGAGAAGTGTACCAGAGACCAAGAGAGCAATTTGCAGAATGCTGCATTGACGAGCGGATAACTTGTGGAGATGTTTCCTGCATGATCTGGGGTGCAATTTCTATGGGAGCACGAACCGACTCTGCTTTCATCCGTTGAAACGACCGTGGTCACGGGAAAGGAGGTTTAACGGGTGCTAGGTACATCGAGGAGATTTTAGCAGTTAATGTGGTACCTTACGTCCAATATACTAACTTTGCCTTACGTCGACTACATCGAAGTAAATTTAATTTGACGCATGGCAATGCGAGGCCGCACACCGCAAGATTCGCGCAAGATTACAGAAGTCGATTTTCGGGTTATGGAGTGGCCAGAATGCAGTCCCGACCTTAACCCAATCGAACATTTATGGAATTAGCTGAAACGAAAAATTCGTGCCTCAATCTCGATCCCACAGCTTATTGTTGCAGTAAAAGAAGATAAGCTTAACATCCCACAAGAATCAATATTGAACTTGATTAGATCTATGCCTAATCATATGAGAGATGTTATTAGGGCAAGAGGGAGTTATCCTAACTATTAAAAATCAAGAGTTAATTTAGATAATAGCCAATAAACCATACTTCTTTTAGTAATAAAAAAAAGTTAATTTGTTTCATGCATTAATTTTACAATTTTAAGCCTAAGAAACCGAAATAAATTTAATAAATTTAGACTAATATCGAAGCATATTAAATTGTCTTTCAAACAGCATATAGTCTTTTTTGATCTGATAGTTCCTAAAAAAATATAGTTAAAGTCAAAAGTTAACAGTGGGCCGATTTCTATGCACGCAAGTGTATATAACAATGCATAAATATTATGTATTTGTTTTCGGAGATGAAAGTTGGCTTTTGCAAAATCAAAAGTAAAGTGTTTTCGTTCCTTGGAAAATTATTATCGGGTCGAAAGTAAGCAAAAGTGGCGACATCCTACGGAATGATTGCAAACTTTATCTGCCTAACCTACAATATTCATGTACGATGTTTTTTATATTTTTAATGCTATATTTTCAAAAAGTACTTTGTGTAACTCGGGCGGAATTGCCGATTGTGACTAATGTGATTACCGCCCTCGCTACGCTCTGGCGCGCAAACGTAACACTCTTTCGCAATCTCCAGCTTTCCGTCCCAGTTGCACAATGTAAGTGCTATTATAAAGACGTAGTGTATATGGAAATTATGTTTTTGCGTTCGCCATTTGTATTTTAAAAAACAACTTATTTTTATTTATTTTATTATGTATATCCACTTGTTTATTATAATTATGCACCAATCAAATTGTTTTGTTTATTTAAATTCGTTAATATGTTTTATTACAGTATAGTTTGAAATATATAAGATATATGTATAAATGTTTAATTATAATAACTATTTTATTGGAAACTTCATTATTGTATACCTAATGATTTAATTACGAACAACTTTAGGTTGAACGACCTGCCGACTCGATGCCAGGGAGCGATATGAAATATTATTAATTGTAAGAAGGATTATTGAAGAAAGCAACCAAATAAATATATTTTTATTCACAACAAAAATATATTAAATTACGATTAAATGCTTTTGTTTGCATTACTGTTAGGAACACCTATTGAATGACATAAGTTACATTGCATTACTAGAAAAATTTATTTTCAACCAATGCCACGGTCGGAATTCAAACCCGAATCTTCCACTATCGCGGCGGCCGAGTTATCATTTACTCAACAGTGACACGATTAAATAATAAGTTGTTTCCATTATAAAGCAAATTGTAACTATTTATAATAATTCACATCATGCGATAACTGAATAAATTAGGGTATTGTTAGATATGAACCGTTAATGTTAACTCAGCCGCCGCGATAGTGAAAGATTCGAGTTTGAGTCCCGTAGGGTGACATTGCAGGGTGAAAATGACTTTTTCTAGTATTGCAACGTAACTATTTACGTCATTCAATGGGTGTTCCTAACAGTAATGCAAACATAAACATTTAATTGTAATTTAATATATTCATGTTTTGTATAAAAAATAAATTTACTTATTTATTCTCTCCAAATATCGTACTTTTTACTATCATCAGCCGTAATAGAGTCATCTACAATTATTAATTGTTATTGTTGAAATGACGACCACTATTCTTAATATATCTCTTAAGGATGATCTTATCTTATTTCTTAATATATCTGAAATAAGTACACAAAATTTCAGAACGGTTTACCGAATAGTTTAAAAGATATATATTTATTATTAATTAACATATGGAAAAATCACGCTTTCATAGTTTAATTCGGTAGGTTTCCGTAGTTATTACGAAACATAGGAGGGATTAACTTTTATCGAGACTGTACTTTCAAAAATTAATTTTTCAATGTCCCATTAAATGCCTTTTTGTCTGTTGAAATTATTTTTTGATGTATGTAATAGTTTAATCATTAAAAATTGATTTATAATTAATGTTAAATTTACATGAAATAATAAATTTTTAAAATGAAATTTTTTTTAAAAAATAATAAAAAACTCGGCAATGCAGCTTTCTAAAAATTAGTGTTTTTTAAAGTTAATTATTTTTGGAAATAGTTCTGTAAATACCCTTGTAATATTTTTACTTCCCACCTCTACTATGGTAGGGAAGTAATGGATTTAGTCCGAAAAAAATATTTCGAGATTTTAACAGATCTTCACGTTTTGAGACCCTAGCAATCGTTTAAGATCATTTTCTGACTGATGTCTGTATGTGTGTGTGTGTGTGTAATGTGGTCAATTTTTCGCCTTCGATATCGTAAAAACGGAACAACATACGGTCATGCCGATTGTTCTATTGTGTTTATCAGCCTTTAACTTAGATCTGATTAGATTTTGAGTTAAATCGGCTCAGTGGATCCTGAGATATAAAAAAAAAACGTTCTCAATGTCACGTGTTAACATAGGTAAAAAAAAATATAAATGAATTCTAGATGTTATAATATGAAAAAAATGTAAACACCCTGTAGAAGACCGAATCAACTCATTTTTGGTATACCTTAGTTTTACATCAAACAGGACTCCCTAAATGCCATTCTGAAATTCCAAAATGTTTTGTCCATTAACACCTCTTGTTACATATTCTATCCTGGGACACACTGTATAATCAATAAAAAAAATAGTAATTTTTTAATTATGAGCTAAATTATTTAAGTTTCGTTGGAATAATAATTATCAACTACACGGTGAAATGCCGTGCCTCTCTTTCACGGTCATTCTGGTGTTGTTTAATACTCCAGTAATTTTAGACATTAGAACAACCCATCTGCAGAATAATTCCCAGTTAGCTGATTTTTTTTTATATACCTTCGTTATGGTGTTTTAAAAAACGTGTAAAAAGTCCCCATCGATATCGTGCCGGCGTTGCCAGATATTCGAGGTTCAAGTTCACGGTAGACGGTTTTTTGCAAATTTCTCGGTTCTGTTCCATTTTTGGTAAAAAATGATTATTATCAATCTTGTAGAGGACAAAATTCTCTACAACTTTCGTATAAACATTTTTTGTCTACAATCCATAGTTTTACTTATTTAAGTACCCGCGGCTTCCTCCCCCTCGATTTTACATAACGGGATTATGTTGCTTCCCGAGGGCCTAACAAAATGATTTGTAGTTTTATTTTAAGTTGAACTTTAAGCTAACGATTAACTATAATTTTTATCGAAATTAATTCAGTTGTTCTCTAGTTATAAGCAACCAAACATACAAATCGACAGCACTCAATCAGACAGACAGACAGACAGACAATTTTTTTTCGAAAATACCATATTTATACTTGACATCAATTGTAAAGACCATTCGTAAAGTAATTTTGTAAAAAAAATTTACAAGGGTTGAGAGAGTGCGGATTATGTACGAGTATGCATTTGCATACCGTATAACGCACTCTAGTAATAGTAGCCACATTTTTAATTTTTTTTACAAAATTCCTTTACGAATAGTCTTTATAACAAATATAATGACTATTCGTAAAGGAATTTTGAAAAAAAATTAAAAGTATGGCTACTCCGGGCTATTCTTAGTAGAGTGCGTTAAAAAGTATGCGAATGTATACTCATGCTTAAATCGCATTCTCTCAATCCTTGTAATTTTTTTTTACAAAATCACTTTACGAATGGCCTTTATAATTGATGTCAAGTATAAATATCGTATTTTCGAAAAAAAATTGTCTGTCCGTCTGTCTTTTTCACTGCTGTCGATTTGTATGTTTAGTTGCTTATAAATAGAGAACTACTGCATTAATTTCGATAAAATTATAATTAAAAGTTAGCTTTAATTTCAACTTAAAATAAAGGTACAAATCATTATGTTAGGCCCTCGGGAAGTAGCATAATACCGTTATGGAAAATCGAGGGGGAGGAAGCCACGGGTACTTAAATAAGTAAAACTATGAATCGTAGACAAAAAATGTTTATACGAAAGTTGTAAAGAATTTTGTCCTCTACAAGATTGATAATAACCATTTTTTACCAAAAATGGAACGGAACCGAGAAATTCTTAAAAAACCGTCTATCGTGAACTTGAACCTCGAATATCTGGCAACGCCGGCACGATATCGATGGGGACTTTTTACACGTTTTTTAAAACACTATAACGAAGGTATATAAAAAAAATCAGCTAACTGGGAATTATTCTGCAGGGGAAATCTAAAATTACTGGACTATAAAGTTGTTGGTTACGGCCTTTAAACAATCTAGCAAGATTTTATTTATACCTTGTTCAGAAATAATTAAATATAAAAATCTCCAAAATATCATGTGAGAAGATTCTGGTGTTGAAACCATGATTCCAACTTTCTACCGCGTAATTTGTACCGGAGCCATTATTTTTTACTGTAGAATAATTCTTCTACAACAGACTTTTTGCAAACACACCTTTTTGCACTTCTGGGACGTCAAATAGGGAAAGTATGCTAAAATGTGAAAAGTGAATTTTGACCTAAATTAGTGGGTTCCATTCCTCTCTTGTGAAGTTGGAATGGTCAAGTATCAGAAAATTATCTTAACGGTAGGTTCGTTTCATTCAACATTAATGCTTACAACAAATTGATTTATTTGATTTTTCTCCTAAAAGTGCTAATTTTTATTTCGGTGTTTCTACATTATACAGAAACGAATGAAAAACATATAACTGACTACAATATGATTTTTTTTCAGATTATTAAAGTGAGGAACGTTAACCTTACAAATGAGAAGACAGAATGAAAAACTAGAAGAAGGCAATACAACATTATATCGATAAAATCCAGTGGATGTTGTATAATCGATATTATATATCTAAGCATAAAGCAAATAATAGCATGAAAATCGGTCAGTGTAATTGCGCTGTTCGATGATCCGCCTGCCTATCATAAAACCTATTCAAACAATTAATCGAATGATGAAAAATTTCACGCTTATTTTTATAGTAGTAGGTAGTAGTAAATAGTAACCTATCTGAGTACTTGTACACATTATAATAATCTTAATATGACTACAGACATCTTTGGCTAATGTAGACATGAGCGAAACTGGGCTAACGTTGGATATATACCAATGATGGCATATTAGGGATTTTTCTCTAGTTCTGGATAGGGAAAAACATTCGGGAATTTTTTTTACATTTATAACAACTATGTAAAAAGTTCATTGGGTTTCCATCTTGCCATTAATAATGACATAGCAGAACAAAATTTATATTAAATTATTTCTTTTTCTATATTGTTTTGAATGAATGAATTGTGAATTATAGACGCTCGACAGCAAGGGTCATTAGCGTCTGTACAGAAACGAAATGTAAAACAAAAACAAAAATAAAAACAATAAAATAAAACCAAAATCAAAAATTGACACACAACAAAGTAAAACAATTATAAGTACAAAAAAACTCGGGTCGCAGTGCCAAAACCCTGCCGACAATATAGTGTATTTGCTAATACAGGCATTGTGGCATTATTATGTAAACTTAAGTTTGTTTTTTGACAAAATAAAAAATTTAACCCCTTAATACAGCCCTTAAAATAATTAAATTTTTCTAAATTTCAATATTAGACATGGATTTCATCAATACACCCAATTAAATACACCCTTCCATATCTAAGTAAATCCGTATCAACAAACTAGTGTTTTCATAAAATTTGAAAGTCCGGTCCTGTCGGGCCGATTTTATTAAAATTTTAGCAGCACATTTTAATCTTTACTAAAGAGTTAAATTTCAATTTTGAAACGATTATGACAAATTTTTCGGTATTTTTGGGCCCAAAAACTTTTTGGAACCCCTAAATACAACCCTGAAAATGGTCCGATCGGGCCCATTTTAAATAGGCTTCTTGCGGTGATGGGTTCCAATGTGTGAACCAAATTTCGTTTCAATCGATTAAGTCTGTCGAGAGTTATCGTGTACACACATATATATATAAATATATAAATATATAAATATATATATATATATATATATACATACATATATATATAAACATTTTTAAAAATGGTGCCAAAGTGTTCAGGAGGCTATGAAACGTCGAGAAATTTTGGTCCGACCCCTAGGTCCCACCATCCGACCGACGCCAATAGTGTATGTGCCATATGGCAAATACACTAATAAAATGTGTCATAATAATATAATGTAGTAATAAAGTAATAAGATATACAGAAAAAAAAACATTAAGGCTGTAAAGGGGCCTAAATGTATACAAATAAATAAAATCAAATAAACCGGTCAAGACCGGTTTCCTTTAAAAATCGAAACAGCAGATCGACATTGTCAGGATCATTTCCTAAAACAACCGACAGATCACCTGACAATCCAATCTGCTGTCGTGTGTCCCTAAACTGGACACACTCGATTAAAATATGCGAAACGGTAACATGAGTGTCACACGTTTCACAGAGGGGCGGTTCCTCACGAGCCATCAAAAAACCATGTGTAAGTCTACAGTTACCGATGCGCAGCCGTGTAAGGACCACTTCCTCCCACCTGGAGGGACGGCAAGATGTGAACCATGGGTCAACAGTAGATTTTATGGATTTTAACTTGTTTTCATCGACAGCACTCCATTCATCCTTCCAGAGCTGCTGCACGGCTGAAATCAGTACGTTCTTAAGGTCGTCACCGATAACGCAAAACACGCTCTGACCGTTATTTGCAGCGTCTTTAGCTGCAGTGTCAGTTAATTCGTTGCCAGCGATTCCCATGTGGCCGGAAACCCAACAAAAACGGACAGTGGTTCCACCTCTTTTCAACGAGTACAATTTGTCCTGAATTAAACAAATAAGAGGGTGACTGGGATAGGAACGCTGCAATGCCTGAAGAGCACTTAAAGAGTCGCTGCAAATAACATATTTGTGTTGACCGTGAACATGTCTCAAGGCCTGCAAAATTGCATATAACTCTGCAGTAAAAATACTGCACTCTTGAGACAACTTGTATCCAACACTGTCGTTATCGGTGACGAACGCGCAACCAACTCGGTCAAGAGACTTCGAGCCATCCGTGTAAACGGAACGGTAGTCTCGATTCTGATCCAGCCACGCCAGGAAAAGCTGGCAATAAAGCTCTGGCGTTGTCATACTTCGCGGATGAACAGAAAGTGACATGTCGATGTCGGACTCAGGAATTACCCACGGAGGCACAGAATTACGGCCGACTTTAAGAGTTCTAGGAAGCGCCAACTAAAGTTCATCTAGGAGAAGGTTCAACCTGATACCGACAGGACGTGTTGCATTTCTTCTCCGTCTATACAGAGAAGAAAAACGAGGTTGAAATACGCAACTGTAAGTTGGGTGATCAGGTTGACTACGGAGTATTGAGACGTACGATACCAGATTGCGTTTCCGCCGGATGTTCAGCGGCAGCTCTCCGCATTCAGCGGCAATGCTAACAACAAGACTGGCTCGAAACGCTCCGATGACAAACGAATCCCAGCGTGATGAACAGCGTTTAACGTCCTGATGTGCGACTCACGCGCTGAGTCGTACACAATGCTACCGTAATCCAATTTAGACCGTACGACTGCACGATAAATTCGTTGCATAACCGTACGGTCTGCACCCCACGTGGTGCTAGCTAAAATTTTTAAAATATTAAGGGAAGACATCGACTTCCTCATTAAAATATTAAAATGAGCCTTCCAATTTAGCGACCGGTCAAACGTAAGTCCTAAAAATCGGGCAGTATCTTGCACAGATATGAGCGTATTATAAAGATATAAGAATGGTTCCTGATAACAACTACGAAGGCGGCAAAAGTGCACACACTGGGTTTTCCCAACGGAAAATTTAAACCCATTGTTAGTTCTCCAGTTCTGGATGCTATTAATGGTCAACTGCAAATAACGTTGTGCAGTACGAATGTACTTTGACGAGCAGTAGATCGCCAAGTCGTCAACGTAGAGAGATGACTCTACAGATGATGGAATGCTCTCAATGATGCCATTAATAGCGATGGAAAATAAAGTGACACTAAGAACCGAACCCTGTGGAACACCATTCTCCTGTGCAAAGACACTAGACAAAGTGTTGCCGATACGGACTTGGAAGTAACGCTCCAATAAAAAATTATTAATAAAATTCCCAAGATGTCCTCTAATACCCCAATTGTGTAATGTTCGGAGTATCCCGTACCGCCATGTAGTGTCGTAAGCCTTTTCAAGGTCGAAAAAGACCGCTATCAAGTGCTGTTTGTTAATAAAAGCGTCCTGTATTGCGGACTCTAGCCTGACTAGATGATCCATTGTTGAACGGTGCTTACGAAAACCACACTGGGCATTCGTGATCAAACGTTTGGATTCAAGAATCCAAACCAATCGTCGGTTGATCATTCGTTCGATGAGTTTTGATAAACAGCTAGTCAGGGAAACAGGACGATAACGTGATGCTTGTTTTCGGTCTTTTCCGGGCTTCAATAACGGCACTACAATCGAATTACACCAAGCGGTAGGAAACGTATTAGTAGACCAGATTAAATTAAACATCTTGAGAAGGAACGTGGATCTGGAGGGAGGTAGCTTTTTCAAAAATTGGTAATGGATATCGTCAGATCCTGGAGAAGTATCATGGCAATCATGCAAACTCGACTGTAGTTCCCACGAGGAGAAAGATGCATCTATATTGTTTTGATATAGGATACTACATATAATGCGCGTCTAGAGTGCCTCCTTCCCTTAACTTTTAAACGAATGGATTTTTTAGAGTCCAGACAAAATCGAAGATAAATTTGTTTTCGGAAGTTCAAAGATGGCAGCAGAGGCACTTCAGATATTTTTTGAAAAGAACAACTATCTCTTACAATTCGATTTGTTGACATCAGACAACAGAGTGAAAATTAAATAACACTTGACAAGATTCTTTTCCGTTGATGATTCTACTGGTTGGGGTCTTATTGAAGTTCATTGAATTTTTATGCGAGGGGGAGTTGAAAAATAGCATTTTTGCTGAAATCGTTGACATTATTGATTTTGTTGCTTAATAAACTTATTTATTATTTTTGTGAAGGAAGAATTCCTTTAAAAATTTTGCATTCACAATCACCCAAAACTTCGGGTTCGTCACCGTCACACAAGGGATAATTGCGGAGCAAGTTGAAAATATAACCGTGTCTCAAACCATGAAATAAGCGATAACAGTGAGTTTGGGTCGTGCGCACGGAATACACGAAGCGACTCAATAAGCACAGCCTTTTGCATGCGGCAGGCTAGTGACTCAGCATTACGCTGACATGCCGGGATAGCTTTTATATTTGCCAACAGTGATGGTTTGGCTCCTCCTAAAACACCAATTATAAGGACAAATAATTTAACAAACTACTCTGGGTACTGCTTCCTGAGCTCAAAAAGAAGATCTTGATATTTTGTCCGCTTTTTAGTCTCCTTCGCGACTATGTTCGTTTCAGCAGGAGCTGAGAACTCGATGACATATTATATAAATCGCGTAGTTTTATCAATGAGAACTATATCAGGCTCTGTAGCTGAAAGTTGCCTGGTAGTACTGCATGAATGGTTCCAGAAAATTTTACATGATTCATTCTCGACAACGGACTCAATATCGCCAGGAACATAAGGCAGAATGAGAGTTTTATCAATACCGTAATAATGCCTTTATAGGTGGTAATATAAGACTCTTAGAGCAGCATTGTAGCGATGGATGTAGGCGCAACTTGCATAATAACTGCATGTCGATAAGAGATGCATGAGTGCCTCTGGATGCGATCGACATGCTCTGCAAGAAGTATCTGTTACTTTCGCACTCATAACTGTACGGCAGGACACGAGAGTGTTGATAACGCCGTCTTAACACGCCAAAACAAATCCCTCAGTTTCAGACTTCAGTCCAGCTGACCTTAGGAAGGCAAACGTCAGATCTTTCGATAAACCACACGTATCGATGTTCTTGTAATAAATCCCATGCATCGGTTTATCGGTATGTTGTTTGAGCAGGAATTTTTGCTCTGCCTTCTTTATTGTATGCCTTGCTTGATCTGACGTTAGAGATACAAACGGTGCTTCTCGACTTTTTCTAGCGGAACTAAAATCAAACTCAAGGCTGAGTTCATTTGCTGCTGTTTGCTGCTTGAAACAGAAACACCCCAACAACCGCATATATTTCGTAATCACGCACGAGCTGTAGAAGCGGGTCCGAACTGTTACAAACCGCATTAACAATTGCAGAGGCCAGGGGTATGATACTGAATTGAATATAAAAGGAAAATATAATGGTGTGCAAAAAAGAATTTTAAATAAAGTACAAATTTTTTCTTAAAAAACCCAAGTGACACACTTTGGAAGGCAAAAATAATTACTAGTGTCAAAGCAGTTCGTTATAAAGCAATGTTTGTGATTGCTTTGTCTGAAACTGAGAGATGTGAACCTGAAATGGCACAGGAGGGATCCACACCAACAGATCAATTGAAAAATTTCAGCTTTCTTGTCTCTTTAATTAATGTTTGGTAGGGTGCTATTTTTCAAATCAATGTTGTAACACTTCAAACAAAAGACATTGACATTTCCGAATGCGCAAAAATGCTTTTATTGAAAAAATTAAAAAACTATTTTAAAGAAGCCATTATCACGGCAAAAGATTTTGCAGCAGAGGAATTATAAATTAAGTCGGAGTTTAAACCGCTGAAAAAAGGATAAAAGGATGAGGCCATTGTTTGTTCAACGTTAGAAGTCTATAACCTATCTAAGGTTTGCCATTTCACAACACAGAGTTTTCAGTTTAGGGACTCTGTTAATTGAAAATGATAATGCCGAAAGTCTAGACTTTTCTGCTTTAATTAAAAATTTTGGTAATAAAAAGCGCGAAAAGCTAGCTTCGGATATTTAAATCGTTTTTAATTTAAAAGCTATGTTGTTTTTTCTGTGGACATACTTATTTAGTGTGCTTTTTTTTTGTGAAACTAAAAATCAATAAAAAATTTGAATTTTTCAATTTGAAAAGGGCGTTCTAGAAAACTTATCCCGAGGGCTAGGAGCTTTAGCGAAAAAGACGCATAATAAAAGGCTAAAAGCATTTATACAGTACATCGCTACTGAGTATGTATGTTATCTAATAATCTGATGCATGTACCCTACCTATTGTACCTATAATATAATTTTTATTTCATACATGCATGCAAATTTGTGGCCAAAATACAAAACCGCTAGAGCACTGCCGTTTACATGCCTCGAGACAGTTTCTTACGCTACGAGTGCCGCAACATCGAAGAGGTCTTCCTAGTTTTGCGAGTTTAGATTTAAAATGTGCGGTGATGAATGAATTTCAGTTTATTCATAAATCTTACAACTCGTGTATATGAAGAAGGTACCGCGATGTGTGCCATCGGTACGATGTATTTTTTCATTGCTATGGAAAATAGACTAGCACACCTACAGAAAGGTTAATAATCCGTTTTGAAATTTGAAATGTATGCAGGTAGGCAGAGATGGCAAAAATATCTACTACAAAATTCGACATAAGCGATTTTGCCTTTCGGTCACAGAATTATGTATCAGTCATTAAATTAAAATGTGAATTTCGTTTCATTTCAACGAGAACGATTGGTGATCACTAATCAGTAATCGAAGATTATAGCGATCGGTGTTCGTAATATGACTAGTACTATCCATGTTTGCGACATGCGTGTAATTACAGTTTCTATTGATCCAATAATCGATGTCCTGTTATCTTATTCAATCTTATTCAATGACACGGCCGTTCGCAGCGAACAAGGAAACTAAAGACATTCATCTGTTGATAATTTAATGAATTTTATTATACAAATCAAAAATATTTTGACGTAATGTAAATCTATCATTCATCTAACTATAGGTGAATATAACGTACATCCATATTATTAATATAACCACATGTCGTGTCCTCTAATAGACTGGAGGTATTTGACAGGATTGGGATGATATTTATCGCTATTAAACTCTACACCGTGTAGGAGTTTCAGTCACCTACGTCATAGAGGCATTATATGCGAAAATAATATATTTTTTAAAACTTAAAAGTTAAAACGTTTATAAAATATTATAATAGGTTGTTTAATTTTTCGTTAATACAAATACTAAAGAAAAAGAATTCATTTACATTATGAAACGTAGGTCATAGTAGTTAAACATATTAGAGGGATATTTTAGAACCTACATGCAATCAATAGTTTAATTCAATTAAAAAATCAAAGTGAAAACTTTTATACAACTCGAAATTCGAGATTTTTTCATGTTTCAAATTTGTTTTGAGTTTTTACTTTTGAGCGACCATAGCTCCATAGGAGTGAAGAAAGTTATATGCCATGGCGAAAAAAATCTATTTCCAGTTTTAGACGTTTCATGGTCCTAGTCCTACATACCGAAAAAAAAATGATTTTTGGAAGCTTGTCCGTCCATATGGGCAGAGATCTAGCGGGCACACCGCGCTTAACGAATCGATACAAAATTTTAAACTTAAGGTTTTTAAGGAATTCCTCAGGGTTTTTCCTCATATTCTCCTTACTCCCCTAAATAAGGGTTGTTGAACAAAAATAGAAAATTGCGATTTTCTCGAAAACGACTCTAAAGATTTTGATCACATATCATTACTGAGCCTACAAAATGATGTTATTAATTTGTTTCGGAAAAATCCAAAAATCTAGTTTACTGATTAACAAAAATCACCTGTCGATGCAGCTCAGCGAGAAAGTCAGTTTGGTCTCATTTATACTTTGTAATTTTGATAATAGCATTGTAAATGTTACTTATAACCTAATAAATATAACAGATTATAGTGTATGTTGTGCATTTCAGTCGACTTGACATTCTCGACGCTTGCATGTTGATTCGAGTGATGGGAAGGTACTGTAACGGTGAAAAAATATTAAGTTACTGACCGCGTGTTAGGCAACCCTTCATATGCCTGTCTAATTATAACATCTACAATTTTGATTGCCTGTTAAATTTTAATTTTTTTAATTATGTTAATTTTTTATGGAGATTATGTTTTCAGTGGCGGGACGAGAAGAACGCGACACTGTCGGATCTGAATGTATTTTGGCATGTTTTTATTTTTTATTATTATTAATTATTATTATTTATTTATACATTGGACGTAAATGTATGTAACAAATCAAAAATACAAAACAGTAACAACTGACATTATAAAATAAATTTCACAAAATTCCTCTACGAATGGTCTATACTCTATATAATATTATTGATGTCAAGTAAAAATATTACATTTTCGAAAAATTGTTCGTCTGTCTGTTTGCCTGCCTGATGTATGTCTGCATGTTTGTTTGCTTGTATCTAGAGAACTACTTCATCAATCTCGATAAAATTATTACTAAATCGTTAGCTCAAAATCTAACTTAAAATTTAAAGTACAAATCATTATGTTTTTTGTGGTCGTTTGAAAGTGAAAAATAAGATAATTCATGCGGCTCCGGTTAATTTATTTTTAAATTGATTTTTTTTATTAATAACTCCAGTTATTCATTGCTTTTTTGAACTTCATATTATAAATTAAGGAACGTTATAAATTGTTCTGTAGGATTATAATTCAATACTTTTATATTATAATTGTTTATTTAATCTTCGCATGGTTAATTTTGGTATATTTATGACCTTTTTTATAATTGGGCTTTATTACCGCTTTTCTTATTATTTTCTCTTATTAATTATCAAAAATAATACTTATTATTTTTGGTCAAATACAATACCTACCAATTTTTTATATATTTATTTTATATTTTTTTTATATTTATTTTTTTTTATTTTTCAGTTTTTTTGAGTATAAATATAACATTTTATATATTATTATACATTATATCAACATCAACATATATAATATAATGTTTCCTGCCCAACTTGGCAATGCCAGTGCTAGGGCAGGATTCGATTATTTTGAAATTATTTCTTTTTGTTGGGGTTCATCCATGTCTAACTCCTGCATCATTCCACGTAGTGTACTGTACTTTGCGTCCATTCAGTAGATCAACAACGAACGTTCTCTTTGGACCTCATCTTACTACTAAAACATTTTCACCCTGAACAAGGCAGGTTATTTTTTGCAATGAATGTTAATTAGACCCTGCACAGTGCCCATTATCATTTGTACGAGTGGTTTCAGCATGACATTACCTTAAGGTTTCATTATATTACTTCAAAACATATTGTCTTCGACGGTGCTAAGTCATTGCTGCAAAAAAAAAAATAGACTCGGGATGACACATACAACCACAGGAGGGTTAATAAGTAATTTTCAAATGCAGTTTAAATTATAATTTATATACATATGAAATGTCCCTACACAATGTTACGTCGGCACATAAAATAGAGTCAAAAATCTATTTGAAGACAGGATAAATTGCAAAAAATAAGCGGTTTTGCCTTTTGCCTACAGTTATACATTCGATAATCGATATTACTTATACACACAGAGCAACTTCGAACACTATTTTTATACCTAGTAAGCAGGCAGGTAGATGTGGACATGGGTGTACTCATTGACTTAGAGCATCGACTGTGCATTCCCTAACTTATAAGCCGGCTCCACACGCTTGGTGTTTGTCGCAAACACGTGCCAAACATCGACCACAATCACCCAACACAAACAGGCATCCACATGCTTGGCGAACGTGCTAGTGTATTCCTGATTGGCAAACAATATGGCGGACAACGAGCTTGTGGCAGCTATTACTTTCGGGTTATCCTATTTTTATTTAAAAAAAAGCAAAATGAAACGAAACGAAAAAGAAGGAAACAAAAAGGATGGTAGATGATCAAAATTCACAAAAATCGTACAAGGTAACTACAATATACCTAGCAATACGTAATTACGTCAAAAAAAAATATCAAAACATAAAAACGTTAAAACATATATTAACCATGGTTACAGATGTAAATTAACAATACCCACCACTATAAATTGATATATCTATGCTAGTAACTCCGTCCGCCGCCCGCAAGCTCACGCGCAATACTGATTGCTAGCAAGCGTGTGGATACATCGCAAACACGTTTGTCGAACATCCTTTGATTTGTGCACAAAAACCGACACCGACGCTGATCACTGGCAAACACAAACAAAAACAGGCAAACACCCATCCACACGTTCGTGTTTGTTGTTTGGTGTTCGCTGTTTGCCAAGCGCGTGGAGCCCGCAATAGAATATAGATGTACTTGGAAATGTCCACTGTTGTGTGAGTGAGCGAGATGAAAATATAAGGTGGCTGCCAAACTCTGTCTTTTTCTGAGAACACTGTCGGTCGTTTTCAATTGTCTTCTTTGTAAAATAAAATAAAAAATTGTTCGGATATAACAAATTTTAATAGCTACGGTACCGGTGCTCGTACCATACTTAACATTCATAAAACTATAATATCACCGGTAACTGTCGAAAAGCCAGAAGGTACTTATCCTTTCAGGAGGAAGTCCATTAACCTGTAAGAGCAAAGTCGGCAGAATCATGAACTGGCACATGGAGAATTAAAGGCTAATTAAGTGCCTCAATCAGAACTTAAATGCTCCGGGATTTTTTCAAAAATAAAAGTTCTACCTTAATCTTAAGCTAGCAGAAAATGAGAGAAAACACTGTTAAAACAATTAAAATAGCATTTTTTCATACAGTAATGAAAGGTCATGAAAGGTTTTCGATTTGCCCTAATTAGGAATTAAGTGCTTTTTTTGAAAAAATTAACAATTTTGCGACTTGGACAAAAAGTTGGCAGAACATTAGCGAAAAAATGGTTTGAACAATGAGAATCACAGTTTTGTTCATGGAGTATTTAAAGGCTATTAAGAGCCCCAATTAGAAATTAAATGAGTCTTTAATTATTACTGTATGGACAAAAAAGCTATTTTTATTGTTTAAACAGCGTTTTCACTCATATTTTGCTAGCTTAAGATTAAGGTAGCAGAACTGTCATTTTTGAAAAAATGCCCGGAGCATTTAGTTTCTGATTAGGGGACTTAATTAGCCTTTAATTCTCCATGTGTCAGTTCATGATTCTGCTGACTTTGCTCTTCCAGCTTAATGGACGTTTCAGGAGGGCCCCGTTGATCTAGGAAGCTGAAACTTTGCACACTTATATTACATGGCACGAGTCAGAACGGACGAGGATAGAAATACCATTCGAAAAAAACATGTTAACTTCCGTATTATATTATGTAAGACTGCATTTAGAAACAACAATTGATTTGTTTGTTGTAATTGTTTTACAATAATCATTTGCGACTGTTGTAATTTGTATATTTAAAAAAATCATAGCTACCTGGCGAAGACATGTTTAAATACTAGCAGAGTTATAAAAGTTCACAGACTTATAGACTCATGCTATTCTAAGCGAAATTACAGAGCATAGGTGCCTTTAAGTTCGAATCTGATAAAAGGACGTGAAGTGTGCAGCCACCTGCAGGTACCACTTTTGTTTTTTAAGAGACAATTTTTCTAGTCTTTTGCGTAGTCCATTCTATTAGTCAATGGGAGTCCATTCTCTTAGTCAATGTAGCTACACTACATAAATAGTCTTATAGAGCCCAAACCTTCTTCAAATTCAATGTATCGACTAGCCAGTACCTATGTATACGAAGGCATGTACCAGTAAAGGGTATAAACATATCAATCAATCACATCTAAAGTCGATATCGGTAAAATCTATCTCTTCCTAATGTGTTGCCGTTATTAAACACCCATGTCAATAATCAATCAATTTCATTATGGACGTAATAAAACTAATTTGGTTTATTTTACATCACTACTCACTGCTGAGATAATGACCTTAAAGCAGAAGTTGTGTGTCACACCCAGTTCACCTAATTTAAGCAAATATACACATTAAGAAATGTCTATAAAAACACTTCTTTACAATTAAAATCATAATGTAACTGCATCAAGATACATATCGCCACAATTAAAAAAATAAATTTTGTTAAAAATTTAGAAAAATGGTTCGTATTAAAAAATAGAAGATTTAGGACAAAAATACTGCACATTGAGTTTTTTGAAGTGTAACTTCTTTCGCGATACTAGTGAATCGAATTACCTCGACACAAAAAATCAAACATGGAAGTACACAGCATGTATAACTGTTAAGTGCTCACGCAAAACGGCCGAGGTAGCCACGTGGAGAAACGCATTAGACTACCGTGTATAAGATTACAGGTTCGCGTAAACTTGGAGAAATATGAAATATTAAATTTATTCTTTTTTTTTTGTTTTTTCTTTATTATAATTTTTTGTTATTAAATGAACTAAAATTTAAAAATTTTTCTTGTTTTTTTTTAATAAAAGAAAAATAAATGAGTTTGGTAACCCAAGCATTAAAGAATTTGTTAGGGAAAAATTAAAGACACAGGTACCTACTGCTAAAAAGCAGTTCCTGTGAAAATCAATCAGAAAAAGTTCCGCATGAAATAGAAATGTAGATTATAGACGCTCGACAACAGAGGTCATTAGCGTCTAAATATAAAAAAAGTAAACAAAAGAAAAGCAAAAACAATAAAACCAAAGCAAAATCAATACAAAATCAAAAGTTGACACACAACAAAATAAAATCATAATAGAAACAAATAAAATGTGTCATATAATATAATGTAGTGATATAAAGAAAAAAACCATTTAGGCTGTAAAGGGGCCTAAATGTATACAAATAAATAAAATTAAATAAACCGTTCAAGACCGGTTTCTTTTAAAAATCGAAACAGCAGATCGACATTGCCAGGATCATTTTCTTAAACAACCGACAGATCACCTGACAATCCGATCTGCTGTCGTGTGTCCCTATACTGGACACACTCTATTAAAATATGCGAAATGGTGACACGAGTGTCACACGTCCACAGAGGGACGGTTCCTCACGAGCCATCAAAAAACCATGTGTTAATCTACAGTGACCGATGCGCAGCCGTGTAAGGACCACTTTCTCCCACCTGGAGGGACGACAAGATGTGAACCATGGGTCAACTATAGATTTTATAGACTTTAATTTGTTTTCCTCGACAGCACTCCATTCATCCTTCCAGAGCTGCTGAACGGCTAAAATCAGTATGGTCTTGAGGTCGTCACCGATAACGCAAAACACGCTCTGACCGTTATTTGCAGCGTCTTTAGCTGCAGTGTCAGCTAATTCGTTGCCAGCGATTCCCATGTGGCCGGGAACCCAACAAAAACGGACAGTAGTTTCACCTCTTTTCAACGAGTATAATTTGTCCTGAATTAAACAAATAAGAGGGTGGCTGGGATAGGAACGCTGCATTGCCTGGAGAACACTTAAAGAGTCGCTGCAAATAACATATTTGTGTTGACCGTGCACATGTCTCAAGGCCTGCAAAATTGCATATAACTCTGCAGTAAAAATACTGCACTCTTGAGACAACTTGTATCCAACACTGTCGTTATCGGTGACGAACGTGCAACCAACTCGGTCGAGAGACTTCGAGCCATCCGTGTAAACGGAACGATAGTCTCGATTCTGATCCAGCCACGCCAGAAAAAGCTGGCGATAAAGCTCTGGTGTTGTCGTACTTCGCGGATGAATGGAAAGTGACATGTCGATGACGGGCTGAGGAATTACCCACGGGGCACAGAATTACGGCCGACATTGAGAGTTCTAGGAAGCGCCAAATGAAGTTCATCTAAAAGAAGAGTCAACCTGATACCGAGAGGACGTGTTGCATTTCTTCTCCGTCTATACAAAGAAGAAAACGTTGGTTGAAACACGCAACTGTAAGTTGGGTGATCAGGTTGACTACGGAGCTTAGAGACGTAGGATAGCATATTACGTTTCCGCCGGATGTTCAGCGGAGGCTCTCCGCATTCAGCGGCTATGCTAACAACGGGACTGGATCGAAACGTTCCGGTTGACAACCGAATTCCGGCGTGATGAACCGCGTTTAGCGTCCTGATGTACGACTCACGCGCTGAGTCGTACACGATGCTACCGTAATCCAATTTAGACCGTACGACTGCACGATAAATTCGTAACAAAACTGTACGGTCTGCACCCCACCTGGTGCTAGCTAAAATTTTTAAAATATTGAGGGAAGACATCGACTTCCTCTTTAAAATATTAAAATGAGCCTTCCAATTTAACGACCGGTCAAAAGTAAGTCCTAAAAACCGAGCAGTGTCTTGTACAGAAATCAAAGTGTCATAGAGATATAAGAATGGTTCCTGATAACAACTACGAATGAGGCAAAAGTGCACGCATTGGGTTTTCCCAACGGAAAATTTAAACCCATTGTTGGTTGTCCAGTTCTGGATGCTATTAATGGCCAACTGCAGGTGACGTTGTGCAGTACGAATGTACTTTGACGAGCAGTAGATCGCTAAGTCGTCAACGCAAAAAATAGTTGAAGAAATTTTCAGATATCTTCATAAATAAAAAAGTTATGGCCAGTTTTCAAAAACGGCAATTTTCACTATTTTCTAAATAAATCCATAGTGTGTCAAAATTCAATTGCTTTTTCGACGGGACGTTAATGAGAACATAATTCTGCACTACTTTGCCCATTTAACCGACTTTCTATCTCCACTAATAACAAAGGTACCCATGTTAGCCAACGTCAACTTGGACACCCTGTATATCGATCTCTGTCTTACGCACAGAACGGCCTATGCACAGCTTTAATTTGGTACAATCTATATGTGCTGTAATGTAAGCCGTGATATTTGGGCCATGTGACGTCATCCGCTCGAAAGAAAAAATAAAGGTGTGGTCTATTTATAACCAACTTCAAAAATGTATTGTGAAGCCGTTTTTAGTGCTGGACAAAAAAATCCAACGGCATTTTTTAAGTTAGACGGGGCTCTTTCTATTGACATAATAAAAAATGACGTTTACAGGCACATTGTTTTGAATAAATGTTGAAGAAAATTAACCTGTATACGAATAAAAATGGTTTTATTCAATTGTATTGTAAATTTAACCACTTCTGAAGAAATGTGTAGGTAACCAATACCAAGGAACATGTTGACCGTGCATATCTAGCATATGCTTGTTTAAATTTCAATCGAAGTCATTATAAAAAGTTCATTGTAATCACACTATGAATCGATATGTTTTTGAGAAAAATAATTAAAAAATATTAAGTTACCTATACCCTAAAAAAATTAAAAATAAATGTATTGTGTAAAGAAAAGTATGTTCTACAATTTTCATCATGAAACTTTTTTTGTCAAACCAATCGTTTATGAGATACTCGTAACAATAGAGTGAAAAACACTAATCTTTTGCAGTGAAAAAATAACTTTCAATAACTTTGAGTCTCTGTTGTAGGCCCACCTTAAGGATAAACTGAATTACGAATGAGGCATTTTTTAATTTAAATTTATTAAAAAATATTTTTACTATGTTCACTTTTATCGTCCGGTTAATCGTTCGGAGCCCAGACGCAAAAACACAGCGATGAGTTCATTTTTGGGGTGGTTTTTCGCCGAAAAGGGGATGAAGGGGGCATAGGGGTCTCTGGAACTTTTAATATGTTTTCCCCATACTCTTTACAATACTTGCATTAATTTAGAGAGATTAATTTGTGATTTGGGTTTTGGTAAAATTTTGCCAAAAACCCTAAATTGAGTCCTGGAAATCGAGGGCGTCGACTTGAGAATTTTAATATGCTGCTCCCTCTGGTCAATAAGATCACTATACAAAAATTCAGCTTACGTAAAATACTTCGAGGTTTCGTAGTTATTTCACCTATAAGGCTTGGACTATTATATCAGTATCGCCCAGTATATTTCTTAGCATATTTTCTTCAGAGATATCCCCTTTTCCAAATACATCTCCGAAAATCCCCATGCATCCTTAGAAATCTTTCAAAAAGTATTTAGTATACATCTTCAATTCAATTAATACATTTAGTAGTTAGTACCTACCTGTCCCGGTTCGAGCGTCTATAATCCACAATAATATTCTTACCTGCCCCGATGCCTGTTTAGTAACTTCATAATCCTTATCATCATATAGTGATTTTGAAAACATATCTACCAGGTTATCTGAGATTTTATTTATTTGACCGAAAAATAGAAAAATGAATCTATTTTCAAAAAATATATTGAAAAAACAAAGCAAGAGCACAACTCTTTCAATTACAAAATAACAAAATTTAACCAGACAAAACTTGAATTTCTACAAAGTATTTTAATTTATTGTTTTTTAACTTCCCATTGGAAGTTATTGTAATGGGTCCGAAAATCGAAATCAAAATGTATAACAAATTTTTATATTTCAAGGTCACCACACTATTTTTAGAAAGATGTCTGTGTGTGTGTGTGTGTATGTGTGTGTACGTACGTACGTACGTATGTGTCCATTTCTTTCTAAGACGAAATCTCGAGAATGAAAAATGATATCGACTACGTTAGGGTACCAATCGACGCGTATTAACGTAAATATGATCTGAAAGAAATTTTTTCAAAATCGGTTCAGCCGTTCTGTTTTCTTAACCAAATAACCTCCAAAAAAGTAGATTTTACACAATATCTCGCGAGTAAAAAATTATATCGACTTCGTAAGGGTGTCAATCGAGGCGTGTTAACGTCATTTTGATCCGACATAAATTTTATAAAAATCGGTCAGCCGTTTTTTTTTTTTAATTATTGTTAAAAATAAATAATAATTATGTTTTAATGATTAAAATGATTACTTTTCTGTGTAATATCTAATTTAATTATTATTATTAAATATTTATCAAACTGGGAAGTTCGTCGTGTGGACCTCAAGGATCGCACTTTAGTCCTAATAAACGACCCACCTCACGGCTTGTTAACTTCCCATTGGAAGTTATTGTAATGGGTCCGAAAATCGAAATCAAAAAGGAAAAAAAATTTTTATGTTTCAAGGTCACTACACTATTTTTACACTACTTTTAGAAAGATGTCTGTGTGTGTGTGTGTGTGTGTGTGTGTGTGTGTGTGTACGTATGTACGTACGTACGTACGTATGTATGTGTCAATTTCTTTCTAAGACGAAATCTCGAGAACGAAAAATGATATCGACTACGTTGGGGTGCCAATCGACGCGTATTAACGTAAATATGATCTGAAAGGAATTTTTTTAAAATCGGTTCAGCCGTTCTTTTTTCTTAACCAAATAACCTCCAAAAAAGTAGATTTTACACAATATCTCGCGAATAAAAAATTATATCGACTTCGTAAGGGTGTCAATCGAGGCGTGTTAACGTCATTTTGATCCGACATAAATTTTATAAAAATCGGTTCAGCCGTTTTTTTTTTTTTTTTTTTTTTTTAATTATTGATGTTTTAATGATTAAAATGATTAAATATTTATCAAACTGGGAAGTTCGTCGTGTGGACCTCAAGGGTCGCACTTTAGTCCTAATAAACGACCCACCTCACGGCTTGTTTTTTTTTGTTTTAGTCGAAATTTTAGCTGAATGTACAATTTATTTATAAAATGGTTTCGTCTAATTTGTATAGATATTATTGAATCCAAAGTTTTGTCAGAAGACGGAGTAGGTTGTTCTGATTGTCAAAATTAAGGGGCCAAAAAATTTAAATTATTTTTCAACATCTCGACGTTTGAAATTTTCGACCTGCAAGAAAATGTATTCTCTATTTTTATTTGTTTTACAAATCTTACGTTGTATACATTGGCATTGATGTTTTTTTCAATACGTTCTATATACCACCTCTCTTCATAAAAAAACTTCATAAAATTGTCCTAGTTCGATAGAAATATTTTGAGTTTTGAGTCTTCAGTGTTTATCTTTGAATCATTTCTCGGCCCTGACAAACTTCACAGCTTTCATCTTTTTCAATTCTTTTTTTATATAACCCTCCTTTTTTCGTAGTCGGGTAAAATGACTCTGTGTCTGTACTATCATCGTAACTTATTTCATCTTCATTACTGCTGGAGGAGGAATATTCTGACGTGTTACAAGAAGCTGAATTATATTTGATTTTTTTCTTTTATTCCTAATTGAAGTCAGTGCGCAGATTCTTTTAACTTGTTTACTAAGAATTTTCGAAGATGGAGTATTTATAAACCTGCGTAAAAGGTCAGGACTGACGCGCCCTTCTTGATTTTTTTCCAGTAACCAACAGTTTTGTGACCATTAGTCATCTTTGGAAATGTACTCTAACCAGGATATTTTCTGGTGAAAAAAACTGATGAAATAAATGAAGATCCTAAATACCTCGGCGGATGTGTTTAGGATATTTTCTATCAATTTGGGAATAATAAGTTACATTTAAGATACTTATCTATATCTCTCTCATCTATTTAAGTACTGATGCTCACCTTTAGAATCAAAAACAAAAAATAAAGTAGAATTCTTCGACCTTGTCTTTGGTGATCCAGTTGGTGGTGCTTTCTTATCAAATTTATCTTTAAAATATTTCAAAATTGTATAGAGAAGCCGCTTGTGCCCTGGTACAAACTAAAATTGTTTTGGATCCAAGTGGAAAATGTTGAAAACATGCGTATGCTGATTTTTCGGGAATCACAGTAGGCATAACTTCTTTTGTGAACCTTTCCATTTCTCCAATATTCACATCCGATAAGTTAGCAAGCAACTGACCATTATCAAACCCATTGCATTTAAGAATGTTTTTTATAGAGCCCGGAATGTTGATATTTAACTGAACTTGAACTTCATAAAAACAATTCTCGAAACAATCCCCCATATCAGCCAGATTATAATATTTCGAGATAGAAAATAACCTCAAAATGTAATTAATCGACATTCGACTCGCTGATCGATTATTATTTTGTTGTTATTGTTGATAATCGAATTGCAAGTCGAATTGTTGATAATCGTACCCACCACCTAACCTCAAAATATAATCTGAGCAATCTCAAAATATAAACTGCGCAAAAATCTAAGCGCATGCGTGATACTGTCGATTCTAGAAAAAATCCTGAGACATCCTCGGAAGTCCCTAGAATTGTTCGGACATCCTCAGATATCCCCAGACATTCCCAAACCTGTACACTAGAAATCCTCAGCGATTTACCCTTGTCTTCGCATATAAAAATATAATATAAATCGACTCTGGAAAATGCTTGCAATATATTATGTTATTCTCACCTTTTAAAGGTCATAAAACAAATAATGTACAAAAACAGAGTTCAGTGCCGTATCTTTTTAATTAAATCTTTTATGTAAAAGTGGCATCGATTTAATTAAAGATGCAATTTTTATATTATATCCCACTATTGAAATGCACTATTACCATCTGACTGTACAACAACACTTTACGTGGGGAAGTTGGAACTTGAAATGCTAGTCCATAAAAATGCAATAACTTACACTCATAAATATACTTTAACAGTGTAATTTAATTTACTTTTGTCTTTTTTATAGGTGACTAAATTTGTGTGCTCGTTTACATACTTTTCCATGCACAGTACACACATACCTACGTAGTAATATATGCACATAATATGAATGCTGCACAGTACCTACAACAGAAACATACATACATGACATAAGTGTTCATAAAATCGTATAAAATATTATACACATAAATGTATGACCATTAAAGTATGACAAAGGCACTTAAAAAGACTCTGAGTACCAGTGTTCAATGACTGTAAATTTATTTTTCATTTTTACAAAAAAATCAGTGCCTATTTAAAATATAAAAATTATTTAATTAAATTTAAGATTTTTTAATCATTTTAAAGATTAGTAATATCTATATTTAGTAGCTATATCACTTATCTACACATTGTATCTAGATTGAAGATAGATATACTATTGAACGTTTCTCAACATTTCGGACAAATTGGCACTAATTTTCAATAATTTATAGGTATATACAAGATGGCCCAGACATGACTCCTCAGGCCTGCGTCTAGATTATTTTTGACAATAACCCCATCAAACCCTTATATTTGTAAATCGACAATATTTCTTTATAGGCCAGAGTGGCAACTTTAAAGTTTTTTTTTTCAATGGCACCACAGAAGTTTGTTAGCTATTCTGATAGAGATTTTTATTCTCTTCTCAATTGTGTAATTAAATACCAGTGTTGCATAATAAAATTTTCGAGATAAACGCAATTAAATTTTACATACAAGACAAGATACATGTACCAGGTACCTTTGATATTAATACCAAGTTGGTACATGTATTATTGTATTGCATGGAATAATTAATTGTGTTTATCTCGAAAGTCTTATAATGTAACACTGAAATTAAATATATGGCTGAAAAGAGAATAAAAATCTCTATTAGAAAAGCTGAAAAAATATCTATAATGCTAGCCTATACAGAGATATCATCGATAATTTAACGCCATCTTATAGATAATTTCATCCCATTTACGAATAGGGTTTGATGGAATTATCTTCAAAAATAATAATAATGAACACGTAAAATCTTGCACGATGCAAATTACTTTTTTTCTGAATCTTTCTGAGAAAAATACTGAGACAAGTGAATTTTGTTTTTGAAAAAGGCATATTATTTTCTGCTAAATTTCACTTTTTGATCGTGTTTTATTCCTGAGCTATGACATCGTTGGTCACTTTTCTAACTGACATTCCCAAATTGTTTCGATTGATTCGGAAGGAGAATATTTTTCTAAGTATGGCAATGTCAAAAAAATGTCATGTTGGAGAGAAATGAGTTAAAAAAATAAAAATAGAAATCCGAGTCGGCCATGAAATTTTGCCAACTGATCTATTTTATTGAAGAACATGACAATTTAGGAAAAAAAAACAATCAAATGTGGTGTTCAAATTGACTTCCTGGCATCTTGACAGACGTTTCGGAATGTTACTGGTCGAATGGCTCTAATCTCGGCACGAATTCTGTTCTCATCAATATTTGCTGATCAGTTAAGATAAATGTTACTCTTGAGGTAACCCCACAAAAAAAAAACTATTTTTCTACTAGCGGCCCGGTCCGGCTTCGCCCGTTCGCTCCCGGGTGGTACATTACTCACTCGCTTCGCTCGTTCGCTGGAATATTATGATTACATTACTCACTCGCTTCGCTCGTTCGCTTGAATATTATAATTACATTACTGACTCGCTTCGCTCGTTCGCTCCGGGTGGTACATTACTCACTCGCTTCGCTCGCTCGCTCCCGGGTGAATTTTTCCGATGTTTTAATAGTTCTTCTGTTAACCAGAGCGGAGAAAAAACCAAAAAATCAAAGATCATGAAAATCGGTCCTGCCGTTCTCGAGTTATAAATGGTGTGACTAACTTAACTAACACGGCTTTTTAGGCGCGATCTTAGCGAAGCTAGAAGCGCCTATATACACTCGCTTTGTCTGTGAATCTGTGAATCTGTGAATCTGTAACGGATTTTTTGTGTCACGCGTACAGCCCAAACGGATGAACCAATTTTCAAAAACTTTTTTTTGTTCGATTCCTCTCGGGGTCTATTTGATCCTAACGTCGCCCGATTTTTGAATTTTGGCCCCAGAGGGGAGCAAATTAGAAAAAACGGTGTTTTTTGCTTATAGTTTGCTCAATTTAAGTAAGATCGATTCAAAACCTGTCTCAAACGAAAGAGCAGAAAATTTTAGATAGATTTCATGTATAATATTGTGTCAAAACAGTTTTTTTATACAGATTTATATGATTATTAAACTAAATAAATGCGACTTTATCTAATAAATCGCGAACTTGTTTCGGTTGTCCTTGTCTGTTGCACAGTGTGATATGGATATTGGAAGATAGCGTATGATCTGTCTTATATTGCATTATTTTAATATAGTTATTCAATTTTTTGACTGCTGATGTTTGAATTTAAGTTTAAAAACCCTGGCCTACTGAGTTAAAATGACGTGTAACTAATTATTGACGTCGATCGGATGGCGAGACCTAGGGATCGGACCAAAATTTCTCGACGTTCATACCTTCCCGAACAATTTGACTTTCTCTGTCTGTATGTCCCTTTGTACGCTTATAACTCGAGAACCACTGATCTGATTTACATGATTTTTTTTCAAGTAAATAACTTCTTATGCGACTGCGAGTTTTAAAATATTCTGGCATCACGCAAAAGTAAGTAGGTAGTAGATGCTTTGTTTTTTAAACGGTGGTTTTATTTAGCTTGATCCCGTATATTTGTTACAAATCTTGCGACCGACTGAGTTGAAATTTTGCACACATGTGTAGCTACGGTGACAAAACAATATTATGGTACTAACTGACCGGCCCGGTTCGTCCGGGCGTAAATCGTACTTTTGATTTTTCACCCACTTCCTATGATCCGATTGAGTTGAAATTTTGCACACATGTGTAGCTCCGGTGACAATACAATATTATGGTAACTAGCTGACCGGCCCGGTTTTGTCCAGGTGTAAATCGTACTTTTGAATTTTCACCCACTTTCCGTGATCCGATTGAGTTGAAATTTTGCACACATATGTAGCTCCGGTGACAATACAATATTATGATAACTAGCTGACCGGCCCGGCTTTCGTCCGCGTGCAAATCGTACTTTTGAATTTTCACCCACTTCCTATGATCCGATTGAGTTGAAATTTTGCACACATGTGTAGCTCCGGTGACAATACAATTTATGGTAACTATCTGACCGGCCCGGCTTTCGTCCGGGTGTAAATCGTACTTTTGAATTTTCACCCACTTCCCGTGATCCGATTGAGTTGAAATTTTGCACACAGGTGTAGCTCCGGTGACAATACAATATTATGATAACTAGCTGACCGACCCGGCTTTCGTCCGGGTGCAAATCGTACTTTTGAATTTTCACAGGCAAAAGGTCTTTCTCCGGTAACGTTTCAGTGGATCGGATAAATGTTATAAAATCAGACTAAGGAAATAAAGCACACTAAAAAATTAAAAATAAAAATAGATAAAAAACTTTTAAGTTAAACGGTTTTATAAATGTACTAAAAAGAAAAAAATAAAATTTAATTTAGGTTCATAAGTATAAAAGCGTGGGTCGTGACTGTAATAAATTATCATAGAGTTTACGACCCACGCTTTTATACTTATGAACCTAAATTAAATATTAATTTTTTCTTTTTAAAACATTTATAAAACCGTTTAACTTAAAAGTTTTTTTACCTATTTTTATTTGAAGCTATGCTTCTTAACGCACGTTTCAGATGGGGACCTAAATAATAAAAAGTGAAACGTCACGTCACGAAGTAGTGCAACGTCACTTTTGTAAAAATTATCCGATCCTTTTGAAAATTAATATTTGAGAGTTTTATAGGACACAAAAAAATAAAATGGCGTCAGATTTCAAAATGGCGCCCATATGTACTTTTTTGTAAAAATTATCCGATTCTTTTGAAAATTAATATTTGAGAGTTTTATAGGACACAAAAAAATAAAATGACGTCAGATTTTTCAAAATGGCGGCCATATGAACTGTTTTGTAAAAATTATCCGATCCTTTTGAAAATTGATATTTGAGAGTTTCATAGGACACCAAAAAATAAAATGACGTCAGATTTTTCAAAATGGCGGCCACATGTACTCTGTTGTAAAAATCATCCGATCCTTTTGAAAATTGATATTTGAGAGTTTCATAGGACACAAAAAAATAAAATGATGTCAGATTTTTCAAAATGGCGGCCATATGTACTTTTTTGTAAAAATTATCCGATCCTTTTGAAAATTGATATTTGAGAGTTTCATAGGACACAGAAAAATTAAATGTGCCAGATTTCAAAATGGCGGCCATATGTACTTTTTTGTAAGAATTATCAGATCCTTTTGAAAATTGATATTTGAGAGTTTCATATGACACAAAAAAATAAAATGACGTCAGATTTCAAAATGGCGGCCATTATATATACTTTTTTGTAAAAATTATCCGATTCTTTTGAAAATTGATATTTGAGAGTTTCATAAGACACAAAAAAATAAAATGACGTCAGATTTCAAAATGGTGGCCGTATGTACATTTTTGTAAAAATTATCCGATCCTTTTAAAAATTAATATTTAAGGGTTTCATAGAATAAAAAAAAATGAAATGACGTCAGATTTAAAAATGGCGGCCAAATGTACTTTTTTGTAAAAATTATCCGATTCTTTTGAAAATCGGTATTTGAGAGTTTCATAGGACACAAAAAAATAAAATGACATCAGATTTAAAAATGGCGGCCGTATGTACTTTTTTGAAAAAATTATCCGATTCTTTTGAAAATCGGTATTTGAGAGTTTCATAGGACACAAAAAAATAAAATGACGTCAGATTTCAAAATGGCGGCAGTATGTACTTTTTGTGTAAAAATTATCCGATCTTTTTGAAAATAGATATTGACGAGTTTTATAGAACGCAAAAAAATAAAATGACGTCATATTTTAAAATGGCGACTATAGGTATATACTTCTTTGTAAAAATTATCCGATCCTTTTGAAAATTGATATTTGAGAGTTTAATAAGACACAAAAAATAAAATGGCGTCAGATTTCAAAATGGCAGTCAAATAATAACTTTTTAATTGTATTGTTTGTATCTTTGATAAATTCGGTTTTATATAGAATGCGTAAGAAACATAGCTTCTGTCGGGTATCTTACGACACCTCATGACTTTTTTTATTTAGCAGGTTCCGAATTTCGCTTAATAGTCAACCGTTGCTATGGAAAATTGTTTCAAAAATTCACTGCACTATTTTTTCTATGTAATCCAATACATATTTACATTAGGTCTTATGGCCATAGCCTACTACAAAATTGATCTTCTTAGTGTTATTGTCCCTATGTTTGGTAAAACCGTTTACACACAATACCTACATGAATATCGCGCCTTGTAATTCTTGAATTACTTGTATGCTCCAAAATTTTTTATATATTATATAGATTTCAATACCTTATTGATTTATTCCGTTAAATCTAATAATTTTTAAATGGTAATATTTAGTTGTTGATCATCTATTTGAATTTTCTTCTATAGGTACATTAATAAAAAAAAAATATAATATTTTCAGAAAATTGATTAAACTTTAACTTAATACCTTAGATAAATTAAAAACAGTATAATAAACGTTAAATAATATTTTTAAAGTATAAATGAAATAGTTTATAGTGGCTGAATTGAGTAAAGTGCCAACTCAAAGAAATTAA
This sequence comes from Mongoloraphidia duomilia, assembly GCA_039654895.1. Lineage (NCBI taxonomy): Eukaryota > Metazoa > Arthropoda > Insecta > Raphidioptera > Raphidiidae > Mongoloraphidia > Mongoloraphidia duomilia. The sequence continues at coordinate 44,135,128 of CM077516.1, read as the reverse complement.
AATTATCTAGTAATTGAAAGTCTTCAAAATATCGATAATTACAATCTGATGTATATATAAATATTTATTTTATAATCTATTAAAAACTGACTTTTATGCCACTACTCAAATGATGATAAATGTAGCAACATATACTCACAAAATTTCGACTGAAAAACCTGGCGTGTACTGACAAACTGTTGTGTATTTTCTTCACGCATAACCTAAAATAGTAATCTTTTTAGCCTATAAAAATGGCTGAACAACATCGGTATAAAGGACGGTTTGAGAGAAAAAATAAAACTGAGTGGTGAAAAAATGTAAGTATTGCCGCAAAGAGAACATAAAAATATCGAAGAATCGGACTGTATGGTAGACGGAGTAAATCTTATCAATGTGGTTCCTTTAGCGAGGTGCAACGAATGTCACAGTGCTTGATATAGCAGATATGCACTCTCATTCGGGAACAAACGAATACTAACACTGTCACCGTTGTTGAACTTAACGAATGGCGACATATCTCGTGATGAAATCGAACTTATGCTGGAGTATGAACATTGGACGTGTTAAGATGAGTTCTAAGGAAAGATAGGAAACATCTCCGCCTGAGGATATGGTTCCTGGAGCTATACTTACATATTCGGACCTATCAAAGTCTAGGAGATAAAATTCCATAGTCGCATTTATAAGGTGTCGTATCGTAGGTAGGTACTTATCTCAAGTTTACAAGCCCTCGTTGTGAGCCATGTGATTGCATGTGCATCCCGTATTAATAAACGCTTGTTGGCTGACACATTCGTGTTATTTATGATCAAGTAACGCCGCACGACACCGCCGCATGCATACCGTTTTAACAAATGTTTAATTACTGTCAAAACTCTATTACACTCGCTTTTATATTTATATAAAGTATTCATAGTTATTACTGTTATACTACTTATAGTATACACATTACACATACTATATAACGCGTATTTGACCAAAAATCGAAATGAATTATTTGGAATTTTTCGCAATTTTTTTCGCGTCTTGAGATTTTTTTATTATGTACTATAAAAATGTTTCATAACAACATAAATTCCAAATTTCACCTTAAGGAGGGGTATCGTTAAAACTCTAAATCCGCCCCCGATGCAGTATCTCGACATATTTTATTTATGTTAAAGCCCTTGCATGTGTGCATCACATAAGTACCTACATAAAAATTATTATGGAGGTAGGTAAGTAGGTCGATTACTCTCTATGTGAAACCATCCAAAGAAGATTAGAAACATATCGAATTTGTCGACCCCCTTTACATAGATTCTTAATATAAAGAAAATAATCGATTCGAAACATATTGGAAAAAATCATTTTACCAACCATAGTCACAGTCAGGATTCTAACCTGAACCTTTCCACTTTCGCGGCGGAATGAGCTTATACATTTACTCAACCGTGACAAGGTTACTAATCTAACATTCCCCTTATATGCTTTGGAATCAATTGATTTTCACTATATGCGAGAGTTAATTTATTATAGCTAGGTAGTAGGTGTGAATATTCGTTCTAGCGAGAAATAATTTTCACTTTCATGATGAGCTCTCGCTAGAACGAAGATTCACACCTACTACCTAGCTATAATAAATTAACTCTCGCATGTAGTGAAAATCAATTGATTCCGAAGCATATAAGGGGAATGTTAGATTAGTAACCTTGTCACGGTTGAGTAAATGTAAGCTCATTCCGCCGCGAAAGTGGAAAGGTTCTGGTTAGAGTCCTGACTGTGATTATGGCTGGTAAAATGATTTTTTCCAATATGTTTCGAATCAATTATATAATTGGCTGCTTTCCAACGAAAAATTTTCATAATAAATTAACAATGAAAAATAAACAATCAATATGATTAATTTCCCTAGACCGTAACTAAATACATAAGAATATCAGACGACACTATCGCCATGATATTATATAGAAGGCTATATTTATAGGAAAAATGTAAATGCACCGCCGGGATTCGAACCCAGAACTCCCGATTTTCTTTCTCACATGTGTGTTTTGAAAAATTTTCATTGCAATTCAGCCGTATAAATCTATTAATTTATCTAAAAGAAAATAATTTTAGGTCCGACTTTAATTTTTCTGAATGGAACATTTTTCAATGGTTTTATTAAGTTAATGTATGTAATAGTGTATTAAATTAGCTACTGTAGTAAATGTTTGAAAACGTTTCCCATTACGTCAATGCGCATTAATGCTTGCCTGAACATTCCGAGAAAAAGTTGTTTACAAATTGACTTGGGGTATGGGAGTACCTTCTATCGAGATAAAGATCATATAATAATAATAATAATTTATTGACCAAAAAAAAACAAGATCAAAAGGGGTAAACGAGTTCAGCATAAAATGCTGGTTTTCAACTCACCCTCACACAAAAACAACGGGAACGGTTCAGTTAAAAATTTTAGAAAATTGGTTACAAATAGTTACAAATTGTGTATGATAGATCTCATCGAGAGAAAGGTCATATCTCGGGAACGGTTTGGTTACAAATTTTAAAAAATTGGTTACAAATTGTTAAAAATTAAAATATTATAAGATTACAAATCGTTTCGCATGAAATTGTTGACTTGAGAGGCTGGCCTCTCATTGAGAAACCAGTCATATCACAAATTCTAAAAAGTTGGTTACGAATAATAATATTGCAAATTGAGTATGATAAATTTAATCGAGAAAAAGGATATATCACGCGGGAACGGTTTGGTTACAAATCCTAAAATGTTGGTTACAGATTGACTTGGGGTATGGCGTTGGCCCCTATCGAGATAAAGGTCATATATCGGGAACGGTTTGGTTACAAATTTTGTAAAATTGGTTACAAATAGTTACAAACTGAGTGTGATAGGTCCCATCAAGAAAAAGATTTGGTTACAACGGGTTACAAATTCTAAAAAGTTGGTTACAAATGGTTACAAATTAAAATATTACAAATAGTTTCAGATGAATTTGTTGGCTTGGGGGGGCTGGCGTTACTTCAGAGATATTATTCATTTTGTATTCAATTATTAAGTAATTGCGTAATCATTTGACTAATTAAAAGTTATTTTGTGAGATTAAAACGTGTGTCATAATCATATTATAATATATAGCGGGCAATTACTTTCGAAGGAGTTAATTGATATTGACGACGAAATTTGGTGAGCACGTTGAGATCCAACTGCACGACGCCTATTTGGGGCCAACAGGACCATTTTAGGGTTGTTTTTATGGGTTGAAAGTGTTTTTGGGCCTAAAATATCGAAAAAAATCCCGGAATTGTTTCAAAATTGAATCAACCCTTTAGTAGAGATTAAAATGTGCTGCTGAAATTTTAATCAAATCGGGCCGACAGATTCGACCTTACAAATTTTATGAAAACCCTAGTTTGCAGATTGTAAATTACTTACTGAAGGGTGTATTAAATTTGATGCAGATGTTGAATTGACAATAATATATAAATTAAGACGGAAAAATTTTATTTTAAGAACTGTATTAAGAGGTTAATTTTTTTTTTCGAAAAACAAATTTAGTTGACATATTATGTTTAAATTTTTTTTTTCGAAAAATAAATTTAGTTGACATATGTCAACTAAATTTGTTTTTCGAAAAAAAAATTTAAAAATTAAAATAAATAGTATATTGTGGCTTTATTTAATAAAGCCACAATACACTATTTTGCCGACAGGGCTTGGCAATGCGACCCGAGTTTTTTTTTTAAATCGCTTGAATGATCTGTTTGCTATTAATGCACTATGTAAGTAGTATAGGCAGATGTTTACTTTTATTTTGCTTAATAATTTAAACTTCATATTACTATTAGCATTGAATAATATAATTAATAATATATTTTCTTCTATTTTTGGCAGACTGAACATAATTATGTAGCCAGTGAATTCCTTTTATATATTTTGTAAAGATCCTTTATTTGTCACCGATCAATACATCCGATACATCTTTTGTATGCCTGTGACAGTCATATAAATACTTATATTTGGGAAAGCATTAAATAGTTTGTGTAACAATTTTATTGGGCCCTAAATCTTATCTACAATAGTAAGTGGGCGGTTTTGGTAGAATAGTGTTTGAAGTGTAACTGGAAATATAAAGACGGGTATTTGATGTTTAAACGACGCAGGTTTGCTGATCATAATACTGGTAATGGTATTATTATACTCTATACCTACTTACATATTATATAAAACATTTTTAGTGTATTTACCTCTAGCTGAGTCTAGAATATAGCAAATAAACTGTTGGTGTTGGTCGGATGCTGGAACCTAGAGGTCGGACCATAAAATCTCGGCGTTTCACATCATTGTGAACAACTCGGTATCATTTTTGAAAATGTCTAAATAAGGATGGATGGGTTTCCATAACATGTTAATTAATGTCGTTAGTATCCAACCGTCTACAAGAGAACGCTCTCACATAGAAAACAAAAAGCTCTGATTTCTAGAATAACTTTTTTGAATGGAACACAGCCTAGGCGAATTAGACACAAAGGTGGCATTTAGAGGAAAATCGTATTAACAAACGGGATTTTGCATAAAATTGTCGACGGCGGTCGCCTTACTAACATACAAAAATCCCACCCTTCACTCCCTATGCCTAATTTTTTATGGGGGTGAAACTAGCCCCAAAAGTGTATATTTGCAAAAATCTCGACAACTATCTATTTTAGGATAAAAAAGGTCAGTATCATTCTCAAAACTGATAAAATTTTGAACAGAATGATATATTATAAAAAAATATCTTTAATGGTTACTGAGCGCGAGCGCGCGCAAAAATCAAATCTCAGTGTCGCCTTGGAAACCCATAGCTAAAACGTAATGCCTTTTTCAAGCGCTCAATTTATCAAGTTCTTTACCTATCGAATTTTATAAATTAAAGACACATATATTTTTATAAAGAAAAGAAGGCTCTAAATCATGCTTTTTATCCCGTATCATTATCTTTAAAACTTCGGAAGGTCCCTGTTCTGCGTCGCGTGCCTAGGTTTTTTAATGGATCAAAAATATCCTTGACCATTACTACACATTATTAGTGGCGGGTTGTTATAGTAACGCATTCAGCTCCTTATTAGGATATTTTATTCACTGTCCTTGTGACTAAATTTAATGCATACCAACAAAAACGTAACTTTAATATAATTGAAAATAAGTAATTCAAAAAATACAAATTACAAACAATAATACAATAATATACATTAAAATAAATGCTCAAATTGTTATTATTCTAACAGTATAATAATTATAATTATCACTCCAAGACTACGAATGCATTATGTCAAATGCATTCATGGCTATGGTCAAATGAAAAATACTTAGCCATAAAATATATAAATCATACCCTCTAAACTTCTAAAGTTTAAGTCTATTATATCTAGGGCATGCAAATATTCGGATGTTTCAGGTATTCGAATATTCGCTCAAATTTTAGCCAATATTCGAATATATTCGAATAATTGGTAAAAATAATAAAAACACTGGAATTTCAATAAATGACTTTTAATTATTTAAAATCAACACGCCTACTGCACGTCCATAAATCCAATCAATATTTTAACAACAAAAGCAGCTTACTTCTAATTAAAAAAAGATCAAATAATCATTTTTACTTTACTTAGTTACGTAAAAATTCAGATCAAATCAACTAAATATTAGAGCGCACATAGCTTCCGAGAACCATAGATCAAATGAACATATTTAAGTAATCAAAAAAATTCAAAATTCTTTCTTTCTGTTTTTCCTATTCAAACAAAAATATTAAATGAGCATCTAAGACGCATTTTTATTAATTAGTACCACAAAAGTATGGGATATTGCTCCCCTATAAAAAAAATACTTCACAAATAAATAATACGTCTATTAGCACGTGCGAAGAGCAAATCAAGCAATTAAGTACACGTACGTAACGTAACGTAAGTAAATAGTTATATCAAAAAAACATGCAATAATTAACAAAAAAAACTTTCCTCGCCCCGTTTCGATTCCCCTCCCACTCCCTAGCGCGAACTTAGAGCTAGTGTAGCGTTTGTAAGATGTTTTAGCGCCGCCGTAAACCGTTTTTAAACAATTTTAATTCTTAACAAATAATTCGAATATATTCGAATAATAGGAATTACTATTCGAATAATAAATGCAGCCGAATATTCGCTATATTCGAATTGCATGCCCTAATTATATCACAACCATCACAGCGGCCATGCAGTATAACCTGGGGTCGGGAAACTGAGCAGAGCTAACTATCAGACAAACGTGAACTAAGGGGAATAAGAATTCCATGTGTTATAAGTCCTATGGGAAAAGTTTGATTTTTTAGCCTCACAACTCACAAGTCACAGGTCTCATTGATCCATAAAAAAAATCCCATTGTATTTTCCCTATGTTCGGTACTATACACACTATAAAGATATCCATAACTGAAACTATCGGATATCCGAAAAATAATTGCATATCCGCATCCATAACCGAAACCGATAAAAGACTCCTAATAGTTCCAAATCCAGATCCGAAATCTCATATTCCTAACTACACTACTATCCAGGTAACTTGTCCTTTTTATCCCTTCTTAAAGCAACTTCTTGTGAAGAAAGAAATACAACAAAATGTCAGTACGATACAAAATTTCTTTATTTCACAATAATAATTAGCAAATCATAAAATGAACAAAAATTATAATGTTAATGTTGTTTTTATTAAATGGTTTTATTTAGCTTGATCTCGTATATGTGTTTGTTTGTTTGTTACTATCTTTAATCAGACTAAAATAAAATCGTGGGGCGCATTTAGTAGAAAACTTTCTTTTGTTGGAGCTTGGACTTTCGACTGTCTTCTTTGATCTTAATATTGTGGTCAAATCGTTTGTTATAGTTAATGCGCCCCACGTTTTTATTTTAGTCTGATCCCAGATTGGTGACCCATAATTATTTTCTAGCTTTGCGTACATCATCGCGTGTACGATAAAACCGTTTAACTTACAAAGTTTTTTACCTTTTTTTATTTAAAAGTTTTTTTCTATGTTTTGTTTAGTATCGGATAGAATCATAGAGTGCATCCTTCTTGAAAGTAACCTGCCGTAAAACTTAACTGCCTGTACACTATTTTGTGCTTAGCGTTTTTGGTTTTCTTATTTTAACTAAGATCGAATTCTTTAGTGTTTGCATCACCGTCCTTTCTTTCATATAGATTGTATAAAATAAAATATGTCTATATAGTACGCAATGTTACTGTACAATCAATGTAGTACATGTTAGTGACATACCAATATACTTGCATAGTTTGTGTTACACGTAATATATTATATACTAGTACTTCGTATCTTTAGTATTTTAAATTCCAATTGGACATTTTCTTTGTTATTATTCTTATGTAGGAGGTCCTATTTTATGGACATACATAATAATATTATGTACTTCCATAAAGAACTTAACAGCTCTTGAATATTTATGAACTGGCATATCGATCAGTGCTTGTGTATCAACTTATCAATTTTCTCAATTTGTTCGTACATATGTTATGCCCAAGCATTGAAATCGCTCATTAAGCGAAAAATTGACCAGGACACGTTCTGAGCAATATGTCAAAATAATATTCAGAACGCGAAATTTCGGGTCGTGATTGATTTTAAATAGCCACAACACGTTCTGTACTATTAAAAACTAAAAGAACAAGAATTCCGTTTTGTGGCTGCACACAAAACATTTGATAGCACACACAAATGATTTTTATGACTTTTAATGTTTGTCTAGCGTCCGCCATACTGAATTTTAGTCGACGTCATTTATTCAGTGTCACTCGTGATATTATGACTAATTTATCGACACTTCATTTGTCAAAATTCGTTCAGCCATTTGAGTGGTACAGAGGCAGAAACTAAATTTGATAAACACATTAACCTCGCGCAGTTGAGTCAAATTAAAGTTTTTTAGTAGATAACTGATTGGAGAATAGCAGATAACATGCTATAAAGTTACACACGGAAGTAATGTCTGTAGCGTGTTACTTCCAATCACTAGATCTAATTATTTCAAATTCCAAATGACAGAAAAATAATACAACTTTCGGCTAAACTGTCATTTTTTTTATAATATTTCTCCATATCAAAGTCAAACTATAAATTGGATGGTTTTATAATCAACGAGGTTATATTTATTAATATGTCAATAAAAGATAAAAATCTGTATTTTCATCTATGTATCTTGTTTTGTAACAGTAGTGCATAAGCCAGGTTTTTACAATTACGAGTAGTATATTATTATACTAATATATGTAGATTCAGGACATGTCAACTTTTATGTCTGTATGGCTGAAGTACTGAAGTGTTCGCGTACTATTTCTGCGCTCAAAAGGCAAAATCACTTAAGTCAAATTTTTCACTATTTTTAACTTCTCAGTACATTGAGAAGTTATATTAATTATTAATTAATTCAACAATGAAATTTTAATCCACAAGGCATCCACTAGGTAGTGAATAGTATTTCTTAATATATCAGTCAGCATATTATGATTGTTAAACGTCAAACGATTGTTATAAGATATATAAGGAAAAAATCAGAAGCCACTGTCAGGACTTGAACCTGAAATTCCCAGTTTCCGGCTGGTTGAGTTGCCATTTACTCACACAGTGCCCCGAAAGTGAAATATGTTCCTTCCCATATATATATACCTATTTCAATACTAAATCACATCTCATGCGAGAGCCGATTTATTTTTAAGTTACAATCGAAACTTAAATATTAATAACTCAAATGGCTCGTACAAGCCGTTTTAAATAAATAACAATACATGAGTTAGGTAATTGTGGACAACAATATAATAATTAACAATTAGATTAACAATCAATATTGTTATTACTTCCTATACTGTACAAATTCACTATTTTAGTGAAATTAACATAAGGACATCAGACGATATTAATCGACATAACATGCCCTTATTAATTATTGTAGAAAGGCTACATAAGAAAAATTTAAATGCACCGCCGGGAATCGAACCCGGAACACCCAATATCGCGTCGGGCAAGTTTTCCAGTTACTCCACGGTGCCCATGGCGTACACTTAATCTTTTCTTATATATAGCACAAATACACCGCAAGTCCACAAACTGCGAGAGCTAATATTATTTTTATTTTTATAACAACACTACAATGAATGTTGCTTTTCTCAAAATAGGCCGGATATGCCTAGTAATAATTTCAATTATTTGCGAGAAAATTACTTACAGTATCTTATTTAGTTAACAATTAGATTAACAATCAATATTGTTATTACTTCCTATACTGTACAAATTCACTATTTTAGTGAAATTAACATAAGGACATCAGACGATATTAATCGACATAACATGCCCTTATTAATTATTGTAGAAAGGCTACATAAGAAAAATTTAAATGCACCGCCGGGAATCGAACCCGGAACACCCAATATCGCGTCGGGCAAGTTTTCCAGTTACTCCACGGTGCCCATGGCGTACACTTAATCTTTTCTTATATATAGCACAAATACACCGCAAGTCCACAAACTGCGAGAGCTAATATTATTTTTATTTTTATAACAACACTACAATGAATGTTGCTTTTCTCAAAATAGGCCGGATATGCCTAGTAATAATTTCAATTATTTGCGAGAAAATTACTTACAGTATCTTATTTAGTTAACAATTAGATTAACAATCAATATTGTTATTACTTCCTATACTGTACAAATTCACTATTTTAGTGAAATTAACATAAGGACATCAGACGATATTAATCGACATAACATGCCCTTATTAATTATTGTAGAAAGGCTACATAAGAAAAATTTAAATGCACCGCCGGGAATCGAACCCGGAACACCCAATATCGCGTCGGGCAAGTTTTCCAGTTACTCCACGGTGCCCATGGCGTACACTTAATCTTTTCTTATATATAGCACAAATACACCGCAAGTCCACAAACTGCGAGAGCTAATATTATTTTTATTTTTATAACAACACTACAATGAATGTTGCTTTTCTCAAAATAGGCCGGATATGCCTAGTAATAATTTCAATTATTTGCGAGAAAATTACTTACAGTATCTTATTTAGTTAACAATTAGATTAACAATCAATATTGTTATTACTTCCTATACTGTACAAATTCACTATTTTAGTGAAATTAACATAAGGACATCAGACGATATTAATCGACATAACATGCCCTTATTAATTATTGTAGAAAGGCTACATAAGAAAAATTTAAATGCACCGCCGGGAATCGAACCCGGAACACCCAATATCGCGTCGGGCAAGTTTTCCAGTTACTCCACGGTGCCCATGGCGTACACTTAATCTTTTCTTATATATAGCACAAATACACCGCAAGTCCACAAACTGCGAGAGCTAAAATTTTTCTTATGTAGCCTTTCTACAATAATTAATAAGGGCATGTTATGTCGATTAATATCGTCTGATGTCCTTATGTTAATTTCACTAAAATAGTGAATTTGTACAGTATAGGAAGTAATAACAATATTGATTGTTAATCTAATTGTTAACTAAATAAGATACTGTAAGTAATTTTCTCGCAAATAATTGAAATTATTACTAGGCATATCCGGCCTATTTTGAGAAAAGCAACATTCATTGTAGTGTTGTTATAAAAATAAAAATAATATTAGCTCTCGCAGTTTGTGGACTTGCGGTGTATTTGTGCTATATATAAGAAAAGATTAAGTGTACGCCATGGGCACCGTGGAGTAACTGGAAAACTTGCCCGACGCGATATTGGGTGTTCCGGGTTCGATTCCCGGCGGTGCATTTAAATTTTTCTTATGTAGCCTTTCTACAATAATTAATAAGGGCATGTTATGTCGATTAATATCGTCTGATGTCCTTATGTTAATTTCACTAAAATAGTGAATTTGTACAGTATAGGAAGTAATAACAATATTGATTGTTAATCTAATTGTTAACTAAATAAGATACTGTAAGTAATTTTCTCGCAAATAATTGAAATTATTACTAGGCATATCCGGCCTATTTTGAGAAAAGCAACATTCATTGTAGTGTTGTTATAAAAATAAAAATAATATTAGCTCTCGCAGTTTGTGGACTTGCGGTGTATTTGTGCTATATATAAGAAAAGATTAAGTGTACGCCATGGGCACCGTGGAGTAACTGGAAAACTTGCCCGACGCGATATTGGGTGTTCCGGGTTCGATTCCCGGCGGTGCATTTAAATTTTTCTTATGTAGCCTTTCTACAATAATTAATAAGGGCATGTTATGTCGATTAATATCGTCTGATGTCCTTATGTTAATTTCACTAAAATAGTGAATTTGTACAGTATAGGAAGTAATAACAATATTGATTGTTAATCTAATTGTTAACTAAATAAGATACTGTAAGTAATTTTCTCGCAAATAATTGAAATTATTACTAGGCATATCCGGCCTATTTTGAGAAAAGCAACATTCATTGTAGTGTTGTTATAAAAATAAAAATAATATTAGCTCTCGCAGTTTGTGGACTTGCGGTGTATTTGTGCTATATATAAGAAAAGATTAAGTGTACGCCATGGGCACCGTGGAGTAACTGGAAAACTTGCCCGACGCGATATTGGGTGTTCCGGGTTCGATTCCCGGCGGTGCATTTAAATTTTTCTTATGTAGCCTTTCTACAATAATTAATAAGGGCATGTTATGTCGATTAATATCGTCTGATGTCCTTATGTTAATTTCACTAAAATAGTGAATTTGTACAGTATAGGAAGTAATAACAATATTGATTGTTAATCTAATTGTTAACTAAATAAGATACTGTAAGTAATTTTCTCGCAAATAATTGAAAATATAATAATTATTAATTAATTCAACAATGAATTTTTAATCCACAAGGCATCCACTAGGTAGTGAATAGTAGAAGTTATATACCTATTGTAATGGGTCCGAAAATCGAAATCAACATTTTTAACAAATTTTTATGTTTCAAGATCACTACACTATTTTTACACTATTTTTGAAAATATGTCTCTCTCTCTCTGTGTGTGTGTGTGTGTATGTACGTACGTACGTATGTGATCATTTCTTTCTAAGACGAAATCTTGAGAATGAAACGCGTATTAACGTAGATATAATCTGAAAGAAATTTTTTCAAAATCGGTCCAGCCGTTCTTTTTTCTTAACCAAATACATTCCAAAAAATTTTGGAGCATACAAGTAATTCAAGAATTACAAGGCGCGATATTCATGTAGGTATTGTGTGTAAACGGTTTTACCGAACATAGGGAAAATAACACTAAGAAGATCAATTTTGTAGTAGGCTATGGCCATAAGACCTAATGTAAATATGTATTGGATTACATAGAAAAAATAGTGCAGTGAATTTTTTAATCAATTTTCCATAGCAACGGTTGACTATTAAGCGAAATTCGGAACCTGCTAAATAAAAAAAGTCATGAGGTGTCGTAAGATACCCGACAGAAGCTATGTTTTTTACGCATTGTATATAAAACCGAATTTATCAGACATAAACAATGTTATTATTTGACCGCCATTTTGAAATCTGACGCCATTTTATTTTTTTGTGTCTTATTAAACTCTCAAATAGCAATTTTCAAAAGGATCGGATCATTTTTACAAAGAAGTATATACCTATGGCCGCCATTTTAAAATATGACGTCATTTTATTTTTTTGCGTTCTATAAAACTCGTCAATATCTATTTTCAAAAAGATCGGATAATTTTTACACAAAAAGTACATATTGCCGCCATTTTGAAATCTGACGTCATTTTATTTTTTTGTGTCCTATGAAACTCTCAAATACCGATTTTCCAAAGAATCGGATAATTTTTACAAAAAAGTACATATGACCGCCATTTTTAAATCTGACGTCATTTTATTGTTTTGTGTTCTATGAAACTCTCAAATATCAATTTTCGAAAGGATCGGATAATTTTTACAAAAATGTACATACGGCCGCCAATTTGAAATCTGACGTCATTTTATTTTTTTGCGTCTGAAACTCTGAAATATCAATTTTCAAAAGGATCGTATAAATTTTAGAAAGGAGTACAATATATTTTCGCCATTTTGAAATCTGACGTCATTTTATTTTTTTGTGTCCTATGAAACTCTCAAATATCAGTTTTCAAAAGAATCGGATAATTTTTACAAAAAAGTACATATGGCCGCCATTTTTAAATCTGACGCCATTTTATTTTTTTGTGTCCTATGAGACTCTCAATATCAATTTTCAAAAGGATCGGATAATTTTTACAAAAAAGTACATACGGTCGCCATTTTGAAATCTGATGTCATTTTATTTTTTTGTGTCCTATGAAACTCTCAAATACCGATTTTCAAAAGAATCGGATAATTTTTACAAAAAAGTACATTTGGCCGCCATTTTTAAATCTGACGTCATTTTATTTTTTTGTGTTCTATGAAACCTTCAAATATCAATTTTCAAAAGGATCGGATAATTTTTACAAAAATGTACATACGGCCGCCATTTTGAAATCTGACGTCATTTTATTTTTTTGTGTCTTATGAAACTCTCAAATATCAATTTTCAAAAGGATCGTATAATTTTTAGAAATAAGTACTACATATTTCCGCCATTTTGAAATCTGACGTCATTTTATTTTTTTGTGTCCTATAAAACTCGCAAATATCAATTTTCAAAAGTATCGGATAATTTTTACAAAAAATTATATATAATGGCCGCCATTTTGAAATCTGACGTCATTTTATTTTTTTGTGTCCTATGAAACTCTCAAATATCAATTTTCAAAAGGATCTGATAATTCTTACAAAAAAGTACATATGGCCGCCATTTTGAAATCTGGCACCATTTAATTTTTTTGTGTCCTATAAAACTCTCAAATATTAATTTTCAAAAGAATCGGATAATTTTTACAAAAAAGTACTATGGCCGCCATTTTGAAATCAGACGCCATTTTATTTTTTTGTGTCCTATAAAACTCTCAAATATTAATTTTCAAAAGGATCGGATAATTTTTACAAAAGTGACGTTACACTACTTCGTGACGTGACGTTTCACTTTTTATTATTTAGGTCCCCATCTGAAACGTGCGTTAAGAAGCATACCTTCAAATAAAAATAGGTAAAAAAACTTTTAAGTTAAACGGTTTTATAAATGTTTTAAAAAGAAAAAAATAATATTTAATTTATGTTCATAAGTATAAAAGCGTGGGTCGTAAACTCTATGATAATTTATTACAGTCACGACCCACGCTTTTATACTTATGAACCTAAATTAAATTTTATTTTTTTCATTTTAGTACATTTATAAAACCGTTTAACTTAAAAGTTTTTTATCTATTTTTATTTTTAATTTTTTAGTATGCTTTATTTCCTTAGTCTGATTTTATAACATTTATCCGATCCACTGAAACGTTACCGGAGAAAGACCTTTTGCCTGTGAAAATTCAAAAGTACGATATGCACCCGGACGAAAGTCGGGCCGGTCAGCTAGTTATCATAATATTGTATTGTCACCGGAGCTACACATGTGTGCAAAATTTCAACTCAATCGGATCACGGGAAGTGGGTGAAAATTCAAAAGTACGATTTACACCCGGACGAAAGCCGGGCCGGTCAGCTAGTTACCATAAATTGTATTGTCACCAGAGCTACACATGTGTGCAAAATTTTTAACTCAATCGGATCACGGGAAGTGGGTGAAAATTCAAAAGTACGATTTACGCCCGGACGAACCGGGCCGGTCAGTTAGTTAACATAATATTGTTTTGTCACCGGAGCTACACATGTGTGCAAAATTTCAACTCAGTCGGTCGCAACTCGCAAGATTTGTAACAAATATACGGGATTAAGCTAAATAAAACCACCGTTTAAAAAACTAAGCATCTACTACCTACTTAATTTTGCGTGATGCCAGAACATACGTTTTTATTTGAGAATCAGTTCGGTTGCTTTTGGTGATGCCAGAATATTTTAAAACTCGCAGTCGCATAAGAAGTTATTTACTTGAAAAAAGAAATCATGTAAATCGGATCAGTGGTTCTCGAGTTATAAGCGTACAAAGGGACATACAGACAGAGAAAGTCAAATTGTTCGGGAAGGTATGAACGTCGAGAAATTTTGGTCCGATCCCTAGGTCTCGTCATCCGATCGACGTCAATAATTAGTTACACGTCATTTTAACTCAGTAGGCCAGGGTTTTTAAACTTAAATTCAAACATCAGCAGTCAAAAAATTGAATAACTATATTAAAATAATGCAATATAAGACATAGCATACGCTATCTTCCAATATCCATATCACAGTGTGCAACAGACAAGGACAACCGAAACAAGTTCGCGATTTATTAGATAAAGTCGCATTTATTTCGTTTAATAATCATATAAATCTGTATAAAAAAACTGTTTTGATACAATATTATACATGAAATCTATCTAAAATTTTCTGCTCTTTCGTTTAAGATAGGTTTCGAATCGATCTGACTTAAATTGAGCAAACTATAAGCAAAAAACACCGTTTTTTCTAATTTGCTCCCCTCTGGGGCCAAAATTCAAAAATCGGGCGACGTTAGGATCAAATAGACCCCGAGAGGAATCGAACAAAAAAAAGTTTTTGAAAATTGGTTCATCCGTTTGGGCTGTACGCGTGACACAAAATAGCGTGACAGATTCACAGATTCACAGACAAAGCGAGTGTATATAGGCGCTTCTAGCTTCGCTAAGATCGCGCCTAAAAAGTAGATTTTACACAATATCTCGCGAATAAAAAACTATATCGACTTCGTAAGGGTGTCAATCGAGGCGTGTTAACATCATTTTGACCCGAAAGAAATTTTATCAAAATCGGCTCAAACGTTTTTTTGTTTAAAGAAAAAGACTACAAAAAATGGATTTTACACGAAATCTCGCGAATAAAAAATGATATCAACTTTGTTAGGGTGCAAATAGAAGCATATTGACATCAACAAAACACGAAAGAAATTTTATCAAAATCGATCAAGCAGTTTTTTAGTGTATTTGCCATATGGCACATACACTATTGGCGTCGGTCGGATGGCGGGACACCCTGTATATATATATATATATATATTATATATATATATATATATATATATATGTGTGTGTGTGTGTGTGCGGGCTATAACTTTCGAAAGAGTTAATTGATTTTGACGAAATTTGGTAGGCACGTTGAAATTCATCACCGCACGAAGCATATTTAAAATGGGCCTAATCGGACTATTTTAAGGATGGTTTTTAGGGGTTGAAAAATGTTTTTGGGCCCAAAAATGTCGAAAAAATTCTCAGAACGTTTCAAAATTGAAATTTAACTCTTTAATAACGATTAAAATGTACTGCTAAAATTTTAATAAAATCGACCCGACAGGACCGGACTTACAAATTTTATGAAAACACTAGTTTGCGGATAGTGCTTTACTTACTGGAGGGTGTATTTAATTTGGTACCGAGGGTGCATTGATAAAAATATTGAAATTAAGAAAAAAAATATTATTTTAAGGGATGTATTAAGGGGTTAAATTTTTTATTTTGTCCAAAAACAAACTTAAGTTCACATAATAAAGCCACAATGCCAGTATTAGCAAATACACTATATTGTCGGCAGGGTTTTGGCACTGCGACCCGAGTTTTTTTTTTGTTTAAACAAAACGACTGCAAAAACTAGATTTTATACGAAATCTCGCCCAAAAAAACATTATCAACTCCATTGAGGTGTCTATCAAAACATGTCAACGTGACTGATCAGACATAAATTTTATAAAAATCGATCCAACCGTTTTTTTTTAATTTATTGTAAAAAATAAATAATAATTATGTTTTAATAATTAAAATGCTTACTTTTCTGTATAATTTCTAATTTAATTATTACTATTCAATATTTATCAAACTGGGAAGTTCGTCGCGTGGACCTCAAGGGTCGCACTTGTAGAGTCCCAATTAAAAGTAACTTTAGTCCCAAAAACGACCCGCCTCACGGCTTGTTTGTATTTTACATCTAAAAAAATCGCACATCATCTGCGACCAAAATCCTCGAACAGGTCAACCTTATTTTTTAACTTCACGTTCTGTATATGGCTTTGTTTCAAATCTTGCGACCGATTTTTCACCCACTTCCCGTTATTCGATTGAGTTGAAATTTTCTACACATGTGTAATTCCGATGATAATACAATATTATGATAACTAGCTTATCGGCTCGGCTTTGGTCAGGATGCAAATCGTACTTTTAAATTTTCACAGGCAAAAGTTTGAGCTCCCGTAACGTTTCAGTGGATCGGATAATTGTAATAAAATCAGACAAATTTTGGAGCATACAAGTAATTCAAGAATTCCAAGGCGCGATATTCATGTAGGTGTTGTGTGCAAACGGTTTTACCGAACATAGGGAAAATAACATTAAGAAGATCAATTTTGTAGTAGGCTATGGCCATAAGACCTAATGTAAATATGTATTGGATTACATAGAAAAAAATATACTACAGTGCATTTTTTAAACAATTTTCCATAGCAACGGTTGACTATTAAGCGTAACTCGGAAACTGCTAAATAGAAAAAGTCATGAGGTGTCGTAAGACACCCGACAAAAGCTATGCTTCTTACGCATTGTATATAAAACCGAATTTATCAAAGATATAAACAATACAATCAAAAAGTTATTATTTGACCGCCATTTTATTTTTTGTGTCTTATTAAACTCTCAAATATCAATTTTCAAAAGGATCGGATAATTTTTACAAAGAAGTATATACCTATGGCCGCCATTTTAAAATCTGACGTCATTTTATTGTTTTGTGTTCTATGAAACTCTCAAATATCAATTTTCGAAAGGATCGGATAATTTTTACAAAAATGTACATACGGTCGCCATTTTGAAATCTGACGTCATTTTATTTTTTGCGTCTTATGAAACTCTCAAATATCAATTTTCAAAAGGATCGTATAATTTTTAGAAACAAGTACTATATATTTCCGCCATTTTGAAATCTGACGTCATTTTATTTTTTTGTGTCAAATGAAACTCTCAAATACCGATTTTTAAAAGAATCGGATAATTTTTACAAAAAAGTACATATGGCCGCCATTTTTAAATCTGACGTCATTTTATTTTTTTGTGTTCTATGAAACTCTCAAATATCAATTTTCAAAAAGATCGGATAATTTTTACAAAGGAGTACTACATATTTCCGCCATTTTGAAATATGACGTCATTTTATTTTTTGTGTCCTATAAAACTCGCAAATATCAATTTTCAAAAGGATCGGATAATTTTTATGATTTAGGTCCCCATATAAAACGTGCGTTAAGAAGCATAGTTTCAAAAAAACAAAAGATCATCTACTACCAGTACTTGCTTTCGCGTGATGCCAGAACATACGTTTTTATTTGAGAATCAGTTCGGTTGCTTTTGCGTGATGCCAGAATATTTTAAAACTCGCAGTCGCATAAGAAGTTATTCACTTCAAAAAATAAATCACGTAAATCGGATCAGTGGTTCTTGAGTTATAAGCGTACAAAGGGACATACAGACAGAGAAAGAAAATTGTTCAGGAAGATATGAATCATCGAGAAATTTTGGTCTGATCTCTAGGTCCCGCCATCCGACCGACGTCAATAATTAGTTACACGTCATTTTAACTCAGTAGGTCATGGTTTTTAATCGTAGAAATCAAACATCAGCAGTCAAAAAATTGAAATACTAAATTAGAATATCGCAATATAAGAAGGTATGAACGTCGAGAAGTTTTGGTCCGATCCCTTATTAGGTCTCGCCATCCGATCGACGTCAATAATTAGTTACAAGTCATTTTAACTCAGTAGGTCATGGTTTTTAAACTTAAATTCAAACATCAGCAGTCAAAAAATTGAATAACTATATTAAAATAATGCAGTATAAGACAGAGCATACGCTATTTTCCAATTTCCATATCACACTGTGCAACAGACAAGGACAACCGAAACAAGTTCGCGATTTATTAGATAAAGTCGCATTTATATATTTGTTTTCGCATATAAATCTGTATAAAAAGCTGTATTGACACAATATTATACATAAAATCTATCTAGAATTTTCTCCTCTTTCGTTTAAGACAGGTTTCGATTCGATCTGACTTAAATTGAGCAAACTATAAGCAAAAAAACACCGTTTTTTCTAATTTTCTCCCCTCTAGGGCCAAAATTCAAAAATCGGGCGACGTTAGGACCAAATAGACCCCGAGAGGAATCGAACAAAAAAAAGTTTTTTAAAATCGGTTAATCCGTTTGGGCTGTACGACTGATACAAAAAATCCGTTACAGACTCACAGATTCACAGACTCACAGATTCACAGACGTACAGACAAAGCGAGTGTATATAGGCGCTTCTAGCTTCGCTAAGATCGCGCCTAAAAATGACTTCGACGCATTTTCTTTACACATTTTTTTTCACGAACTCTGTAAATTTTTAATCAGATCTAGGTTAGATATTAGCAAATAACAAAAACAAATCGCATGACACAGGACACTATGTTTTTCCGTTTTTATGATTTCGGAGGAGAAAGATTTTACCACATACACATTATACACAGGCATCAATCAGAAAATGATCTCAAATGGTTCCTAGGGTATCAAAACGTGTAGATCTATTAAGTTAAAAAAAAATCGTACTGATTCCAATACAATTCATAGTAGAGGTGAGGAGTAAAAATATTTCGCAAAATGGACTGTGAAAATATAGGTAGGTAAGCTATTATAAAACGAAAAATCAAATCACCAAAAAAAAAATTACTTAATTATTTCAGTGAAATAGGTTTGGATAGGCTTTGAAAAATGAGGAAAAAATTAATTTGTTAGTATAATACATTTTTATGATTTGAAAGAATTTTATGATTTCAATTAACATATACTTATTTTGACTTGTCACATACATTTTGTCAGTGTCGACTATGATCTATCTATAGTCTAAGAGGCAGCGACGGATTTTCTTAGGTGTCTACGTAAGGCAAAATAATCCCTGTATAAGTGTTCTCCATTTGAGAACCTGTAAGTCTGGCAGCATTTCTGCCTTACGTTTTAGGTGGCATGTAGAAATTAGACACATTTTTAATGTAATAATGTAAAACTGTTTTTTAATTACTAAATTGTATTATTGAGTCAATGTTGTAATCTTTAAACAGTTTCGTCACCAAGGAACGCACCTAAATGGCCAATCGAGCAGGCAAAGTTATTTTATGTATTCTAAATTATTAGTATTCATTACTCATTAATATAGAATAAAAAAAGTGTTGCATTATTAGATACATGAAAAATTCATATTTTACCTGTCTAATTTCTACCTGCCACCTAAAACGCAAGGGAGAAAGGCTGCCAGACGTACAGATTCTCAAATGAGAAACACGTACACAGGTATTTTTAATATTATCTTGCCTTACGTAGACACTTGAGAAAAAATGTCGCCAGCTCTCCGTCTAATATTATATGTTGAAAAAATAAAATGCAAATCGAAATAATTTTATAAATAATTGAGGTTTTACAGTATATTACTTCAGTTATTATTGATTTCAATCATTTAATATTACTTATGTCAATTATCTGGAGCAAAAATTTAAAAATCATTGTGCACAATTGCACCTTAAAGGGAATTGAACAAAAAACAGTTTACCTTGTATTATGTCCGTCTTGCAACTTCTTGTGAATTTACACTACGCGTTTCAGCAACGAGTTTCCATCTTCAGGTGTGGTTAATTATTTTTTAAAAACACACATTGAGTATTCGTAACAGTATATAATATTATGATGCTAAGCACTGTGTATTATGTCGTGGTTTGTGAAGTACATAATACAAGGTATTTTTAATACTTCATAATATTCATGTAGTGACTTGGAGACTCAACACTCTAAAAATATATCATTAATTTTTCGATCACTAATAACAATAGATGAAAAAAATTTCACTGTAGTTAACCAAGTCTCTTCTTTAGCATATTTCTTTAGCATATTAAGGCAATGACACCTAACATTGCACTTTCAACAATAGACAATACCAATCTATAGTGTAACATGCATCTACAACATTATTACAATATTCAAAATTTTAATTGGTTATGAGTTTAAATCCAACAGTTTATGTATGTGTCCGAGAGAGATAGACATACATTATGCTGTTATTTATAAATTTGACAAGTTTTTTGTGCTTAAATACTGTAAGCTATAATATAATGTTCAGATTTCCTTTATTTTTTAAGGCCACCAACAGCCAGACTTATTTCGACGTAGCATCAATTCATATTTTCTATTTATTATTTTTAGGGTGCCATACCCTAAGAGTCTAAACGGAGCCCTATTTTTGTGGCAACTCTGTCTGTACCTACATTTGTCAGAGGCTTCTAGCTCGTAAACGGGATAAGATAGGAACTTCAAATTTTCACCGAATCGTGTATCAAATTTTGAAAATTTTTTTTAACGGGAGTTTCATACATGTAAAATACTAAAATGATAGTCGCAATTTTTTCCCCACCTATATTTGAGGTCAAATCTTCGATGCAGTAGAGATGCAAGTTTTCGTTACTTCTCGGTACTCGTAACTATTCATTAATTTTAAGTGCAATACTCGTTAGTTATTCATTACAAGTACTCGGAGTTCGGACTACTCGACAACTATTCATCGTTGCTTAGGTACCAGGTGGCAAGTAGGTAGTATAGGTACTTACTACTGATTATTCGTTCGTCCGACGGGATATATTATAAACCACAGAACAATAACATAACGCAATAAATATTATGACGACCTGTAATTTCTAAAACGTGGACAACTGCCAATAGTCCAGTCACGAGAGGAAGTCCACCTTGCGTTTGGTGCAGCAAATGATTTTATTTTTTTGTGTCCTCAAGCATGTTTAGGAGATGTCAAATCCAAGTTTGCGACCTCTAAAACAGGGCGGGAGAGTTTTGGTGGGCTAAAAACCACGATTTTTTTTGCACTTTTTTCAATTTCTTGCTTATAATATGGAAACGGCTGGTTCTATCGAAAAAATGGTCCTATTCAAAATTAAAGGGCACAAAATTTACTTCAAAATGCACTAGTCAAATATGTTTATGTTCTCATTTTTACCGGCCCTACAGAACTTAGAAAATCGCCAAAATTTACCAAAATGAAAAAAAAGCATTTTTTCAAGCTTTTAACTATTGAAAAACTCGAATAGCCTATAACCTTCCTTAATAAACGGGCTATCTAACAAAAAAAAATTTTCAAATCGGACTGGTAGTTCCTGAGATTAGCGCGTTCAAACAAAAAAAAATAAATTCTTTTTTTGTTTGAACGCGCTAATCTCAGGAACTACAAGTCCGATTAAAAAAAATTTTTTTTTGTTAGATAGCCCGTTTATTAAGGAAGGTTTTAGGCAATTCGAGTTTTTTTAAATTCAATCTTAAAGGGGGTAAAACGGGGGTGTAAGATTTTTTGTTATTACAAAAAAATCTTACTCCCACGTTTTACCCCCTTCGGGGTTAAATTTAAAATAAACTCGTATATCCTATAACCTTCCTCAATAAACGGGCTATCTAACAGAAACAATTTTTTTTAAATCGGACTTGTAGTTCCTGAGATTAGCGCGTTCAAACAAAAAAAGAGTTTATTTTTTTTTGTTTGAACGCTTTAATCTCAGGAACTACCAGTCCGATTTGAAAAAAAAAATTTTTTGTTAGATAGCCCGTTTATTAAGGAAGGTTATAGGCTATTCGATTATTTTTTTTAATTCAATCTCACAGGGAGTAAAACGTGGATGTAGGATTTTTTGTTATTACAATAAATCCTACACTCCCGTTTTCACTCTTTGGGATTGAATTTTTAAAAAACTCGTATAGGGTCTCATTGATTAGTACTTTGCTTCTTTTACAGACTGGTAGTTCCTGAGATTAGCGCCTTCAAACAAAAAAAGAGTTTATTTTTTTGTTTTGTTTTTCTAAGTTCTGTAGAGTCGGTAAAATCGGAACAAAAACATATTTGACTAGTGCATTTTGAAGTAAATTTTGTGCTCTTTAATTTTGAATAGGACCATTTTTTCGATAGGACAAGCAGTTTTTATGTTATAAGCAAAAAACCGAAAAAAGTGCAAAAAAGTCATGGTTTTTAGCCCACCAAAACTCCCCCGCTCTGTTTTAGAGGTCGCAACTTGGATTTCACATCTCCTAAACATGCTTGAGGACACAAAAAAATAAAATCATTTGCTGCGCAAAACGCAAGGTGGACCTACCTTTTTAAGCTCTCGTGACTGGACTACAACAATATAGCTCAGTTTTTCTAGTTTACGCTTGAGGGCGACAGTGATACTATTTTTTATAATATGCTGAACTGTATCGTCAGTTATAGGTACTATTTTTTTTTTTTTATTTATTTATTTATTTTATTTTAATTCATAATTCATAAATATTTTTCCACATTTCATTATATTTATATATTTTATATATGTTTTTTTAATTTTTTTTGAATATAATATGTAGTTAGATGATTCGAATACAAAATATCAAGTAACTGTTTGTAAAAAGTAATGGTTATTTGATCATGTAGGTATTCGCAGTCTGCAACGTTTCTAACTGCGCTGGCCAAACGTTGCCTGTGGACCGGGATTTATACAAAAAATACGAGTGAGTCGGAGTGTTCAGCAATATTGGATATATTAACACAGGTATGTAGATATCTCTACCTTTATTAAGGTATGTGTGTGTACTTATGTATATGTGTGTTGTTATAAAGTCGAGAGTGCGGCGGTCGGAGGCCCGCGGGGGTCCCGAACCCCGACCTCCCGCTGACTTCCACTTAACACTGCGGCCGTCACTGTCCGTCTCCCGTCGCCCTCCATCCCCCCACACCCTGGACATCGCGCTTCTCGTCGCCGGTTCGCCTCTGTTTCTCTCGCACAGAAAACAGCCGGCAAACGATCACAAACGAAACATCGATATGAATAAATTTTAATGTTGTTGAGATAATTATTTTTGAAATCAATGATGTGGGAGATAGAATATTATATAAATGTTAATGTACACAGCTACGTATATTGTACCTATATCTACATATATCAAAAAGATTTTGTTAATTATTTTGTACGATTTATTTTTTTGTAAGCCTCAATACGTATACCTACACACATACTCATTTACACGTAAATAGAATAATATACCCACGGATGATATTATGTTCAGTAGGAGCATTTTATGTGTTTGTGTGGACATAATGTTTATAATACATAATAAAAATAATATTATATTCTTATAAAATATTACTGTGTGCACGTGATTCCCAGAATTGCAATTATACAACAGTGCATTTAGTAATTGACGCAAAAATTTCGGGTACGTTTTTGCGTTTGTGGCTCGTTCGAAAGGGGCTTCGATGGAGACCTTAACCCTGAATTTGCGCACTGTCCAAATTACCGCCATCTTTGATTTGTTATTTTTTTTTCAATCGCTCATATCTCGCGTTCTAATTATCCCACAGCGATCAAACCGGGGTAGTTGGACTCGTCAGTACTTACTCTTCAATAATTGAGTCTATATCGAGTATAACTCCCCGATGTACTGGAAAAAAGTTATTAGCGTCCAAAGTTGATGGTACTTCGCCAAAAGTCCTTTCGTCCGCTTTCTCCGCGCGTAGCTCTTTTCCAGTGCATCTCAAACCCTCATCGACAATTTACTATTTAAACTAGATACAATTTCCAGTATTTTGAAAAAAAAAATCAGCCCGATTGGTTGATTTTTCGCCAGCCAATCCACGTTCGAAGTTGCGCTGTTTTTACCGTGCCGTTTTGAAGTCTCTAATACTCGCGCGGCGCGTTCTGGCGCATTCGCAGTTTGCGATGTATTTCTCGCTTTTGTGACCAATAAAACGGCAATTAATTAATACCAACGATATATTTGTTTAAACTATGCCAAGGACACGCGTTTTACATAAATTTTAAGGTAGGTATTCAAGATGCAATTTAACGGTATTTTGGGTGAAAAAGGACGACTCGAGAAATTTCATGAGAAAATTCATGGACACTTTGGAGAAACTTTGGCAGATAGGTGTAAGGATTGCGCGATTATATGATAGAAGCATGCAACTTGGGGCACATACACTACATATATGAAGATAGGACAGATAGGACAAAAAGCATCGTTTAGGGCATTACATTTCCTATGGATTCTTAAGACAGATTTTTTTTCGGCATGGAAGGTACGTGTAACGCGTGGGTAATATGTACATTGTTCTTGTTTTACTTCTGTCAAAGAAAAGTAAGTATCGTTTGTTTTCGATACAATCCTGTCAGATCGAACTAGGTTATTTAGTCTTGTTAGTGTATTTGCCATAATATATTATGGCACATACACTATTGTCGTAAATAAATGTTTTGGTTGCAAAATTACAGTTATTTAATACAGTTTACAATATTCACAGGTCACAAAATGAATATAATAATAAAAACGAAATTTCAAAACCTGACCCATAATTATTGTCTTTCAACCACAAGCTATTATAAAATTTTTATTTACTGTTTTTTACAATTCAGTACACAAGTATTTCCAGAATATAGACGAAGAAGAGCAAACACATTTTATTTGCTACATATTTACCTATTTATATATTAATTTATTATATATTTACTCATGTCTTATTTTTAAAATCTTCCATAGCGAGAGAAAATTTTTACATTAAAAATAGACCGCCAACCAACTGTCAACCGAACGCAAAACCGAAGAAAAAGTGAAAATCTTTCATTTTCAGCTTGATTCATCCTTCTACTACATAGCGGGCAAATTGCCTAGTTTACGCGGTTGCCAAGAGGAAAGAGGGGGAAGGGCCCGTAGCCTTTTACCTGTCTTGTTTTGGCATTTAAAAATTCATATCTTAAAAAAACGGGGTAGGCTGTGTCTTATACACGATCGCGGGTGTTTTGGGCGTGAATACGTCAAAACTACTGAACCGATTTAAGTAAAATTCGGCCTTTAGTTCGGGCCCTGATTTCATCTTTAATAACGGTCGGAATATCTAGAGCGCGATGCAGTCTTTCGTTTGTAACGTACTTATGTAACCAATGTGCATCAATCAAATGTAGCGGTGTGGATTGAAACTTTTGTATAATTTCAACATTTGAATTAACTACTGCCTGCTGCACACCACACAACCATATAGGTTTTAGGATGTTTTTGTACATTAGCAATTTGTTTTCTAGCGTAAGCTGGGATTTCATGTTCATTAACCAGTACAGTTTGCGAGTCCAATAAATGTGAAGAACTTTTTCTTTTTTTTGTACATTTTCAGAAAAATAGCAGCTTAATTGCACGGATCTATTTTTAGTAAAGTTTACTATCATCATAAAATAAAAACAAAACATAAACATCTTATCCAATGTAATATTATGTGTTTTTTAAATGTTCACAATTTTGGTATGATTTTTGTACGAATTCCACAGTGATGAAACAATTTGACCAGCCCCTTAAAATGCTAAAAAACATTTATTTAATTATTAATAGTATATTGTGTGACAAGTGTGCTAAATACATCTTTATGCGCCTGACGCATAAATATTTAGCACACGTGTTGCACACTATACTTTATATAACACATGCATGGTTTTAGACTTTAATTGAATAATTTAATGTCACTGACAGAAATACATCTCATAATAAAAACATTGGGCTCGATACAATATTTATTCACTCTGTTACCATAGTAACCATATTTCATTTGTTACACCGAAAAGAGGTACAAAATGTTCATTAAATAACGGGTTTTTCAAATGTTTTTCCATTATTCATCGAAAAGCGTTTCATAATGGATCATGACGTGACTCGTCAATAAACGATCATTTAAGGTCCGCAAAACTGATACGAAAAAACACTCAAAGCGCGCATGTGTTATATAAAATTATTTAATTATTTATTTCTAATTAATATTTGCCAGGATTTATAAAACAACACACAATCTACACACACAACTCACAGAACAAATGACTGATCTACATAGAAAAATATCGCTTTTCAAGCCAAATACGTAGTAAAATGTTGGTTCGAAGAGTAAATTGTACAAAAAACTATGTTATATAGATGTATACAGCGTTAACAAAAAATATCGTTTCAATCGATCAATTATTTAGAGAGATTATGCGGGGTCACAATTTAAGCTCATTGTCAAGCTAGATTTTCTGACAGTTCTCTCTGCCACCCATAGCATCTATCAGTGGCAACGTTCTTTTTGACACTACATGTTCATTTTCATTAACTTGAATCCAATGCAAAGCAAATGGAGTTATTTAACATGTAAAGGTAATATCTTGCTCGAAATCAAACACACTGTATGTATATTTTTAATACATAACAATATCTTAAAAGTTTTAGAAGTTTAAAAGTCCCGAATCTCTAGAATAGACAATTATATAAAACCGGTGAATATTTCTCCGTATTTACATAATAAATATTGTTATTCATGCACATATGTATATAATATATTTATAGATATATTACAAGTTTACGGTAACTAAGCCGATATTACAGTTAATGATCCATTACACAGCATAGCTTAGTACTTATTAGAAACAGATTACAGAAAAGAATAATGCTTTTATCGTTCCATCGTGTGCAATTTGTAACGTTGTTGTTATTTTAAATTAACGGTAAAACAACGTAATTTCACATACATGTTTTTTTAATAATTACAATATTGGTAATTTTATCTAACGGTACATTATAGTGAATCATCGATTCATCACCTATGTTATATCCAATTTTCTACTATAGAATATTGATTAGGTCTGCTTCATTGAAAGTTTGCATTTTCCTATTGTAATATTCACACACATTATTTGTTTCGCATTATATACCTACGTGTATAGATCACACATTCTTATTATAACAAAATGTAGGGTTGTAACGACATGCTCCCACTGTTCCAATGTCCAATTAAGATGATTTTGTGCAAAACGTAGGCGTGCTTGACGATAAGCTGGCGTAATTTTCGGACAAATCGCAGGTGTTTTAGAGGTCAGGTTACTTTCCTGCAATCTTCGTCTGACTGTCCACTGACTAATAGCCACCCCTCGTCGACTACAACATTGGAGACGAATTTAATTTTATGACTGATAATGTAAGGCCGCACAACGCAAATTTCGTGCAAGATTACATTACAGAAGTCGGTTTTTGGGTTAT
Source organism: Mongoloraphidia duomilia (assembly GCA_039654895.1). Lineage (NCBI taxonomy): Eukaryota > Metazoa > Arthropoda > Insecta > Raphidioptera > Raphidiidae > Mongoloraphidia > Mongoloraphidia duomilia. Next base: position 44,106,994 of record CM077516.1, on the reverse strand, counting down.
GGAGTGGCCAGCATGCAATCCCGACCTAAACCCAATTGAACATTTATGGGATGAGCTGAAACGAAAAATTCGTGCCCCAACTTCGACCCCACAGCTTATTGTTGCAGTAAAAGAAGATAGGCTTAACATCCCACAAGAAACAATATTTAACTTGATTAGATCTATGCCTAATCGTATGAGAGATGTTATTAGGGCAAGAGTGAGTCATCCTAATTATTAAAAATGAAGAGTTAATTTAGATAATTGCCAATAAACCATACTTCTTTTAGTAATAAAAAAAAGCTAATTTGTTTCATGCATTAATTTCACAATTTTAAGCCTAAGAAGCCGAAATAAATTTAATAAACTTAGACCAATATCGAAGCAAATTAAATTGTCTTTCAAACGGCATATAGTCTTTTTTGATCTGATGAATAGTTCCTTAAAAAAATATAGTTAAAGTCAAAAGTTAACAGTGGGCCGATTTCTATGCACGCAAGTGTATATACTTATATACAGTGTGTCCCACCGTAACTGAGACATAGCATTTAACATGGGGTTACCATATTTTGTTAATATTTGCTCCCCGTTAACTGTTTTTGTTATTTTTATTTTACGATCTGGCTCTAAATGTCCTCAGTAATGATTTTGTAGACTTATTTTTATTTAAATCTCTTTAAAAATTAATAAAATCACATTTTTTTAAAATAAAACACAATCTTTGCTTTGTATACCAGTTCAATGGACAAGTGCTCAACGTCGCAAATAGCTTAGTCGGCTAGCGCGTTGACCAACATCAGTTACCTTCACGCCAAGCTCAGGTTCGAATCCCGAGAGCTCAATATTATTTTTTTTTTTAAATAATGAAAATACATTGGAGAATAATTAATAATGTTTATTATTTGCAAATAAAAGTATAATGATTTTATTAATTATTTCTATTAAAACAGAAAAACAGAGTTGTACGATGGTTGTACGTGTTAGTTTTAATGAAAATAATTAATAAAATCGCTATACTTTTATTTGTAAATAATAAGCATTATTAATTGTTCTCCAATGTATTTTCATTATTAAAAAAAAATTAATTATGAGCTCTCGGGATTCGAACCTGGGCTTGGCGTGAAGGTAACTGATGTTGGTCAATGCGCTAGCCGACTAGGCTATTTGCGACGTTGAGCACTTGTCCATTAAACTGGTATACAAAGCAAAGATTGTGATTTATTTTTTAGAAATGTGATTTTATTAATTTTTAAAGACATTTAAATAAAAATAAGTCTACAACATCATTACTGGGAACATTTAGAACTTGATCATAAAATAAAAATAACAAAAGCAGTTAACGGGGAGCAAATATTAACAAATTATCGAAAACACCATGTTAAAATGCTATGTGTCAGTTACGGTTTATTCATAATCTACTCAAAAGGCCCTTTTCAACGATACCCCACAAGAACAGGTACAAAAAAATTTTTTTGTTTGCCCCCGTTTGCATGTATGGGCGCTTTCTTTTTTTCTGTTTTTAGTATTTGTGGATTAACTAGACTTAGAGGATATGAGTGATACTTGACGTGAATTATAGCTTTATAGGTAATGGCGTTGTTAAAATAAACCTGATAACAAAATAGGTCTAAAAATTGCAACTTCGACGGTCTCTAAAACCTACAATTTTGATAAAATAAATACACATTCATAATCTACTTAAGAGACTCATTTCAACGATACCCCTCAGGAATAGCTACAAAAAAAAACTTTTTTTTGACCCCGTTTGCATGTATGGACAGAGGGCGCCCCCCTTAAATAAACCTTTTGCATCTTTTGTTATTCTCTCTGTCTTTGGGCCGCGGTAATACATATTTTGTGTGAATTTCAATCCCTATCTCATTCGTTTAGAAGCTAGAGGCTTGTGACAGACAGACGGACATCGTTGGGTTCGGAACCATAAAAAGACAATATATTAGCAAATTTTTTGGAATTGTGACATTTTCTATTACCTAGCAACACTTTTACTGACTTATTGCGAAGCCTGTTCTCAATATCAATGGATTATAGTAATTGAGATTCTAATCGGTTAGTACAAAATTTATGTAAGCCGACTGATTTGGGGATTATTGATGATTCTATAGTTTGTATTTTTTTTTTATTTATTTCGTTCGTTTCTAAGATCTTTAATATATTAAAACCAGATAACCTTTATCGAAACCGTTTAAGGGCTTGAAAATGGCCGAGCGTGTAGCAATGCTGTTGTTTGCATGGCGTTGCTATGATTCCTCTATTACAAGTCCCCAGTTCCCGGGTTCTATCCCGAGAGCTGGTAAAAGTGTCAATTGGATTTTCAATTTATTAAAAAAAAAATAATGAATTGAAAATATGAATCGGTGCTAGGCCCAAATAACCTTAGCTGTTGGTGGTCTTTAAAACACAATTTTCAATTTCGAAACCGTTTAGTTAACTTTGTCGTCAGAACGCAATCATACAGCTGAACAATTCTTTTGCGAATGATCAATTCTTAGAAATAAGTATCTAAATTATGGTTTTTTGTATCGTTGCATTCCTCACAATATTACTGATTACAGCATATATTATCAAGAGTCAAGTCGTTACAGCCTAGTAGAGTAGAGCAGAGCAGAACAGAGATGAATGGCGTTGGGTAAAGAAGAGCGCATACACATACAGCACCAGCGTCCAGCATACTAGTACTCATTGTCAGTGCTAAGTACAGTGACTTTGCACAATACTGCAGTCAAACAAAACTCGACTTATTGCAATGACCAAAGTAAATATTGTGTTATATTCTTCGCCTCCGATCCATTCTTTTCATACGTCTTCTTTCTATATAATATTATCTTTGATGATCGGGTCGAATAATCTCGACAGAACAATCTGACATTAAGGTACCAACACAATGATACCCACAATATTAATGTGCTTTATTTAAATTATAGATCACTATTGAGTTTTCTAAAGGTTAGGGAAAATAATTTAATAAAAGGGTTTTAACTTATAATATTCGTTTATTATTTATAAAGTTTAGAAGTGTGTACAGGCCGACGATACAGTTTCAGCCGGTCTATTTAATACGTGTCTAAAAATCATTTTACATTTTTGTAGATATAAGTAATCTTTGTGTTCCCTTATTTTAAGAACCACTCAAGTATAATAATTTATAGTGTCAAAGATCACAAACACTTACGTGTATATTATATAGAAAAAGGGATACAATAAACATTTCTTTATTTAGTCTTGTCTACGTAATAATGTACCTACAGCTAGTTATTTAAACATATACGTTTCTCGTTTTATTTTTTGTTAAACTCAATAGTCACTACATAGTAATAAATGTGCAATTAATGTGTATCGTTGAAATATTTCTTTTTATAGGGAACATTTGGTTTTCAAAAGAATTTCTATAACTTCTGTGAAATGACAGAACAAAAAAAAACTTAGACAAGCGTTTCATTACCCGACTATATGTCCATATTTGGCAAGATTGAACGGTAACAGACTTGAGTAAAAGTCTTTTTGAAAAGGGTTAAGCATAAGTAGAGAGGTTCGCTATTAGTGAACTAGATCTAATAACAAAACATTAAATAATCTCCATAATCAAATGGTGTTCAGTGAATTAACGCGCCTGCAGAATTTTCCGACTTGCATGCGTCAAGTTGAAATGCATATTTAACCGAGTTACGAATCACTAATTAATAATTAAAATTATTAGACAAGGTTTATTATGAGATAATGCAAGTACTTAGTACCTACAGCCTACAGGTACCTAGGTAAATAAAAAATCATGTGACTATGTATCTAAGGAAAATGACGTATACTTAAAGTGACCATCCGTCCCGATTTAAGCGGAACAGTCCCGATTTTGAGCCACGAGTCCCGATTCAACAAGCGTCCCGCTTTTGTCCCGTTTTCATTTAACCACGTACATTAAGAATGTTTATTTTTTGTCATTAGATATTTTTACCCACTCAAAGTATTTTATTTATCAATAATTATATAATTGATACCTACCTTAAAAAATAAAAAACTCGGGTCGCAGTGCCAAAACCCTGCCGACAATATAGTGTATTTGGTAATACTGGCATTGTGGCTTTATTATGTTTGTTTTTGGACAAAATAAAAAATTTAACCCCTTAATACATCCCTTAAAATAAAATTTTTAGGCGCGATCTTAGCGAAGCTAGAAGCGCCTATATACACTCGCTTTGTCTGTACGTCTGTGAATCTGTGAATCTGTCAATCTGTGAATCTGTCAATCTGTAACGGATTTTTTGTATCAGTCGTACAGCCCAAACGGGTTAACCGATTTTAAAAAACTTTTTTTTGTTCGATTCCTCTCGGGGTCTATTTGATCCTAACGTCGCCCGATTTTTGAATTTTGGCCCCAGAGGGGAGCAAATTAGAAAAAACGGTGTTTTTTGCTTATAGTTTGCTCAATTTAAGTCAGATTGATTCGAAACCTGTCTTAAACGAAAGAGCAGAAAATTTTAGATAGATTTCATGTATAATATTGTGTCAAAACTGTTTTTTTATACAGATTTATATGATTATTAAACGAAATAAATGCGACTTTATCTAATAAATCGCGAACTTGTTAGTGTATTTGCCATATAGCACATACACTATTGGCGTCGGTCGGATGGCGGGACCTAGGGGTCGGACCAAAATTTCTCGACGTTTCATAGCCTCCTGAACACTTTGGCACCATTTTTGGAAATGTCTGTTTATATATGTATATATTTAGATATTTATATATATATGTGTGCGGGCTATAACTTTCGAAAGAGTTAATTGATTTTGACGAAATTTGGTAGGCACGTTGAAATCCATCACCGCACGAAGCCTATTTAAAATGGGCCCAATCGGACCATTTTAAAGGTGGTTTTTAGGGGTTGAAAAATGTTTTTGGGCCCAAAAATGCCGAAAAAATTCTCAGAATCGTTTCAAAATTGAAATTTAACCTTTTAGTAACGATTAAAATGTACTGCTAAAATTTTAATAAAATCGGCCCGACAGGACCGGACTTACAAATTTTATGAAAACACTAGTTTGCGGATAGTGCTTTACTTACAGAAGGGTGTATTTAATTTGGTACCGAGGTTGCATTGATAAAAATATTGAAATTAAGAAAAAAAATATTATTTTAAGGGATGTATTAAGGAGTTAAATTTTTTATTTTGTCCAAAAACAAACATAATAAAGCTACAATGCCAGTATTAGCAAATACACTATATTGTCGGCAGGGTTTTGGCACTGCGACCCGAGTTTTTTTCGGTTGTCCTTGTCTGTTGCACAGTGTGATATGGATATTGGAAGATAGCGTATGTTCTGTCTTATATTGCATTATTTAAATATAGTTATTCATTTTTTTGACTGCTGATGTTTGAATTTAAGTTTATAAAAACCCTGGCCTACTGAGTTAAAATGACGTGTAACTAATTATTGACGTCGATCGGATGGCGAGACCTAGGGATCTGACCAAAATTTCTCGACGTTCATACCCCGGCTTTCGTCCGGGTGAAATCGTACTTTTGGATTTTCACCCACTTCCCGTGATCCGATTGAGTTGAAATTTTGCACACATGTGTAGCTCCGGTGACAATACAATATTATGGTAACTAGCTGACCGGCCCGGCTTTCGTCCGGGTGTAAATCGTACTTTTGAATTTTCACCCACTTCCCGTGATCCGATTGAGTTGAAATTTTGCACACATTTGTAGCTCCGGTGACAATACAATATTATGGTAACTAGCTGACCGGCCCGGCTTTCGTCCGGGTGTAAATCGTACTTTTGAATTTTCACCCACTTCCCGTAATCCGATTGAGTTGAAATTTTGCACACATGTGTAGCTCCGGTGACAATACAATATTATGGTAACTAGCTGACCGGCCCGGCTTTCGTCCGGGTGTAAATCGTACTTTTAAATTTTCACCCACTTCCCGTGATCCGATTGAGTTGAAATTTTGCACACATGTGTAGCTCCGGTGACAATACATTATTATGGTAACTAGCTGATCGGCCCGGCTTTCGTCCGGGTGCAAATCGTACTTTTGAATTTTCACAGGCAAAAGGTCTTTCTACGGTAACGTTTCGGATAAATGTAATAAAATCAGACTAAGGAAATAAAGCACACTAAACAATTGTAAAGTCACGTCACGAAGTAGCGTAACGTCACTTTTGTAAAAATTATCCGATCCTTTTGAAAATTAATATTTGAGAGTTTTATAGGACACAAAAAAATAAAATGGATTCAGATTTCAAAATGGCGTCCATATGTACTTTTTTGTAAACATTATCTGATTCTTTTGAAAATTAATATTTGAGAGTTTTATAGGACACAAAAAAATTAAATGGTGTCAGATTTCAAAATGGCGGCCATATGTACTTTTTTGTAAGAATTATCAGATCCTTTTGAAAATTGATATTTGAGAGTTTCATAGAACACAAAAAAATAAAATGACGTCAGATTTCAAAATGGCGGCCATTATATATACTTTTTTGTAAAAATTATCCGATCCTTTTGAAAATTCATATTTGCGAGTTTTATAGGACACAAAAAAATAAAATGACGTCAGATTTCAAAATGGCGGAAATATGTAGAGCTCCTTTCTAAAAATTATACGATCCTTTTGCAAATTGATATTTGAGAGTTTCATAAGACACAAAAAAATAAAATGACGTCAGATTTCAAAATGGCGGCCGTATGTACATTTTTGTAAAAATTATCCGATCCTTTTGAAAATTGATATTTGAGAGTTTCATAGAACACAAAAAAATAAAATGACGTCAGATTTAAAAATGGCGGCCAAATGTACTTTTTTGTAAAAATTACCCGATTCTTTTGAAAATCGGTATTTGAGTTTCATAGGACACAAAAAAATAAAATGACGTCAGATTTCAAAATGGCGGCCATATATACTTTTTTGTAAAAATTATCCGATCCATTTCGGTATTTGAAAGTTTCATAGGACACAAAAAAATAAAATGATGTAAGATTTAAAAATGGCGGCCGTATGTACTTTTCTGTAAAAATTATCCGATCCTTTTGAAAATTGATATTTGAGAGTTTCATATAACACAAAAAAATAAAATGACGTCAGATTTCAAAATGGCGGCCATATGCACTTTTTTTTTAAATTATCCGATTCTTTTGAATATTGATATTTGAGAGTTTTATAGGATTCAAAAAAATAAAATGGCGTCAGATTTGAAAATGGCGGCCATAATATGTACTTTTTTGTAAAAATTATTCGATCCCTTTGTAAATTGATATATGCGAGTTTTATAGGACACAAAAAAATAAAATGACGTCATATTTCAAAATGGCGGAAATATGTATTACCTACTCCTTTGTAAAAATTATCCGATCCTTTTGAAAATTGATATTTGAGAGTTTCATAAGACACAAAAAAATAAAATGACGTCGGATTTCAAAATGCGGCCGTATGTACATTTTTATAAAAATTATCCGATTCTTTTGAAAATTGATATTTGAGAGTTTCATAGGTCACAAAAAAATAAAATGACCTCAGATTTCAAAATGGCGGCCATATATACTTTTTTGTAAAAATTATCCGATCCTTTTGAAAATCGGTATTTGAAAGTTTCATAGGGCACAAAAAAATAAAATGATGTCAGATTTCAAAATGGCGGCCGTATGTACTTTTTTGTAAAAATTATCCGTTCCTTTTGAAAATTGATATTTGAAAGTTTCATAGGAGACAAAAAAATAAAATGATGTAAAATTTAAAAATGGCGGCCGCATGCACTTTTCTGTAAAAATTATCCGATCCTTTTGAAAATTGATATTTGAGATTTTTATAGAACACAAAAAAATAAAATGACGTCAGATTTCAAAATGGCGGCCATATTTACTTTTTTGCAAAAATGATCCGATCTTTTTGAAAATCGGTATTTGGAGTTTCATAGGACACAAAAAAAATAAAATGACGTCATATTTTAAAATGGCGGCCATATGTAGGTACTTTTTTGCTAAAATTATCCGATCCTTTTGAAAATTGATATTTGAGAGTTTTACAGGACACAAAAAATTACTTCAGATTTCAAAGTGGCGCCCGTAGTATGCACTTTTTTGAAAAATTATCCGATCTTTTTGAAAATTAATATTTGCGAGTTTTATAGGACGCAAAAAAATAAAATGATGTCATATTTAAAAATGGCGGTCATTATGTTGTGTCTTTTTGTGTCAACACAACATTGTTTTGTTTTGGCAGTTTCTATTAGCTACGCTTTTGAAACAAACAAGTAATTCAAAATTATAATTTCGTTGTGATCAGACCTATTTTAGACTCGTCTTGATTAAATCAAATTTTGTTGTGTTTTATTTATTTATTATTAATTTTATATAAGTATCTACGATAACATTAAATCAAGTCAAAAAGATCTTTATAATAGGTATATATTTCTTTGTAAAAATTATCCGATCCTTTTGAAAATTGATATTTGAGAATTTAATAAGACACAAAAAAATAAAATGGCGTCAGATTTCAAAATGGCGATCAAATAATAACTTTTTAATTGTATTATTTATATCTTTGATAAATTCGGTTTTATATACAATTCGTAAGAAGCATAGCTTCTGTCGGGTGTCTTACGACACATCATGACTTTTTTATTTAGCCTGTTCCGAGTAACGCTTAATAGTCAACCGTTGCTATGGAAAATTGTTTAAAAAATTCACTGTACCTACTATTTTTTCTATGTAATCCAATACATATTTATATTAGGTCTTATGGCTCATAGCCTACTACAAAATTATAAATCTTCTCAGTGTTATATTCCCTATGTTCGATAAAACCGTTTACACACAGTACCTACATGAATATCGCGCCTTGTAATTCTTGAATTACTTGTATCCTCCAAAATTTTTTTTCTTAATTTCAATATTTTTATCAATGCAACCTCGGTACCAAATTAAATACACCCTTCAGTAAGTAAAGTACTATCCGCAAACTAGTGTTTTCATAAAATTTGTAAGTCCGGTCCTGTCGGGCCGATTTTATTAAAATTTTAGCAGTACATTTTAATCGTCACTAAAGGGTTAAATTTCAATTTTGAAACGATTCTGAGAATTTTTTCGGCATTTTTGGGCCCAAAAACATTTTTCAACCCCTAAAAACTACCCTTAAAATGGTCCGATTGGGCTCATTTTAAATAGGCTTCGTGCGGTGATGGATTTTAACGTGCCTACCAAATTTCGTCAAAATCAATTAACTCTTTCGAAAGTTATAGCCCGCACATACATATATATATATCCATATATATATATAAACAGACATTTCAAAAAATGGTGCCAAAGTGTTCAGGAGGCTATGAAACGTCGAGAAATTTTGGTCCGACCCCTAGGTCCCGCCATCCGACCGCCGCCAATAGTGTATGTGCCATATGGCAAATACACTAATAATATTTAAAATAAAAATATTAGCGAGTTTTTGGGGATTTCTAGCGTTTTTTTGGGGTTTTATAGCGAGTTTTTGGGGTTTTTTAGCGAGTTTTTGGGGATTTCTAGTGAGTTTTTGGGGGTTTCTAGCGAGTTTTTGGGGGTTTCTAGCGAGTTTTTGGGGGTTTGTTGCGAGTTTTTGGGGGTTTCTAGCGAGTTTTTGGCGATTTTTAGCGAGCTTTTGGGGGTTTATAGCAAGTTTTCGGGGGTTTGTAGCGAGGTTTTGGGTGTTTCTAGCGAGTTTTTGGGGGTTTCTAGCGAGTTTTCGGGGCTTTCTAGCGAGTTTTGGGGGGTTTCTAGCGAGTTTTTGGGGGTTTCTAGCGAGTTTTTGGGAATTTCTAGCGAGTTTTTGGGGGTTTCTAGCGAGTTTTTGGGGGTCTCTAGCGAGTTTTTGGGGATTTCTAGCGAGTTTTTGGGGGTTTCTAGCGAGTTTTTGGGGGTTTCTAGCGAGTTTTTGGGGGTTTCTAGCGCGTTTAAGGCTTTTTTGGGCGTGGAACCCAACGGTTGCCTGAGCAGGGTTTTTCTAGACCTTGTCCCGCTTTTTGATATTCAGGATTTGGTTCGAGCTGGCCATGCCATGGTATCGATTCCGACTTCTTCAAGATAATTTCTCACAACTCGAGCAACGTGAGGCCTGGCAATGTCCTTAATCAATAAAAATCCTTACCCTATATATGGCGCAAATGGCATTACATGTTGGTCTAAAACCTCCGATATATACCTTTCAGCTGTAAGGCTTCCATTATTTATGACCACATGTTTCGTGCGACCAGTCAAAGAAATACCTCCCCAGACCATTACAGATCCTCCTCCAAATAATGTGGTATTTGAGAAATTACATTAAAAATACCGTTCGTTAGGGCGTCGATATACACGCATACGCCTGTCATTATTGTACAAACAAAATCGGGACTCATCCGTAAATAACACCTGTTGCCATTCAGCCTGTATAACCAGTTACAATGCTCTCTAGCAAAATTTAGCCTCGCCCTCCGATGATCTCTAGTTAAAGCTGGACCTCGAGCAGCAATTCTAGGTCTCAAATTATGTTTCCTTAGTCGCTGTCGAACAGTTTCTCCACAAACTTGTAAAGCATAATCATCTCGAAGCTGAATTCGAAGGGTCCGGGCTGTTACAAAACGCTGCCTTAATGCTGAGAGTCTCAAAAATCGCTCCTGATTCGGAGTTGTTTTTCGTTTCCTTCCTTGTCCCGGTCTGCGACTATGACTTCCAATCTCTCTAAATCTTTGTATGACTCGTGAAACGGTTGTATGAGATACATTAAATCGTCTACCAATTCTTCGGTAATTCCAACCTTCTTCAAACAATATTAATTGCTTGAGCACATTCTTCGCGTGTAAGATTTCGTGGCATTTTGGTGCAAATAAAAGATTTTGCAAAAAATACGTAAGGGCCAACACTGAAAATACACTTTTGTGCTATTAAATTATTTTTCTCCTGTAGTAGCAAAGATAATAGAGTAAATCAAAAAACAAAATGTTATGAAAAGATAAGGCTACAGTTTGATATCATATTTTATTTGATATTGTAACTGTTGAACTCCTCAGGTTGTTACGAGTTTTATGAAAAAAACACGTCATGATTGATACACCCGCTATTTATAAAAAATAGGTTTCTATGCGAATACAGTAGTACCTACACTAACTTTCTGGAAGAGACAACCTGCCGTTCAAAAAAAAATCGTCCAAATCGAACCAGTAGTTTTGACGAAAAATTACTTTAAACTTTTGCTTACTTTTTAGTGGTGCGTTAATTTTTTGGAGTAGTGTATATAAACCTTCCGTGAAAAATTATCTAACTGATGGTGAAAACCGCATCAAAATCTGTTGCGTGGTTTAGGAATTACATTACTCACTCGTTTCGCTCGTTCGCTATATATATTATAAACCTTCCGTGAAAAATTATCTAACTGATGGTGAAAACCGTATCAAAATCCGTTGCGTGGTTTAGGAGGAGTTAGCGGTTAAACAGACAGACAGACAGACAGACAGACACGGAAAGCGACTTCATTTTATACTATGTAAAGAAGAAGATATGTATTTACGATGGAATTAAGAATATAATGGTAAACTGGAAGTAATCTTCGCGAGCGGTAGCCAAAATATACAAAGTGACAACACAAGCTTTTAAATTTGGAATTGGTAGTTAATGATGAAAAGTCGGAACAAATGGCGTCGTTGAAATCGAAACAGTTGGCAACTCTACCTATAATACTTCTGAAATTTCAAGTAACATGTCAATTGTCGGTGCAGATTTTATCAAAATCAGTCCAGTGGTTTTTAAATTATTAGTGTTCAAACATACATTTAAGAATTTTATATTTTAAGTACCTATATAGACGTATATTATAAGGCAAATACACTAATACAGTATCTTTGATATTATGTATCTATGACAGACACGGTATGATGGTAGGGACCGCACTCAGCAGTCAGCAATGTCATTGTGTATTTAGAATATTAAAACACACTTTCGGTTCATTAATTTTTTATGACGGATAAAAGAATATTTTCCAAACATTTAAGCCTGTTGTGAAGAAGCCTAAATACAAATTTAGACACAATGAACAAACATAATAAATTCCATAAGGCAATAAAATACCTACGTACCTATATAATATGCATTATGCACGCTTATATACGTAAGTGCCCCTTTAATTTTATACAGGGGATGCTTTCTTTACAAATATAATTCCGAAACGTCATTTATAATATAATATGCGGACTGTCAGTCGCATATTTTAGACCCAGAACAGGCCATTATTTTGACAAATAGTGTTGTCTGAGAGATCTTTTTGCTTACTTTACGCGAATATAATATATTAGCACATTCGTATCGCATTATTTTCGGACGATTTTTTTTGGCGGAATAGCTTCTGGACATAGTGGGTTCTGATTATGAAAACTCATGGCACCAGACGGCAACCTGGTAATACGGTAGTTAAATCCGTTTTTATAACAAAGAGAAATAATAACTTTTTCAATTGAGCAATTTTTTTATATTATTTGACTGATTTCCAACAAAAAATGATTTTCAATTTTTTTTGTAAGGTTAATATTTTTAAAGTTATAATTTTTTGAAAATTAAAAAAACACAAATTTGCCGTTTTTTGACGTTTAAAAAATATAATAATAAACAAGCCGTGAGGCGGGTCGTGTATTACGATTGTACAAGTGGGGACCCTTGAGGTCCACTTGACCAATGTCCCAGTATGATGAATATTGAATAATATTATATGAATGAATATTTAATAATAATAATACAGAAAAGTAAGCATTTTTTTATTTTATATTTGTATTCACGGGATTAACCCGCTTTGCATTATTGTTTTTATAAGTTTTTTTCAATAATATAAATAGATAGGTAGTTACCTACTGAATTTTTTTGTTTTTTTTTTTTTCATTTTATAAAATATATTTTTTTATAAAGGAAATATTTTTTGACGTAAATGTGACGTAAACGGAGCATTTTATCACAGAAACTTCTTTTTAAGCATCCTGTAAAATTCACTTTTTGCCCTTTTTTTTGTAAAAAAAAACGGCTGGTCCGATTTTCGTAAAATTTTTTCAGATCATATTGACATTAATACGCTTTGATTGGCACCCTAACGAAGTCGATATCATTTTGTATTCGCTGGATTTCGTGTAAAATCCACTTTATTGCAGTCTTTTTCTTAAAAAAAAAAACAACGGCTGGACCGATTGTGAAAAATATTCTTTCAAATTATATTCACGTTGGTACTCTTCGATTGGAACCTTAACGAAGTCATTTTTAGTTTGCGAGATTTTGTGTTGGAAAGAAATGATAACGCACATAGGTACGCACACACATACATACACAGACACACGTACTTATTTTCAAAAATAGTCTAAAAATACTCTGTTGACCTTGAAACATAGAAAATAATATGTTAAAATTTTCGATTTGTATTTTCGAACCTATTACAATAACTTATGGGAAGTTAAAAATTATTTATAATAATTGATTAGATTTAGTAGTTTGAATTTTAATAATACATATCAAATACTTTCCACGAAAATCTCAAAAAAAACATTTCCACCAAATTTATAAACTATCAGATTTATTCCCAACAGAAAATATTTATTGACTGCACTGTAACATTTTATTATATCATTGTTATTTTGAAAAAAAAATCTTTCCGCTATTTTCAAGCGCTTTGAGTTCGAAGCACTTGATAATATACCCAAAAATAGATTTTTGAGCTCTTTGAGCTCAAAAATCTGAAAATTGCTAATAACAACACTATTTTAATTTTTGAAAAGCTATAACTTTTGAACGCGTTGTTCGATTTTGATCTTTAAAACGGCATTCGACGCAGTTTTTAAGCTCTAAAAATATTAAAAACATATATGAGCACTGTAGTTGGAATAAAAACAAAATAAAATATAGTTACTTCTTACCACAACAGTTTTATTGATGGATGTACATTTCGATGTAGTGTTCGCTGAAGATGAAAGCTTAGCTTTCAAAATGTACATCCATCAATAAAACTGTTGTGGTAAGAAGTAACTATATTTTATTTTGTTTCTAAAAATATTGTAAGAGGTACGACATGTTCGATTTCTAGTACCACTTTGAAAGTAGAGATTAAAATTACTTTTAGAGCGAGATTTTAGCATGGTTTCCAGCGCTAAAAATACTTTGAAAGAATATTTAGCATTAAAAGTTGTACCAGGAACCGAGCATTAGTGCGTTATTAATATTAAACAAAACAATTAATTATCTAATAAAACAAAAAAACAATGTCTCGTAATTGATTATAAGATTAAATGTTATGTTATATAATTAAATACAATGAACAGTTGATTCGGTAGTAAGTAAAAAGACTAAAAGAGAAGTCCTAAACAAACAGACAATAATATCATATACGTTCACATAAACAGAGGATAGGACAGATAGGTATACCTACATCTATTATATCTGTGGCTAAAAGAAAAAACTGCTTATGTGGAAGTTGTGGTAATGACGATTTAATCATTCTTTTTGTAAATGATCCAGTTCTTTATTTTACGTAACAAAAATGAGACAGCACTGCCGATCATATGCATTGGGGACCTTCCTATTACCTGAAATTCTTTGCGCGTTCATTGATTCTTGTGTCGCGCATGTGGTAGGAACTAGTGATGTAACGAATGTTAATTTCTAGGCATATCTGTCGCCGATATTCGCGAATGCGAATATTCAGTTTTCAAATCTGGCGCCATTTGTCTAAGACTAAAATTTGGCAGCTGAGTGGCAGCGCAAGACGCACGCACACATTTGCAGGTTCTGGGTAAAAGACTTAAGTTATTTTTTAAAAAAGGAGTAAGAAAAAACTTCTAAAAAAAATGCTAAGAAATTAATATTTTTTGTCTTATTTAATATTATTTTCACATTTAAAAAAGAAATGATTTTTCTCTGATATATTCGCAAAATATTCGCATGAATTTTATGAAGGAACTAGTAAGGGTATGATCGACAGTGATAGCTGAGAAAAATATACTCTAAATGAGCCACACATCCGTTGGGGCCGTTTTTAGGATTTCGTAGCGATTTCTAGGTACCCTTATAATTTTGTCATATACCTCTGTCTGCCTGTCTGTTACAGTCCTATAATTTCTAAAATTCACAACCGATTTTGAAAAAAACGTAGGGAGATGTTTTTTATATTCGCAACACTAAAAGTGTTGAGAAATTGTAAAATATATTTTTTGAAGCACCTCCCCAACATTAATCTTTATGAAGACCAACAAAAAAAAATAAATTAAAAAATCAAAAAACCCGGCTGCGTAAAAAAAACTAAAAAGAAAAAAACAAGTTCAGTACTAAAAAAATAAATTCTAATGTGGAACATAGCGATTTTAAACAGTCGAGACCCATTATCGAGAAGATTTGCGCCGATCTAGATTTCTTATGGGTCCTGACTGTTTAAAATCGCTATGTTCCACAATAGAATTTATTTTTTTAGTACCGATCTTGTTTTTTTCTTTTTAGTTTTTTTTTACGCCGTCGGGTTTATTAATTTTTTATTGTCGTCATATTAAGTTTTGATTACTGTCATGTCTTTAGTGACATTCGGACAGTTAAGACAAATCGATTAACGTAAAAATCATCAAAATCGGCCTACGCGTTTGGTCTCTAGAGTTCCACAAACGAACAAACATACATACATACATATATACATAGACTGATAAACACAATACCCTCCTTTGCGTCGCGCAGTCGGGTAAAAAAAATTAATTTTTAATAGTTATAAATTTATTCAGTGTCCGACTCGTCATCGTTTCCGTCATAACATTCACGTCACTTCGAGTTTTCGACGTATTGTGTGCGACTGGAAAAAATAAACTATTATTATATGATTGAATATCAAATAAAACTCGGGTCGCAGTGCCAAAACCCTGCCGACAATATAGTGTATTTGCTAATAATTGTGGCTTTATTATGTGAACTTAAGTTTGTTTTTGAACAAAAAAAAAATTTAACCCCTTAATACATCCCTTAAAATAATATTTTTTTTCTTAATTTCAATATTTTTATCAATGCAACCTCGGTACCAAATTAAATACATCCTTCAGTAAGTAAAGCACTTTCCGCAAACTAGTGTTTTCATAAAATTTGTAAGTCCGGTCCTGTCGGGCCGATTTTATTAAAATTTTAGCAGCACATTTTAATCGGTACTAAAGGTTTAAATTTCAATTTTGAAACGATTCTGAGAATTTTTTCGGCATTTTTGGGCCTAAAAACATTTTTCAACCCCTAAAAACCACCCTTAGTATGGTCCGATTAAGCCCATTTTAAATAGGCTTCGTGCGGTGATGGATTCCAACGTGCCTACCAAATTTCGTCAAAATCAATTAACTCTTTCGAAAGTTATAGCCCGTACACATATATATATATAAATAAATATATAAATATATACATATATAAATAGACATTTCCAAAAATGGTGCCAAAGTGTTCAGGAGGCTATGAAACGTCGAGAAATTTTGGTCCGACCCCTAGGTCCCGCCATCCGACCGACGCCAATAGTGTATGTGCCATATGGCAAATACACTAATAACCACAAAACACCAGCAAATTTTACGGTTATTTTTCAAGAGATTCATGAGCAATAATTTATGTAATAATAAACTAATGCCTTAATTACACGTAACGAGTACAGGGCCGAGACAGTGTTCTCGGCCAAGTGCTCGGTAGGTATAAACACATCATCGAGTGGCCCGGCCGAATAATAGAGCGAGACAATCACTTGGACCTCGGGATGCAAGGTGTTAGAAAATATCGATATCGATTTAAGTCGATATCGATATCGGCGAAACTTCGATATCGATAAATATCGATATTTTTGGGCGTCGATATAACGATATTTATCGGTTTTCGGATATATCGTTGCATCCCTATTTTTAATTCTCACTGCCCGATCACAATTCACTACTTTAAATTTTAAATGTCAACTTTTTTTAGACAGTCAGTGTTGCCAATTGTTAGTAACAGCATTTTACCCGATTTCGTGGATATTCGATTTTGGGCGGGCTCTTTCGATATTTCGTTTCGTTGTTTTGAGTTTTTTCGATATTGATATCGGCGGATCTTCGATATCGATATTAGTGATGGGCGATTACGAGATATTTTAGTCGATTGTCTCGATTGTTCAAACATCTCGATGACTCTCGATGGTTTTCACTTGGACTCGATTGTTGTTGTTTCATATTTCACCGAGACCAAGTTGCATAGTACTGAATCGTACAGACGATGTCCACTGTCGAGAGCCACATAATATATAATCGTTCATCACTCAACAACTGTGGTCGAGTCGATGGATGGTCGATTGTGCAGTAATCGAGTGCTCTGAGACCGACTGAACAGTGTGAACAGTGAATCAACGATGAACGAGTAGCGTAAACGTCAGACTTCATTCGACCAGCATATAACCTTGAATCGCGATTATATGTATTCTCATTCGCTGGCAAATAATCGATTTGAGCAATCGAACATTTCGATTGTAAAATCAAACTCCGAGTCGATTGTGGACTCGATTGTTATTATGAACGATTGCGATTGTTTCGATTGTAAAAACATCTCGTATTCGCCCAACGCTAATCGATATATTGATATCGGCGGATCTTCGATATCGATAAATATCGGATAATTTTGGGCGTCGATATATCGATATTTATCGGTTTTTCGATATATCGTTGCATCCCTACTCGGACCCTATACTAGAGCGAGTGCCCACAAAGCAGAGTTAAAAAAATCTATTTGAAGATAATTATAGAGGAAAAAAAACAAAATTGATCATACACGATTTTACCTTTAGGCCACAGATATAATGTAGGTACGTGCAAAGACGAGATTTTATCACCTTTGGCTCTAGCCGAGGGTAAGCATTCAGCCAAGGGTAAGTTGACTGTGAGTCTGTGCATTACGCAAAGGGCTTTTGCTCTGCCCTACCTCCCGAACATAAACACACTACAATACGTCATGTGTGCGCTACATAATATTATGTATTCATGCATACTAACATTTTATCTTTATATTATTATAGAAGCACAAACACAGCCATACACCTTAAACGATAGAACAAACAAGTCAGGTAGCAAGCATTATGAGAATATTACACACATATTATGTTATGTGGGGTGTAAACAGACACACACACACACTTACAAAAATACATAAACGTCTAATGCAGTCAGTCCCGCATAACACTAACATCAAAGTGAAAAATTAACCACTAGTTTTATTTCCATTTTCAACAAACATTTCATTTATATGTTCATAATTTTATAATAATATGAGGATGTATGAAAATAAGATGAAAAGAAAAAAAACACTAGCCGTAGTGCAAAATCCTGGTGTATTTATTGATACGTGCATATTGGTATTTAATTAACCCTTAGTTCATTGTTTCCTAATCTGTGGTCCGCGGACCCCTGGGGGTCCGCGAGCATAT
This sequence comes from Mongoloraphidia duomilia, assembly GCA_039654895.1. Classification (NCBI taxonomy): domain Eukaryota; kingdom Metazoa; phylum Arthropoda; class Insecta; order Raphidioptera; family Raphidiidae; genus Mongoloraphidia; species Mongoloraphidia duomilia. Next base: position 44,088,574 of record CM077516.1, on the reverse strand, counting down.
GTTTGGTGGTCCGCGGTCCCATACGCATCTATCTTACTTAGAGCATTAACAAAAATAAATAAATTACCTACGCCAAACATCTCGTAATTATTACGCTTGTTTTTTGTTTTTTAATTTAATGAAGGAATACTAAAATATAATATTGTCCGAAAATTGCACCTTTTTTTCACTCAGGGGTCCTTGGCATTATGCTTGATTTTCTTGGGGGTCCGCGGCTGAAAAAGGTTAGGAACCGCCTGTAACTTTTGATTGTTAAATACAACGAGGTTACTTTTTTGCTGGAATTGTATTCTTTAGGATATTTACTAACACTTTTATTAAGGGTTCTTCATACCTAAACCTAATATTTTCGTATTTTTTTACAATTTGAATGTAATTTTTACGTATTTTCACCTTTCAATGAAAATGTCGCAGTGTGCTGTGAAATATTTTTACCATATTTTTTCTTTTTAAGTTTAAAGATTATAGAGGATGCCGTTTTAAACAAGAAATAAAAAAAAAACTCGAAAAATTAGAAAACTATTACAGATAGGTATAAAACGTGCTTAATAAAAATGAAAGTACTTTATTAAAGGAAAAATCTTACTTCAACGATTAAAAATAAATAAAATATGACTTTATAACATAATACCTGAAAATGTGATTTGTTTGACAAAAAATATGGAAAAAATATTTTCTTTGAAATGTGAAAATATGTGAAAATTACATTCAAGTTGTAATAAATACGAAAATATTAGGTTTAGGTATGGAGAACCCTTAATAAAAGTGTTAGTAAATATTCAAAGGAATACAATTCCAGCAAAAAAATAATCTCGTTGTATTTAACTCGTATTTAACAATCAAAAGTTACACGTGATTGAAGTTAGGTAAAAGAAGTAAATTATTTTGAACACCCTGTATAATAAATTCATTTTTTTAGGACAGATATTGGTTTTTCCGTCTATTATCTAGTGATCCTTAAAATTTCAGTTTGATAAAGGTTTCTGTTTTGGCTATGTTGAATTTTAAGTAAAGGTCTGCACGTGTCAAAAATTTCTAAAAAAACTTGAATAACTCAAAAATTACTGAATTTTCGAATATAACTTCCCTTACAATTTCTATTCACATTTAGGTGCAGAATTGAAAAAAGAAATAAAAACAGGGTGCTAGGTTAAAAAAACATAAATTTGGTCTGCCACGCTTAAATGGGGCAGTCTGTATAATTGAAAATATTTTTAGGTTATACACCACTAAAATTTATACAACTTTTGTATTTAAACTTTTTTTCTATCTTCACCCAAAATCAATTTATCGACCGACAACGCAAGTCTTGGACACCCTGTATATATACTATAAAAGTAGTCTATATACCGGCTAATCTCGAGAACTACTAAACGGATTTGAATGCGGTTTTTACCATTCGATAGCTTATTTCTTGAGAAAGGTTTAGGTTTATACTCTATTATAGTAGATGCCCGGCCCGGCCGGGTTTCGCCCGGGTGCATATCAGATTGATTCCAAGTGCACTTTTGACATAAATTTGCTTTGACATTGAAAACAACAAATTTGACGACTTAAAAATTTCGCAAGTTAGCGAGATTGGACAAAAATAATTGTTTAGACAACTCAGGTCAATAGCGTCTTCAACACAACAAAAAATCCATTTGTGTATTAGAATCCGCCAACTGGCATACACAAACTGACTGGTACGAGCTCGGGTCCCTAGGAGTGCTAATCCTCACAAAACATGGGAATGCAAACCACATTCCAATGTTTCCCCTGAGGGATTTAAATTTCAAAACTCGACATGTATTTTATCAATACATCTGCACCAAATTATAAACAGTATACACCCTTCAGTAAGTAATTTATTTTCAAATTAGTGTTTTCATAAAATTTGTAAGTTCCGTCCTGTCGGACCGATTTTATTAAAATTTTACCAGCTCATTCTAATCTCTACTAAAGTGTTAAATTTAAATTTTTTCGGTATTTTTGGGCCCAAAACACTTTTCAATCCCTAAAAACAACCCCTAAAATGGTCCGATTGGACCTATTTTAAATAGGTTTCGTGTGGTGAGGGATTCCATGTGGACCAAATATTTTTATTGCATTAAGCTAGAAGCTTGAGTTTTTTACAGGACTATGGGACTGTGGATCTTAACATTTGATGTTAATTTCAGTTTGATACCTCTAGTTGTTTTTGAGAAAAAAGGTGCGGACGGACAGACAGACAAACGGACAAAAATGATCCTATAAGGTATAAGGGTTCGGTTTTTTTCATTCTGAGATACGGAACCTTGAAAAGTAGAACAAGTTTCGTGTTTTAAACAACCGTGTACTGGACCGAGAATGTTCAACATACTTTTAGACAATTATTTTAAAATTTGTGCGTTAAATAAGTGCAATTTTATTTGTATATCAAGCATGGGGTCATTTAAATAAACACATACGATGATTTTTTAGACAAAGCTTTTTCCACCTCTTTCAACTATATCAGCAGCTCAATATACGTGTACAAACCAAAAATCATCAAAATCTGAGAATAAATAATAAAATTAGAATTTTTTGCAGCCAGAACTTCTAGTAGTTTCCGACAGCAAAATGCTAATTTTGACCTCGAATTCATAGTTAGCACCTGGAAATAAATCTATAAACTAAAAACCAATCAAAACAATGTGTTATAAACAGATCAAATTGGACTTGAGAATAGCTGAGCGTGTAGAAATGCTGTTGTTTACATGGCGTTGCTATGGTTCCTCTATTACAAGTCCCCAGTTCCCGGGTTCTAGCCCGAGAACTGGTAAAAGTGTCAATTGGATTTTCAATTTATTATTAAAAAAAAATAATGAATTGAAAATATGAATTGGTGCTAGGCCCAAATAACCTTAGCTATTGGTGGTCTTTAAAACACACACACACAACAGATCAAATTGAAATGTTGTCTACCATCTTGGAATAAAGAGCCCCTGAGTAAATGTTGTAGTAGCCAATATCTTAAATTGACCTTTAAGGTATGTCGTAAATTATAGACGCTCGACAATAGAGGTCATTAGCGTTTAAGGTATGTCCTTTCATTACTCCAAACTTCATGCTTTTATGCAAAAGTGAACAAATATTTTCCTAATCCGCCGCACTAATCAGGCATTCAAATAATGTACATGTCGCTTTTGTTGATACATTCGTTTCGTAATTCAGTAAATCCGGAAAAAACACATACAGTGTTTGCTTTATTATGATAGCCTTTAATCGTCGAGGGAAATTTGGTAGAGGATCAATAAAAATAGCTTTACCAATGTTGCGCTAGTTGTGAACATTTCGGATAATTTATATTTTGTCCTACCCAGTATAAAATAGCTGCTTTATATGCATGTATGTATGCATGTGAAGTGATTTTTTACAGGCCGGTGTGCGGGAAAGTAAAATTCAATAGTAATTTAATGTTTTCTATTTATTATTTTTAATGATAAAGAAAAAGTCAATACATTTAAAATTTCATATTACTCCAAGCCAGACGCGAACCTTGTGTCTTGTGCATGGTAGACCATTGTATTTGTCCACAGTCCAACGACCACGTCACGTGTTGTGTGTGAGCGCTTAGTAAACTTTTACATGCTATGTACACTATCCAATGCCTACTAACTTTCGACTACCTATGACCCACTATAATACGTTTGCTAAACAAGTGAACTGTCAAATAACAAATTTGTGAAATTATTGACAATGAAGACATAGGGAGTAGGACAAAAATACCATATATATCTCAATGATATTATGACTCGTGTGATTGTTAAACCTCGCTATAGCTCGTTTTAACATACTGTCACTTACTCGTCAGTAATATTATTATGTACCTCGTTACGCCACTAGATACACAATCTACTATTTGTAGCGTGCGTGACTGCGTCGATAGTTTCAGCGTAAATTAATGCTAAATATGTTAGTATTAATGTAATTATTATTTTCGCTCGATAATGATACGATCGATGAATGTCGCTGTCTGGGAAAAAAACGAGTTATTTCCCCGTGTGGCAAAGTAAAATGGTCAACCTGTATAATATGTATGTATGGAAGCTGAGCTGTCGTAAGCAGGCCGCGATATTCGTGACTGTTGGAATGCCTGAATCGTGCGCTAAGTTCGTGCATCGGCGACCGCACACCATTCTGGTCACTATATCGCCTATGTATAATGTTCGCCGAGATCGCTTTGGTGCGATCCACCTTGCAATCATGGACAGTATACGGGAACGGGGAAACATTGTTGTGTGGCTGTGGCTCAGACTCTCGTTACGTTTTGTTGCTTGTTGGCTGTTGCTCTATCTATGTAGAACCTGTGTACGCGCATTTTCCAAATAAAAGAGAAACTGTATATGATTATATAATATGTATGAGTATATGCTATGGATATTTACACACATTACTTTTCTGGAAACCCTCGAGAACTCAACCCAAAAAATGTAATTTTATTCCTAAAACAAATGGAAGTTTGAATGATAACAAGCATTGGCAAGTCAAATATACAGGGTCTTCAAAGTTAAGTCGGCACTATTGCTAACTTCGTTATTTTTGGATCTACAAAATCGGTTAAATTAGCAAACTAGAAGTATTTTTTCCGCTGAATAAAACGATGAAAACAGAAAAACAATTGAGCGTCGCGTTTTCGAGTTATGATTGTCAGAGTCACTAGGAGTGTTGCAAGCGGGCTACAAAATGCTTGGACCAAGAGGGTGATGTTTTTGAGAATCTTATTTGAATTTTGTTTTCTTCCAAGTTATAGAATAATTTGAAATAAACGATATTTTTCACCTCATGGATATTCTTGTCACTTTCTATTTTATGGTGAGCCAAAGCTGCCACTAACACAGCTACCTTTAATTTGAATTTGAAAAATCATTATTAACTTAGTCATTTTTGACATAAGGATAGAAGACTATGGGACACTTTTTGTTCAGAATTCAACTGTCTATCGATTGTGAATATTGTATACCGGGTGTATCATTTAAAAAAATAGAAATTTTTGATAAAACTCGAAAACGCGATATTCAATTGTTTTTCTGTTTTCATCGTTTTATTCACCGGAAAAAATACTTCTAGTTTGCTAATTTAACCGATTTTGTAGATCCAAAAATAACGAAGTTAGCAATAGTGCCGACTTAACTTTGAAGACCCTGTATACATAGTTTTGTAATTTGTTTTTGAAAAACGGTAGCACTTGATTTAACAAAAATAAGAATGATTTGGCCACAAAATTACTTCAAAGATCTTAATAAATATAGGTACAGTTACTCTGTAACTGATATTTCTTCACTTCTTCCCAATGTATATAGCCGAATTACAGAACGTTGTATTTCATCTTCAAAAGCTATTAAGAAATTCTCCTCTATACATACGTACTTCACAGCGCAATCAATTAAACTTTTTCGGGGATGATTTTTATATCAATTAAATCTTTGAAACCGTTGTGTGCAGATTGAGGTCAGAAATTATCCCGGGACTAGACTTAGTGATCGAAGTAAGATTGTTTGGAGAATGTCTCCTCAACTCAGATTCGGGAAGGATTAGGTAAATGATCAGTTTTCCCCTTTAAGGACATGCATAGAGTGCAGGTCAGATTTCGATTACCGGCGTCGACCGGCGCAAGAAATGTTAATTGTTTTTAAATGGAAGTGCGCATAGTAGAGGGCGGCATCGGCGTGCGTATGCAAGTCGTATAAGTCAGACAATTTATCAAAATTATTTGTTCATTCTGGTTTTAAATTTCGATAAGAACTCAGAACGAGACGTGATTTTTGCTTTGTTTTGTGGTAGGTACAGATATTGTGGTATCCAAAACGTTTGCTAAACCCGAAATTTGGGACAAAAAATGAATTAAATTTCCTACAATTTTCTTAACGGGGCCAATTTCGTAGAACTAACCATTTACGAGCTACTCAATAAAGGGACGACACGATGACGACTTTGATTTCTAGTAAAACAGTGACATGTAAAATTGATGAAGACTTTGAACCCGTGTCATTTAAAAAACAAAGACTACAAGAACACTAATAATTTAAAATTAAACTACTGTTTGTAAATTATGACGCTGTGTAACTCGTAAACGGTTAGCTCTTCGAAAAGAAAGTTGTAGAGAATTTAAGGCTCAACAAAAAAGATCCTTACCATTTTTGTCATAGCATCAGAGGTTTACAAGATATTTAGCATTACACTTTTCGCAAAGATGGTGGCTTTTGCATAAACTCTTAGGCGACCGAACAATATAAAAAAAATGGCTTACTGGATCTAAGCAAAAATGTTTGAATATAAAATTCCAAAAGCGCATCCCACTGTCTTTTTTACTCTAGGCAAGCGCTTGTTAAAATTGCGAACTCTAATAGCTAAATTTTGACGTTTGTTACGGTTTCATCAGAAAGGGAAGCAAAGGGTAGGCTTCGTCTGCTGCAATAACGTTGTGACAAAACTGTTTGTTGTGGCGTTAAAAATATTTATACATCATAAAACTATAAATATTGTATCCTTCATCTATTTATTTCTATGATTATTATTTATTTCCAACAATACTGCCACAGTTTCAATATTTATATTCCATTCAGCCGGTGCACTCTTCCGTTGCTCGTAGAGTTCATACATTTAGAGAAAACTTAACCGCCTCATGCGCAGAAACCAGATTTGGTTTGGACTGGTGTATTCTATTTTCGAAGGGGTGCGCCAGTTTATGTGTACATGTCAATGCACTATTTACTTGCCAATCAGTGTTCACTGTATTCGCTATGTGCAACATCAAAGTAGCGACATCTAGCGCCATTGACCGGCGAACCCACTGCCACTTTTATACATTAAGTCAAATGGGACAACTAGTAAAAAGTGAATTAAAATTAAAATTAATGATACAAGTAATAAGTATGGATGCCATATTAACAACGGGTTTATGTAAGTTCTTTTATTTATTAACAGTAGTTTTTAATTATTATTATTTCTAATGTAATAAGTAGTAAATAGTACAATTTTTTTAGATTGATGCTAATAGAGTAGTTGTTGGTGAAGAATAAAAGAATATGTCTTATTTTATTAATTTATTAACGAAATCCAAGTTGTAATTTTATAAAAATTATTAAATTTCATTATTCTTATATTTTCTTTATTTTAGATATATATTTTCAAAGTGCGTTCACACTAATTTTTTTGGAACATTATTGTGAATAGTACAATTAAGGTTATGATACTTATTTCTGCTTTGTTACGATGGAAATCCATTTTTCTCTTTGAATTAACTTATGCTTATATTTTGGGAAACAATAAGAGAACATCACTATTTTTTGATGTATTATTACAATTAATAATGCAGCATTTACGAACTGTAATTTTTTACCTTTGATTTAATATCAGTACATGTGCCGTAAAAATGCCAGCTTTAGACGCTAATCAGTAAGCGCGCACGGTCGTTCAGCGTCTCCCTTCCAAGCAGCTGCACATAGCGAATAGGTTAAACTGTTATAATATTACCTACATGCAGCTGTTAAAAATCGAGTATTGAATTGTGTTTGAAGTGCATTATCATTTATCAGTGATACATGTTAATTAACATTTTATTTCCTTTGCCTTATTAATCTATTTTGTGTACGCCACTGACTACTTCTCACACCAGTTTTTGTGCCCAGGTTTCCGTTAGGATTTTGTTTTCTCTAAATGTATGAACTCTACCGCACCTGTTTAATGTTTATATATTGGCAAACCGTTTGAGAACTACTCGTCAGTATTTTACCTCGTTACGCCACTAGATATTCCGTAATAACTGAAAAGACATCAAACGCAATGTCTATTGTCGATAGTTAGACAGTATAATAGAACATCTGACTATAGAGTTGGGAATGAAGCTGAGTATTCGTATAATTTTATTTATAGTAGGTATACTCGAGGGTTATGTAATACTGATACAAAACAATGAAATAAAGGATTGTTAATAAATCATGAATTCATGTATATTGTGTGACATTTCGCTGATTTGATAAGAGTGCATATGTAGTAGGTATAGGTTTGCATATGGTTCCATACAATGTGTACATGAGTAAATGAAATACAAATAACATACAATATGTTCACTTTAATTAATTGTATGCGTAAATTCAAAAGCGCTTAAATATTTTAATTATTCGTGATTAGAACGTTTTTAAAACATTTTTATATACAGGGTGTTGAAAAAAAGAGTAAAATATTTTAGGGGCACATAGTATGACTCAAAATAAGTCGACAAATTTTAACAGACATAGGTCCGCAAACGAACCGTTAGTGAAATATTTCCACTTGTGTGTGTAATAACTTATTATTTTTCAATTGCTCTGATCTCGCAGTTTAGAGTTAACAAAATAGTAGGCTATTTGTCACCTTCAATGAGCCATTTTCCTGAGAGTAGTTCTTTCAATTATCCACGAGAGGCAGCACTTGTGATAGGTACAAACATTATTTATTCCCCATTAGTGTCGTGTCATTTTAGTGGTATAACTTAATTATTAAATTATTATTATTATTAAATTATAAATTAAATAATTAAGTTATACCACTAAAATGACACGACACTAATGTAGAATAAATAATGTTTGTACCTACAACAAGTGCTGCCTCTCGTGGATAATTGAAGGAACTACTCTCAGGAAAATGACTCATTGCTCTGAACAATTACAGCAGCGCATAGAACAAGCGTGCCACACAATTAGGGCACAGTCGGATATTTTTGAGAAGGTACGCAATTCCTTCTTACGAAGATGTACAGCCTGCGTGGACATGGAAGGTGGGCATTTTGAACATCTGCATAGATAAAATAAAATAAACCAAAATAAATTTAAAAAGCATGTTTCATTTATTAAATGGTCGATAAGTAACTTACGCTATTGCATGGAAATATTTCACTAACGGTTTGTTTGCGGACCTATGTTAATTAAAATTTTTCGACTTATTTTGGATCATACCATATACCCCTAAAATATTTTACCCTTTTTTTCAACATCCTGTATAATTTTATACTGTATTATTGTGAAAACTGACTTGTTACATACTTTTTGCCATACCCAGTAAAAAATAGTTACTTTCGATGTATGCGGAAAGTGTTTTACTTACTGCACTAGGGCGGTAAGTAAACGGTTACCATAGCAACTTCTGTTTATTCGCTCTATACGCCTGCCATTACTTACTCACGACCTTCACGGCATACTATAAAAGTAAAGATGACGACGCAAATGAACTGTCAAATTTTTTTGAAAACGAAGTGAAAAGTAGTAGACCGAGAGCTAGTAACAATTTTTAGGTGTTACTTATTCAATACTTTATTTTTGTGAAGATGTTGAGGGAGGCATATTAAAGTGCCCTGAGTAAGGTATTCTGCTAGATAGCGGTATGGGAAGGATGCAGACCGCCCCCAACATGTAACAAAAAAATGGTCACAATTATTGTCGCTTCAAGGCTGAAATTGTTTGTATAATAATGCCAATATAATATTTGCAGATCGATTGGTCGCTATTAAAAAAGTGGCAGATCACCCTTAACGTGTCATGTACCCGACGAAATTTATATTATTAGTCCAAGGTTCAAATTTTAATATGTTGTTACGGCGACTGTTTTAAGCATATATTTCAATTTGCAGAACAAAATGTCGATATTAACCCCCTTACAGAACGATCTAAACACCTAGGCGAGCAAGTTTCCCTCTAAGAAGGGGGGTTAATACCGACATTTTGTTCTGCAAATTGAAATATATGCTTAAAACAGTCGTCGTAACAACATATTAATTTTAGATTTGGATCGCAGCCACGTGTAGGTATTTCGGCACCGAATATATCTAAGGTGAGAGCTAAAATGATTTGATCATTTTTAATTAGCTGTAACTCTTGTATTACTTAACCTAATTTCAAAAAATATATATAATGCAAAATGGAGAGTAAACATGAGAGTTTTACTTCCTAAATATTGTGTGTGTTATAAATGGCCGCCTCCGTTATCCACGCACGTTTCCAAACGACGGACGAAATCAGCCATAACTCGTTCAAACATATCCTGGAGAATATCTTCAATTTCTTGTTGGATGTTTCTTTTTAGCTGTTCTAGATCTCTAGGCTTGCTCATAAACACTTTGCTTTTTAAATAACCCTAAAGGAAGAAGTCAGGGACAGTCATGACAGGAGGTCTTGCGGACCACCACAGATCACCATTTCGAGAAATGAGTTTGTTTGGAAATGTCTGGCGCAAGATCTCCATACTTTGTTTTGTAGTATGACTAGGGTTCATTCCCGGGAATTTCCGAGCCGAGAATTCCCGGGAAATCGTTGGGCTTTGTTCCCGGGAAATTAAGCTCGAGAAAAGTCGAGAACTCGAGAAATCGTCGTCTATAAAATTATAAAATAAAACTATTTGCCTTTGCCGTAAGCAGATCTAATTGTTTTGTATGTATGTACTATGTTCAGATGTTGTTTTATTGATCTTGCAAAGTTTTAAGTTGATTTTTTTCCTAATTAACCTGCTAAAATGGTGCTGTGATTGTAATTATAAGTCAGCGTAATATTAACGTTTTAATGTTTAAATTTTTAATTTTTTTTATTTTGTTTGAGAGAAGCTAATTTTGTTGAAAACTGTCAATAGAAGTTTTATGATTATTTTGATACTTTTATTTGACAGGAAAACCACTTAATTTATTGATTTAAAATAAGATATTTTTTATGATACACATTTTTAATTTTGTGACGACTTATTTCATTATTTGAACCGAAAAGATAAGCAAAAACATACGTAAATGTAAATTTCTCGACAACCCGAGAAAACCCGAGAAATTAGCCTCGAGAATTCTCGAGACCCGAGAAACTGATAAGCTCGAGAAATCATGAACCCCTTTCTTCTTCTTGGAGTAATAAAAAATGTATGGAGCATATGTGTGTACTGTGTACCATTCAGAATTGACTGTGACTATTTCACCATTTTGCTCAAAAAAAAAAAAAATACGGGCCGATGACAACTGTCAAAATATCTTCAAAGCCTTCTCTTTAGATTGTTATCATTAATTTTTACAGACGCTAATGACCTCTGTTGTCGAGCGTCTATAATTCACAATTCATTCATTCATCATTAATTTTTGCGATTGGTAATCATATATTTTTATGGCATTTTAAAGATGATCAAATCATTGTGGCTCTCACTGTACTTTGGTTTAATCTTAGGCAACCGACATATTGAGGAGTATGTTGTAAACCACACGGTATAAAGTATATTATGGAGGTGTACTGCACATTACGGACAAGTAAGCGATACAATTATACAGCTTTCATTCACGTGAACGAAACCTGTCTATTTTACAATTTCATATAATCAATGTGTCACGCAGCAGCGCAGCGCCAACTTCATCCTGAAATTAGGTTGAAAAATCAGTGCATTGCATAGTCGATTCACATATTTATTGCTCTCACATCGTTTCATATTCAATTCACAATTTTTTAAGAATAATAATGATTTGAACTAAATATACTGACATGGTTTCTAAATTTATTGCAAGCATAATAAATATAAGTGTATAGTCTGCCTAGCGCTGAATACTTAGATTATAATACACTACTAGCCGCTACCCGTGGCTTCGCCCAAGTTTATTTGGATTTATGATTTATTATCCCCACATCGCGAGAAATTCTCCTCCTGAGAAGCAGAGTCGAGCTGGTGGTGTTTATATTAGTAAGATTCCGCCTATACGCTAAAATGCAAAAGAATTTCAGAGTTACGTTTTGTTACTTCCCACAGGAATTATCCCCCCCGCGAGAAATTTATCAAAATAAAATATAGCCTATATCACTCAGGAAGTGTAGCTTTCTATTAGTGAAAGAATTTTTAGAATCGGTTCAGTAGTTCCACAGATAAGAATTTATGATTTATTATGCTACAGGTCTTAGAGAATTTCATTAACTACAAAATTGTTGTCTACAAAATTTGTGTGAGACTATACGGTTACGGAGATACAGAAAAAAACTATTACACCATTCTTTTGAAGATGGCGGCCGAATGGGAGCACACCCCCGTTCCGAAAACTGAATTTTAAACTCACCCCCGACCCCGCTACGAATCCAAAAAAAAAATCACTATACCTAGCCAAAATGCACGATTAAATGACGAATTGACATATTAATTTAAGCGCACGCGGATAAAAAGTGCCCCGTACTTTAAGTTCAGGTACCCTTGTCAGGATAATTCAGGTACAAATTAAATCACTGTTGACTGTACTGACGAGTGATATGTAATTACTTTATCAATGTAAAACAATCAATATGGCGAAATATACAGTGTGTCCCCAGATTGAGTTCACAATAGGTGAGATTGACCAAAAATTTTCGAATTGGAATTTCATATTTTGGGATCCGCCCTGCTTGGTCTGAAACTTATTTTTAGTTTATACTTTCGATTTTTTTAAATCAAGTAGGCCTTTACAGTTGAGCAAAACCTCTTTTCGTTTCTGGTAAAGTACCTTTTCCGTTCATAGTACGTAAAAGTGTCACTAAGAAAATAAGAAAAGTTGTTCACAATGAAAAGTTATGGCGTTATGCAAATTTTCAGAATGATCGGCCTATTTTGATAATAGAAGTAGAAAATGGGAGAAAAATATTTCTTTATTATTAACGATTACATGATAAATCTTAGATGAGAAAACAGGGTGATTAGAAATGTTCAAATTCAAATTCAAATTTTTACAGTTTATCAAAAAAATAAATTAAACTCCAATTACTCTATTTGGCTTCATCCACGCTCTGCACATTTTTCTAACCTAAATCTAAAATTGTCGTATACTTTCGCTATGGTCATTTGGTTAATTTCAGCTACAGCATCCCTAATTTTTTGTTTTAATAAGTGGATGTTATCATGAAGATCATATGAATAAACTTTTTGTTTCAAATAACCCCATAAGTAAAAATCCAAAGGGGTCAAATCCGGCGATCTTGCTGGCCAATGTATTGGACCATATCGTCCAATCCAGTTTTCGGGAAAGTGCTGATTCAAAAAATTTGTAATCAAACGAGTTGAGTGAGCTGGGCATCCGTCTTGTTGAAAATGATAATCTTCTAAATTCACGTCTTCCATGGAAGGTAAAAAAAAAGTTTTCGAGCACATCCAAATAGGAATGTTGGTTTAAATTAGGGTCCAAAAAATATGGGCCAATAATTTTATCGTACTTTATTGCACACCATACATTTACTTTCTTGTACCGTTGACTGTTAGTTACTATACGAAAATTAGGATTCTCATCAGACCAATACCTACAATTTTGTGAAGACACGATGCCATTAGTTGTAAAAGTTGACTCATCTGTAAAAATTTTTTTTTTATAAAAATATCTGTCGTTCAAAATCTTTTCTCCAGCCCATAAACAAAATAGCAATCGTTGGCCATCGTCTCCAGTTTCAAATTATGAATGAACGTGGGTTTAAATGGAATAATTTTATTTTCTTTGAGAATTCTTTGCATGTGCGATTTACTTATTGATAATTCAGTAGACCGTTTTCTCAATGATAATTGATTATTAGTGTTCACGGATTCCAGCACCAAGAGTGTAGCAGCATCTTCGTGATCATGAACTAGCTTTTTTTTCTTCAAATTTTGGATACTTCCAGTTTCTGTAAACTTTTTCACAAGTTTTTTTAATCCATTGACAGAAATTGCCACCGTTGGAAATCGCTCGTGAAACTTATTAATTATAACATAAGCATAAGATGCTTCCCCAAGTCCGTAACATTGTATTAGGTGAATGCGCTGTTCCAGAGTCAACATTTTTAATACAAAACAAGTAAAAAAAAAACTCGGGTCGCAGTGCCAAACCCTGCCGACAATATAGTGTATTTGCTAATACAGGCCTTGTGGCTTTAATACGTGAACTTAAGTTTGTTTTTGGACAAAATAAAAAATTTAACCCCTTAATACATTCCTTAAAATAATATTTTTTTCTTAATTTCAATATTATTATCAATGCAACCTCTGTACCACATTAAATACACCCTTCCATAAGTAAATCCGTATCAACAAACTAGTGTTTTCATAAAATTTGAAAGTCCGGTCCTGTCGGGCCGATTTTATTAAAATTTTAGCAGCACGTTTTAATCTTTACTAAAGAGTTAAATTTCAATTTTGAAACGATTCTGACAAAATTTTCGGTATTTTTGGGCCCAAAAACATTTTGGAACCCCTAAATACAACCCTGAAAATGGTCCGATCGGGCCCATTTTAAATAGGCTTCTTGCGGTGATGGGTTCCAATGTGTGTACCAAATTTCGTTTCAATCGATTAAGTCTGTCGAGAGTTATCGTGTACACACACACACACACACACACACACACACATACATATATATATATATATATATATATATATATATATATATATATATATAAACATTTTCAAAAATGGTGCCAAATTGTTCAGGAGGCTATAAAACGTCGAGAAATTTTGGTCCGACCCCTAGGTCCCGCCATCCGACCGACGCCAATAGTGTATGTGCCATATTATGACAAATACACTAATAAATGAACAAGTAATTTGCAACTTACTGAGATAAGTAATCAATTTAGAACAAATACTTCAAAGTTTTGACGTGTATCTAAGATAATGACAGTAAATTGTTTGCTTTACTACGACGCGATTGTTTTTCAAACAAAACAAAACAAAAGCGGATTTTATCAAAGTAGGCCGATCATTCTGAAAATTTGCATAACGCCATAACTTTTCATTGTGAACAACTTTTCTTAGCGACACTTTTGCGTACTATGAACGGAAAAGGTACTTTACCTGAAACGAAAAGAGGTTTTGCTCAACTGTAAAGGCCTACTTGATTTAAAAAAATCGAAAATAAACTAAAATTAAGTTTCAGACCAAGCAGGGCGGAATCCCAAAATATGAAATTCCAATTCGAAAATGTTTGGTCAATCTCACCTATTGTGAACTCAATCCGGGGACACACTGTATACATGGTGTTAAAAAAAAGTGTAACATATTTAAAGAGGTAATAGTATGGACCAAAATAAACAAAAAAGTCTCTGTAAACATGGGTTGGCAAAGTAACGGTTTCGGAGATATGGAAGGGGCGGACCTGTATTATGGCCTACAAGATCGCCTGATTTAAACCCACTAGATTTCTTTTTTTGGGGATATTTGAAAACATTAGTTTATGGTACTCCTGTAAATAGCCTCGAGGAGCTGCAGCTACGAATTAATCAAAAATGCCAACAAATCCGAGCCAATGAGAGGGATTTAGAAAGAGTTCGAATATCTTTCAGACAAAGATGTACCGTTACTTTGCGTATCCATGTTTACTAAGACTTTTTTGTTTATTTCGGTCCATACTATTACCTCTTTAAATATTTTAAACTCTTTTTTAACACTCTGTATATACAGTGTGTTTCATTTTGCATGAGGACACCTAAATAACTTTTTCATTTTAAAAGCAATCAATATAAAATTTTCAGTAGTTATGCAGGCCATTAAGATGCATCTTTTTTGTAGGAACAAAATTTTTCAAAAGTCAAAATCTAGCCAACTACAATTAAAAAAATTCGACTGATGACCAGTCCTATACTTCCCACCTAGTAAATATTTGCAAAAAATAAACACTTTTTTTTTTTATTCTTTGACTAGGCTCAAATACCCTTAGCTGTTGGTGGTCATTAAAACACAATTTAATTTTTATTCTTTGAAAAAAGCATGGCCCTCTTTTTTGTTTGGTGATCTACTGATGGCTAACATAATATAGCAAAAATCATGGGTACCTTGGTTTACGTACAATTTTTATTTTTTTTAGTAAAATTTTTTTTTCTCGAAAACTATACATTTTAGAGAAAAAAAATATTTACATTTTTTTCATATTATAACATCTAGAATTCTTTTATATTTTTTTTTACCTATATTAATACGTGACATTGAGGACGTTTTTTTGAATATCTCAGGATCCACTGAACCGATTTGACTCATAATCTAATCAGATCTAAGTTAAAGGCTGATAAACACAATAGAACAATCGGCATGCCCGTATGTTGTTCCGTTCTTAAGATATCGAAGGCGAAAAATTGACCACACACACACACACACACACACACACATACAGACATCAGTCAGAAAATGATCTTAAACGATTGCTAGGGTCTCAAAACGTGAAAATCTGTTAAAATCTCGAAATGTTTTTTTCGGACTAAATCCATTACTTCCCTACCATAGTAGAGGTGGGAAGTAATAAAAAGTAGGGTTTCAAGTAAACTCATATGTACGATCAAAATAGAGCAAAATTTTATTAAAAAAAAGTTGTTCAGAATCACAAAAAACTGCTAAGCATGAAGTTTCGTCAAAAAAAATCATTTCTTAAATTTCTCAAAATCCAAGATTAATCCAATCTGTAATTTATTTGCTATTTTATTAACAAGAGTGCCATGAAACAATAAAACAATTTTCCAATTGTAATTCAAACAATTTTCAATTGTTTTATTGTTTCGATGGCACTCTTGTTAATAAAATAGCAAATAAATTACAGATTGCATTAATATTTTGAGAAATTTAAGAAATGATTTTTTTTTGACGAAACTTCATACTTAGGAGTTTTTTGTGATTCTGAACAACTTTTTTTAATAAAATTTTGCTCTATCTTGATCGCACATATGAGTTTACTTGAAACCCTACATTTTATTTTAATCGTAGTTGACTAGATTTTGACTTTTGAAAAATTTTGTTCCTACAAAAAAGGTGCATATTAATGGCCTGCATAACTGCTGAAAATTTTATAATGATTGCTTTTAAAATGAAAAAGTTATTTAGGTGTCCTCATGTAAAGTGAAACACACTGTATATGTATATATTTAATCAATGTAATTGGCGTTTTCGCGGTGCTTTATTAGATTTCCGTATTTATATCAATCCCAAATGACTGTTACAGGACAGGGTGTCCACTTGAAATGATTTCGCACACATTATAGGTATCTATTAGAAAAGTGTAGCTACTGAAAAAACAACATTTTTTAGTTATTACTATACACAAAGGTTCAGCTAACACTCCTCTATCATTCTTCAAACACGAATCAATGTAGCTTCAATTCTTCTTTGACAGAACGCACTTACGTTTTGAGACCCTAGCAATCGTTTAAGATCATTTTCTGACTGATGTCTGTATGTGTGTGTGTATGTGTGTATGTGGTCAATTTTTCGCCTTCGATATCATAAGAACGGAACAACATACGGGCATGCCGATTGTTCTATTGTATTTATCAGCCTTTAACTTAGATCTGATTAGATTTTGAGTCAAATCGGTTCAGTGGATCCTGAGATATTCAAAAAAACGTCCTCAAAGTCACGTATTAACATAGGTAAAAAAAAATATAAATGAATTTTAGATGTTATAATATGAAAAAAATGTAAATATTTTTTTTCTCTAAAATGTATAGTTTTCGAGAAAAAAAAAATTTACTAAAAAAAATAAAAATTGTACGTAAATCAAGGTAACCATGATTTTTGCTATATTAAGCTAGCCATCAGTAGATCACCAAACAAAAAAGAGGGCCATGCTTTTTTCAAAGAATAAAAATTAAATTGTGTTTTAAAGACCACCAACAGCTAAGGTTATTTGGGCCTAGTCAAAGAATAAAAAAAAAAAGTGTTTATTTTTTGCAAATATTTACTAGGTGGGAAGTATAGGACTAGCCATCAGTCGAATTTTTTTCTCTAAAATGTACAGTTTTCGAGAAAAAAAATATTTTACTAAAAAAAATAAAAATTATACGTAAATCAAGGTAACCATGATTTTTACTTCCCACCTCTACTATGGTAGGGAAGTAATGGATTTAGTCCGAAAAAAATATTTCGAGATTTTAACAGATCTTCACGTTTTGAGACCCTAGCAATCGTTTAAGATCATTTTCTGACTGATGTCTGTATGTGTGTGTGTGTGTGTATGTGTATGTGTGTGTGTGTGTGTGTATGTGTGTGGTCAATTTTTCGCCTTCGATATCTTAAGAACGGAACAACATACGGACATGCCGATTGTTCTATTGTGTTTATCAGCCTTTAACTTAGATCTGATTAGATTTTGAGTCAAATCGGTTCAGTGGATCCTGAGATATTCAAAAAAACGTTCTCAATATCACGTATTAACATAGGTAAAAAAAAATATAAATGAATTCTAGATGTTATAATATGAAAAAAATGTAAATATTTTTTTTCTCTAAAATGTATAGTTTTCGAGAAAAAAAATATTTTACTAAAAAAAATAAAAATTGTACGTAAATCAAGGTAACCATGATTTTTGCTATATTAAGCTAGCCATCAGTAAATCACCAAACAAAAAAGAGGGCCATGCTTTTTTCAAAGAATAAAAATTAAATTGTGTTTTAAAGACCACCAACAGCTAAGGTTATTTGGGCCTAGTCAAAGAATAAAAAAAAGAGTGTTTATTTTTTGCAAATATTTACTAGGTGGGAAGTATAGGACTGGTCATCAGTCGAATTTTTGTTATATTAAGCTAGCCATCAGTAGATCACTAAACAAAAAAGAGGGCCATGCTTTTTTTCAAAGAATAAAAAAAGAATGTTTATTTTTTGCATATATTTACTAGGTGGGAAGTATAGGACTGGTCATCAGTTGAATTTTTTGTTTAGTGATATACTGATGGCTAGCTTATATGTATAGCAAAAATCATGGTTACCTTGATTTACGTATAATTTTTATTTTTTTTAGTAAAATATTTTTTTACTCGAAAACTGTACATTTTAGAGAAAAAAAAATATTTACATTTTTTACTTCCCACCTCTACTATGGTAGGGAAGTAATGGATTTAGTCCGAAAAAAATATTTCGAGATTTTAACAGATTTTCACGTTTTGAGACCCTAGCAATCGTTTAAGATCATTTTCTGACTGATGTCTGTATATGTGTGTGTGTGTGTGTGTGTGTGTGTGTGTGTGTGTGTGTGTGTGTGTATGTGTGTGTGTGTGTGTGTGTATGTGGTCAATTTTTCGCCTTCGATATCTTAAGAACGGAACAACATACGGGCATGCCGATTGTTCTATTGTGTTTATCAGCCTTTGACTTAGATCTGATTAGATTTTGAGTCAAATCGGTTCAGTGGATCCTGAGATATTCAAAAAAACGTCCTCAATGTCACGTATTAACATAGGTAAAAAAAAATATAAATGAATTCTAGATGTTATAATATGAAAAAAATGTAAATATTTTTTTTCTCTAAAATGTATAGTTTTCGAGAAAAAAAATATTTTACTAAAAAAAATAAAAATTGTACGTAAATCAAGGTAACCATGATTTTTGCTATATTAAGCTAGCCATCAGTAAATCACTAAACAAAAAAGAGGGCCATGCTTTTTTCAAAGAATAAAAATTAAATTGTGTTTTAAAGACCACCAACAGCTAAGGTTATTTGGGCCTAGTCAAAGAATAAAAAAAAAGAGTGTTTATTTTTTGCAAATATTTACTAGGTGGGAAGTATAGGACGTCATCAGTCTAATTTTTTCATATTATAACATCTAGAATTCATTTATATTTTTTTTACCTATGGTTAATACGTGACATTGAGAACGTTTTCTTTAATATCTCAGGATCCACTGAACCGATTTGACTCAAAATCTAATCAGATCTAAGTTAAAGGCTGATAAACACAATAGAACAATCGGCATGGCCGTATGTTGTTCCGTTCTTACGATATCGAAGGCGAAAAATTGACCACATACACACACACAGAGAGAGAGACATCAGTCAGAAAATGATTTTAAATGATTGCTATGGTCTCAAAACGTGAAGATCTGTTAAAATCTCGAAATATTTTTTTCGGACTATATCCATTACTTCCCTAGCATAGTAGAGGTGGGACGTAAAAATGTTGAAAAGATGCCATACAATATGCACAATATAGAATACATATTATGCTGTAACATCTGTATAATATATTATGTATGCATTCCGAGAAACTTTTATTCAAATATTTTGTGGTGTTATGAAAAAATAAAGAGTTATTTTGAGACCTTTTTCATATCCTGTTTTTTCAATAGCAATATAACGAACGCCGAAATGTGACAACCTGACTAAATGCGGATATGAATGCAAATTCCGATCTAAATGAATGCAGAGATTTCGTTATGTAGACATTGCATCGGTCAGTTCTAATTGATTGTAATGAATGAGTGCAACTATAAGGCAATGTGTGATTTCAGTAATGAGGATCATGAGGCACGAGCAAAGCCAGAGCAACCAGCCAGCCAGCCAGCCAGCAGTGTGGCGATCGGCAGCGAAGGTGTGTTGCCGTGTCGAACGTCGCATACACCACGTTAAGCGCCGCGCCTCCTCTCCTACACTAAGAGACCACCAGGTTACAAGAATGTTACACAAGTAGTGTGTGTGCGTGAATAAATCCACGACAAAATTATATCTTGTTTCGATTCAAGTGCAAAAAGGGACGACTTCTTTGTTCTAACTTAATTATAATAAACTAGATGCCCCATCCGGCTTCGCCCGGGTGCACTTGCTTCGCTCGTTCGCGACATCAATAGTATATGTGCCGTATACAGAGTGTCCAGGAAACTTTCCGTAAGACTAGTCGCTGGTAGGTTTGATTATTTGCTATCAAAATAGCAAAACATTACCTCAGTAAAAACCTCACAGTTTTCAAGATATTTTAACTTTTTTTTTAATTTTCAAAACGTTTGTCGGCCATGAAATTAAAGATAAAGCATAACTTGAGTAAGATTCTCAAAAATAATTAAGCTGTTTTGGAATCTGGGTGAAATAAGCAAGTTTTTGAGACGAAGGACACAACATGCGTAAAAAAAGTTTAATTATCTCGAAAACCGTAACATTTTTACTGGGATCATGTTTGGTTATTGGACAGCAAATAGCCAGACCTATCAGCGGTTAAAGTCTTACGGAAAGTTTGCTGGACACCATGAGTGATTATACTATATGTATAGGTAAATACACTGACAAGGGAATTTTGCTTTGATCAATGTTAAAAATATGTGCTATGTCCTTGTTCTTTGCCGATTTTAGATGAAAAAACTCGGGTCGCAGTGCTAAACCCTGCCGACAATATAGTGTATTATTGCTAATACATGCATTCTTTATTATGTGAACTTAAGTTTGATTTTGGACAAAATACAAAATTTAACTCCTTAAAATAATTAAATTTTTCTTAACTTTCAATATTCGACATGGACTTGATCAATACAACGTCTGCAGCCTTAACTCTTAAGTAAGTAATTCACTATCTGCAAACTAGTGTTTTCATAAAATTTGTAAGACCGGTCCTGTCGGACCGATTTTATTGAAATTTTAGCAACGCATTTGGAGGTGGTGTGAAGTTAGCCCCGCAACTTTCGAAAAATTGATTTTTTTTCGGAGTTCTGGATTCGTTTCCATGAGTTCTGGAGTTCTTTGTAGGTTTAAACAATAGTTCTGGCATTTATCTAGCGATTATTCGAACTTGAAAATATGAGGGGCTAGGTTCACGCTGCCCCCCAAAGTTGAAAAAAATCAATTTTTTTTGGAGTTCTGAGTAGCCCTTTAATAGTTCTGGAGTTCTTTATAGTTTTGAGCAATAGTTCCGTTCGTTAAAACGCACAAATTGAAAATTGAAAATTTCATTATGAAAAAAAAAAATTGCCCAGCATTCCTCTAATTTTGCTCGGATCAAAAAAAGTCATTTGAAGTATCGCTTGAACTCTTGGAGGGCTACTCAGAACTCCAAAGAAAAAAATCGAAATTAAAAAAAAAGAAATTTTGTTATCGAGCTAGGTACTTAGCCCCTCAAAGTTGGAAAAAATCAATGTTTTTTGGAGTTCTGAGTAGCCCTCCAATAGTTCTGGAGTTCTTTATAGTTTTGAGCAATAGTTCCGTTCGTTAAAACGTACAAATTGAAAATTTAAAGTTCATTTTGAAAAAAAAAATTGCCCAGCATTCCTCTAATTTTGCTCGGATCAAAAAAAGTAATTTGAAGTATCGCTAGAACTCTTGGAGGGCTACTCAGAACTCCAAAGAAAAAATCGAAATTAAAAAAAAAAAATTTTGTTATCGAGCTAGGTACCTAGCCCCTCAAAGTTGAAAAAAATCAATTTTTTTTGGAGTTCTGAGTAGCCCGACAATAGTTCTGGAGTTCTTTATAGTTTTTAGCAATAGTTCCGTTCGTTAAAACAGACAAAATGAAAATTGAAAATTTCATTTTGAAAAAAAAAATTGCCCAGCATTCCTCTAATTTTGCTCGGATCAAAAAAAGTCATTTGAAGTATCGCTAGAACTCTTGGAGGGCTACCCTGAACGTTGGAGAAAAAAATCAAAACAAAAAAAAAATTTTTTTTTGTCATCGGGCTAGGTACCTAGCCCCTCAAAGTTGAAAAAAATCAATTTTTTTTGGAGTTCTGTGTAGCCCTCCAATAGTTCTGGAGTTCTTTATAGTTTTTAGCAATAGTTCCGTTCGTTAAAACGGACAAAATGAAAATTGAAAATATCATTATGAAAAAAAAAATTGCCCAGCATTCCTCTAATTTTGCTCGGATCAAAAAAAGTCATTTGAAGTATCGCTTGAACTCTTGGAGGGCTACCCAGAACTCTAGAGAAAAAAATCGAAACAAAAAAAAATTTTTTTTTGTCATCGGGCTAGGTACCTACTACCTAGCCTCTCAAATCTGAAAAAAATCAATTTTTTTTGGAGTTCTGAGTAGCCCTACAATAGTTCTAGAGTTCTTTATAGTTTTTAGCAATAGTTTCGTTCGTTAAAAGGGACAAATTGAAAATTTCATTTTGAAAAAAAAATTGCCCAGCATTCCTCTAATTTTGCTCGGATCAAAAAAAGTCATTTGAAGTATCGCTAGAACTCTTGGAGGGCCACCCAGAACTCTCAAGAAAAAAATCGAAACAAAAAAAAAATTTTTTTGTCATCGAGCTAGGTACCTAGCCGCTCAAAGCTGAAAAAAATCAATTTTTTTTGGAGTTCTGAGTAGCCCTACAATAGTTCTGGAGTTCTTTATAGTTTTCAGCAATAGTTCCGTCCGTTAAAACGGACAAATTGAAAATTACATTTTGAAAAAAAAAATTGCCCAGCATTCCTCTAATTTTTCTCGGATCAAAAAAAGTCATTTAAAGTATCGCTAGAACTCTTGGAGGGCTACCGAGAACTCTGAAGAAAAAAATCGAAACAAAAAAAAAAATTATTTGTTTGTCATCGAGCTAGGTACCTAGCCCTTCGAAGTTGAAAAAAATCAATTTTTTTTGAGTTCTGAGTAGCCCTACAATAGTTCTAGAGTTCTTTATAGTTTTTAGCAATAGTTCCGTTCGTTAAAAGGGACAAATTGAAAATTTCATTTTGAAAAAAAAATTGCCCAGCATTCCTCTAATTTTGCTCGGATCAAAAAAAGTCATTTAAAGTATCGCTAGAACTCTTGGAGGGCTATCCAGAACTCTGAAGAAAAAAATCGAAACAAAAAAAAAAAAAATTTGTCAGCGAGCTAGGTACCTAGCCTCTCAAAGTTGAAAACATTTAATTTTTTTTGGAGTTCTGAGTAGCCCTACAATAGTTCTGGAGTTCTTTATAGTTTTTAGCAATAGTTCCGTTCGTTAAAAGGGACAAATTGAAAATTGAAAATTTCATTTTGAAAAAAAAAATTGCCCAGCATTCCTCTAATTTTGCTCGGATCAAAAAAAGTCATTTGAAGTATCGCTAGAACTCTTGGAGGGCTACCCAGAACTCTAAAAAAAATTGAATGTTTTCAACTTTGAGGGGCTAGGTACCTAGCTCGATGACAAAAAAATTTTTTTTTTTGTTTCGATTTTTTTCTTCAGAGTTTTGGGTAGCCCTTCAAGAGTTCTAGCGATACTTTAAATGACTTTTTTGGTCCAAGCTAAATTAGAGGAATGCTGGGCTTTTTTTTTTTAAATGAAATTTTCAATTTGTCCGTTTTAACGAACGGAACTATTGCTCAAAACTATAAAGAACTCCAGAACTATTGTAGGGCTACTCAGAACTCCAGAAAAAATTGGATGTTTTCAACTTTGAGGGGCTAGGTACCTAGCTCGATGACAAAATTTTTTTTTTTTTTGTTTCGATTTTTTTTTCAGAGTTCTGGGTAGCCCTCCAAGAGTTCTAGCGATACTTCAAATGACTTTTTTGATCCGAGCAAAATTAGAGGAATGCTGGGCTACTCAGAACTCCAAAAAAATTTGAATG
This sequence comes from Mongoloraphidia duomilia, assembly GCA_039654895.1. Taxonomy (NCBI): domain Eukaryota; kingdom Metazoa; phylum Arthropoda; class Insecta; order Raphidioptera; family Raphidiidae; genus Mongoloraphidia; species Mongoloraphidia duomilia. Next base: position 44,064,394 of record CM077516.1, on the reverse strand, counting down.
TTTTTAACTTTGATGGGCTTGTACTATTGCATATATAACTCCCACACATAAAATAAAGATAATATGAATACCAGGAAGATAGTGATGACCCCTCTCATCTTCTTATGTATTCAGAAGTTATAAAAAGGGTTTCAGACAATGAAACGTTATAATTAATTTATTATCCGTACACCTGGTACTTTGTATATGTGTCAATGCATTTGACACATATTCATAATTAATCTGTCAATTCATAAAACCAACAACATTAAAGTTATATTAAAATAAATAATAATTTAACATTCTTCAAAGAAAGTATCTTCTTAAGTTTATAAAAATACGAGTTAAACTGTAATCACAATTATAAAAAAAACTCGGGTCGCAGTGCCAAAACCCTGCCGACAATATAATGTATTTGCTAATACTGGCATTGTGGCTTTATTATGTTTGTTTTTGGACAAAATAAAAAATTTAACCCCTTAATACATCCCTTAAAATAATATTTTTTTTTCTTAATTTCAATATTTTTATCTATGCAACCTCGGTACCAAATTAAATACACCCTTCAGTAAGTAAAGCACTATCCGCAAACCAGTGTTTTCATAAAATTGTAAGTCCGGTCCTGTCAGGCCGATTTTATTAAAATTTTAGCAGTACATTTTAATCGTTACTAAAGGGTTAAATTTCAATTTTGAAACGATTCTGAGAATTTTTTCGGCATTTTTGGGCCCAAAAACATTTTTCAACCTCTAAAAACCACCCTTAAAATGGTCCGATTGGGCCCATTTTAAATAGGCTTCGTGCGGCGATGAATTTCAACGTGCCTACCAAATTTCGTCAATATCAATTAACTCTTTCGAATGTTATAGCCAGCACACACACACACACACACATATATATATATATAAATATCCAAATATATAAATATATATTCCTATATATGTATATACATTTATAAACTGACATTTCCAAAAATGGTGCCAGTGTTCAGGAGGCTATGAAACGTCGACAAATTTTGGTCCGACCCCTAGGTCCCGCCATCCGACCGACGCCAATAGTGTATGTGCCATATGGCAAATACACTAATAAAATCAAATTGTAATCTTAATTATAATAAAATTAAATTAAATAAATCATTTTTTTAAAACAAATAGCTTCCGGCTATTTAATTGGCTGGGTACCTAGCTCGATGACAAAAATTATTTTTTTTTGTTTCGATTTTTTTCTTCAGAGTTCTGGGTAGCCCTCCAAGAGTTCTAGCGATACTTCAAATGACTTTTTTTGATCCGAGCAAAATTAGAGGAATGCTGGGCAATTTTTTTTTCAAAATGAAATTTTCAATTTGTCCGTTTTAACGAACGGAACTATTGCTAAAAACTATAAAGAACTCCAGAACTATTGTAGGGCTACTCAGAACTCTAAAAAAAATTGATTTTTTTCAACTTTGAGGGCCTAGGTACCTAGGTCGATGACAAAATATTTTTTTTTTAATTTCTATTTTTTTCTTTAGAGTTCTGAGTAGCCCTCCAAGAGTTCTAGCGAGACTTCAAATGACTTTTTTTGATCCGAGCAAAATTAGAGGAATGCTGGACAATTTCTTTTTTCAAAATGAAATTTTCAATTTGTCCGTTTTAACGAACGCAACTATTGCTAAAAACTATAAAAAACTCTAGAACTATTGCAGGGCTACTCAGAACTCCAAAAAAAATTGAATGTTTTCAACTTTGAGGGGCTAGGTACCTAGCTCGATGACAAAAAAATTTTTTTTTGTTTCGATTTTTTTCTTCAGAGTTCTGAATAGCCCTCCAAGAGTTCTAGCGATACTTCAAATGACTTTTTTTGATCCGAGAAAAATTAGAGGAATGCTGGGCAATTTTTTTTTTCAAAATGAAATTTTCAATTTGTCCGTTTTAACGAACGGAATATTGCTAAAAACTATAAAGAACTCCAGAACTATTGTAGGGCTACTCAGAACTCCAAAAAAAATTGAATGTTTTCAACTTTGAGCGGCTAGGTACCTAGCTCGATGACAAAAAATGTTTTTTTTTTGTTTCGATTTTTTTCTCCAGAGTTCTGGGTAGCCCTCCAAGAGTTCTAACGATACTTCAAATGACTTTTTTTGATCTGAGCAAAATTAGAGGAATGCTGGGCAATTTTTTTTTTCAAGATGAAATTTTCAATTTTCATTTTGTCCGTTTTAACGAACGGAACTATTGCTAAAAACTATAAAGAACTCCAGAACTATTGTAGGGCTACTCAGAACTCCAAAAAAAATTGATTTTTTTCAACTTTGAGAGGCTTGGTACCTAGCTCGATAACAAAATTTCTTTTTTTTAATTTCGATTTTTTTCTTTGGAGTTCTGAGTAGCCCTCCAAGAGTTCTAGCGATACTTCAAATGACTTTTTTTGATCCGAGCAAAATTAGAGGAATGCTGGGCAATTTTTTTTTCAAAATGAAATTTTCAATTTTCATTTAGGCCGTTTTAACGAACGGAACTATTGCTAAAAACTATAAAGAACTCCAGAACTGTTGTAGGGCTACTCAGAACTCCAAAAAAAATTGAATTTTTTCAACTTTGAAAGGCTTGGTACCTAGCTCGATAACAAAATTTTTTTTTTTTAATTTCGATTTTTTCTTTGGAGTTCTGAGTAGCCCTCTAAGAGTTCTAGCGATACTTCAAATTACTTTTTTTGATCCGTGCAAAATTAGAGGAATGCTGGGTAATTTTTTTTTTCAAAATGAACTTTTAAATTTTCAATTTGTACGTTTTAACGAACGGAACTATTGCTCAAAACTATAAAGAACTCCAGAACTATTAGAGGGCTACTCAGAACTCCAAAAAAAATTGATTTTTTTCAACTTTGAGGGGCTAGGTACCTAGCTCGATAACAAAATTTCTTTTTTTTAATTTCGATTTTTTTCTTTGGAGTTCTGAGTAGCCCTCCAAGAGTTCTAGCGATACTTCAAATGACTTTTTTTGATCCAAGCAAAATTAGAGGAATGCTGGGCAATTTTTTTTTTCAATATGAACTTTTAAATTTTCAATTTGTACGTTTTAACGAACGGAACTATTGCTCAAAACTATAAAGAACTCCAGAACTATTGGAGGGCTACTCAGAACTCTAAAAAAAATTGATTTTTTTCAACTTTGAGGGGCTAGGTACCTAGCCCGATGACAAAAAAAAATTTTTTTTTTTGTTTCGATTTTTTTCTCCAGAGTTCTGGGTAGCCCTCCAAGAGTTCTAGCGATACTTCAAATGACTTTTTTTGATCCGAGCAAAATTAGAGGAATGCTGGGCAATTTTTTTTTTCAAAATGAAATTTTCAATTTTCATTTTGTCCGTTTTAACGAACGGAACTATTGCTAAAAACTATAAAGAACTCCAGAACTATTGGAGGGCTACCCAGAACTCCAAAAAAAATTGATTTTTTTCAACTTTGAGGGGCTAGGTACCTAGCCCGATGACAAAAAATTTTTTTTTTTTTGTTTCGATTTTTTTCTCCAGAGATCTGGGTAGCCCTCCAAGAGTTCTAGCGATACTTCAAATGACTTTTTTTGATCCGAGCAAAATTAGAGGAATGCTGGGCAATTTTTTTTTTCAAAATGAAATTTTCAATTTTCATTTTGTCCGTTTTAACGAACGGAACTATTGCTAAAAACTATAAAGAACTCCACAACTATTAAAGGGCTACTCAGAACTCCAAAAAAAATTGATTTTTTTCAACTTTGAGGGGCCAGGTACCTAGCCCGATGACAAAAAAAATTTTTTTTTTGTTTCGATTTTTTTCTCCAGAGTTCTGGGTAGCCCTCCAAGAGTTCTAGCGATACTTCAAATGACTTTTTTTGATCCGAGCAAAATTAGAGGAATGCTGGGCAATTTTTTTTTTCAAAATGAAATTTTCAATTTTTATTTTGTCCGTTTTAACGAACGGAACTATTGCTCAAAACTATAAAGAACTCCAGAACTATTGGAGGGCTACTCAGAACTCCAAAAAAAATTGAATTTTTTCAACTTTGGGGGGCAGCGTGAACCTAGCCCCTCATATTTTCAAGTTCGAATAATCGCTAGATAAATGCCAGAACTATTGTTTAAACCTACAAAGAACTCCAGAACTCATGGAAACGAATCCAGAACTCCGAAAAAAAATCATTTTTTCGAAAGTTGCGGGGCTAACTTCACACCACCGCATTTGGAACTTTACTAAAGGGTTAAATATTAATTAGGAACATTTCCGATAGTTTTTTCAAAATTTTTGGACTCAAAAACAGTTTTCAACCCGTTAAATCAACCCCATAAAATTGTCCGTTAAGGCCTATTTTAATTAGGTTTTGTGCAGTGATAGATTAAAATGAAGTGAGGTGATAGGGGAGGTCATTTCTAATAATAATAATAGCATACTTTATTCAAGAACTGGTTTACAGTGTAGAATGAGTTAACAATTAACAAAAATTTACATTTAAAATTTAAAAAGAAAAAAAAAGAAAACATACATTAAATTAAATTTTAAAACTACCTCAACCATATAGTAGGTATAGTTAAAAGTCTAAGAAAATCAATTGGCGTATTAAAAAATTCGTTGATGGAATAAAAATTTTTCTGTAATAGAACTTAAGTCTGGTAGCTTTTAGAGGAAAAGTCAGAGAATTGCTGCTAAATAGGTGTTTTTATTCTTACGAAGAATTTTTATCTTATTAATGGAAATAACTGTATATTATGTATGACGCTATTATGGCCTTTCTAGGGTCAGTAAATAAAGAATATTATTATTATTATTATTATTATTTTAATTTTTTTTTAAATTTAATAACTGGAAAATTTCTTATTTGTTGCGGCAGTTTGTTATATATTTTTATTATAACGTTTAAGGGCCCTTTATTGACTTTAACACGAGATGTGACAGAGTTGATTTTCGTTCTTGTGTCATGTACCTGGTTGCGAATATGTTCTAAAAATTCGACTGATGACCAGTCCTATATTTCCCACCTAGTAAATATTTGCAAAAAATAAACACTCTTTTTTTATTCTTTGAAAAAAAGCATGGCCCTTTTTTTTGTTTAGTGATCTACTGATGGCTAGCTTAATATAGCAAAAATCATGGTTACCTTGATTTACGTACAATTTTTATTTTTTTTAGTAAAATATTTTTTTTCTCGAAAACATTTTAGAGAAAAAAAATATTTACATTTTTTTCATATTATAACATCTAGAATTCATTTATATTTTTTTTACCTATGTTAATACGTGACATTGAGAACGTTTTTTTGAATATCTCAGAATCCACTGAACCGATTTGACTCAAAATCTAATCAGATCTAAGTTAAAGGCTGATAAACGCAATAGAACAATCGACATGGCCGTATGTTGTTCCGTTTTTACGATATCGAAGGCGAAAAATTGACCACATACACACACACACACATATACACACACACATACATCAGTCAGAAAATGATCTTAAACGATTGCTAGGGTCTCAAAACGTGAAGATCTGTTAAAATCTCGAAATATTTTTTTCGGACTAAATCCATTACTTCCCTACCATAGTAGAGGTGGGAAGTAAAAATATAATAACCATATATGTGCTTATCCAATATTATTGTTGACGGTTCAAAAGTTATTTCAGTTTTTTGCGACCGACAAGTGTTCACAAAACACTTTTTTTATTTGACAGATGATAACAGAGCTCATGAAAATGCTTTTTTTGGAAAGATAAACCCTTCAGGATCATATTAAAAAAAAACAAACAAACAACTCATATATTTTTTTAAATTAATTTTTTAGTGGAAGCACTAGGCGATTTCAGAGCACAATACAAAAATTGAAATAACTTTTGAACCATCAACAATTAGATATCCACGTATATTATGGCTATTTTGATTGGAAATTACCTCCCCTATCACCTCACTTCGTTTCGACGTCGACTTTTGGAACATTCTGTATAAATACAGAGGTGAGGCACATAAAGCGTTACAAGTTAATATCTTAGAGAGTATTTGTGAACTTTTTTTTGGGCTCGCATATATCGCGAGAACAAATAATGATAACGACTCTGGACCAATTTCATTCGACACATATTTACGTAATGATTAGGTTTGCAGGAAATTTCAATTAGCGGTGTTTTTACTTCCCACCTCTACTATGGTAAGGAAGTAATGGATTTAGTCCGAAAAAAATATTTCGAGATTTTAACAGATTTTCACGTTTGAGACCCTAGTAATCGTTTAAAATGATTTTCTGATTGATGTCTGTATGTGTGTGTGTATGTGATCAATTTTTCGCCTTCGATATCGTAAAAACGGAACAACATACGGCCATGCCGATTGTTCTATTGTATTTATCAGCCTTTAACTTAGATCTGATTAGATTTTGAGTCAAATCGGTTCAGTGGATCCTGAGATATTAAAAAAAAACGTTCTCAATGTAACGTATTAACATAGGTAAAAAAAATGTAAATAAATTCTAGATGTTATAATATGAAAAAAATGTAAATATTTTTTTTCTCTAAAATGTATAGTTTTCGAGAAAAAAAAATATTTTACAAAAAAAAGAAAATTGTACGTAAATCAAAGTAACCATGATTTTTGCTAGATTAAAGTAGCCATCAGTAGATCACCAAACAAAAAAGAGGGCCATGCTTTATTTCAAAGAATAAAAAAAGAGTGTTAAATTGTAAATTGTGTTTTAAAGATCACCAACAGCTAAGGTTATTTGGGCCTAGCACCAATTCATATTTTCAATTCATTATTTTTTTTTTTTTGATTATAATAAATTGAAAATCCTATTGACACTTTTACCAGCTCTCGGGCTAGAACCCGGGAACTGGGGACTTGTAATAGAGGAACCATAGCAACGCCATGTAAACAACAGCACCGCTACACAAGAGTGTTTATTTTTTGCAAATATTTACTAGGTGGGAAGTATAGGACTGGTCATCAGTCTAATGTTTAGGCGCGATCTTAGCGAAGCTAGAAGCGCCTATATACACTCGCTTTGTCTGTACGTCTGTTAATCTGTGAATCTGTGAATCTGTCACGCTATTTTGTGTCACGCGTACAGCCCAAACGGATGAACCAATTTTCAAAAACTTTTTTTTGTTCGATTCCTCTCGAGGTCTATTTGATCCTAACGTCGCCCGATTTTGAGAATTTTGGCCCCAGAGGGGAGCAAATTAGAAAAAACGGTGTTTTTTGCTTATAGTTTGCTCAATTTAAGTCAGATCGATTCGAAACCTGTCTTAAACGAAAGAGCAGAAAATTTTAGATAGATTTCATGTATAATATTGTGTCAAAACAGTTTTTTTATACAGATTTATATGATTATTAAACGAAATAAATGCAACTTTATCTAATAAATCGCGAACTTGTTTCGGTTGTCCTTGTCTGTTGCACAGTGTGATATGGATATTGGAAGATAGCGTATGCTCTGTCTTATATTGCATTATTTTAATATAGTTATTCAATTTTTTGACTGCTGATGTTTGAATTTAAGTTTAAAAACCCTGGCCTACTGAGTTAAAATGACGTGTAACTAATTATTGACGTCGATCGGATGGCGAGACCTAGGGATCGGACCAAAATTTCTCGACGTTCATACCTTCCCGAACAATTTGACTTTCTCTGTCTGTATGTCCCTTTGTACGCTTATAACTCGAGAACCACTGATCCGATTTACATGATTTTTTTTTTCAAGTAAATAACTTCTTATGCGACTGCGAGTTTTAAAATATTCTGGCATCACGCAAAAGCAACCGAACTGATTCTCAAATAAAAACGTATGTTCTGGCATCACGCAAAAGTAAGTAGGTAGTAGATGCTTTGTTTTTTAAACGATGGTTTTATTTAGCTTGATCCCGTATATTTGTTACAAATCTTGCGACCGACTGAGTTGAAATTTTGCACACATGTGTAGCTCCGGTGACAAAACAATATTATGTTAACTCACTGACCGGCCCGGTTCGTCCGGGTGTAAATCGTACTTTTGAACTTTCACCCACTTCCTATGATCCGATTGAGTTGAAATTTTGCACACATGTGTGGCTCCGGTGACAATACAATATTATGGTAACTAGCTGACCGGCCCGGCTTTTGTCCGGGTGTAAATCGTACTTTTGAATTTTCACCCACTCCCGTGATCCGATTGAGTTGAAATTTTGCACAAATGTGTAGCTCCGGTGACAATACAATATTATGATAACTAGCTGACCGGCCCGGCTTTCGTCCGGATGTAAATCGTACTTTTGAATTTTCACCCACTTCCTATGATCCGATTGAGTTGAAATTTTGCACACATGTGTAGCTCCGGTGACAATACAATTTATGGTAACTAGCTGACCGGCCCGGCTTTCGTTCGGGTGTAAATCGTACTTTTGAATTTTCACCCACTTCCCGTGATCCGATTGAGTTGAAATTTTGCACACATGTGTAGCTCCGGTGACAATACAATATTATGATAACTAGCTGACCGGCCCGACTTTCGTCCGGGTGCATATCGTACTTTTGAATTTTCACAAAAGGTCTTTCTCCGGTAACGTTTCAGTGGATCGGATAAATGTTATAAAATCAGACTAAGGAAATAAAGCATACTAAAAAATTAAAAATAAAAATAGATAAAAAACTTTTAAGTTAAACGGTTTTATAAATGTACTAAAATGAAAAAAATAAAATTTAATTTAGGTTCATAAGTATAAAAGTGTGGGTCGTGCCTGTAATAAATTATCATAGAGTTTACGATCCACGCTTTTATACTTATGAGCCTAAATTAAATATTATTTTTTTCTTTTTAAAACATTTATAAAACCGTTTAACTTAAAAGTTTTTTTACCTATTTTTATTTGAAGCTATTCTTCTTAACGCACGTTTCAGATGGGGACCTAAATAATAAAAAGTGAAACGTCACGTCACGAAGTAGTGTAACGTCACTTTTGTAAAAATTATCCGATCCTTTTGAAAATTAATATTTGAGAGTTTTATAGGACACAAAAAAATAAAATGGCGTCAGATTTCAAAATGGCGGCCATATGTACTTTTTTGTAAAAATTATCCGATTCTTTTGAAAATTAATATTTGAGAGTTTCATAAGACACAAAAAAATAAAATGACGTCAGATTTCAAAATGGCGGCCGTATGTACATTTTTGTAAAAATTATCCGATCCTTTTGAAAATTGATATTTGAGGGTTTCATAGAACACAAAAAAATAAAATGACGTCAGATTTAAAAATGGCGGCCAAATGTACTTTTTTGTAAAAATTATCCGATTCTTTTGAAAATCGGTATTTGAGAGTTTCATAGGACAAAAAAAAATAAAATGACATCAGATTTCAAAATGGCGGCCATATGTACTTTTTTGTAAAAATTATCCGATCCTTTTGAAAATTGATATTGAGAGTCTCATAGGACACAGAAAAATAAAATGGCGTCAGATGTAAAAGCCATATGTACTTTTTTGTAAAAATTATCCGATCCTTTTGAAAATTGATATTTGAGAGTTTCATAGGACACAAAAAAATAAAATGACGTCAGATTTCAAAATGGCGGAAATATATTGTACTCCTTTCTAAAATTTATACGATCCTTTTGAAAATTGATATTTCAGAGTTTCAGACGCAAAAAAATAAAATGACGTCAGATTTCAAATTGGCGGCCGTATGTACATTTTTGTAAAAATTATCCGATCCTTTCGAAAATTGATATTTGAGAGTTTCATAGAACACAAAACAATAAAATGACGTCAGATTTAAAAATGGCGGTCATATGTACTTTTTTGTAAAAATTATCCGATTCTTTGGAAAATCGGTATTTGAGAGTTTCATAGGACACAAAAAAATAAAATGACGTCAGATTTCAAAATGGCGGCAATATGTACTTTTTGTGTAAAAATTATCCGATCTTTTTGAAAATAGATATTGACGAGTTTTATAGAACGCAAAAAAATAAAATGACGTCATATTTTAAAATGGCGGCCATAGGTATATACTTCTTTGTAAAAATTATCCGATCCTTTTGAAAATTGATATTTGAGAGTTTAATAAGACACAAAAAAATAAAATGGCGTCAGATTTCAAAATGGCGGTCAAATAATAACTTTTTAAATGTATTGTTTATATCTTTGATAAATTCGGTTTTATATACAATGCGTAAGAAACATAGCTTCTGTCGGGTATCTTACGACGCCTCATGACTTTTTTTATTTAGCAGGTTCCGAGTTTCGCTTAATAGTCAACCAAAATTGATTAAAAAATTCACTGCACTATTTTTTCTATGTAATCCAATATATATTTACATTAGGTCTTATGGCCATAGCCTACTACAAAGATCTTCTTAGTGTTATTTTCCCTATGTTCGGTAAAACCGTTTATACACAATACCTACATGAATATCGCGCCTTGTAATTCTTGAATTACTTGTATGCTCCAAAATTTTTTTATATCTAAGGGCACCCAATGGGAAGTTAGCAGTGTGGTTTTACACACACACCAAGACTCTTTTTTTTATTAAAATCATAATCGATACAAATATGACTAAATATACGTATCTACTTAGTTATTATTCGTAAGTGATACTCATACATGCATAAAAGTTAATAGTTATGATTTGGCCGACTTTGTCAAAGATAAAACTTATCCAATTATTATTATTGTCATGTCTGTCAGGGCAATTTTACAAAAATAATATTAAAGATAAAAATAAAAAGAAGGCAATTTTGGTAAGTTTGACAAATATTAAGATTGATTGTAATGTATTATTTCTTAGTATAGGTATATTGGAAAAATCTAAGTACACCGTACACGATAATGTTAGTAAATTGAGAAATAAATAATCTAAACGAAATTCGTGTCACATATTGTAATGAAAAAGCGCGTCTGACACGAAACGACGGTTTCGGGTTCCAATTCCAACAATGACAGGCAACTTTTTTCTTTCTTGTTAATGTAGCTTTATAAAGCTATTGCATTTACAAATATTTCATTATTAAGTTTAGATTTCTAACATATTATTGAAAAATACTATATTTTAAAGGTCAAAATGCACCAACAACGTTAATTTTACTGAAAAACTTTCTTCAATTACCTACCTATCGATATAATAAGGTAAAACTTCTTTAAGAATATTAATAATAAATTCACGGAGTAACGTTTTTGTGTCGGTTCTAATTAAGCTGTCGCATTTTATATTAAAGAAAGACTACCAGGTATAGGACGAGTACCTGCCTACCTATAATATCTAGTAGGTATATTATTTTGAACATCTGATCTGCAATTATTAGAACCTTGTCTTCCGAAGTAAATGTATCTTACTCACTCACAAAGAAGAGTAATTGTTTCCTGTTTCATAATTTCCCCTCTTAAACCGTTACAATTTGAAAGATTCTTTTGTTATTATGAAAACCACTAACCAGATACTTAACTATTATTTTTGAGACATAATTTTATGTAAAAGCAATATGCAAATTAATTTCATGTATAATATACCTTAGTTGAAAAATAATATGTGAAAACACTATCGTCATTTTTCATTTTAAATATTTATTACAGAGATAATTAATTTCCATATTAATATTAATACACCGTTTCTGAAGCCAGTAGCACCGACATTTTTTAATATTAATGCTTGTACACACGCAGATATGCTAAGTGACTGTTAACTCGAAAATTATCACACAGTTAATGACTTCGACAGTTTGGTGAAGTTAACCATGTCAACACTCAACATGTGCATTTGTGTAATATTTGTACTATATTTTTTTTTAATATCAACATTGTCTTTTGCACTGTTGTACATTTAGTCACGATCTGTATTATTTTATCTATTTACTAAATTATCCGCACACTATTTTTAACTTCCCGATAAAAAAATTGTAAATTTTCAAAAATTCGGGAAGTTATTGGTTTCAGTCCGATTTTCGTAAATCGAATTTTCAACAGATCTCGACGTTTTGAGGTCCTAGGAAGCTATTCTGACTATTTCCAAGTGGATGTCTGTATGTATGATTACCGATTGAGATCGGGTTTGCGGCATTCAAAAGAGTTTTACTTATTTTAGATTAAATAAATTTTGAAACATCTCAAAAATAAAATTTTTGAAAAAAATTTTTTTTAATAACTTTTAAAATACTTTACCGATCGATTCCAAAATTTAATCAGCCCTATTCCCCAAAAAACTGCGTCGAATGCCTCAAACCCGATCTTAATCGGTTGAGTCGTTCGAGAGATATCGTTGTCGAAAAATTTTCAAAAAAGTGTTTTGTTCAAAATAACTAAAATTTTTTTGACTGATCGATTTTTAAAATCTAACCATTTTCTGCGCTCAAAAACGGCGTCTAATGCCGCAAGGGCCATTAATATCGGTTTATTCCTTCGAAAAATATCCTCAAAAAAATGTCAAATAAGTGTTTTTTTGGAATAACTTTTAAATTAAATAAATTGATCGATTCCAAAATCAAATCTGAGAAAAATAAATATAAATAAAAAACTAATATAAAATGTAAATAAATTTTATAATTTTAGCGTATTTTCGGAATCCCACTAATATTATAAACACCACCAGCCTGACTTCTATTCGCAGCAGAAGAATTTTTCGCGGCGGGAGACAAATAATTTCCAATTAATTATGTGAAACATCTAAAAATTTTGAAAATTTGGTTGTGGCTACCCTACAGACACAATTTTTCCAAGGTAGTATTTTTTAAAGTGGAATTGGAACACTTGACGCGACGGGCTCTAATTAAAAAATATATTCAGGAAATATTACATTCCCGTATGGAGGTCATAGACCCTATCCATGGGCTATCTAACTGTATCGAAAAATTTAAAAGCACCCTCCCTACAGAAGCAATTTGTTTGAGATAGAATTTTTGAGATAAAAAAGTAAGATATTGGAAAAATTGCTTCTCTAAGGTGGCCCCTTGCAAATATTCAAAATTTTTCGACACAGTGAGATAGTCCATGAATAAATCTATAACCCTCATATGGGAATTAAATATTTTTAAATCTGGCGAACCCATACTAAACTACCAAAGAGATCTCCTTTCTATACTATATTATTCCAACATTCTATGTAACTACTTTAGACACCCAAGATTGAAACACCTGTATGAAAAAAGTCAAAATGCCATTCGACCACTATCAATAAGAATAGAGGAAATTTTACCCGACATGGAAGATCCAAGTCCTCTAAACATAGCGCCTTGGACTATAAAACAAGTACAAATTAACACACAACTCACAGCTCTCCGCAAATCTGAAACGAGTGAAATTCAGTACAAATATTCCTTCATAGATCTAAACAATAAATATAAAAATTACATAAAAATTTACACAGACGGTTCCAAATCCAATACAACTACAGGATCTGCATTTGTAACAGAGACCAGCGAAATTTCCAAATTCAAATTACCTTTATATGCAACAAACACAACAGCTGAATTATATGCCATCCACAAAGCAATAGAGTACATAAAAAACTTACACTCCAACAAACCAGCAATAATATAATAATAATATACACTGACTCATACACATCAATTCAAAAAATAAAGAATATGAAGGAAGAGGAACTGGTGAAGCAAACCATCGAATCAACTCACAATACAAGTTAATTTCCAGGATATATTACATTATGCTGGATTCCTGGACATGTTGGCATAAAGTATAACGAAGTCGCAGATAAGACAGCAAAAGAGGCGTCAACCTTAACAGAAGTAGATAATATTAGGTGCCTCAGAAGTGAAGCAAGAACACTTGTCAAAAAAAACATATTTAAAAAAATTAAAGAAGAATGGAGGGAACTGGAAAACAACAAACTTAGAGAAGTCACATATACTTTCGGAAAGATAGATTTAGACCGCTTCGACAGACTAGATCAAGTTGTAATTAGTAGAGTACGCATCGGACATATCAAAGCCACCTATAGTTACCTACTAGAGAAAAGCGAACGCCCAAATTGTGACTTACGTAAACAAATACTATGCGTCGATCACATTTTATTTCACTGCCTCAAATATAATTACATACGAAATAGTTTAAATTTTCCGACTTCTCTAAGACAAATCTTCGCTAACATAGAAAATATCTATTAGGAATATTAAGAGCACTGTGGTTTTAAACAAAATAAACAATAGTTTAGACACTTCTTACCACAATAATTTTATTCGTGAACGTACATTTTAAGAGCTAAGCTCTCATCTTCAGCACATACTAAACTGTGCTGAAAATGAGAGCTTAGCTCTTGAAATGTACATAACAACAAACATAACAACAAACAGTTATTTTCCAATAACGTCTTTTCACACCAATATCCCACACGCAAAAAAGAAAACTTTAAAACTGACAAGTCCTCTCTGAGTGTCATACAAAAAGGTGTTAGAAATGCTTTGATGCGAATATACAACAATATTAAACCTGATATTAAACTGCATAAAGAGACTAAAAAATTTAAAGAACATCTAAAGCATATCTTAATACAACAGGCAAACTACACCATGTAGCTAATTTTATTTTCATTTTTATGACGCTATTTATACTTGTACAGTAATAAAAATAAAGAATCTTTATTATTATTATTATTATTATTATAAAATTATTGTGGTAAGAAGTGTCTAAGCTATTGTTTATTTTTAAAATATCTATTGCCTTCTAGAATTTATAGAAGACGCAAAAATACTAAGCTGCGTCCTGTGAGTATAGAGTACCATTGATAAACCTCGTTATGTTATATACTTATTAATATATTTTATTCGTTGATTGATTTATTTATATATTATAGAATGGGTGCTTACTTGATGTAAATTAATATTAAACATTTTGAATAATAATAAAACACGAAGTTTTTAAATTTACACTATAACTTTATTTTATGACATATCTTATACTACTAGTGTAAGATAGTATATGTTCTGAAGAAGTCACTGTGTTGACGAAACAATTGTCATAAAATAAAGTTATAGTGTAAATTTAAAAACTTCGTGTTTTATTATTATTCAAAATGATTTATTTATTGTTATTTATTATTTATTTATTTACTTAATGTTATTGTAATTCTTGTTATTGTTATTCGTTTTGATACTATTCTTCGTCACTTTAGACGCAAATAGCCATAGCAGCTGACGCGCCTATACCTAATTAAAAAAAAAATAATTTTTGAGCATATTTTTCTGCTAGAGCACTTCGCGTCAAGTATTCAAATTTTAAGTCAAAAAGCACTATATTGGAAAAATTGCTTCTGTAGGGTGGTTCCTTTTAAATTTTTCAATTTTTTTGACACAGTTAGATAGCCCATGAATAGGTCTATAACCTCCATACGAGAATTTAATATTTCCTGAACACAGTTTTTATCTAGAGCACGTCGCGTCGAGTGTTCTATTTCCACTTTAAAAAATACTACCTTGAAAAAATTTTCTCTGTATAGGGTGGCCGTAACCAGATTTTCCCAATTTTTCGATGCAGTTCGATATCTCATGAATAGGTCTATAATCCATGTATGGAAACTTAATATTTTTTGTTTGAAACATTTTTTAAATTATTGCATAATTTTAATTTTCGATGTTAATTAAAACACGTGTTTCTGACTATAAATTTGCACGCAGCGGCTAAAGCTCGACAAGCAGGAGGGAGAAAACTTAGTATGTTCATTCCAGACCTAAACTGAAAGGATTAAAACCATTTCCAACTTTCCCCTAATTAATTCCGAATTAGGAGTTTTTTTTACTTTCCAGCCACTGGGCTACATATGATTTCTTATTATTTTTTTCCCGGCACATTTAATAATCATAGCACAAATGGGAATTTTATTAGAAACTCTATTTTATATCAATAAACATTTTATTTTTTTCGAACGCATATTGCACCAAAGTTAACTTGTAAAACATCGCGCCTGACGCATAAAGATTTAGTACACGCGTTACACACTATACTTTATTCAACACATGCATGGTTTTAGACTTTAACTGAATAAATATCAAAACCTTAGATTCACTGACAGCAGTACATCTCATAATAAAAATGGCCTTGATACAATATTTTTTTACTTCGTTGCCATACTAACCATATTTCATTATAGCATCGAAAAGAGGTACATAATGGTTCATTATATAACGAGTTTTTCAAATGTATTTCATTATATTTAAAATCCGCATTACAGATAACTAAAAAAATAATATTTCAAAAAAATCGTTTTTGTCCGTTTCATGACACATTAATATCGGCAATTTCGATGATTTTTAAATATCGTCCACCCCTAGTATACACACCCTGCATAATATAACATAAAAGAGTAAGCTATAATATGTGTGGAGTTGCATTACAAACACACCATGCTTAGACTAATTCGAACCACCACGCATCACTGATTACGGTGTATTTTATCGCATCATGATGTAATGAGAAATTTTCATGTAATTTGATGCAAACTAGTTCTTATACGATGGTCAGTTCAAATTTAGAAATTCATGTTCTACTAGATTATCCAGTATATGCATGAATGATAATCAATAATTTTAATTACCCATAAAACAGTATTACCTACTCTGAATTTTCCAGAAATTCGATTCAATTGAAAATAACAAATAATTTAATGCGTAACTCTTAACAGTAGGTACTGAAATTAAATATGAATAACTAACATAATATTTAATAAAATTAAGAATAATCGCAGGATAGTGGACAAAATATTATTTTGTCCACTATCCTGCGATTATTCTTAATTTTATTATAATCACGATGGACACGATTTCTAATATAAATAATATTTAATATTAATAAATACAAATTTAACACGTAAGTCGTGACCAAATACATAATTAGATGAATGCATAATGACTGCAAACAGTATATGAAGACACCTGTTGTAAGAACAATGACTTCATATACTGTTTGCATACTTCATATACTGTTTGCAGTCATTATGCATTCATCTAATAATAATTTAATATTAATATCAATTTTCGGTTAAAATTTAACACTAAAATTTAGGCCTTTTTAATTTTATAATTCGTTTTTTAATGAGTTTGTTTTTTTACACATACATTTTTTTCAATATAGCGCAAATAGGTTTATTAATAATTTTCAAATATTTTATTGTTTGGACTTGGTTAGTCTATTAGTTAGATAATTAAATTTCTATTTTTAGATTCGTCAAGTGGAAGAATTTCAGCATCTTCGACACACTGGAATCGTGATCCTTAAGCAGGGCCCTCGTAAGGCCTCACGCCGCCCGCGTGCGGATTCATAATTGACGCCCCTTATTGGGGATAAACTGTCGATTCCTGCCAGGAATCGACAGGAAAATTCAAGATATAAACATACGCGGGAGTCTCTCGATAGGGGCGCCCTGTCTACGCGCTGATGTGAATTAACGATCGAATCGAAAACTGCGCGCGAAATATTTCGAATTCGAATTTTATTAAAAAAGAAATAACTACTCGTAAGAGTTTTCACGTAGACTTGAGTATACAAATAAAATCGATATAATATCAGTTGTATATTTTTTTTATACAGTACAAAAAACACAACTCAACTAGGCCATTTCCCGCCCCTTGGATGTGCCGCCCGCGTGCATCGCACACATCGCACTCAGGGGCGCGAGGGCCCTGTCCTTAAGTCCGGCAAGGAGGTCTGGACTCTGGAGGTATGGGGTTTTTGAAAAGACGGCCACACATTTATTTTGGAACCAATTTCAAAATTTTTTGTTTTCATACATTCATTGCCATTTGAGAATACATAACGAAACATAAGAAAAAAATTCGACTGATGACCAGTCCTATACTTCCCACCTAGTAAATATTTGCAAAAAATAAACACTTTTTTTTTTATTCTTTGACTAGGCCCAAATAACCTTAGCTGTTGGTGGTCTTTAAAACACAATTTAATTTTTATTCTTTGAAAAAAGCATGGCCCTCTTTTTTGTTTGGTGATCTACTGATGGCTAACTTAATATAGCAAAAATCATGGTTACCTTGATTTACGTACAATTTTTATTTTTTTTAGTAAAATATTTTTTTTCTCGAAAACTATACATTTTAGAGAAAAAAAATATTTACATTTTTTTCATATTATAACATCTAGAATTCATTTATATTTTTTTTTTACCTATGTTAATACGTGACATTGAGGACGTTTTCTTGAATATCTCAGGATCCACTGAACCGATTTGACTCAAAATCTAATCAGATCTAAGTTAAAGGCTGATAAACACAATAGAACAATCGGCATGCCCGTATGTTGTTCCGTTCTTAAGATATCGAAGGCGAAAAATTGACCACATACACACACACACATACACACACACACACACACACACATACAGACATCAGTCAGAAAATGATCTTAAACGATTGCTAGGGTCTCAAAACGTGAAAATCTGTTAAAATCTGGAAATATTTTTTTCGGACTAAATCCATTACTTCCCTACCATAGTAGAGGTGGGAAGTAAAAATATTCAACTGCGATATTGAAGCATTCTTGTAGACGGGTACGAAATTGCCTCTGGGGTCTAACAGTCTGCGAAAAATTCATCAATATAAAATATACCCTATATCACTCAGGGGGTGTAGGTTTCTATTAGTGAAAGAATTTTTAGAATCGATTCAGTAGTTTCGCAGATAAGAATTTATGATTTATTACCCCCCTTCACCCCGCGAGAATCATTCCCCCTGCGAAGCGAAGTCGGGCTGGTGTTAATAGGATTCCGCCAATACGCTAAAATGAAAAGGAATTTCACGTTTTGTTAGTAATGGAGAACCAATAAAAATTGAATTAATTAACTTGAAAATTAATTAAAAAAGTTCAATAAAACAAAACCTATGGCACTTCTGGGATCATAAGAAACATTTAAAAAAAAATCATCAAAATCCGTCAAACAGATTTTAAGTTAAATCATTTGGAACATACATACAAAGAACTTTTATATAATAGTATAGATACATAATACATATTATTATTATGCGTCATATCGTATGGCTAAAAGATTCACCAACAGATCAATCTTAATACGCGTGAAACTGAAATATGCATTATGCATACAATTTATTGACAGATTTTTAACATGCGAATTAGACGAGAAAAATCCTAACGTTAATTTTCAACGACACAGACATACCGATACCGTGATACGTGTTATAAAGGTAGAAAAAATAAATGAAAATGTAGATTTAATTTTTCTAAACCAGTGATGCCAAGAACAAATGATTTTATTTCCTTGAAGAAAATGAGAAAAATGAAAATCTTCTAGAAGATTGGAAAAAATCAACACATTAACTTTATAAAATTCCACAGTTAATAGATTTTAAAGATATTGTAAAAAAATTAGGTCTAACAGAACAGCGATATATACAGGGTGTCCGGATTTCAAATGTACATAGGACTTTTACATGGGAAAATGGTTTTTCTCAATTTCCTGCTATCCTATACCTACATTTAACAGAAAAAACATACTTGGCAAAAATGAAAGGAATTCATGTGCAGAATAAGATAGTAGTATTTTTTTAAGATTTTTTTATTTTGTATTTTTTTTTAAATTTGTATTTTCACACTACCATCGTAATTAATACCTCCTTAAATATCCTGACTAATACTCATAATAACTTTTTGTCAATTTTATCCATAGATTACGTTGGTAAAGTCGGAAAACAAAATAAAAAAAAAACTATTTTTTTTTAAATTTTTTATAATTTTTTTAACTTTTATTTATTTACCCAAAAATTATTATGAATATGAGTCAGAATATGCTTCCTTCAGCTTGCTGATTATTATCATTAGTAAGAAAGCGTATTCTAACAAATATTCATAATAATTTTTTGGTAAATTTTAGCTATAGCTTACGTTGGTAATAAAAAAATTTCAAAAAGTTCGAAAAAAATAGATTTTTCAATTTTTTAAATTTGTTTTTAAATTTGTATTCTGTTTTTATCAACGTAATCTATTAATAAAATTGACAAAAAAGTTATTATGAGTATTAGTCAGGATATTTAAGGTATTAATTACGATGGTAGAGTTAAAATACAAATTTTCTCGAAATTTTCAAAAAAACAAAACAAATTAAAAAAATCTTAAAAAAATGTTATCTTATTCTACACATGAATTCCTTTCATATTTGCCAAGTATGTTTTTTTCTGTAAAATGTATAGGAAATCAGAAAATTGAAAAAAACCATTTTCCCATGTAAATGTCCCATGTACATTTGAAATCCGGACATCCTGTTTAACGGAAATTAGAAGTAATTTATCTAGAACTCAAATTTTACATAAAACGCAATAGTTTAGATGTAGGTATTAATTCGTACAACAAATACATTCTTAATTTATTTGAATTTAATATGGATTTACAATTTGTTCTCGGTCCATATGCCTGGGCATCTTATATTATTAATTACATTAGTAAAATCGATTCCGGTTTATCAAAATTAAAGATGCTACTAAAGATGTTGAAAATGGAAATATTGGTATAAAAGATCGCTTGAGAAAGGTTGTAAATGTCTTTATAAACGGCGATATAATGTCAGCCCAAGAAGCAGCATGTCACTTATTAAGTATGCCTTTGTCAAAAAGTAGCCGAGCTTCAACATTTATTAATACAGGGCCAATCAAGGAACGATTGCGAATGTTAAAACCGGATGCTAGCTTAAAACAACTTTCCGAGAATTCAAACGATATTTTTTTACCAAACATCCATGAAAAATATTCTAAGCGTCCTAGAAATATGGAATATAAAAACAATGGTACAAAAGAATCTAATAGCAGTTCAAATGACGATGATAATGATGAAGATAATATCACCAACAATCGAAACATAAGGAAAAAACCTCTGATAATTACATTCAGAAGATATCAATTCCATTAAGATCCAGTAAATTATTATAGAGAACAATTATTATTGTTCTTACCATGGAGAAATGAAATGTCGGAAATAGAAAATATTAATCATAAGGAAAAATACCTATTTAATTTAGATGTAATTAAAATTAATAAAATTAAATACTGTATGTTAAGTGATGAAGAATTAGAAAAAGAACTAGGACATGTTCAAGATGACCAACAAAACATAGAAGATGAAGAAATAGACGAGTTTGAAAAAAATAAAATAAAAAAATGTTGGAGCATACAAGTAATTCAAGAATTACAAGGCGCGATATTCATATAGTTACTGTGTGTAAACGGTTTATAGTCGCGTCAATGAATACATAAAACAGGCAATCTTCGGAAGTCCTCAAGAACAGCTCCGATTTTGATGATTTTTTTTTTGAAAGTTTTGTTTTTTTATATTATTTAAAATCAGAAATCTTTTGGAGCGGGGACGGAATTATTTCTATTGTTTAAACAATATTTATACTATTTATGC
The DNA here is from genome assembly GCA_039654895.1 of Mongoloraphidia duomilia. Lineage (NCBI taxonomy): Eukaryota > Metazoa > Arthropoda > Insecta > Raphidioptera > Raphidiidae > Mongoloraphidia > Mongoloraphidia duomilia. The sequence continues at coordinate 44,043,085 of CM077516.1, read as the reverse complement.
AGGAAAGAAATTTTTTTATACAATATCCATTGAAAACTTGGATAAAAGAAATATTTATGTTATTTTTAAATTATATCTCAATATACCAACAAATTTTATAAACAATTTTAAGTTTTTAAGTTTTTTTTTATGTAATAATGACATAAAATTAATTTGTGGAACAAAATTAAAAAATCTTTATTAACTGAAATTTATTATTTTATATACAAAAAAAATCAAATTTAATTTTCATTTGTATGTACTTTGCGTTTCGGAGATTTCATCTTTTTCAAGTGTTGGGTGGTTATCACAGTCACTTCTACTGCAAACATGTTTTTACCTTTTGACATAAAATTGAAACACTTGTTGCGAAGTGCTCTGTAGAGTGACTACTTTCAAATTTTTTAAATTTTTTTACTCACTTAGATAACCCATGAATAGGTCTACAGTTTCTATCTGTAAACTTAATATTTCTCGAACACTCTTTTTAGTAGAGCACTTCGCGTCAAGTGTTTTAATTTTATGTCAAAAAGTAAAAACATGATTACTAATGCTTATAACTTGAAAATTTTTCAAGTTAGTGAGATTGAACCTTAAATTTTTTATAGGTTACTAGACGGATATTTTTTTATTCGGTATGGAAAGTACTCGTAACACGTGTCAAAAAAAAAAAAAGTAAGGCTCTATGATGATTTCAACTTTGACTGGCTATAGCTTCTAAATTTTTAACGATATCGATATGGAACAAAAATCACGATTTAGAGCGTTGCTTGCTTTCTGAACATGTGTATTTTCAATTTAAAATTCGATAAAGAACACAATAAATAAAGCTATTGAAAAGGACATTACGTTTTAACAATTGGTTTCCAAGGCTACAAAAAGCGCGTCCGATTTTCAAGAAGCTCTAGCGCGCTTACTATTTGTACCACAGAAAATTTGTAGGGATCAAAATTGTAGGAAATGTAATCCTATTTAAAATGACAGAATCGTTTTTGAGATATTTCGAAACAGGTTCATCAAAAAGTTATATGGAAATATTTTGTGAAATATTCTTTTAAAAACTGATATTTTCTCTTTATTAATAAATTGCAAAGCATATATTGATTTTATCGCAAAATTGAAGAGGGGAAATTTTTTAGAGTAACTAATTAGGAACAAAACAAAAAAAAAGTCGTCTGATTTCAGAGATATTAGCGTTTTCCGTAAGGCTTACAAAATTATATTCAAAAGGGGGTGGCGGAGGAAGCACAAGGGGGATAACCGGGGACTTTTGTAAAGGTGTTCTACCATCTGTGAAAAATCCAGCTCCTTGGGAATTATTTGCGACCTAAAACCTTTATTCCCCGGGCTACACGTAATGCATACGTATTTCTTGACCCATACAGCGAATTTTTATGATGTAAATATTGAATTATTGTTCAAAACTTTTTTTTATCATCTACTTTTTATACTGAAATTAATATATGAAGAATTTTTTAGGAAAAAATAGAGACAAAAGTAAATTTTTTATATAAATATCATAGATATTTTTTAAATAATATAAATAATTCTTTCCCCGCTCCAAAAGGTTTCTGATTTTAAATAATATAAAAAAACAAAATTTTCAAAAAAAAAATCATCAAAATCGGAGCTGTTCTTGAGGGCTTCCGAGGAAAAGGCTTCATTGACGCGACTATTACCGAACATAGGAAAAATAACACTGAGAAGATTTATAATTTTGTAGTAGGCTATGAGCCCTAAGACCTAGTATAAATTTGTATTGGATTACAGAGAAAAAATAGTACAGTGAATTTTTTAAACAATTTTCCATAGCAACGGTTGACTATTAAGCGTAACCCGGAACCGGCTAAATAAAAAGTCATGATGTGTCGTAAGATACCCGACAGAAGCTATGCTTCTTACGCATTGTAGATAAAACCGAATTTATCAAAGATATAAATAATACAATTAAAAAGTTATTATTTGATCGCCATTTTGAAATCTGGCGCCATTTTATATTTTTGTGTGTTATTAAATTCTCAAATATCAATTTTCAAAAGGATCGGATAATTTTTACAAAGAAGTATACAGGGTGAGTTCGACCACCCGTATCAGTCGTTTTTTTCGAAAACGGTTAGTCGTAGAGAGTTGTGTCAAAAATTTGTATAATAAAAGCCCTAATGAATGGTGAATCGAATGGTGATAATTTTTTTTTCCGGGAAGTTCGGCTTCCCTATTAGTTTGCTCTAGAATGTCCAGAACTCCGGAATTATAAATGTAACGATAGGTCGAAAGTGGTATTGTTGAAAAGCTCTTTAAAAAATAGGCAAGTTTTGTAGGAAAAATTATTTAATTACTGCCACCCCTGTTAAGTAACAATCGTTTGAAATTATTAAATCAAAATTTCATAATAACGATAGAAGTCGGCATTAAAAATCTAGCAACCTTAGACATTGTCGCAAGTGTTCAAACTGTCTTCCATTTACTCTTTAATACATACTACTGAGCTCTTCTGGTTATACTGTGAGTGTACTTCTTCAGTGTTTAATGATCGATAGATAGGTAACTAGATTTTAAATGCGGACTTTTAAAAAGTTCGTTATTATGACATTTTAATTTAGTAATTTCAAACAAATATTACTTAACAGGGGTGGCAGTAATACAAAAAAATCCGTACAAAACTTGCTAATTTTTTAAAGATCTTTTCAACAATACCACTTTCGACCTATCGTTACATTTATAATTCCGGAGTTCTGGACATTCTGGAGCAAACTAATAGGGAAACTGACCTTCCCGGAAAAAAAATTATCACCATTCGATTCTTTATTAGGACTTTTATAATACATATTTTTGACACAACTCTCTACGACTAACCGTTTTCGAAAAAAACGACTGATACGGGTGGTCGAACTCACCCTGTATACCTATGATCGCCATTTTGAAATATGACGTAATTTTATTTTTTTGCATCCTATAAAACTCGCAAATATTAATTTTCAAAAAATCGAATAATTTTTACAAAAAAGTGCATTCGGGCGTCATTTTGAAATCTGAAGTAATTTTATTTTTTTGTGTCCTGTAAAACTCTCAAATATCAATTTTCAAAAGGATAAGATAATTTTAGCAAAAAAGTATCTACATATGGCCGCCATTTTAAAATATGACGTCATTTTATTTTTTTTTGTGTCCTATGAAACTCTCAAATACCGATTTTCGAAAAGATCGAATCATTTTTGCAAAAAAGTACATATGGCCGCCATTTTGAAATCTGACATTATTTTATTTTTTTGATTTCTGTGGAACTCTGAAATATCAATTTTCAAAAGGATCGGATAATTTTTACAGAAAAGTACATACGGCCGCCATTTTGAAATCTGACATCATTTTATTTTTGTGTGTCCTATGAAACTTTCAAATACCGATTTTCAAAAGGATCGGATAATTTTTACAAAAAAGTGCATATGGCCGCCATTTTGAAATCTGACGTCATTTTATTTTTTTGTGTTCTATGAAACTCTCAAATATCAATATTTAAAAGGATCGGATAATTTTTACAAAAAAGTACATACGGCCGCCATTTTAAAATCTGACATCATTTTATTTTTATATGTCCTATGAAACTTTCAAATACCGATTTTCAAAAGGATCGGATAATTTTTACAAAAAAGTACATATGGCCGCCATTTTGAAATCTGACCTCATTTTATTTTTTTGTGACCTATGAAACTTTCAAATATCAATTTTCAAAAGGATCGGATAATTTTTGCAAAAATGTACATACGGCCGCCATTTTGAAATCTTACGACATTTTATTTTCTTGTGTCTTATGAAACTCTCAAATATCAATTTTCAAAAGGATCGGATAATTTTTACAAAAAAGTGCATATGGCCGCCATTTTGAAATCTGACGTAATTTTATTTTTTTGTGTCCTGTAAAACTCTCAAATATCAATTTTCAAAAGGATCGGATAATTTTAGCAAAAAAGTACCAACATATGGCCGCCATTTTAAAATATGACGTCATTTTATTCTTTTGTGTCCTATGAAACTTTCAAATACCGATTTAGGTCCCCATCTGAAATGTGCGTTAAGAAGCATAGCTTCAAAAAAACAAAGCATCTACTACCTACTTGCTTTTAAATTATTAAACGAGCAAATCTTGTATATATGTATCTATGTACTGTAGCAATTTGCTATTGCGAGCCCCTAAAAATAAAACTATTTCGAGCCTATGGAGTATTAATTCATTTATAGGATTTTACTTATAGACTTTATTTATAGACTTTTTCAAGTACATGCATAAAATTTTTTATGTATGTACTTGAAAAAGTCAAAATCTATAGACGAAACGTCGTACATTTAATAAATCAAATATTTTGTCCACTATCCTGCGATTTTTCTTAATTTTATTATAATCACGATGGACACGATTTCTAATATAAATTAAATACTTTTTATTTTCAACAAAACAAAAACTCGGGTCGCAGTGCCAAACCCTGCCGACAATATAGTGTATTTGCTAATACAGGCATTGTGGCATTATTATGTGAACATAAGTTTGTTTTTTGACAAAATAAAAAATTTAACCCCTTAATACATCCCTTAAAATAATTAAATTTTTCTAAATTTCAATATTAGACATGGATTTTATCAGTACACGCAATTAAATACACCCTTCCATAAGTAAATCCGTATCAACAAACTAGTGTTTTCATAAAATTTGAAAGTCCGGTCCTGTTGGGCCGATTTTATTAAAATTTTAGCAGCACATTTTAATCTTTACTAAAGAGTTAAATTTCAATTTTGAAACGATTCTGACAAATTTTTCGGTATTTTTGGGCCCAAAAACTTTTTAGAACCCCTAAATACAACCCTGAAAATGGTCCGATCGGGCCCATTTTAAATAGGCTTCTTGCGGTGATGGGTTACAATGTGTGTACCAAATTTCGTTTCAATCGATTAAGTCTGTCGAGAGTTATCATGTACACACATATATATATATATATAAATATATATATAAATATATATATATACATACATATATATATAAACATTTTTAAAAATGGTGCCAAAGTGTTCAGGAGGGTATGAAACGTCGAGAAATTTTGGTCCGACCCCTAGGTCCCGCCATCCGACCGACGCCAATAGTGTATGTGCCATATTATGGCAAATACACTAATAAAGTTAAAATTATTTATCATAATGTTAGATCTCTAACGAAAAGTTTAACTAACATAATTCACGATGATTTTAATAACTTAGCAGATATATTAATTTTTTCTGAAACGGTTACTATATCGTCAGATCATATTGATATTGAAGAATGCGCCCCCTTTTTTAGAACCGATCAGAATATGTCGACCCGTAAAAATAGGGGAATAATTTGTTTTTCGAAGAAAAATATAAAATGTGAGGTGAGTCAACATGTTCACGAATTTGAGGAAGATCATCTTAAACATTATGTTGGACATGTTGATTTGATTTGCTTACAATGTGAAGATGTGATCATAATTACTGGCTATAAATCTCCATCGTTGTCAAACGAACTGTTTGAAAATTGTTTAGAACAGATTTTTAAAAATATAAGTCCAAATACAGTTTTCATAGGAGATTTTAATTACGGCATGTTTGACGGTAAAATAAACCGACTGAGGCAATCCATGTACAATTAATATAATTTAAAATCTATTTTATCTCAAGATACATCAACAACCAATTTTAAAACGCAGATAGACGTTATATTCACAAATATTGCATCATGCGATGTTGGTGTTTATGAGAGCTATTTTTCAGACCATAAACCGATTTATTTTTGTTTGAAAAACAAAACTTTAATATCTCTACAATCCTACGACAAACAAAACAAAGTATTACTAGACACAACTGAGAAAAAATCGTTGATGAAAATTTGCATACAATTTCTGAAAAAACAATAGCCAAACCAACTAAATGAATAAATCATTGATGATAAAAGTTTGCAAAAAGAAACAGCACAAGTATATAACATTTTTAATCAAGACTATCGGTTTGTGCTAATTAAAAATTATATTAAAGAACTGTTAACAGAAAGATAAGAGTTATCGGATGCGATTATTAATAGATTTGGTGAAATTTATATTAGAAATCGTGTCCATCGTGATTATAATAAAATTAAGCAAAATCGCAGGATAGTGGACAAAATAATTTGATTTAATAATTAAATGTACGACGTTTAGTAATTAATATTAATTTTCATAAATATTGTTATTTTTATGTATGTACTTGAAAAAGTCTAAATCTATAGACGAAACGTCGTACATTTAATTTAATAAATCAAATTATTTTGTCCACTATCCTGCGATTTTGCTTAATTTTGATTTGGTGAAATGTTCAGTAATTTTTCAAGACATGAAAGTACCATAAATATACACGAATTCAATCACCAAGATGTTTTATTTTGCGATCCCAGTCTATTGGATTACATTAGGCCCATAACAGTTGGGTTGGGACTTGGGACGCGATGCGAAAAGTATTGAATTAACTCCCCAGTCGAATTTTCTAATAAGTAATGAAAAGTTCTGTGGAAGCATTTCCAAAATTTTTTTGTTTGTGTATGTACCTTCGTTTCTTGAGTAATTGTGATTGGTCGGTCGGCACATTCGACCGGCATGTATTATTATCTAAAATTTTGTAATCTCTAATACGTTACTCCTGAGCGACCTAACTGCGTAGAAAAAATTTGAAAGCGGCCACCATACAGAAGTAATTTTTTCAATATAGTGCTTTTTGAATTCGAATATTTGACGCGAAGTGTTCTAGCAAAAAGTGTGTTCGAGAAATATTAGATTCCCATATTATGGATTTTATAAACCTAATTGCCTTTGTAGGGTGGCCCCTTGCGGATTTTCCAAATTTTTCAACACAGTTAGATAGTCCCATATTATGGGAATCTAATATTTCTCGAACAGACATTTTGCTAGAGCACTTTGCGTCAAGTGTTTCGATTCCACGTCAAAAATACTACCTTAGAAAAATGGTGTCTGTAGGATAACCGCAACTAGATTTTTCAAATTTTTTCGATGTAATATCATTAGCCCATGAATATACAGGGTGATAAACTGCTCAGGTGTATAGTGATTTATTATGTAAAATTATAAATAAGCAGTTTCCTGCTCTCCTGATTTTTTTAGAGAAAAAATTCATTACATTAAAAATGATTATTGCTTAATTATCTATATGATAGGTCACTTAGTTGTAACAAAAATAATTTTTATACAGCGTGGTTACAAAATATGCATATTTTTGACCTTTTGAGTATTATTATTTTGTTAGAAAAAAAAATATTCTTGATAAAAGTTTGTTTATACTCCAAAATCTAAAATGAGATAATTAGAATCGATATAGTTCTTCTCGTGTACGGGGAGTACGGGGGATCGGAAAGTTTGGTTTGGTCCAAGAGTACAGAGGCCTAACTGACACACCTTTAAATGGATCGAAACTAAATTTTAAACTTAAGGTTTTTAAGGGATTCCTCAAGCATATCTTTCTTATTTCCTCCCTACTCCCCTTGTGGCGACAACGCTGTACCAGACAACAGTTTCGCTGCCCCAGAAATGCACAAGGTCACCGGATAAAGTACAAGCGATAGACACGGGTGTCATCATTTATCCGTGTCACCAGTTTTAACATAATTCACTTAAAACATTCTAACGACAATATGCTATGTAATCAGATTGTAATTATTATATGTATATAGAAATGACTTTAATAAAATACAGATCATTGTCAACAATTAATTACTTGCCACCACACCCTGAATAAGGATAGTTTATTCATGAACAAAAATAGAAAACTGCGATATTCTCCCATTCTGATTTTCTATGAAACAAATGAAAGCAGGCATATTGTAGGGTTATTTACCAATTTATGAATTATGATGGAAATCGTTTGAGCAGTTTTCGAGAATATCGCAATTTTCTATTTTTGTTCAATGTTCACTAGTAAATGACTCTTATTTAGGGGAGTAGGAAGGAAAAAGAAAAATCTGCTTGAGGAATCCCCTGAAAACCTTGTTTAATATTTAGTTTCGATCCGTTTAAAGGTGTGTCAGCTAAGACTTTTTATACTTGGACCAAATAAAACGTTCATATTCTCTCTGTACACGAGAAGAGCTATATCGACTCTAATAATTTATCTCCTTTTAGGTTTTGGAGTATAAACACTTTTATCAAGTAAATTTTTTCCTCGCAAATTAGTAATAATCAAAAGGTCAAAAATATGCATGTTTTATAACCTAGCTGTATAAAAATTATTTTCGTTACAATTAAGTGACCTATCATGTAGATAATTAAGCAGTGATCATTTTAATGTAATGAACTCGGTAATGAATATTTGCTCTAAAAAATTAGGAGAGCAGGAAACTGCATATTTATGAATTTACATGTTGAATCCCTATATACACCTGAACAGTTCACCACCCTGTATATAACCTTTGTATAAGAATTTATTATTTCTTAAACCATCTTCTTACTAAAGCACTTCGCGTTCATATCCAAAATTTGCAAAAGTGTTACGTAATTTTAACAGTGTATATTCAAATATATATTTCTTAGTTCTTCAAAATCAATGATCTGAAGGGGAGGGGTGAATTTGAGAGCCCCTTTGGTCCCCTTTTGAGGCCCCGGCTCGGGTAGGTTTTTCACAGCTTTCCAAGTTGAAAACCGCTAAAATCGCTAAATGATAAAATATTAAAAATTTGCAAAATTTTGAACACGTATCTCTGGCACTATTAGGTCTACAAAAACCGTTAATTTTACCTCAAAAAAGTGTAGATTAACCGTTGTCGAAAAATTAATTCTTCGGGGTCAAAATTGACAAAAACGGAAAAAAGGTCAAACATTTCCCTGTTTTTTGGATTTTTGACAAAAATACGGAGGTCTACCGAGGACGAAAACTCGGATTTTTAATTAGGCCTTCGTCAAATACAACATACCAAAAAATTATTACTACTCCATTTGATGCATGGGTAGGATGTATGATTTTACTGGTCTATAAACGGTACATAAACGAACTATAACACAACACTTGTCAATTATTATTTATCACTGTGTCTCTGTTTATCTATTTATATCACTGAGGTAAAATCTATAGAGGACGCATATCGTATAAAACTGTTTATTCAAAATCAACGAACCACATTCGACAACGTTCCGAAGAAGGCTGCTTTCAATATTCGCGTCACCCATATAAATATATAGACTTTTAAACGCACCCCACAATCAAGGGAGGCGTGAAAAAGGAATTCTTAGAACCTTTCTTAAACGCTAGAATATTTTCCGGAATCCTTACGTCCTTTCCAAAAGCATTATAATATTCCGCCGCCTTCCTAGAATCTAGATGCACTGTTTGTTGATTTTAGCCGGCGCGCTTCATATACAATTTGATCCGTTCCACTAGGTTGACAAAGTGTTTTTGAATTTTGATGTGATGCATCAGATGTCCATATCTGTAACAGGAAACAAATACTATTTAGATTTATTATCTCTAATTATCCGGATTATCCGGTATAAGTTGCTAACCATATTACACTTCTTATTATTTTCTAAATGTTATAATGGAAAAATGTTAACCAAACATCTGCACTATTTTTTATTGTCCTTTATTTCTGTTCCATCTTTGTTGTATAATAATTGTTATTTCCGTCTGTTTGTTGTCTTGTTTTCCATAAACACTTTTAATTACTCTCCATTTTTCCTTACGAGGATTAGGTACATAAGTTGTTTAAAATGTTTTTCGTATAATTTTTTAGCATAACTGAAATTTCTATAAATATACCTACTTATAACTGATTTTTTTCAGTTCTATATAATAATTAACTTTACTTTAACCCAACATAAACTCCACATACTATCTATTTTAGGACAAAAAGGTCATTATCAATCTTAAAGCTGGTAAAATATCGAACAGAATGACGTATTTAAAAAAAATATCTTCAAAAGTTACTGAGTCAGAGCGCGCGAAAAAATCACCTCGCGACGACGCTTTGGCAACCCATGGCTAAAACGTAATGTATTTGTTACCCCCGTATTTATTGTTCTTTATCGAATTTTAAAATGAAAACACGTATATGTTTATTAAGAAAAGAACGCTCTGAATCATGCTTTTTATCCCGCACCTATATATTTAAAAATTTGGAAGCTATAAACAATCAAAGTTGAAATCATCGTAGATTTTTAGTAAAAATTTCACATTTTTTTGACATGCGCTGAGTACCTTATCACCGAAAAAAAAATTCGTCCAGGAATCCATAAGAAATTGAATGCCCTAAACGATGCTTTTTGTCCTATTTCGAAAGCTTGAGAAATGTTTAAGTTATAAACATTTAAAAAATCAAAAGTATATAATTTTTTTTCTTCTATTTGGCAATCTTTCATTCAATTTGCCTGAACTAAAATGAACTTAAATGCTTATAACTTAAAAATTTTCCAAGTTATCGAGGTAGGTCAAAAAGCATCGTTTAGAGCATTCAATTTCCTATGAATTCTTAGAGGGATTTTTTTATTCGGTATAGAAGGTACTTATAACACGTGTCTGAAAAACAAATAAAACTATGTAATGATTTCAGCTTTGATTGATTATAAGTTTTAAATTTTTAAAGATATCTGTACGGGATAAAAAGCATAATTTAGAGCGTTCTTCTTTTTATAAACATATTATGTGTTTTTATTTTAAAATTCGATAAATAACATAATAAATACAACGGTTAAAAAATTCATTACGTTTTAGTTATGAGTTTTCAAGGCTTTGAAATTAAAGATATTTTTTTTAAAAGCCTCATTCTGTTCGAATTTTTATCAGCTTTAAGATTGATAATGACCTTTTTGTCCTAAAATAGATAGTCTCTAGATTTTTACAAAAAAAAAACACTTTAGAGGGTAGTTTCATTCCCATAAAAAATTAAGCAGAGGGAGTGAAGGGTGCCCCAATACCTGTACCTTTTAACAATATAAAGAGGTACCTTTGTGCCAAATTTTATGCTTTTATCATAAAGTGCACAATAGTTTTACTTATCCGCCCACTATTTAGCTGTAATTGGCATTGCGTTAAACGTAGTTAATAACACAATTTTTAACTTCCCACTGGAAGTTATTGTAATGGGTCCGAAAATCGAAATCAAAAAGGAAAAAAAATTTTAATGTTTCAAGGTCACTACACTATTTTTACACTACTTTTAGAAAGATGTCTGTGTGTGTGTGTGTGTGTGTGTACGTACGTACGTATGTGTCCATTTCTTTCTAAGACGAAATCTCGAGAACGAAAAATGATATCGACTACGTTGGGGTGCCAATCGACGCGTATTAACGTAAATATGATCTGAAAGGAATTTTTTTTAAATCGGTTCAGCCGTTCTTTTTTCTTAACCAAATAACCTCAAAAAAAGTAGATTTTACACAATATCTTGCGAATAAAAAATTATATCGACTTCGTAAGGGTGTCAATCGAGGCGTGTTAACGTCATTTTGATCCGACATAAATTTTATAAAAATCGGTTCAGCCGTTTTTTTTTTTTTTTTTTTTTTAATTATTGATGTTTTAATGATTAAAATGATTACTTTTCTGTGTAATATCTAATTTAATTATTATTATTAAATATTTATCAAACTGGGAAGTTCGTCGTGTGGACCTCAAGGGTCGCACTTTAGTCCTAATAAACGACCCACCTCACGGCTTGTTTAACGATTGTTTTCATAAATATATGTATAACTAAAAACAATAATTAATTATTTGTAAACATTGCATTTTTTTTAAGAAAACCTTAATTATCTTGCGAATTTTCAGTTTGTGACAACTTGCCCCAAGTCTGTTACCCCAACCTCGGAGCAAATAGTAACAACGCACCTTTGCTTAGAAAAAGAATATTTGTTGAAAATATACTAACATTTTCAATTATTTTTCGATTAGACACGATACTTGAATAGTTATACTATATCAAACAGTCTACATTATAATGCCATGGTTAGTTTTTGCATTACAATCGGTGTGCTTGAAAAAGTTACAACTAACCCCCTTCCCCCTACTTGCCATAGATTAATAGATTTGTTTGTTGTAGAGAATTTCAAAATGTATCTTGTGTAATGGAACACTTGGCTGAAACTTATTTTGACTTAATTATTCGAATGATTGATATACATTATGTTAATTTTTCATCGAAATATGATACATGACCTAAAATGAAGACTGCATGACAAATTTAAATTTTGATTGTTTAAATGAATGAATCCATGCATTGATTGGCTTTTATTCGAAATGACATGTTCAGTGTTCACATCCGCTATAAAACGTATACCTATAGAATAATTATAAAACCCTTCTCTCCAATATTATTTACTCGCACTTCCTAACATAAATATGCATATGGCACATTATACATTATTAAAGTCGGCCGGACTATAAAATCTCAACGTTTCACATCATTTTGAACAACTTGACACGCTTTTTGGAAATATCGTAGTCTCTATATATCGTAATCTCTATATAGGTTTTTTCTTCAATATTTACACACAAATTCAATGCTATAATATTGTTACAAAACTGTTTTCTGAGTTGGCGGAATAAATATTTATTTACAGTAATTAAAAATACATAACAATGAACGCAACAACTATATACAATAATTCGTAACAATTAACCCAAGTAACAATCACTAAACAATAATTAACACTTAATTATATACAATTAACTATACAGGGTGGACCAGGTTATAGTAGCAATAATTCACCATTCGATGGTTCATCGAAAATTAAGTCGACATGCATAATTTTATTTTTTTCCAAAACGCTTCCTAAGGGAGATACACCCCTTCAAAGTTCAGTTTTAAAATTCTTTTTTTTGTCCTAACTCTCAGGTCATTAATACGTTTTTGACCAAATTTGGTACAAGTATTTATGCAATAGATACTCATTACTTGACGTAAGTAACTTTTGTAAAAATTGTCAAATGGCGTAGATACAGGAGGGTTGTTCCACTTTTCCCGCCCTATTTTCTGCGCCACTGGATATTTTTAAAGAATATCATTTTTTTTAAATTCCCTGTTCAATTTAGAAAAAAAGAGTCACTCTTGCAAAATTTCGATTTGAGGCTTCGTTTACGAGATAATTAGAGTTGAAAGTTTAGAACACTTCTAAAATAGCCACCTATGAAAATAATAGGTCTGGAATCTTGTACAACAATTGTAAACTTTTTACTGTTTGACGAATTTAAATAAATAATTCATTAAGTAAATTAAAAACAACAAATAAATAACTTATGAAAATAACCAACAAAGTAGGCGATACTTGGTTTTGAGATAATTTATGACACTTGTCAGTATTGATTTTTAAAACTGGATTTTGAAGGGCTGTATCTCCCTTAGGAAGCGTTTTGGAAAAAAATAAAATTATGCATGTCTACTTATTTTTCGATGGACCATCGAATGGTGAATTATTGCTACTATAACTTGGTCCACCCTATATACACAAAGATTATTTATTTCTAACGTTTATTTATGTCAGTCATTTACTCAGTTACTTCAGTACTATTTATTTATATCCACTCCACTATTTATATCACGGTACTGACTAACTGACTGATTAATATTTATATCCACTTGACGGCACGAATCACCATTGACTGCCTAATATTTATATCAAACGCACTTGATTGCACGAGTCACTAATGACTGCCTAATATTTATATCAGACGCACTTGATTGCACGAGTCACTAATGACTGTCTAATATTTATATTAGGCGCACTTGATTGCACGAGTCACTAATGACTGCGTAATATTTATATCAGACGCACTTGATTGCACGAGTCACTAATGACTGCCTAATCTCCGTTGAACTGATTACTTGCGTGAGTCACCGTAGACTGATTCGATTCCCGTCGACTCGCTGCTTTATATAGGCCGCACGGTGTACGCACAAGGTGTTCTAGCGTTTTCCAGAATGTTCGTGCAGGTACTAGTTGTTCGGTAAGCAGATCCCCGTTTCTCGGAACTCCCGTCCGCCGTCCATATACAGGATGATCCGTAACAATATTTAACATGAAGTTCCCGTAAAGAGCAACAAGTATACGACCCAAATGTGAAAAAATACTCCTGTATCATTCAATATTTCCGCACTGCGACCAGAGTTTTTAGTGTATTTACTTAACGACAAAGTCATAGAAGCAAAGCAATATTCAAACTAGGTACATGAACAAAGAAATAATTGTACGTTTTAGCCATGGGTTTCCAAGGCGACGCCGCGAGGTGATTTTTTCGTGCACTCAGATTCTGTAACCACTAAAGATATTTTTTTTATACGTCGTTCTGTCCGAACTTCTATCAGCTTTTAGATTGATAATGAGCTCATTTATCCTAAAATAGATAGTTCTCTAGATTTCCGCAAAAATACACTTTTAGGTATAGTTTTACCCAATAAAAATTAAGCAGAGGGAGTGTAGGGTCGGAATTTTCGTATGTTGGTAAGGGGGCCACTCTTGACAATTTTCCGCAAAATCCCCTTTATTAATTTGCCTGTATTTTTCCTAATTCGCCTGCCCTAGACTATCAACAGTTTACAAAATAACTTTCAAAAAGTATTTTTTGCAAACTTTGACGCGTTGCAACTCGTAAACGGTTAGTTCTGCAAAGGTGACTGTAAAGGATTTTATAGAGAATTTAGTGATGAATAAAAAAGGTCTTAACCATTTATGTCATAGCGTCAACGGTTCGCGAGATCTTTGCGTTTAAAGTTTTCAGAAAGATAGCAGCTAACGCATACTCCCTCCGGCCCCATCAACTTGGCTAAATACTTAGCCTTGCATCACTCAACACTAAAAAAAAATTTTGCAAATGTTTTCATAGAACTTTTCATCACTGATTAGAAAATTCGACCGGGGAGTTAGTTCAATAAAAAAAATATACAGGGTGTCCTCAAAGACACTTAACACACGCCTACCACCTGTTCCTGAGACCAAAATAAGCCGATTTAAGCAAACTTACCTTCTTACAAAATTGCTTAGTTTGGGCGCTATACGGGCCTGAAGTTACAATTTTGAAATCGTTTTTTTGTTATAAATTTAAAACGGCTTGTGCGATTTTGCTAAAATTTGGCACGTTGACATAGTTTTATGGAACAAAAAAACCCATATAAAAATTACAATTAATATTAATCCATAGGCGTAGAACTCGGGTTTTTTAATATTTAAACGTTTCAAATTTCTACGCCAATGGAAGAAAAGGGGTTTAAGTATAAAATTTAGATACAGTAACGTATTTGTTACAAAAAAGCTACTCTTAATATGACTCGAATACTCTCATGGTTTTTGAGAAATTTTAATTTTAATAATAAGTTAATTAATAATAATAAAGTTGATCCATAAATAAATAAGATGGCCATGCTTTTTTCTAAGAATAAAACTGGAGATAATGAAGAAGTTATGCAAAGAGTAAATTAATTTTCTTCGTCGTCTAAATCTTTTGTATGCGTAAAAATGATAGACACTTTGACCACTTTTTATGACATATTTATTTATTTCTATTCATGTTTTAGTAAGTTTACTTCATTTTGTAAAAATTACTGTGAATTATTGAAATACAAATTTCTCAAAAACCATGAGAGTAATCAAGTCTTATTAAGAGTAGCTTTTTAGTAGCAAATAAGTTACTGAATCTAAATTTTATACTTAAACCTCTTTTCTTCCATTGGCGTAGAAATTTGGAACGTTTAAATATTAAAAAAACCCGAGTTCTACGCCTATGGATTAATATTAATCGTAATTTTGATATGGTTTTTTTTTCCATAAAACTATGTCAACGTGCCAAATTTTAGCAAAATCGCACAATAGTCCAGTCACGAGAGGAAGTCCACCTTGCGTTTTGTGCAGCAAATGATTTTATTTTTTTGTGTCCTCAAGCATGTTTAGGAGATGTCAAATCCAAGTTTGCGACCTCTAAAATAGGGCGGGGAAATTTTGGTGGGCTAAAAACCATGACTTTTTTGCACTTATCTCGGTTTTTTGCTTATAACATAAAAACGTCTGGTCCTATCGAAAAAATGGTTCTATTCAAAATTAAAGGACACAAAATGTACTTCAAAATGCACTAGTCAAATATGTTTTTATTCCGATTTTTACCAACTCTACAGAACTTTGAAAATCGCTAAAATTTACCAAAATGAAAAAAACGTATTTTTTTAAGCTTTTAACTATTGAAAAATTCGAATAGCCTATAACCTTCCTTAATAAACGGGCTATCTAACAAAAAAAAAATTTTCAAATCGGACTGGAAGTTCCTGAGATTAGCGCTTTCAAACAAAAAAAAAAAACCTGTTTGTTTGTTTGAACGCGCTAATCTCAGGAACTACAAGTCCGATTTATAGTCCAGTAATTTTAGATTTTCACTGCAGAAAAATTCCCAGTTAGCTGATTTTTTTTTATTTACCTTCGTTATGCTGTTTTAAAAAACGTGTAAAAAGTCCCCATCGATATCGTGCCGGCGTTGCCAGATATTCGAGGTTCAAGTTCACGATAGACGGTTTTTTGCGAATTTCTCGGTTCCGTTCCATTTTTTGTAAAAAATGGTTATTATCAATCTTGTAGAGGACGACATTATCTACAACTTTTGTATAAACATTTTTTGTCTACGATTTATAGTTTGTCTTATTAAAGTACCCGCGGCTTCCTCCCCCTCGATTTTACATAACGGGATTATGCTGCTTCCCGAGGGCCTAACATAATGATTTGTACCATTATTTTAAGTTGAACTTAAAGCTAACGATCAATTATAACTTTATTGAAATTAATGCAGTAGTTCTCTACTTATAAGCAACCAAACATACAAATCGACAGCGCTCAAACAGACAGACAGACCGACAATTTTTTTCGAAAATACGATATTTATACTTGACATCAATTATAAAGACCATTCGTAAAGTAATTTCGTAAAAAAAGTTTACAAGGGTTGAGAGAGTGCGGATAAAGTACGAGTATGCATTTGCATACCGTATAACGCACTCTACTAAGAATAGCTCGGAGTAACCATACTTTTAAATTTTTTTTCAAAATTCCTTTACGAATACTCCTTATAATTGTTATAAAGACTATTCGTAAAGAAATTTTGTAAAAAAATTTTAAAATGTAGCTATTATTACTAGAGTGCGATATATGGTATGCAAATGCATACTCGTACTTTATCCGCACTCTCTCAACCCTTGTAAATTTTTTTTACGAAATTACTTTACGAATGGTCTTTATAATTAATGTCAAGTATAAATATCGTATTTTCGAAAAAAATTGTCGGTCTGTCTGTCTGTTTGAGCGCTGTCGATTTGTATGTTTGGTTGCTTATAAGTAGAGAACTACTGCATTAATTTCGATAAAATTATAATTGATCGTTAGCTTTAAGTTCAACTTAAAATAATGGTACAAATCATTATGTTAGGCCCTCGGGAAGCAATATAATCCCGTTATGTAAAATCGAGGGGGAGGAAGCCGCGGGTACTTTAATAAGACAAACTATAAATCGTAGACAAAAAATGTTTATACAAAAGTTGTAGATAATGTCGTCCTCTACAAGATTGATAATAACCATTTTTTACAAAAAATGGAACGGAACCAAGAAATTCGCAAAAAACCGTCTATCGTGAACTTGAACCTCGAATATCTGGCAACGCCGGCACGATATCGATGGAGACTTTTTACACGTTTTTTAAAACACCATAACGAAGGTAAATAAAAAAAAATCAGCTAACTGGGAATTTTTCTGCAGGTGGGTGATTTTAATATCTAAAATTACCGGAGTATTAAAGAAAAAAATGTTTGTTAGATAGCCCGTTTATTAAGGAAGGTTATAGGCTATTTGAATTTTTTTTTAAATGCAATCCTAAAGGAGGTAAACGGTGGTGTAAAATTTTTTGTTATTACAAAAAATCTTACACCGACGTTTTACTTCCTTTGGGATTAAATTTAAAAAAAACTCGAATAGCCTATAATCTTCCTCAATAAACGGGCTATTTAACAAAAAAATGTTTTTTTAAATCGGACTTGTAGTTCCTGAGATTAGCGCGTTCAAACAAAAAAAGAGTTTATTTTTTTTTGTTTGAATGCGCTAATCTCAGGAACTACTTGTCCGATTTGAAAAAAAATTTTTTTGTTAGATAGTCCGTTTATTAAGGAAGGTTATAGGCTATTATATATTTTTTTTAATTCAATCCCAAAGGGGGTAAAACGTGAATGTAGGATTTTTTGTTATTACAATAAATCCTACACTCCCGTTTTCACCCTTTAGGATTGAATTTTTATAAAACTCGTATAGGGTCTCATTGATTACTACTTTGCTTATTTTACAGACTGGTAATTTCTGAGATTAGCGCCTTCAAACAAAAAAACATTTTATTTTTGTTTTTCTAAGTTCTGTAGAGTCGGTAAAAATCGGAACAAAAACATATTTGACTAGTGCATTTTGAAGTAAATTTTGTGCCCTTTAATTTTGAATAGGGCCATTTTTTTGATAGGACTAGCCGTTTTTATGTTATAAGCAAAAAACCGAGAAAAGTGCAAAAAAGTCGTAGTTTTTAGCCCACCAAAATTTCCCCGCCCTGTTTTAGAGGTCGCAAATTTGGATTTGACATCTCCTAAACATGCTTGAGGACACAAAAAAATAAAATCATTTGCTGCACAAAACGCAAGGTGGACCTACTTTTTTAAGCTCTCGTGACTGGACTACAAGCCGTTTTAAATTTATAACAAAAAAACGATTTCAAAATTGTAACTTTAGGGCCGTATAGCGCCCAAACTAAGCAATTTTGTAAGTTTGCTTAAATCGGCTTATTTTGGTCTCAGGAACATTGGTAGGCGTGTGTTAAGTGTCTTTGAGGACACCTGTCTAAATTTGACATACTCTCAGTAGATATATTATGGTGCCTTTAGACAATAATTTTTGTTATAAATTTTATTTTACTACAAAAGCCTTTACCTGAAAAATATGGAATAATATTTACCTGAAAAGGTCGCCAGGTCATAAAGTAATTTGTGCATTTCGTGCACATCCTATTTTACTAAGCGAATAAATATTTATACCCTTGAAATAGGGTATTTGCCAGTGATCAAAATAAAATATAAAACTTTGTTATAATGAAAGTTTATGCTAAAAAATATTTTTTAGAATTTTTATTTTTATTAAATAAGTTTCCTAAATATATTTAAATAAATAAATAAAATCATGATTTTTAACCTATGTGTCACGTGACTTCAAACACCAATCACAGCGTGTGACGTCAGTTCTAAGTAAACAATCCATTTTGCTGTGTCAAAGTTATTTGCAAATCTACAAATATTCGTAATTATAAATATTTCTTTAAAGTATAAACGCATTCATCATAAAAATACTTCTTGTAATAAATAACAGACCTATTTCGCTACGTTCGGTACAATGGAAGCGGAGTTTCGAAAGATATTAGTGCAAATATAGTATATTAATATACCCAACGTGGACATTCATAGTAGCAAGTTTTTTCGTATCGAACCCAGATTTTATTGCAGCAGAGTTTAGAAATGTGAAGACTTCTGTGTAAGTATTTAAAATAATTATTTAATGTTGTTATGTGTTGCCGTAGCTGAATTTATTTATATCAGTAAGTTGTTTTCACAATATTTGAGGTTATGTTATTTTTACTCTATTTTATTGGATTGTGTGTGTTATTTAAAGTTTAGTAATTACTTTCTTCTTTTTCAGATCATCAAGACAATTTTACGGTGACGATGCGATTGGATGTGTGGATTTCTGCCAAATATTGAAACATCAATCTAATAGGCTATTTGACTACTTTTGGGAAATCATCTCATTTTAAATCGTTCGTTTTATTGATAATTCTGTTTTATAATTTTATTTCATGTTCAAAAATTTTTCTAAAATTGTAATTTTGATTAATTTAATGCTTATTTTGTTCTATTTTAAACGTTTAAAAAAAGTCTACTTCATACCTTGAAAGTTGAAGTGTTGGTACTTATTTTCGATACTACTAATGAGTAAAGTATCGATTAACCAAGTTTGAAAGGACATTTTGCTAAAACTAACAAAATTTTAATTAATTTCTTGAAATAAATAAGTTTCATTTCCAACAATTTTGTAATAATTAGTGTTTTATATGTCCTTTAGTCATACATGCAAAAATTATCAAAACAAGTATAAGTATCGATATACCTACGTGGCATCAATTCATCCCATCACCGGTGTACACAAAACATCGATGTTCCTAATCTCTTGAACTACGGAACCGATGAACTTCAAATTTATAGGACACCTTTCTGCCATGCCCGAAAATGCATAAATAAAAATTTTGGATTTTAGACCTCAAGGGGATGTGCTACACAAAAGTAAAATTTTTTTATTTCTCACTTCTATGCAGCCATATCAAAAAAGTGACCCCGTATTTGCAGCCGACAGCTAATGTAGCACGATCGTGACACTGGGCACTTTAAATTACGCAATCTTTTTCATCGATGATCACAGAGACTGAGTAGGGCTTCGCTTGAACTTTATGCTCAAGACACACACGAGCTTTCACAATGCACAAAGTACCCTCCCCTCATATCCATAGGACTCCCTCGATAACCTGAAAATAAATAGAGTTGTTACGGATATGAGATTTCGGATCTTCAGTTGAATATTATTATAGTCACCGAATAATCTTTTTCGATTTGGTTGACAGTCAAATTTTGAAGGCATGCATCCAGGCCTCATTCTAAATTTTTTAACTGAACCCATACGACGATATTCTATGTAGTTTTCCATATCATTATGCAGCTGAAAAAATATAAAAAATTATTTTCAACGAACATAACCTTAAAGTGTATTTATATCAAATGTTTTTTAGAAGCTATGTTTAAAAACCTACTCAAGACAACTTTACAAAACGTATATTCTATTAGGATAATACATACGTCAAAATGATCTTCACAAAAAAATCCGTGAATTTGTCGAAATTTGAGAAGCATCGTTTCTTCTTGCAAGTTGCAACCACTTTCTTCGTATTTCGGCTTTATATCGAACGACTATGAATTCCTTTTCAGGCGTAGTTGTAAAAGAATTGTTACACTGAGGCACTACACACCAGTGATAAGTTTCACGATTCATTTTATTTATTAAAAATTTTGGAGCATACAAGTAATTCAAGAATTACAAGGCGCGATATTCATGTCGGTATTGTGTGTAAACGGTTTTACCGAACATAGGGAAAATAACACTAAGAAGATCAATTTTGTAGTAGGCTATGGCCATAAGACCTAATGTAAATATGTATTGGATTACATAGAAAAAATAGTGCAGTGAATTTTCTAAACAATTTTCCATAGCAACGGTTGACTATTAAGCGTAACTCGGAACCTGCTAAATAAAAAAGTCATGAGGTGTCGTAAGACACCCGACAGAAGCTATGCTTCTTACCTACACATAGTATGTAAAACCTAATTTATCAAAGATATAAACAATACAATTAAAAAGTTATAATTTGACCGCCATTTTGAAATCAGACGCCATTTTATTTTTTTGTGTCTTATTAAACTCTCAAATATCAATTTTTAAAAGGATCGGATAATTTTTACAAAGAAGTATATACCTATGGCCGCCATTTAAAAATATGACGTCATTTTATTTTTTTGCGTTCTATAAAACTCGTCAATATCAATTTTCAAAAAGACCGGATAATTTTTACAAAAAAGTACATATTGCCGCCATTTTGAAATCTGACGTCATTTTATTTTTTTGTGTCCTATGAAACTCTCAAATACCGATTTTCAAAAGAATCGGGTAATTTTTACAAAAAAGTACATTTGGCCGCCATTTTTAAATCTGACGTCATTTTATTTTTGCGTGTTCTATGAAACTCTCAAATATCAATTTTCAAAAGGATCGGATAATTTTTACAAAAATGTACATACGGCCGCCATTTTGAAATCTGACGCCATTTTATTTTTTTGTGTCTTATGAAACTCTCAAATATCAATTTTCAAAAGGATCGTATAATTTTTAAAAAGGAGTTCTACATATTTCCGCCATTTTGAAATCTGACGTCATTTTATTTTTTTGTATCCTATGAAACGCTTAAATATCAATTTTCAAAAGGATCGGATAATTTTTACAAAAAAGTACATACGGCCGCCATTTTGAAATCTGACGTCATTTTATTTTTTTGTGTCCTATAAAACACGCAAATATCAATTTTCAAAAGAATTGGATAATTTTTACCAAAAAGTATATACATATAATGGCCGCCATTTTGAAATCTGACGTCACTTTATTTTTTTGTGTTCTATGAAACTCTCAAATATCAATTTTCAAAAGGATCTGATAATTCTTACAAAAAAGTACATATGGCCGCCATTTTGAACTCTGACACGATTTAATTTTTTTGTGTCCTATAAAACTCAAATATTAATTTTCAAAAGAATCGGATAATTTTTACAAAAAAGTACATATGGCCGCCATTTTGAAATATGACTCCATTTTATTTTTTGTGTCCTATAAAACTCTCAAATATTAATTTTCAAAAGGATCGGATAATTTTTACAAAAGTGACGTTACACAGATTTTATTACATTTATCCGAAACGTTACCGGAGAAAGACCTTTTGCCTGTGAAAATTCAAAAGTACGATTTGCACCCGGACGAAAGCCGGGCCGGTCAGTTAGTTACCATAATATTGCACTGTCACCGGAGCTACACATGTGTGCAAAATTTCAACTCAATCGGATCACGGGAAGTGGGTGAAAATTCAAAAGTACGATTTACACCTGGACGAAAGCCGGGCCGGTCAGCTAGTTACCATAATATTGTATTGTCACCGAAGCTACACATGTGTGCAAAATTTCAACTCAGTCGGATCACGGGAAGTGGGTGAAAATTCAAAAGTACGATTTACACCCGGACGAAAGCCGGGCCGGTCAGATAGTTACCATAATATTGTATTGTCACCGGAGCTACAAGTGTGTGCAAAATTTCAACTCAATCGGATCATAGGAAGTGGGAGAAAATTCAAAAGTACGATTTACACCCGGACGAAAGCCGGGCCGGTCAGCTAGTTACCATAATATTGTATTGTCACCGGAGCTACACATGTGTGCAAAATTTCAACTCAATCGGATCACGGGAAGTGGGAGAAAATTCAAAAGTACGATTTACACCCGGACGAAAGCCGGGCCGGTCAGCTAGTTACCGTAATATTGTATAGTCATCGGAGCTACACATGTGTGCAAAATTTCAACTCAATCGATCGCAAGATTTGTAACAAATATACGGGATCAAGCTAAATAAAACTACCGTTTAAAAAACAAAGCACTACTACCTACTTATTTTTGCGTGATGCCAGAACATACGTTTTTATTTGAGAATCAGTTTGGTTGCTTTTGCGTGATGCCAGTCGCATAAAAAGTTATTTACTTGAAAAAAAATCATGTAAATCGGATCAGTGGTTCTCGAGTTATAAGCGTACAAAGGGACATACAGACAGAGAAAGTCAAATTGTTCGGGAAGGTATGAACGTCGAGAAATTTTGGTCCGATCCCTAGGTCTCGCCATCCGATCGACGTCAATAATTAGTTACACGTCATTTTAACTCAGTAGGCCAGGGTTTTTAAACTTAAATTCAAACATCAGCAGTCAAAAAATTGAATAACTATATTAAAATAATGCAATATAAGACAGAGCATACGCTATCTTCCAATATCCATATCACACTGTGCAACAGACAAGGACAACCGAAACAAGTTCGCGATTTATTAGATAAAGTCGCATTTATTTAGTTTAATAATCATATAAATTTGTATAAAAAAACTGTTTTGACACAATATTATACATGAAATCTATCTAAAATTTTCTGCTCTTTCGTTTAAGACAGGTTTCGAATCGATCTGACTTAAATTGAGCAAACTATAAGCAAAAAACATCGTTTTTTTCTAATTTGCTCCCCTCTGGGGCCAAAATTCAAAATTCCGGCGACGTTAGGATCAAATAGACCCCGAGAGGAATCGAACAAAAAAAAGTTTTTAATAATCGGTTAACCCGTTTGGGCTGTACGACTGATACAAAAAATCCGTTACAGATTGACAGATTCACAGATTCGACAGATTCACAGACGTACAGACAAAGCGAGTGTATATAGGCGCTTCTAGCTTCGCTAAGATCGCGCCTAAAAACTGTAAAAACACGCTTTCACACACGGAGTATAACTGCTTTGACACGGTAACCTCTGTTTGTTTACTTAGAATTGACGTCACAAAATGGCTGTCATGGCAGATGGACGTTTTGGGGCAGAATTTAAAATCAAAATAAAAAAAACAGCTATTGATGAATCTAAACTGCTATAATTAAGGAAAAAAATGTTTACAGGTCATATATCCATATTCTTTAATTTTAAATACTTTTTGAAATTTTGTCAAAAACCCTATTGAACAGAATAGTTATTCTTACGATTTATACCTGCAGTAAACTTAACTACGTTTGGTGAATTGAATTATCGCTATTTATTCCGAGTAATAGTTACCAGGGGAATAAATCAACGGAATAAATAACTAACTAGGGTCGGTGAATACGGGCCTAAGTGATTATTATTTTATATTAAATAGATTTATATGGCTGTTTTGCAATTGAACATTTTTATTGGAAGAGCAGCCAATATCGAAATCAGTTATGTAATTGGTGCTCTTCCAATAAAAATTTTCATTATTATTTTATTTTTTCATCATATTTACGAAAATTTCGGACATGTCAGAGCAGCGTCAAAGTCGGTCTGCAGTTTAAAAACTTGTAAGAATTTTATTCGGAATTGTAATTGTTATTAAAAGCATATTTTGTTCTTTATTTCTGCAATAAAATATATGAATGTTATAAATATCCTTAAAATTGTTAGACATGAAAAAAAATTTTAAGGATAGTGAAAAAGAAAATAAAATCCGAATAATGTAGATAAAAAATCTTTTAATTATACATTAAAATTATTTTATTTGACAACAAAATAAATTGTGTTAAATGTCACACGTAAATACAATTTTTATGCAAAAAACAGAATGAATTTTCTGACAATTGGTACGCTACTGAACTGAACAAAAACGGAATGGCTCACGGCTATATCGCTGTCTTTTTCTTTGTCATTTGGCTCGCGCAGCCCAGATTAGCACTACATTTTAATGCCTATGCCTTAGATAGTAGGTGTATTATGTGACCTGTCTAAGACCATTGATTTTGTTGACCATGAAATATTACATGAAAAGTTATATTTTTAGGGTATAAGAGACACAGTACTGGCTCTTCTTAAGTCTTACTTAAGTGATATGTGTCACTGTACAGTGTACACAAGTAAAGAATTGTCAGTCTTCTTGGGTGGACATAGAAAAGAGTACTCCAAGGATCTGTCTTGGGACCCTTATTCTTAATCTGTGTGAATGATCTACCAATAAATATACCTCTAGATTAAGTCACACAATATGCTGATTGTTTTCTTTTCAATAACAGTAGTGCTGATTTATTAGAAAAATATATAAATAGTATATCATTAAATGACGCAAAAAGCTGGTTTGCCGCTAATAAATAATTAATGAATGAAAGTAAAACTTATAAGATTAACTTCATTACGAGAATTAAAAGGGTATTTCAGTTAGATCACCAAGAAAATTCTGTTAATTTCCTGGGTGTTGTACTAGGTCTCAGTTTCTATTGGACTTGTCACATTGACAAACTGGCCGGAAAACTGTGCTCTTCAAATTATGTATTACTTAAGCTTGTGAACTTAATAGATAGCGATGCGATTAAGATGACGTATGCATTCATCCAATCGCATCCTCGGTGTGGGTTGATATACTGGGGCATTCCTTCTAGATGTGATCGCATATTTAAGCTGCAAAAGCGGACCATAAGAATAATTATAACAAAATCGCATTGAAACGAATCATGCAGATCGTTAATCGTTAAACTTAAAGTTATGTCATTCTACTCCCTTTTTGTTTATTCTTGCTTACTATTTGCGAAAAACAACATTCTGGAAACACATTCAGATGAACATAATTACTTTACAAGAAATCGTAAGGATACATGCATACCGAAAGTGCGATTGTATTTGACTAACAGAAGCTATTTATGCGTTAAGGCCGGTTCTCACGGGGCGATTTTAATTGATCAACTTTAGTTGATCAACTAAAATCGAATGAAAATGAGCGTGAGAACCTATATTTCAACTTTTGTTGATCAATTTTAGTCGGTTCCACAAAAGTTGGACTGAGTCTAACTTTATCGTTCAAGTATGAGTCATATTCAACTTTAAACTAGTTGAAACTGCTATTTGAAGCGTGTGAACTGCGAACTATTGTATTGTCAGTCAACTTCAATTCATTCGTCTGTCAATATGAGTACTGTCAATGTTCCGAAGTGTTATATTATTATTTATAATAATGAAGTGGTCAGAAAAATTAACATTAAATTTCTTAGAGTTTTATCAAAAACACGATTGTTTGTGGAATCACAAATTAGACTCATACAGAGATAAAGATTGCCGAGAAAATGCATTACATATTATAAAGAGTGAAATGAGGTTAGAAGACCTGTCTATAGCGGACATTAAAAATAAAATTAAATTTGATATCTTCTCGAAATCCACCGTCTAACCCAAAAACGACGTTTTTTGCGTTGTTTCGTCATTTTCATTAAATTTTTTTTTAGTTCGTCCCTCGGTTCGTCCCTTAAAGTGGCTATTATTCCTAGACCTGCATGGAAAACTGCATTTGGCGCCATTTTGAAGTTGAAACAGTCAATCAATTTTCATTGAAACGTGGGAACGAAAAGTTGTTCAATTTAAGTTCAATTTTAGTTGATCAACTAAAATCGCCCCGTGAGAACCGGCTTTTAGTTATAAATTTTTTAACGCTTTGCGTTTTGAAATAAGAGAAGTAAATTTAAGAACTTTTAAGAAAATGATTAAAAAAAATGTGTACCAGAGGATATTAATTGTATTCCATTAGTGAATTTTTTAATATTAATTTTAATATGTATAAAGTTAAAATTGTAAGTACTTGTAATTCTTTGTTGACGTAATCTATGTGACTTTGCCCATCTACGATAATAAAACATTATTATAATTATTATATCCAAACCTCGATGCTCCCTTCGTCATTGTAGATCGAAGAAATTCCATGGAAGCCTGGGCAATATAGTTTCGCAGAGTTCTGACCGAAATCTTGATTATCTTTCTTCAAAGTAGGTAGATTCACAACACGTACATTTTGTTCACTGTCTTCTTCATCTGTATGTTCATCCGTAGGCTATACTTATGGAGTGTTCACACCGTCATAATGATTCAAATTACAAAAAAAATATGTAGACTATTCCAGAGTGTCATTCATCCTGTCATTAGTCTGAAACTACTCCAATAAGTTACTCTTGGAGAATCAATTATCATACTGATTCCTAGATGATTTATATACTCTATTTCAGTGATACGATTTATATACTCTATTTCAGTGATACGACCCGCGTTGCTCCATTTTATTGTAATTATTATTCACTGCCGGTTTTTTAATGTTTATAACATGGTTTAAATGACTTTGTAGTGGTTCAAATCTTTACAAAGATTGAGTAGATTTTTACATTTACTTTATCGGAAAAAATGTGGGAAGATAAGATGGATGTTCTGATTTCGTGTTATTGATAATATTCTTCATTGGTTCTCAGTCCTTAATATTTTTACTGAAATCAAAAAAACAAATTTGAGGTTATGGATGAATAATCATGCAAATTATGCATATTTCAAAGCTTAATCTCGATCTCTCGTATTTCAGACACCACCATTGCCCACCCCTGCCACACCTTGCGTACGCACGCCCTGGCACTGTAGAGTGTAGATAGTTTTGGAGTTAAAAAATTAAAAGCAATACTTACGGATTGCCGGGTCTTGTTATTCTCCCGCTGATTTTATTTGCTTCTAAATGAGAAAGTTTAAAAGAAGACATGCTATATAATATCATAATTTGATGTATAACACGTAATTAAAGAACTAAAAACAACAAAACCACTGACACTGTTCAAAGTTAACTACTTTTAAAAAAGTATCCAGTAACATGTTTGATATCAACTTCACGGTGGGAAGTTGCTTTTAACAAGTAACACAAGTAAAGTGTGTGTATATTTCGATTAAAAGTCAACGATATAAAGTAAGTGTTAAGACAATACTGAAGTCATTGCCACCGCCTACCATCACCAACACCATTCGTCAGCAATAACATCGTCAGTTCTCTTGGTCGGTGGCTTTTCCACGGAGAGTAGATTTCATAGCATTATAATAGTACGTTTAGTTACGGTAAGCTCGTGTTTCATTAAAACTTGCATCGTGTAATGTGTAGAACTTGTTCCCAAACTTGCTTATTGGCATTAGCAATAATATAAAATGGAATACCACCTTTTGAAATTTAAAAGTTCTGTGTTCGATTTAAGAATCATTAATTTTTGAAGAATTGTATTTTTTCCAGATGTAGAAAGGTTTTTTAGATTTATTACAATATCCGCTACTGTCGAATTATCGGATTTTTAAAGCTATGTAGAAAGGTTATTATTATGTCAGGTATATATAGGGTGGAACAAAGAGTCCTTATTTACTGTTTTTTTTCGAAAACGCTTATCTCAGTAGGTTGGAAAAAATCTGTATCGTACTAGAGTCGAATGGTGGTGCTTGCGTTCCCTAGAAAAGCCGAGAAATCGAAAAAACTAGCATGAACTTCGCAATTTCACACGTAAAAGGAGATCGAGTATGTTGGTACTATTTTACTATTAAAGATACATTTTTTTTAAATACGTCATTCTGCCCGAAATTTTATCAGCTTTGAGATTGATAATGATCTTTTTTGTCCTAAAATATATAGTTCTCAAGATTTTTATAAACATTAATTTTGAAGCAGAATTTTCGACCATTTTTTGATGCCAAATTTTACGCGTACATGCAAACATAGGGGACTTTTGAGGACTTATTTAGAACACCAAAATATAGCTGAAAACACAATACAACGTTTTGTGTGAATAATTATTCCGTAGTTTGTCTTTTTTTTGTCTAAATGCAGTGGATTATAATAAAGAATAATAATTTGTAATGACCAAAAAAATTTGAATATTGTGATTTGGTGTAGTCAATTCGTCATTCAACCGTGAATTTTGGGTAGGCAGCGATTTTTTTATTTTTTTTGGATTCGTTGGAAGGTCGGTTGTGTTTAAAACTGAGTTTTCATTGAAGAGTTATAATGCCACAGGTACAGCGAAAGAAAATTGCTGCCTATCCAACATGCACGCTTGGCCTTTTTTTAGCCCATTTTGACTGCACTAATTCTGATACGATCTTTCGAAAAACTTGATTTAGCGCCTCAGGTTGACATAAATATTATTCATTGGGGAGATCTGTAGGCAGTCGGTCATTTTTGAAAATTGCCAAGCGGAAATTTCTCGTAGACGGGATTTTGAATAAGTTAAAAGTTGGATACTGCCGAAAATATGCTTGTTAAAGTATTTTGTCTGGATGAAATTGAAATAGTTGAAACTGCATTGTTTAGAAAATGTTGTCTAAAGATAATAATATATTTGGAACCAAATGAGTAGAATAAAAGCATCCTGAGCTTTTTGTGCAGATATAATAGAATGGGTTTACTGTATGTTTTAATGCAACAATTCCCTACCATGATCCACGTACAAAAAATTGGTTCGAAACCACAAACAGCTTGTTGTAAATCTAGAATGTGTCAACTTGGTATCAGAGCATGAATATCCTTTCCGACACGGTGCTACCGAGTACATTGAATTGTGAGTCCTTTCATCTTAGAGCAGTTTTTTGACACCGCGTGTAAATTATTTCGTTTGTTGCATAGACATGGACAATTCTTTTGTGTTCGTCACATTATTCTTGTACACATTTTTTATAGTAAAGAAAAATTTACGTGTACCATGCTGAGATCGTTCTATAAAAGTTCAATTCGATCTCGGATACACGATTACAATGAGTTATTTCTTTGAAATCAAAAGTGCGGATCTTGAAATCATTCACAGAGCATTAAATTGTATGCATGTTAAATGTCATTTTAAGTTATTTTTTTGTTTTGTTTTATTTAAGGTTCTAGCCTATTTTTTTCATTAATAAACATAAATCTAATTTCTCACAATCAATGAATTTGATTAGTTCTTGGGAATAATTTATTAAAAATAAATGACATACAAAATTCCACTCATTACAATTAATTGTCTGATGCGTTCCGTTTTCACACTTGCAGAAAAATGATTTATACCTGGGTGCGCACAGTATAGTGCGGCGCCGAGTTCTGTACTAACGGACATTCTTTACCCGAGACAATTCAGCTAACTTTTGACTCCTCCCTAGCTCGACCTTGCAAAACCCGAATAGACCCACATTTTCCCCTGGTAGAGGTTTACAAGTTCATTACAATCGAAATCACCGAATTTCAATTCGGTATTCAGATTTGGTCATTCACTCACTCATCGGTCATCAAAACTATTAGGCCACTTTCGGTGGTGCTAGAGGGATGAAAATTGGCATGCAGGTGCGGTTTAGCATACAAAGGAATAAATCTCAAAATTGAAATTTTTCCCCGCGGAACCGCTCCTACTACTAAAAAAATTACTTTATGAAATTATTATTAAAAATATGCCGTAACAAAAAGAAGTGAAATTCCAATAAAAACATCTCTGTAAAAAGTTGTCAAGTTTTTCCTGCAGTGAATGTCTGGCCGTTAAAGATCTAAGTACCTACGTCAAAGTTCAATAACAAAATGTATCGGTCATGAAATGTTCTCAAATTAAAAAAAAAAATCAGGAAATATAACGCCTTACTTAAAGTTTACTATAACGAAAATTCTAAGTCTTACAGATTCCTAGAGATTAATTTCACAAACTTATCATTTTATTGTATTGCGCTGTCTATTGGGATCTGTAATATGGATAGAGCTTAAAAAAATGGCGGAGTTAGGGGAAAATTTCAAATACGGGGTATAGTTTTTCGTGTAATCTTGGGATTTTCAAAGTGATAAGAAATGATAAATAAAAGTGCAAATTGCGATCGGGCCAGTACGAATCCTAAAAAAAGAAATTTTGTTGGAGAGCGGATTCTCAAAGTCGGACAGATTATAAAATGTGCGAAAAATAAAGATAAAAACGAACTGTCAAAAGTAGTGAGTTTTACGGCATATTGCTTAAAAACATTTAAGGCTCGGTTAGGTGAATAATGTGAACACATAACTGCAACATTGTTATATTGTAATAAGTAAGTTTCTAACCTCAAAATATTTGTATACATATCGTTAGTGCTAAATTTATCAGTAATCAGTGATTTAGATATTGTAGTACAGTATGATAATGAGTACATTTTATTATTATATAAAACATTTTTAGATTCATATAATACAGTTTCTTTACATTTCATTAGAAAATAATTTGCTATAAAGTAAGTTTTACAGAGTAGTAACTGGTAATGTTTAATACCATGATATTAGAAAACGTTGCTGATTCCATTTTCTATAAACTTTTTGTTTATTTTACTTGTTTTATTTTTGTAATAAACAATTTCACGATAAATTTACACTGTTAGCATGCAAATTTTTTCCTTATCCGTGTAAAATTTTCTACCACCAGATGTCATGTCCATTTGACATATCCCAATTGAACACAAAAATACTGATTATACTGGTAGGTATATCTTGTTTCTCCGATGTTATTTCAATTAAGTTTGTAGAGCAGTGGAGTTGTCTGCCTGTTACTTTGAAAATCCGAGTTCAAATATGATTACCGACACGTTTTTTTTTTGTAAATATTTTTGAATTTTCAGAATAAGAAATTTAATTTAATGGAACTGTCAAAAAATAATACTAGGTAGCAATCGTTTATTTTTTTATAATAAAAACTTTCTTTAGGCATCATTATTCTAGGCGAATTCGGAAAAATAGAGGAAAAACGTATTAACAAAGTGGATTTTGCGGAAAATTGTCGAGGGTGGTCCCCTTAGTGACATACTAAAAATTTCACCCTTCACTCCCTTTGCTTGGTTTTTTATAGGGGTGAAACTGCCCCCAAAAGTGTTTTTTTTTTGCAAAATTCTAGAGAACTATTTGAGCGCGCGAAAAATATCACCTCGCGGCGTCACCTTGGAAATCCATGACTAAAACGTGATGTATTCGTTGTGTTCTTTATCGAATTTTAAATTAAAAACACATATTTTTTATAAAGGAAATTAGTGAAATTAACATAAGAATATCAGACGAATTATCGCCATGATATTTATATAGAAGGCTTTATAGGAAAAATGTAAATGCACCGCCGGGAATCGAACCCAGAACTCCCAATTTCGCGTCGGGAAAGTTTCCAGTTACTACACAGTGCCCAACAGCATACATTCAATTCTTCCTATATAATATGCAACGATGAATGTATGCTGTTGGGCACTGTGTAGTAACTGGAAACTTTCCCGACGCGAAATTGGGAGTTCTGGGTTCGATTCCCGGCGGTGCATTTACATTTTTCCTATATAGCCTTCTATATAAATATCATGGCGATAATTCGTTTGATATTCTTATGTTAATTTCACTAATATAGTGAATTTAGTTACGGTATAGGTGTCTAATCATATTGATTGTTATTCTTATGTTTAAGTCAATTTTTGTTTCTAAATACATAATATATGAAAATTAACATGTTTTTTTAAACCTATTTCTGTCCCCGGGAAGAAATTCGAAAATCCAGCTTCGATAGGTTCTGTTCCGTACCCTATACTAGGTACAAAGTTTCAGCTTCTTAGGTCAACGGGGGTTTTCTGGAGAGCGTGGAAAGACGGCCATACGGACAGACACATTTCGAAATTATATAACTATTGTTTAGGGTATAGGAAAAAGATGTGTATGTCGATATATTTAATGTGATATAAATATGATGACAGCATACCTATTGTGTGCATGTGCTCGCGCTGGTCGATGAGTTTTATTCGAACATAGTTTTGTAGCCGTTTAGTTGTTGCCAAAATGTCTTCAGATACAAACCAGTGTATCGTAAAAAAAAGAAGTACATAAATTACTGCATTTGATATATCGGTCGAATGATTTGTTGGTTTCGTCGATAAACCGTCGATATATGTCATATAATCACTTGCTGTCTTGTTCTGGTCTTTTGTCCGACTGTTCATTTGACATGACTGCTACACCTATTGTTCTACTTCCACTTCAGGGTAGGAATGACGTTTATATGACAGTCTTATAAACGTCGTACAAGAAAGAATAAAGAACGTTACTGCTAACTTAGCGGTAACTACCAACAACGTTCTTTATTCTTTCTTTAGGGAAGTCAAATTAGACAAAAAAGAACCCGACTTTCGGAAAAATTCCTCGATCAATGATTTTTGTTGAAACGTGTTCCGCAAGGTGTGGAGAACAAAATATCAAAATGCCATAGTGAGAAATTGTGCGGAAATTTTTTATTAATAATCAACTAAAAAAGTCAGTTTCTAGCCAACCTTGCTTGTTATCAAATGACACAATAGTGAATGATCTTTCTGGTCTTGTTAACATATTTAGTGGCTATTTTAAGAATATCGATTCAAATTTGAACACGGGAAAAAACTTTACAACTGATAATGATTCCAACATAAATATTAATAAAAATTCCGTATTTTTAACACCGTATACTGAAATTTCTAACCTAATTTTGAAATTAAAAAATAGTTTTTCATGCGGTACTGATGGTGTGCCAGTTATTATGGTAAAAAATTGTTCATTCTTGATACCACCATTATGTCATTTAATTAATCTATCTCTGTCTGCAGGTGTCTTTCCAAAAGTTTTAAAAGAGGCAAAAGTTGTTCCTGTTTTTAAGAAAGGAGAAAAGTTTAATGTTGCCAATTACCGACTTATTTCTGTTTTATCTACATTTTCTAAATTATTTGAACTAGCCTTTTGCACTCGACTAATATCATTCTAGCAAGATTTTAATATAATTTGTCCGAACCAAAATGGTTTTTGTCGTGGCAAATCGACCGAAAATGCAATTTTTGAATTAGTAACCGTAATTTCTAGTAGTCTAAATAATAAAAATTGTACTTCGGCTGTTTTTTGCGATTTGAGTAAGGCATTTGATACCGTAGATCACAAAAAACTATTGGACAAAATTGAATGTTACGGTGTTAGAGGTACCAGCCATGATTGGATAAAATCTTTTTTATCTAACAGAACGCAGAGAATGTGTATTAATAACGCTATGTCAGATCCTGTGCACATTTCTTCAGTGGTACCCCAAGGTTCTGTTATGGGTCCTATTTTGTTTATTTTAAATGTTAATGATTTACCAAACAATGTTCGCTCCGATAAGCTCATTATGTATGCAGATGATACTAACTCTATATCTATTTAAAAAAAATCGACAATCTAGTAATAGCAACACAAACTGTATTGATATTTTTAATTGGTGTCAAGAAAACCATTTAATGTTGAATCCCGATAAAACTGTTTATTTGTCATTTCATACTAAACAAAAAAAGAGTAATTTAGATCTTAATCTTGTGTTAAATAATAATTGTTTAAATAAAAAATCAGAAGTTAACTTTTTAGGTGTAATAATAACTGAAACTCTGTCTTGGAATGCCCATGTTGAAAATGTATCTGCTAAAATATCCATAAGTGTTTTTGCTCTTCGTGTCATAAAAAATAGCTGTACTGATTCTAAAGTTTGTTTGTCTATTATGCCTATTTTTATCAGCTTGTGAAATACGGTTTTGTTAGTTGGGGTTATTGCTCTGATATTAAAAAAATATTTCTACTTCAAAAAAAGGCAATTCGTGTAATTTTTAATCTTGATTTTCGTGCAAGTTGTAAACAAACTTTTATTGATAAATCCCTATATCCCTATATTATTAAACGAGCAAAGCTTGTATATATGTACCTACCTATATAAATATTTTCTCGAAAATGGCTCTAACGATTTTGATCAAATTTACCGAAAAGGTGTTTCGGGGAGCAAAAAATCGATCTAGCTAGGTCTCATCCCTGGAAAAATTCGGTTTCTTATCGATTTTATCCTTTAAAAAAAAGTTTTTTTAACTTTATAAAACAGTGTCGTATTGTGAGAAGGCTTTGGAAAAAACAAACTATTTTCATTATTTATGTCAAATTACTCTGACAGTCAATCTTTAACTTATTAAAATAATCAGTAATTATTTGAAAAGTAAAAAAATAACAACAATAAAATCTAAACATAATTATGTAAGTAGTTGTAGCTAATATTTAAATAAATAGGTATGTTATTTTTATATTACCTATATAAAATATGTAGAGGTAAGTACGTTAAATGTAGTATGACGTATAATCTTACCTAGACCTTTTTTTCTCAAAAACGACTAACGATTTTGATGAAATTTACAGAATGAGGATTTTTCAGGGCGAGAAATCGATCTAGGTAGGAATTTTGGTTCCAGAGGGGAGCAATTAAAAAAAGGTGTTTGTTATTTATAACTCGCTCAATTAAAGTCAGATTGATTCGAAGTCTATTTCTACATAGATTTTATATAATATATAACAAGTGTTAAAATTGTAAATGAACACTAATATAAGAACTGTCTTGCACAATATGTAAATAATGACAAAAGGCCCGAAGGGCCGCACTTCTAGCGCCGCGGGTCTGTGTAAAAACACATCGATTTTTAAAAACTATTGTTAAGATACATACAAAAAAGTTTTGCGTATCTAAAAATTAGCACGGCGGCCCAAAGGGCGGCACTTCTAGCGCCGCAGGCATGTATATCAAAACACATCGATTTTTAAAAACTATGGTGAAGATACATGCAAAAAAAGTTTTGCGCAGGTTATAGTCTGACGTTTGTTATTAAAAGAATCGATTTTTGTGAGTTTTTCAATAGGTACCTATGTAAAAAAAATTTTGAAATTTACTGAAAGTTGTTAAGATGACCTCACAGAGAAAAAGTACTTCGATAAAGTTGATATTTGGTATCAATGCTTAAAAATGGGTTGTTAAAATGGCAACGGGCGAGCAAAATTTCATCTGATTCGAACATTTTTACAAGATATTCAATCTATGAAAATCGGTTTTTGCGAGTTCTTTAGTCAACAAAACAATAACAGCGGTAGATTTGAAAATGGCGACCTAAATAATATTTACAGGAAAAAATGCTTGATTCAAGTTGATACTTAGTTTTTACGCTTAAAAATACACATAGGTAGTTAAAATATTTAACAGAAACAATTATTTTAAATTATGTTACAGAAATAAATTCGTTTCGGAATAATATTCTGAGAAAATAATATCTCACAGCATATTAAGTACTGTTTTTATTGAACTCGCATCCGAGCAAAGCTCGGCCACCCAGATATTGTATTTTAACTGTGCCGTCTATATATGTCTATTTTGCCTTGTGCTTTGTCAAGCAACGCATTCAAAATTACGATACATTTCAGGCTGTCCATGGACATGACACTAGAAATAATTCTAATGTAATTTTACCGAAGTCTTCAATGACATTATTTAATAATAGCGCCGAATATCATGCCTTAAAAATGTTTAATATGTTGCCGCATGATATTAAAATTTTGAATTTTAATAAGTTTAAAAAAGTAGTAAAGGCAGCTTTAGTCAGTCAATGTCTTTATAGCATTGATGATTTCTATGTTTAATATGTATTTTATTTGTATTAGGTGTTTTGACGAATCCTCGTGTAATTGTATTATGGATTAATAAATTTCTATTCTATAGGTGCTAAAATACGATATTTCATTAATAACTTTTTAATTTCAATTTGCATGAAAAAAAATTGACAGTACTATTGGAAAGAACAGAAAATTTTACTAAAGAAACATATATGACATGTGTTTTTTGAATTAAAGTTGAGCGAGCAGTAATTTATTAACTAGCGCTCTAAGTTGCCCTACGCTGGAATAGGTTTGCGGGAGTGCGCGCGCTGTACATATGTGGCTATAACTTTTGATTAGCAAAAGCAAATGATATAAAACCAATTGGACATTAAAAAGTAACATTTTCTCGAAGCATTACGTGTGTTGCAATAATTTTTCGAGTACTTTAATTATTGTATATATCACTTGAAAGTGGGGCATTGCATGAATTCTCGATTATTTGTAATTTGTAATAATTATAAAGGCTATTCGTAAAGAAATTTTGTAAAAAAATAAAAGTATGGCTACTAATAGTAGAGTGCGTTATACGGTATGCGAATGCACACTCATACTTAATCCGCACTCTCTCAAAACCTGTAATTTTTTTTACAAAATTACTTTATTTATAATTGATGTCAAGTATAAATGTATTTTCGAAAAAAAATTGCCTGCCTGTCTGTTTGAATTATAAATAATCGTTAGTTTAAAGTTCAACTTAAAATAAAGGTACAAATCATTATGTTAGCCATTATTTAAATATCCGCGGCTTCCTTCCCCTCGATTTTACATAACGGGATTATGTAAAATCGAGGGGCAGGAAGCCGCGGATATTTAAATAAGTAAAACTATGAATCGTAGACAAAAAATGTTTATAGAAAAGTTGTAGAGAATTTTATTCTCTACAAGATCGATAATAACCATTTTTTAGTAAAAATGGAACGGAACCGAGAAATACGCACAAAACCGTTTTTTGTAACCTTGAACCTCGAATATCAGGCAGAGGCAAAGCCGCGCCGGCAAGATATCGATTGTGTTTGTCTAATAAGAAACAGACACATTATTGCAATGTCTTCCATATGACAATTTGCAAAACTGTTTACTTTGATCATATCATATTATGTACGAGTATTATGTAAGAAATGTTTCTCACTATTTTCATGAAAATCATTATTTAAGTTAAATAGGGTACATGCAAAAGAATAGCTGCTTTAGTAAACAAAAGATTCTTAACTCTGACGTGCAGAGTCTAGACATGAAATTGTTTTGTGTAACCGAAAAATAATATTAATTTAGAAATATGTGTACCTACCTATAGAAACGTACGGTGTAGGTATTATAAACCAAGCTATAAAATTCGACTATTTTTTACAAGAGAGTGCGCGGCCCACCCTAACATTAAACGGGCGGAGACTTCGATGTCATAAATAATGGACTAATGGCCAGGTAGGCAAATACTAATTCGATAGCCATTGTACCTACTTGACTAACGTCTAGCGTCTGTTTATAATATCTACTCGTACATTGTATAGGTAAAATATTATACGTTGCTTAAGGTGCATAGTATAAATACCCATAATATTATGTACACGTACAGTACCATATTTCTATCATAAATAATATTATTATAGGCACTCGCACTTGTGTCTCATTCGTATCTGTTGTCGAGGCTCGATTGATGTGCTGGTCAACTGATTTGTACTATGAAGTGGAACAGCCCACTGTAAATTGTACAATTCGGTTGACAAGCTGAACGAACCTCCATACTCATCGCTGTGTGATGCTTAAATTACAGTCTTCGTATATTTTAATGGAGCGTGTTCAATACATATACAAACATCAGATAGCAGACTCGACAATTTGTCTGCAGCTCTGGGGACGATCTCGATAAAGTTGATTTGCTGTTAATGTTTTAAACTCAACATATAGGCTATAAGTACATCAACGTCTTGCGATGATGTGCCTTAGCTCTTTTCTTTTTTCTCCTTTTGTTTACTTTCAGTTAACATATGGTATCTATGATTGACTAAACATCTACAAAACAAAAATACTGGAAACAGATTTTTTGCGAAAATCTACCGATGTCTATATTGAGGTTTAAGCGAAATAATGTGTTTACAAATAAAAAAATATATTTTAAGGTTCTAACATGTCAAAAAATAAATATCAATTCATTTGTTTGCATACAATGCTTGCAGTAGTCGTATATACAATATGTTACCGGCAATGTGTGAAATACCTAACCAATCTGCAGAATTCCCAAATCGACAGGCATTTTGCAGTCGGACCAGTCCTGGATTTATAAATAGGCCGTATAGGCCGCGGCCTAGGGGCGGCAGATTTCAGAGGACGGTCACTTGATTTCAGAGGATAAAAGTCAAACACGTCCACTGGTTTTCTCATGGTTTTTTATACTTTCAATAAATCCCTATAGAAAGAAACTTATTCCTATCGAAACCTATATTATCGCGTGAGTGATAGATGAGAGCAGCGCGAGGCCCCTTTACTACAAATGGAAAATTATTATTTTAGAAAGGTATGTACATGGGGCGGCGGAAATAAAGTGGCCTACACTCATAAAAAATATAAATCCGGCACTGAGTCGGACTGTCGTTTTGGGCACTTTAATAGACAGCCTGTATAAAACACATTAATCTTTATAACCTCAGCTGTCGAGCGTCTATAATCTACACTATCTATTAATCTCTATGCCTAAATAAAATTCCTCCAAACTTTTCTCATCCCTGACGCACCAGCCAGCTAAATTGTATAAAAAAATTATTTACTGTGTGAGCAATAGATCAGGCGCCAAGTATTTAGGAGTGGAAAAATTTGGACTGATTTTTTTCACATAATGGTCCCTTAGAGTGTGCTCCAGAAATCCTGAAATTTGCTTCCTCCAACAACGTCTGCTACGCCGGGGAGGGGGGGAGAAGAAGGAACAAAAATCAGGTTTTATCTGATTTTGAATTTTCTTTCAAATCTACGGCATAAATAGTTATACAAAATTAAAGGTAACTAAATTTTTTACAAAAAAATGTTCTCTACGTTTTTGTCGGATTCGTATTTCTGAAAAATGTTCAGTGTTTCGTTTCTCCTGTTGTCTTAAATATATAGACTAGTCAGACGCTAGTTGAAAATCACTTGCATTTTATGATGGACTGATGCAATTTGGGACGCTAAATAATGTTCTGAGACGTGTATAGTGTAACCCTTAGCGAAGGTTACGGCGTCATCCCCTTTTTCGAGAAAAACCACATCCCAGCTAGATTATCGATTGTAGTTTTCAAACGGACAAAAATATAGGTAAAAATATTTGCCACTAAATTTTACATAAAAATGCCCCTTTTAGGGTTCCGTACCTCAGAATGAAAAAAAACGGAACCCTTATAGGATCACTCTCCTGTCTGTCTGTCTGTCCGATCTTCCCCCCCCCCTTATCCCGAAACTACTGAGCTTAAAATTTTGAATAAATAGGGAATATAGGGCCTTACGCATAGTTTATGGGAAAACCTAAACGAAAATGCTGTCTATTTTGGGGGGTAAAATAGAAAATTAAAAAAAATGTTTTTTTTTCACATCCAAATATGTGATATATCAAATGAAAGAGCTCGTTATGAGAAATACAAATTTATTTTTTTATAATTTTAAAATTCATAGGTTTAAAAGATATTATAGAAAATATGAAAAAAAACCAGCGTTCCCTCCTTTTTCTCTCCGAAACTACTGAGTCTAAAATGTTGAAAAAAATAGGGAATATAGGGCCTGGCCAATAGTTTACAAGAAAATTTAAACGAAAATCCTAGGTCTATTTTAAGGGGCAAATTAGAAAATAAAAAAAATTTCAAATGTATCATGGGACATATCAAATAAAGGGGAAATACAAATATATTTTTTTTATAATTTTAAAATGCATAGTTTAAAAAATATTAAAGAAAATATATATAACCGAGCGTCCCCCTCCCCCGTATATCTGAAACTACTGAGCTTAAAATTTTGAAAAAAATGGGGAATATAGGGCACACTCATAGTTTACTGGAAAATTTAAACGAAAATCCTAAGTCTTTAAATTCCCACGGTAAACGGAATAGTACGGAACCCTCTCCACGCGAGTCCGACTCGCATTTGACCGGTTTTTAAGTTTTTATGTTTAAGTTTTTTCTAAAGATAGATTCACAATGGAATTTCAAAAATAAGGGGAGTTTGAACCGAACAGTGACAAATGCGTCAATCTTGTTTTTTGACTGCGAATAGGTAATCTAATTACAGGTTTGATGGTAAAAATGCTCTTAATGAAAACTACAGGGCGGACTTAATAATAACAACTTTAATTAAGTACTTAATAATAACAATGCCAGCCCCTAAAGCCTGAAGTACCTACTTTAAAATTTTAATGTGAGTCAGTAATCACAATAACTTTAATTTCAGTTAGTATTCCATTAACACTTATTCAACTTTCACACCATCAATCAACGATAATCACATATTATTATTATTTACATCATATTCATCCAACCATACATTTTCATAACAAATAGATCTATTTCATAATGGTGTAGGTAGTCATTTTAGGAAAATTAGGTAAAAAATTTCTTACAAGCAAGAGCTTTGGTCACCCGAATAACATACTAAAAGTTCTCGATTTCCGATTTTTGTTTTTTTTTTATTGAACAATTCATATTTAATAATTTAAGAACAATTAAGGACACCGTTGTGTAAAGCGACCAAAAATGCATAAGTAAATTCTTAAATTTCCATAGGACAGATAATATTTATCACAAAGTTTAAAAAAGGGGGAAAAAATTTTGCGATTTAGACCAGGGACCAAGTGTACTCTGCCTGCAAAATATGAGTACCGCATTCTGGCGTCTGATATAGGGTCTAGAGGTCACAGAGTTCGATATTATTGATGTTGCCAGGAAAAATTATGGTTCTATATTATTATGGTTCAATCATTTTTGAGGAAGTTGCTGTAGCAGAAATTTTGAAACATGAAATTTGGAATATACATTTCTTCTATAACGTAGGCAGCCACTAAGATTTTTCGAAATTCCACCCCTAAGAGGGTGAAAAGGGGGTAAGTACATGTGTTTTTACAGATTTAATAATTTTGTCCATACTAGGTATTGGTCTTTGAAACATGACATTTAGAATATTTATATAC
Organism: Mongoloraphidia duomilia; assembly: GCA_039654895.1. Classification (NCBI taxonomy): domain Eukaryota; kingdom Metazoa; phylum Arthropoda; class Insecta; order Raphidioptera; family Raphidiidae; genus Mongoloraphidia; species Mongoloraphidia duomilia. The sequence continues at coordinate 44,001,271 of CM077516.1, read as the reverse complement.
ATTTCTTCTAAAACGTAGGCACCCGCTAAGAAAGTGTTTTTCAAAATTCCACCCCTAAGACGGTGAAAGGGGGGTAAATGTGTTTTTACAGATTTAATCATTTTGTCTTTTAAACATGAAATTTGGAGGATAATTTCTTTTTATAACGTAGACACCCACCACGAAAGGGCGGTGAAAAAGGGTAAATGTGTTTTTTTCAGATTTAATCATTCTGTCTATACTATTTGCTTTCGAAACATGTAAAATTGGAGAATACATTTCTTTTAAAACGTAGACACCCACTAAGAAAATTTTTTTTCAAAATTGTACTCCAAAGAAAGTTTTTTTTTTTTAAATTCCGCCTCCATCCTTAGGAGTAGAATGGACTACACAGAAGCCCGGCAACACGTGTTTCTTACTGCTTAAGGCCTTAGGTAAGCATATCGCAAACCAGTTTTCGGTACTCATATTTTGCGGTACTCTCGGCGCGTACACATTAAGGATGGAATTTTGAAAAAAACTTCCTTTGGAGTAAAATTTTCAAAAACCCTTTATCAGAGGGTGCTTACGTTATAAAATGAATCTATTCTCCAATTTTTAAGTTTCAAAGACCAATGTATGAACAGAATGATTAAATCCGTAAAAACACATTTACCCCTTTTTACCGCCTTACGGGTGAAATTTTAAAAAACCCTTTCTTGGTGGCTGCCTACGTTGTAAAAAGAATGTATATTCCAATTCCATGTTTCAATGACCAATAGTGTGAACAGAACGATTACATCTGTAAAAACACATTTAACCCTTTTCACCATCCTGTAACATGACAATATTCTGAACCAAATGATTGTGCGATTTTTCCTAGTATGAAAATAAATATAACAAAAAATTAATTGGATTATTGGTGTGCAGAAAGAATTACCTTATAAATGAAAGGAAGCTGAAAAACCTCATGAGTCGATTATAAAGAAACGAGAAAAACTAGGAATTTAAAGTATATTACTTACAATGATTATAGAGATTGTAACCTCTTTGGCTCGCTCTTTGGTTTTGACAGTTACGAATATATTTTCTTTAAAGTATTTGAAACAAACTGTCAAAAAAGGTAAATATGACGTCATAGAGTTGATCAAAAACAACAGTCAGAAGTTTTGCATGTCAGAACCAAAAGAGGCGTGGATTCCAGGTATCCATGTAAGTGTAAGCCGTTCAAGCGACGTATCATTTTGAAAAACTAAAACTATGATACACACCGCTACCTATTTGAATCAACTCAGTAAAAAAAATAAGTAAAATATTAATAACAAGGTGGCTTAGTGAAATTACCGATACCTGGCGGATAAAAGCATCAAATTTGATATGAAGGTACCTTAGGGTATACTCATTAATGTTAGCCTAGAAGCCCTCTGAAATTTCTAAAAAACAACTTTTGGCGGTCGAGAAACTACGAAATTTTACCACTGTTTTTACTTTTTTCGAAATATCTCAGAAACGGTCGTCTTAAGCGATTCTTCCATTATATGATGAGAATTACATTTTCTACAATTTTCATTCCCACAACTTGTCTGTGGTACTAATGATAAGCGCGCTACAGCTCCTTGAAACTCACGAGCTTTTTGTAACATTGGTAACCAATGGTTTTGTAGCAGCCGCTACTTTAAAAATTGAACGTTATTAATTATTTAACTTTTGTATATTAAAAAATTATTGTATCTAATGATCTAGTCGTTTAGCATTATTTTGCTTGTTATAAAAAAATTATTATTTTTTTAGTTAGTTACGGTTTTGTTTGAATTTTCAAAAAGACAGTTCATTAAAAAATATTCTAAAATTAAAATTGGTTTTCTTTATTAAAGAATATTTTAACGAACAATGAAATTAGTTTTTTATTAAAGCATATATTTTTACGTAAAACAAAAATATCTGCAAAGTGGTGACCCCGACGTTTCATTATGAGTGAAGACGATCACGCAAATACAACAGCTACAGCTGTTCAAGCGCCAATTCAAACCGAGACACATCAAACCGCTGGTGTTACAGCGTCTTTAAGAATTCCAACTTTTTGGAAAGCCGATCCGGAATTGTGGTTTTGCCAAGCTGAGGCAGTTTTCGCTACTAGCAAAGTGACCTCAAGCAAGATTAAATTCCAAACTGTGGTAGCAAATCTGGATTTCAACATTTTAAGGCAAGTTACTGACTTTGTAAAAAGTCCTCCAGAGAATCCATACGAGGCATTAAGAGATCGACTTATTAATGCATTCGCAGAATCAGAAAACCGCCGAATAAAACGTCTACTGGAAGAGCGAAAACTGGACGACGGTGAGAGACCCTCTCATTTTTTAAATAATTTAAGACGGTTGGCCGGAAGTACTTTTCCAGCAGATCTACTACGTTCAATATGGCTACGAGGATTACCAGACCGGATGCAGGCTACCCTAGCAGCCTCATCGGAAACTGATTTCGATAAAATAGCTGAAATTGCTGATCGTATAGCTGATGTATATGAGCCTACAATTAATCAGGTTTCATGCGACTCTCGTGGAGTTCAACAGACCGCACAGCTACAAGAAGCCATCCAAGCTCTCACACTTGAAATAGGTGAACTGAAGAGCAGACTATCCCGCCGTAGCAATGTTAGTAACCGTTCACGAAACACTTCCCGCAACCGATCGCAAGACAGAGATATGCGCTTATGCTATTATCACCAACGTTTCCGTGACAAAGCCCGCAAATGCCGTAGTCCATGTGACTGGCAATCAGACAAAATGAACCAGGGAAACTAATATCAGCGACAGACAAGGCGGATTCCGTCGCTGACATTCAACACCGCCGACTTTTCGTGTTAGACAAGAATACGGATGACAGATATTTAGTAGACACTGGAGCTTCAATTTCTGTGTATCCGGCACGGCGACGAGAGCGTAAACTTAAAGTGAAATTTACACTTTATGCAGCTAACGGCACACCCTTTAAAACATTTGGTGAGGTCAGCAAAACATTGAACATTAGCTTAAGACGTGCTCTCACGTGGAATTTCGTAGTAGCAGATGTTAGCAATCCAATTATTGGCGCAGACTTCCTCTTCCATCACAACATTCTGGTGGATCTCAAAGGACGTCAGCTTGTTGATGGTAAAACAGGTCTCACTACTCGGGGTACACTCATCAAAGCAAGCACCCCGACAGTACATGCTGTTCCTCCAGGTGAATGGTACTTCGAGATTCTAAGGAAGTATCCGAACATCACCCGTCCATCAGCTGTTCTGCAAGAACCTAAACATCAGGTGAAACATTTCATCGAGACCCGAGGCCCGCCAGTAACCGCAAAGGCACGAAGACTACATCCTGACCGATACAATGCCGCCAGAGCAGAATTTCTCAGGATGGCAGAAGAAGGTATTTGTAGACCGTCCAAGAGTCCCTGGGCAAGTCCGCTTCACATCGTAATAAAAAAAGATGGAACTCTACGACCCTGTGGAGACTATAGGCGATTGAACGCTCAGACAATTCCAGATCGCTATAGTGTTCCCAACATTCAAGATCTAAATACAAACCTCCATGGTAAGACCGTATTCAGTAAAATAGATTTAAAGCGAGCCTACTTTCAGATTCCAGTGGCTGAAGAAGATGTTCCAAAGACAGCCATAATAACGCCGTTTGGACTGTTTGAATTCCCAGTCATGACATTTGGACTTCGGAACGCAGCTCAAACGTTTCAAAGATTTATGGACGCGATTCTAGCTCTACCGTTTGTCTTTGTCTATCTAGACGACATTCTCGTAGCCTCAGCGACTGAAAAAGAACACAAAGCTCACTTGGAAGAAGTCTTCAGCAGACTCAGCGGACACGGTCTTACCATTAACCAAGATAAGTGCACATTTTGCAAGCCCGAAGTCGAATTCTTGGGATTTCTTATTAGTGCCCAAGGAATTTCTCCGCTGCCATCCAAAGCCGACACCATTGCTTCATTTCCCCGACCAACCAACAGAGGCCAGCTTCGCCGTTTCCTAGGTATGCTAAATTTTTACAGAAAATGTCTACCTAAGGCAGCCGAAGTTCAATGCATTCTGCATAACCTCGTCGGAACATGCAAAAAGAATGACTTAAATTCCGTCGACTGGACACCAGTAGCCGAAGAAGCTTTCACGCGTTGCCAAAGAGCTATCAAAGAAGCTGTAATTTTAGCGCACCCTTCTTCAAATTTTGAGCTTACATTGGCCTGTGACGCATCCAGCACAGCGATCGGGGCAGTACTGAAACAGAGAGAAGGATCGACGTAGAGACCACTAGGATTTTTTTCAAAAGCCCTTACGGAAACACAAAAAAAATATTCCACTTACGATCGAGAGCTCATAGCCATTCATAGAGCTGTTCGACATTTTCGCACGTGTATAGAAGGACGTAAGTTTAGCATACTTACCGATCATAAACCTTTAATTCACGCTTTCTACCAGAAACAAGAAACAGCGACTCCCATGCGAATTCGATTGGTCAACTTTATAAGTCAATTTACAACTGACATCCGTGACGTTTCTGGTACAGATAATCAAGTTACTGACACTCTTTCGAGGATGGAAGAAATCCACAGTCCTGATGACATGGAGAAAATCGTGGAAGAGCAAGAAGTTTATTCTTCTATAAAAGAATTATTGAGGAATCCCAGTCTTCAACTCAAGTGGATAGAAGTACCTAACTACCGCAAACCACTTCTTTGTGAAACAACCACATCTAAACTTAGGCCGTATATACCGTTTCAACTAAGACAAGAGATCTTCAGAAAAATGCACGGTTTGAATCACCCAGGTGTACGTGGAACTCGACGCCTTATTTCACAGCGTTACTTCTGGCCCAACATGAACACAGACTTAGTTAAATGGTCTCGTTCTTGTTTAGCTTGCCAGCGATCCAAAATTCACCGACACACAATTACGTCTCCAGGAGTTTTCTCTCCCGCTGGAAGGTTTGAACACATTCACGTCGCTATTATTGGTCCTCTACCGCAATCGGATGGGATGCGATATTGTCTCACCATGACCGATAGATATACTAGATGGCCTGAAGCAGTTCCAATTGATGAAATTTCTGCCGTAAAAGTAGCTTCTACACTATATTCATCATGGGTATGTCGTTTTGGAGTCCCGGCACGAATAACGACGGATCAAGGACGCCAGTTCGAAAGTGATCTTTTCAAGCGTCTCATGCAGATTCTTGGAACTCGCCGCTGTCGAACCACGGCATATCATCCTCAATCAAATGGCTGCATCGAAAGATGGCATCGTACCTTGAAGACAGCACTCATCGCCCAGCTTATTCGATCAAGCACCTGGACAGAACTGTTACCTACCGTACTTCTTGGTTTAAGAGCAGCTATACGAGACGATAACGGATCCAGCGCTGCAGAGATAACCTATGGACAACCTTTACGCCTACCCGGAGAACTGTTAGGAACCACTTCACGTCCTGAAGACAATAATGAATTTGTGGAAAAGCTACGCATACACATGAGAACTCTGCGACCGGCTCCACACCGTTCAAGCTCAGCTCAAATCTTTGTGCCTAAGGACATGAAGACATGCAGCCACGTTTTCCTTCGGGAGGATATGGTAAAGAAGCCGTTAACGCCTCCGTACACTGGACCACATCTAGTACTTGAAAGAGGAGACAAAACGTGCAAAATTCAACTTCCTACTGGACCGAAGACAGTGAGTATTGATAGACTCAAGCCAGCCTATATTCTTTGCGACAACTCCTCCACGACAGCGCCAACGAAACCTGTTCTGACCACGACACCAAGGCCAGCTCCTATGTCTGAGCCTAGCAACACAACAGGAAATGACTCCGACACAAAAGCTCAACAGCAACCTGCTGAAATTAAGACTCGCTATGGACGACGTATCCGACAAACTGTTCGCTTCTGTGACGAAGTCATTAGGGGGAAGTGATGTAGCAGCCGCTACTTTAAAAATTGAACGTTATTAATTATTTAACTTTTGTATATTAAAAAATTATTGTATCTAATGATCTAGTCGTTTAGCATTATTTTGCTTGTTGTAAAAAAATTATTATTTTTTTAGTTAGTTACGGTTTTGTTTGAATTTTCAAAAAGACAGTTCATTAAAAAATATTCTAAAATTAAAATTGGTTTTCTTTATTAAAGAATATTTTAACGAACAATGAAATTAGTTTTTTATTAAAGCATATATTTTTACGTAAAACAAAAATATCTGCAAAGTTTAAATGTAATGTCCTTTTCAATAGCTTTATTTATTGTGTTCTTCATCGAATTTTAGATTGAAAATACATATGTTCATAAAGCAAGGAACGCCCTAAATTGTGTTTTGTCCCATATCGATATCTTTAAAAATAAGTTATAAACAGTCAAAATTGAAATCATCACACAGTTTTACGTGTTTTTTAACACGCGTTACTAGTACCTTTCATACCGAATAAAAAAAGATCCGTTTAGGAATCCATAGGAAATTAATTAATGCTCTAAACGATATTGTTTGTCTTATCTCGATAACTTGAGACATTTTTTAATTATAGGCATTAAAGTCCAAGCGATTGAATGAAAAATTGCCTATTAGAAGAAAAATATTGATTTTTAAATGAACTGAAATGCTTATAACTTGAATATTTTTTAAGTTATCGAGATAGGACAAAAAACATCGTTTAGGGCTTTAAATTTTCTATGGATTCCTAGACGGATTTTTTTTATTCGGTATGGAAGGTACTCGTAACGCGTGTTAGAAAACACGTAAAATCCTGTGATGATTTCAACTTTGACTGCCGCAGAAATTATGCATTCGGAATAAATTTTAAATAATATTGAAGTTTAAATACAACAATGAGTTAAGTTTTTTGTGGTTATAATACAATAATTATTAAATAGACAGTAGCCATTCCACAAGCAAATACTTTTCTTAACGTAATCAGTCGGCAACCTGCCATCGTGATGTTAAACGTCAAACAATTAAGATATACAAGGAAAAAATCAGAAGCCACTGTCAGGACTTGAACCCGAAATTCCCAGTTTCCGGCTGGTTAAGTTACCACTTACTCACACAGTGCCCCGAGAGTGAGATCTGTTCTTTTCCTATATATACCTATTTCAACACTAAATCACATTTCATGCGAGAGTGACCGATGCGTAGCCGTGTAAGAACCACTTCCTCCCACCTGGAGGAACGGGAAGATGTGAAACATGGATCAACTGCAGATGTTATAGCTCTTAACTTGTTTTCTTCGACAGCACTCCACTCATCTTTCCAGAGCTGCTGGACGGCCGAAATCAGTACATTCTTAAGATCGTCACCAATAACGCAAAACACGTTCTGACTGTTATTTGCAGCGTCCTTAGCTGCAGTTTCAACTTATTCATTGCCAGCGATTCCCACATGGCCAGGAATCTAACAAAACCGGACGGTGGTTCCACCTCTTTTAAGTGAGTATAATTTGTCCTGGATTAAACAAATCAGAGAATGGCTGGGGTAAGAACACTGCAATGCCTGAAGCGCACTCAAAGAGTCGCTGCAAATAACATATTTATGCGGACCGTGAACATGTCTCAAGGCCTGCAAAATTGCATATAACTCCGCAGTAAAAATACTGCACTCTTGAGACAACTTGTATCCAACTGTCGCTATCGGTGACGAACACACCACCAACTCGGTCGAAAGACTTCGAGTCATCCGTGTAAACGGAACGATAGTCTCGATTCTGATCGAGCCACGCCAGGAAAATCTGGCGATAAAGCTCTAGCATTGTCGTATTGTGCGGATGAATGGAAGGTAACATGTCGATGACGGGTTGAGGAATTAACCACGGGGGCACAGAATTACGATTAACTCTAAGAGTTTTAGAGAGAGACAGCTGAAGTTCATCTAAGAGAAGAGTCAACCTGATACCAAGAGGCCGTGTTGTATTTGTCCTCCGTCTATACAGAGAATAAAACCTTGATTGACGCAACTGTAAGTTGGGTAATCAGGTTGACTACGGAGCTTTGAAACGTACGATACCATATTGCGTTTCCGGCGGATGTTCAGCGACAGCTCACCGCATTCAGCGACAATGCTAACAACTAGAGGTGGAGAACTATCGATACGCTATCGATAAATATCGATAGTTTTGACTATCGGAAATAATCGATAGTTTTTTTTAACAATCGATAGTTGTCGATAGTTTTACTTGTTTCAAAAATTTTGGAAATTATGAGACTAGCAAATAGGAAAACACAAGTAATCAGTAATATAGCGTATAAAATAAACAGTAAACAGTGTACAAACTACCATACCGTGAGGCGTGACGTAATCAAAAATCATCATATGGATAAGTTGTGTGCAAAAAATTCCCTATACAGTGACTAAACTCTCCTGTCACTCTTGTTAGTTCAAGTTGTGCCAACTGTCTACTGTCTAGTAGTCTACAGTTAACTGTGCGAGTGCGTGCTAACGTTTCACAATCGAATAGATATTGATACATAACCTAGAAATTTAAACCTCACAATCACAATGGAAATGTTTTTGACGAGAACAAAAAAGAAAAAAACAATTATTGGAACTGGAGACTCTGGCTCTGGAGAGTGTAAGTACCTACAATTATTATTATTTCAAATTTTGTACTTCGTAATTGTGGCGCATTCATAGTAAATACTATACACCTAAATTATGCTTGTGTCCTAAAAGTTGCATTGAAATTGGTGTTCAGTTCACTTCTGTTTGTGTTCGCTCAGACGTTCATTGTTTTTGAATAAAAAATAAACATTCTTACTTCTTACCTACCGTTTTCTAATTCCGTATAGGTTCAGGTGGCGGTGGTACTGGAACTTCGAACGACAATGATTCGGCTCAGCCTGAAGAAGTTGAACATGAGTTTTCCGATTCAGAAGCAAACTCAGAAACTCAAAGTGTTTCCGCTGTGAGCAATAAAAAGCGGAAAATGTCAAGTGTATGGAAATATTTCAAAAGATCTGGGGATCGTAAGTTGGCTAAATGTGTCACATGTGGCAAGGAATATAAAACTAGCGGGAACACCAGCAATTTGGCTGACCACTTGAAAAGGTTCCATCTGATCAGTAGTAGACATGGTGGTGAAGCAGAAGAACTTCCCTCTGCCTCCAGTTCTTCTAGTAGTGCCTTGACTTTAGCAAGGTCTAGTACCAGATCAATTAGTCCTTTTTTTAAAAGATCTGTTGAATATGACCGTACATCACAAAGAAAAAAAGAGTTGGATCGTGCTCTTACAATGATGATTGCATTGGATTTCCAACCATTCAATATTGTGAATGATTCTGGATTCAGAAGTTTTGTCCAAATTCTTGATCCCCGTTATGTCATTCCAAGCAAATTTACTGTTAGAGAAACTTTGATGAAGAATCTTTATAATGAATGTTCAAGCAAACTCAAACAAGTTTTGACTGGTATTAAATACGTAGCAATAACATGTGATACGTGGACATCTGTTTCCACAGAATCATACTTAGCAGTGACTTGCCACTTCATCGTGGATTATACACTAAAATCTGCTGTTTTAGCAGCAAAACATTTGACAACAAGTCATACATCAGAAAATATTGCTGGTGCACTGCAGGAAATTTTTGATGAATGGTGTATTGACAATAAAATCACTTGTATAGTTTCTGACAATGCTGCAAATATGATCAAAGCGTGTCAACTTTTAAAGAAGCGTCATCTGCCATGTTACGCCCACACCCTCAATTTAACAGTACAGGACAATCTTAAAGGTGATGAAATTCAAGTTATTTTGATCAAATGCAAGGACATCGTTCGATTTTTCAAAAGTAGTACATCAGCAGCAGATACATTCAAAGAAGAACAACAGCACATCTCAGGTCCGGAAAAAGAACCCCTGAAGTTGGTTCAAGAAGTATCTACACGGTGGAACAGTACCTTACACATGATACAAAGGATTATCAAGACCAGCGATGCCATAAATAGAACATTGCTAAAAGTAAGAAAAGCTCCATCTCCTTTGACTATAGATGACATAGCTATCCTTAAAGATCTTGAACAAACATTATGTTGTTTTGAAGAAGCGACAATAAAAGTATCCGGTTCCACTTATGTTACTGTATCACTGATAATTCCACTAACATTTGGAATTTTCCATTCTCTGGAAGATAATATTCGAACTATGACCACAGCCGTAGGGAAGGATATCTGTCAAACTTTAATAGAGTCTACCAAAAAGAGACTACTTCCATATGAGCTCCGATCAGTGACTAGGATTTCAACTATTCTCGACCCAAGGTTCAAGAAAGAAGGGTTTAGGAATCCCGAGAACGCAAATCAAGCTTCAGGTTTCTTAGAGCAAGAAATGATCAACAACTCCCACAATGAAAATGCTGCCGAGAAGGATAAAAATAGTGGAATAGAGGCAAGCTCTTCACACAAAAAATCGTCTCTCTTTTCGTTTATTAATCAACGTATTGAAGAAAAGATCAGAAGTACAACCGCAGATATGATCATTATCAAGAGGCAGTACTTGGAAAGGCATAATGCAGAAGAAAACACAGATCCTTTGTTATTTTGGAAGGTATTTATTTATTTGTTTATATTTTCTAATTTGTATACTTAAGTACTAATCTTTTTTTAGGTGAACGGCAGGGAATTGCAGCCTATTCCCGAGTTAGCTCTAAAATACTTATGTGTTCCCGGATCTTCGACTGAATCAGAGAGAGAATTTAGTTCAACAGGACTAATTATCAGTGAAAGGAGAACTCGATTGAAGCCAAAAAATGTCAATATGATTGTTTTTTTAAATAAGAATAAGTGGTTGTTGGACCTGAAACCGCAATAAAATTTATTTTCTCATTATTCCTTTCTTTTTTCTTGATTTCCTCATTTTCTAGGACTATCGGTAACTATCGATGTTTATCGATAGTTTGATATTTCACTATCGGATACTATCGATAGTGCCGACTATCGATAGTTCTCCACCTCTACTAACAACTGGACTGGATCGAAACGCTCCGGTTGACAAACGAATTCCGGCGTGATGAACAGCGTTTAACGTCCTGATGTACGACTCACACGCTGAGTCGTACACAATGCTACCGTAATCCAATTTAGACCGTACGACGGCACGATAAATTGCGACACCTTATACATTAATAATAAATTACATACTAGAGTTTGTTATAATAAAATATTAATGCATAAAAGGCGTGACAAAAGCAGAAATCCACTAATGAAGTTCGTGAAGACATGAAATTTGCAAATGACTACATTTTAAAGTAAATATCAAAAACGTATTAACATTATAGAGAATGAAGAGTCTTAACACCTTAACTGCCATAGTTGTCCCATGGGACCGGCTGATAAACTGCATAGAGCGCCGTGTCGGTACCATGGGACCGGTAAGCAATTGATTATTTAAGTATTTTTCATGAGCCACCGGGTCCATTGTATCGACATTTTATCGCCAGCAGTGGACCGAGGCGGCCTTGCTGAACATTTTGCGTCATGTTTTTCGATTTTGCTGAAACATCAAATAAGCGAGCCGCCGTGTGTAGACCGACAATGGGCCGGGCCGGCGCTAGGTTACAATGAGTATGTGTATACGTTGCGAGGTCCCGTGAGATCGGTAACCGAAAATCTTAAATATCTAAAAAAATATTTTTTATTTTTGAAAACCATAATTACAAAAATGTTTTAAAAGCGATTAATTATTTAAAAGTATATTCGATCCCATGGACATTTCTTCGAAATTTGTATCGGTAGTCGTGTTAAGTATCGCACTGTTTAATCAGTATTTTTTATTATAGACTATAACATTACAAGAACGACTTAATGTAATAATTTGTCAATCATGTGATTTGAAGATATTCTTCAATATCTTTGACTGTGATGATGTAATTGAAGACTTTGCACACCAGAGATCACGAAAAAAATATTAATACCAGCATAATGAATAAGTTCAATTCTTAAAAGTTATTGTATGTGTTGTTTTAATCTGCTTATCAACCCACCCGCTGTCGGTGTAACCGAAAATAAATTAAACGATAGATACCTAATAAAGTCATTAATTATACACAAATTCATTGGTGGTTTAACGTTCTTCTGTTGGCTCTCAAAAAGCACCCCCAAACTCAGTGTGCCCTGGGGCCCCGACACGGCCTTGAGTGTACATAACATTCCGAATTGTTGTGTTATCTTACAGCTAATGGATCAACCAAGAAAGCTTCTCTGATTTTTATATATTCCGTGGTCTGGAGTATACACAATTCTTCATAACAGTTACTGAATAGATGCAAACCTGCATGTCATGTGTACTTACTTATAAATTATAATATTATGTATGCAGATGTATAAAAACAGAAGATGTATATTTACACACCACATTCACATTTGTTTTGTTATTTAGGTCAGAGTCAGTGTCGGTGTTGGGTGCAAACGGTCACTGACATTCAGCTACTTGAATGACCCTGGAGAATATTGTTATACAGTTCATATTATGAAAGTGAATACCGGTAGATAATAAAGAAATCATTAATTGATAGACACTTGCCTTTTACACCTCTATTATTAATTATACAAACTGTTTATAAATTTTACCTGTCTCAATACGTCCAAAAATAAACTACTCAAGTTTAGTGTTAGGAAAAAGTTTAAATGAAACTAGAAATAAATAAAACACTTTCAAATTAAATTCTTAAATTAATTCATGATTAAATATTTTCTCTGAGTAATCGCTAATCGCTTGCATGTTACCAATCTTATCGATGAGGACGGTAATAATATCACCAGTTCTGCAGAAATATGTAATTATTTAAATAATCATTTTTGCATTCCTTCCTCATTTAACGATAAACACAGGAGTAAAAGCGAAACAAATCATAATATTATCTCTCCGAATGCAAATATTTTTTTCTACCAAATGACGCTACAAAAATTACTGCCATACTAAATAAAATTGGTAGCGTAAAATCAGCTGAAATCGATGAATTTCCATGTTTTTTATTGAAACGATGTGCAAACTACATTATAGAACCGCTTGTTTATCTGCTTAATTAATACTTAGCCAAGGGAATGTTTTCTGAATTGAATTTAATTGAATGGTAGATTATAGATAAACGCTCGACAACAGAGGTCATTAGCGTCTAAAAATTAAAAAGTAAACAAAAGAAAAGCAAAAACAATAAAATCAAAGCAAAATCAATACAAAATCAAAAGTTGACACACAACAAAATAAAATCATAATAGGTACAAATAAAATGTGTCATATAATATAATGCAGTGATATAAAGAAAAAAAACAAAAACATTTAGGCTGTAAAGGAGCCTAAATGTATACAAATAAATAAAATCAAATAAACCGTTCAATACCGGTTTCTTTTAAAAATCGAAACAGCAGATCGACATTGTCAGGGTCATTTCCTAAAACAACCGACAGATCACCTGACAATCCGATCTGCTGTCTTGTGTCCCTAAACTAAACACACTCTATTAAAATATGCGAAACGGTAACACGAGTGTCACACGTCTCACAAATGGGCGGTTCATCACGAGCCATTAAAAAACCATGACTTAATCTACAGTGACCAATGCATAGCCGTGTAAGAACCACTTCCTCCCACCTGGAGGGACGGCAAGATGTGAGCCATGGGTCAACTGTAGATTTTATAGCTCTTAACTTATTTTCCTCGACAGCACTCCATTCATCTTTCCAGAGCTGCTGCACGGCTGAAATCAGTACGTTCTTAAGGTCGTCACCGATAACGCAAAACACGCTCTGACCGTTATTTGCAGCGTCTCTAGCTGCAGTGTCAGCTAATTCATTGCCAGCGATTCCCATATGGCCGGGATTGCATATAACTCTGCAGTAAAAATACTGCACTCTTGAGACAACTTGTATCCAACACTGTCGTTATCGATGACAAACGCGCAACCAACTCGGTTGAGAGACTTCGAGCCATCCGTGTAAACGGAACGGTAGTCTCGATTCTGATCCAGCCATGCCAGGACAAGCTGGCGATAGAGCTCTGGAGTTGTTGTATTTCGAGGATGAATGGAAAGTGACATATCGATGACGGACTGAGAAATAAGCCACGGGGCACACAATTACGGCCTACTTTAAGAGTTCTAGGAAGCGCCAAGTGAAGTTCATCTAAAAGAAGATTCAACCTGATACCGAGAGGACGTGTTGCATTTCTTCTCCGTCTATACAGAGAAGAAAAACGAGGTTGAAATACGCAACTGTAAGTTGGGTGATCATGTTGACTACGGAGCTTAGAGACGTAGGATAGCATATTGCCTTTCCGCCGGATGTTCAGCGGAGGCTCTCCGCATTCAGCGGCAATGCTAACAACAGGACTGGATCGAAACGCTCCGGTTGACAATCGAATTCCGGCATGATGAACAGCGTTTAACGTCCTGATGTACGACTCACGCGCTGAGTCGTACACAATGCTACCGTATACCCAATTTAGACCGTACGACTGCACGATAAATTCGCAGCATAACCGTACGGTCTGTACCCCACGTGGTACTGGATAAAAATTTTAAAATATTAAGGGAAGACATCGACTTCCTCTTTAAAATATTAAAATGAGCCTTCCTGTTTAACGACCGGTCAAAAGTAAGTCCTAAAAACCGAGCAGTGTCTTGTACAGAAATCAAAGTGTCATATAGATATAAGAATGGTTCCTGATAACAACTACGAATGCGGCAAAAGTGCACGCACTGGGTTTTCCCAACGGAAAATTTAAACCCGTTGTTGGTTGTCCAGTTCTGGATGCTATTAATGGCCAACTGCAGATGACGTTGTGCAGTACGAATGTACTTTGACGAGCAGTAGATCGCCAAGTCGTCAACGTAGAGCGATGACTCTACAGACGATGGAATGCTCTCAATTATGCCATTAATAGCGATGGAAAACAAAGTGACACTAAGAACCGAACCCTGTGGAACACCATTCTCCTGTACAAAGACACTAGACAAAGTGTTGCCAATACGGACTTGGAAGTAGCGCTCGAATAAAAAATTATTTATAAAATTCCCAAGATGTCCTCTAATACCCCAATTATGTAGTGTTCGGAGTATTCCATACCGCCATGTAGTGTCGTAAGCCTTTTCAAGGTCAAAAAAGACCGCTACCAAGTGCTGCTTGTTAAGAAAAGCGTCCTGTATTGCGGACTCTAACCTGACTAGATGATCCATTGTCGAACGGTGCTTACGAAAGCCACACTGGGCATTCGTGATCAATCGTCTGGATTCAAGAATCCAAACTAATCGTCGGTTGATCATACGTTCGAGGAGTTTTGATAAACAGCTAGTCAGTGAAACAGGACGATAACTTGATGCCCAACAAGGGGACGATGACCGCAAACCGGTACAGAGCGCCAGGGCTACACGGTGATATAGTCAGCTCAAGAGACGGCGCCACTCCATCAAAAGACACTGGCTCACTCCGCCGGAATACTAAATATACACGACGTTAGCCGATTGACTAGACTGGGTTAGGTCTAGCCGCCCGTTTACATCGAAGCGGAGGCCAAAGCAGTGTGTTGGTGCACCCAGGCGAACCTCAACTGCTAGGATCCTCTTTTCCGCCTTACGGGTCACCGCGCACGTTAAACACGCAGGTGTACTATTAGGGACTACTACAAACAAAGGACAGCAACAAAGGTGTACCCATAACGGAGAGACAAGACCGCTAACAACAACAAAAGACGGAAGAACTGAAGAAGAAAAATGTTGCGACTGTCCTTCCTTCATAATAGTCCCTAAATGAATCACCCAGCCGGGTACACAACCGACTGGTGCGTGCTCGGGTTTCCCTGGGTTCGCCAATTCCCAAAGAACATTGTAATGCAATTGCGATAAACAACGACATTCCAATGTTCCCCCTGGGGGCTTTTTTATTTGTTCATTTATAACTAAATTAGGAACTACAATTTCTTCTTTTTGTTTACTTAATATGTTATTTTTAAATGTTTGATGATTTATTGCAAAATGGCAGTTTTTCGGCATTTCAAGTAAATTTACACCATGAATGATTGGTTTCGTTTTACAATTGCTATTCATCTTTATAGGTTTATCAGAAATTATAACTTAATGTGCACGATCGACTTGTTCTACAAGGACCGTGGACAAGGGTTCAATTTCGTGCATAGTACAATTGATTTTATCTTGTTTTGCTAAAATTCACTGGATACAATCGAATTTTGGCTTGTAGATTTTTGGATGGTCGAACTTGCGAAAAGCGGTGTTTCCAAATTTGGTACATGCTTCTTTTCCATACCAATAATATTCCTCATTCAAAGTAATATATGGATATGGTGGAATCATAATAAGGTTATTTTTTGTCGGAATAGGTATAAGTTCGTACTGTTCATATATTTCAGGATATGTTATTGGAATTTCAAGTATACAATTGACTGTATAATCATTATTTATATATGTTTTTACATTTATGATAGAATAATAAGAATTTAGGTCTATTATGTCGAATGGTAGTTCATTTTTTGTATACATTTTTATTAAATTAATCAAAATTGAAATTAATTCACCCGGTTTCAAAATGGATGTATGTAGTTTTCCATTTCTAGCAAATGTAAGTGCTATTTCTAAATCAGAAAGAAATTTTGAAATAAAATTAACATTTATCAAGATATTATTTAAAACACTTCGTACTTGTAATAGTCCAGGCATATTAGGATTTCACCTCGGAATGAGAGATAGTCGGCTATAAACTTGTATAAACCTTTATTTTGGTACCCTAAAACTTGTCTCAAAACCTACCTATCGTAGGGTGTCCGCGTCTTCAGATATCCCAAGGTCAAAGGTCAAAAAATCGATTTTTTACACATTTATTGCAAATATCTCGTTTCCTATGGGTTTTATGCTATTTATATTTATTATAAATATTGTAGAGGATTGGATTCAGCGCACTCAAAATCATACGAGACGGTTCTCAGACTACTCCGAAACCTCCACCAGCCCGCGTATAGGGGTGTAATACAAGTAATCCATTGAAATGTTAAATTTTATTAGGCTACGTTTGCATTTTGGATAGGACAAAGTTTTTTTTTTTCGTTGCGTGGGAGGGGGCGGTGTAAGTTTAAAAATGAGTTTTCGGGGTCGACGGCCACCCCATTTGGCCGCCACCTTGAAAAGGGGATGTAGTGGGGCCGTTAAGTGTTTAAACCATGCACGACGTGATAGAGAGGTACCACTCGGTACGAATGTTGGTCGGACCCATATCTTCACATTAAGAAGTGGAGGCAACTTGGCCCCGCGACCGGGCCCCTAGAAAGGAGGTTGTTGGGACCGTTAAGCGTTTAATTTTGCACTTTGTGATAGAGAGATGCCACTCGGTACGAATATTGGTCCGACCCATATCTTCACTTTAAGAAGTAGAGCCATTTTGGGCCCCGCGACCGGGCCCCTATAGACAGATGTTTGCCGGGGCCATGAAGCGTTTGAGTCTTGCACGACTGGATAGAGAGATGCCACTCGGTACGAATGTTGGTCGGACCCATATCTTCACATTAAGAAGTGGAGGCAACTTGGCCCCGCGACCGGGCCCCTAGACAGGTGGTTGCTGGGGCCGTTAAGCGTTTGAATCTTGCACTTTGTGATAGATAGATAGATAGATGCCACTCGGTACGAATGTTGGTCGGACCCTTATCTTCACTTTAAGAATTGAAGTCGTTTTGGGCCCCGCGATCGGGCCCCTAAACAAGTGGTTGTTGGGTCGTTAAATGTTTAATCTTGCACGACATGATAGACAAATGCCACTCGGTACGAATGTTGGTCGGACCCACATCTTCACTTTAAGAAGTGGAGTCATTTTGGGCCCCGTGACCGGGCCCCTAGACAGGGTGGTTGCGTAACTTTTAGGAGAAAAACGCCTGTAACTCTGCAACCGTTCCTCGCACAGTCCTGGGGGTAGTCTTATTAGATTCAGAACAGTCTATTTCATACGGGACGGTCCTCAGACGGTCCACTATCTAAATAGTTAAACACTGCGCGCGCTCTGCCCTCTATCTCGAAAATGGTTCAAGATATAAAAAAAATGTTTAAACAAAAATTGTAGAGAATTTAATCCTCTACAATATTTATAATAAATATAAATAGCATAAAACCCATAGGAAACGAGATATTTGCAATAAATGTGTAAAAAATCGATTTTTTGACGTTTGACCTTGGGATATCTGAAGACGCGGACACCCTACGATAGGTAGGTTTTGAGACAAGTTTTAGAGTACCAAAATAAAGGTTTATACAAGTTTATAGCCGACTATCTCTCATTCCGAGATTCTTGCCTCTGTTTGACTAATGTTCCTGGACTATAAATAAGTTGTATCGTTTGAAAGTTTTTGTTGGATATTATTTATAGAAAATTCAAATTGTTTTTGATTGTGTGTAAGTATGTTAATTGTTTTATTGTTGTTTTCTATCAGTCTATTATTTAAAGACATATGCCTATTCGTATTGCGGTCAATATTATGTTGGTTTTGTGTGAGTACTTTAATTTCATGATCGTATTTCTCTGCGCCTGCATGATCTAAATTTTCGAGAGATAGCTTTTATTATAGTGCCTAAACCATCAATCAGTCCCCGTTTTTGTCTATTTTTTATTGGTTTACCCTTTAAAAGTATACAATCTATTTTTTCTAAATTTTTATCCAATGTGTAGTTAACTATTTTTAATAAGTTATCGATATCAGTTAGCAACATATTTTGGAAATTTTTTGAAGCTATATTTTCTGTAATAATGTCAATATTTTTACTAAAAATGTACAGTTTTGTTTGTATGAATTGTAAATTATAGAAATGAATAAAAGAATGGTGTTTTTGTTTTGAAGTATTGGCTTTTTGTATAGACGAGATTTTGATATTTTGACTATTTTCGTGTACTTTTTTATATAATTCTTTGGTAATTTCACGATGTTTTTGTATGTAATCGGATAAGTATTTTTCCTGTAACTCTATTTCTAAAAGGTCATTGTTGTTGATATGCCCTTGTATAATTTCTATAGGTTTATGTTTTGTTGTGTTATGTATCGAGTTGTTGTAACCTAGTATGGCGTAAACCATTTCTAGTTTTGTCGAAATATTCGGGTGTTTTTTGTTCACAATTCGTAGATGTTCTAAGAGAGTTGAATGAAAACGTTCGATTGATCCGTTTGATTGTGAATGTAGTCTAGTAGTGTAATGTAGTTTTATATTATGCGTTTTGCAAAATTCTTTCAATATTGGATTGTTAAATTCTGGACCGTTATCTGCTTTAAGCGATAAAGGTAAGCCATGATGTGAGAAGTGAGAAACTAGATTCTCTACAATAGGTATTACAACCGGAGGTCGGGTATGCTTGTGCAAATTTGCTAAAGTCATCTATAACTGTGAGAAACTTTTCTCCTTTATACTGAAACATGTCTATGCTTATCATTTCCAGTGGTTTATTAGGCGTGGGTGTAATTTCTAAAAGAGGATTGTTGGGAATTCTTTCATATTTATTAAGTTGGCAAATTTCGCAATTAATTATGAATCGTGTAATATCATTTTTTTAGGTTTGGCCAATAATAGATGCGTTGTATTAGAACTAAAGTTTAGTTTATCCCTCTATGATTTGTTTTACCTAGGTGACAGTTTTCTACAATATGTTCTTGTTTGAGTTGATTTTCCTCATCTTTAAGAAAAATGGTAGCTTGAGCTATCTGATATGTATTATTTTTGAATGTGTTCTGTAGAGTGGTGATAAATTTGTCATAGTGTGAGATATTTTCAAAATAGATACCATATTTAAATTTTGGGTCTATGTATTCTTTAAAAAGTTCTATAACGTCTTTTTCTAAATTTTCGAGAGATATGTGGGCGTATATAGGTTCTTTTGTATCATTGTGTAATTTCTTTTGTATAGGTTTGTGTGTAGCGGTATTTACAAATTTAATTACAATCTGTTTAGCAAAATAGTTCAGAGGTCTTTCAGTTATTGGGATTTCAAAAATTGGGTTTTCGTTGGCGTTAGTGTGTATAGTCTTATTATCGCTTTCGTTATTTTCAATGCCTGGATTGAAGTTAGATGTAGAAGGCCTTGTAATTAGATCTTCAAAATCTTGTAAATCGGATGCGTTTTCTAGATTTGGGATTAGTAAAACATTATCAGCTAGATCTTCGATTTCTTTTGTATGTATTTCTATACGTGAAAGCGATTCTATATTGGCTGTTTCATAATGTGTCTCGGAATGAAAAAGTTGAAAAGAATTTGTATCGTAAGCAATAAAATTGATCGGGTGTGTTAAAGCTAGCACTTTTTCGTTTTTTGTATCATTGGACAATTGTATTGTAGCTAAAAAGTTGTTTGAACAAGCTAGATTTCTGGTATTTGAACAAAATTAATTTTTTGTTCTGGTATTAAAATTGTTCCATTTTTATCTACAGGTATTTTTGTTGTTATCGAGGAACAGGGGGGTATTTTTGCTTCAAATATAATTTGATTTCCACTTTCTAAATAATTAAAGGGTATTTTAACATTTGGAGTGTCGATTTCTTGTTTTCTGAAATTTATTTGTGCTTCTAATAAGGATAAATTGTCTATACCTATTAGACCGTCGTAGATATTATGAAATTTAAACAAGTAAAATTTGCTTTTCGCGTCGGTTTTGAATTCATGACAAGATTTAATGTTGATAACACCGTTGCAATATTGTGAGAATTAAATACAGTTGAAACAGTAAACGTTTCTGGATCTATAAATTTTGAAAAATATTTTTGTGCTATATTAGGATTAATAAAAGATTTGGTAGACCCTGTGTCAATTAGGAGTTTCAGGGGTGGATTCGCGATTTGTATGTATGGTAAACGACTTTTATTACAAATGTTGTAGCTTTCTATGTGTTCGTAATGATCAATTAAATTGTAATCAGTGTTCGGATCGTATTGTGTATTTTCTTCAGTATTAAAGAGTTCTTCCGATATAATATTTGGTTGTTGCCCGTTATTTGAAAAATTGAAAATTTGTCTGTTTTGTTGGTATTGTAGTTTACTGCAACCTTGAGTTGTGTATCTACTTGTCGTACTCATTGGTGTAGGTTGATATGTGTTTCATGTTTGATTTGGGCTAAATACATTTACATTTTGTTTTTGTTTTCCAAAAACTTGTTGATTTGTTGGGAATATTTGTTTGAAATTTGGTTGTGGGTTTATATTAGAAATAGGTTTGGATGGAAATTGTGTATTTTCAATAGGAGGTCTTGTATTTGTAGATTGTATCGGTTGGAATTTTGGAAATTTCGGTGTATTATATCGAGGTTGAAAGTTCATATAGCGTGGTTGATAAACAGGTTTGGAATTTGTCTGTGTTTTTGGTGTTGTTTTGACATTTATAGGGAATTGTCCTATAACTTTACTTTCGTCAATCGACATATTTTTTGCGTGTTCTAGGGAAGTTGGCCCTTTCGTTCTTAGAAATGTAGACATTGGTTCTCGTGTATGTTTTAATAAAACTTTCATTGCAAGATTTGAGTATTGCCGATGTTTTATTTGTTTTTCGGCTTCGCTATCATTAATTTCGCTGTATGTTATTAAACAACTCAAAAGACTCGTGATCTCGTCATAAAAGTTTATATAAGATTGTGTTGGTTTTCGTCTTAAGCTGAGTAAATCAAAGAGAAGGTCATCTTCTTCTCGTGGGTCGCCGTAATTTCGCAAAAGTGTTTCCCTAATAGTTGTCCAAGTTTTTGCACGACAATTTATAATACAGATTTTTGCTTTTCCCGTAATTTTTGAGATTATACCATTATACAAACGAGTGTTTTGATAATTATTGGGATTATGTCTGTCATGGAAGTATGTCAATAAGTTATCTATAGTTGTTATAAAGTCCTGTAGTAATTCTGGGCTTTCCCCATTAAATTCCTGTATGTATTGAAAATCCCTGATATCTAAAGTAGGTAGTGGTGTATACGATTGTGTTTGTGTGGTTGTTTGGTTTGGCATATTGTTTTCGTTAGTATTATCTGAATTATTTAAATGAAAAGAATTTAATAAATCGTTTAGTGAATCTATATCAGACATAAAATTTTTTATATTTAAATAATTATATGGTCAAAAATTTGTATGATAATAAGGATAGGATTATTTCAAGGAATTACTAAGAATGCTTGAATATTTGGTACTTACAGAAGTTCTGCAACTATGATTGATTTCATTAAAGATAGGTACTGCGGTACTGATGTCTTCTTGTATTCTTCTCCTGGATCGTAGGTGGAAAATTATAATTTTTGGTACTGCCTTGTCCTGCTGTTGGTTACTTTTGAACCACTACAGATGTTTTCTTGATTAAAATTATTAAGATTATTGGTTTCTTGTATTAATTGTGTTCACTTTTTATTTTAATATTTAATTTGTTTTAATTAATTATTTATTAGTATTTGTTTTATTATTTCTTTTTGGATTCGTAGATTCGTTTTTTAAGGATTCACAATATTTGCACTCAAGTGAAATTTATACGGTTGGGATATGCATTCCCTTTCCGCCCTTAAAACTTTCGACTGCGCCAGTTATGGGTACTGGTTAAGGTACCGGTTAAATTAGTTGAATTGTTCAGTTTAAAAACATAAGTTTTATTTTATTTTCAAAGTATAAGTTGACAATGTTTGTTTACAATAATAGTTATTTGGTTGACTTGATAATTCCGACCCATTTGCATTGGAAGTCGTATATTGAGTGTTCTCTTATTCTAAAGATAGTCCTATTGTAAGTTTTTATATATAAAATACATAATTACAGTACATAAGACACATGTAAGCATGAAACTGCTTACTAAATATATAATATGAAATAGGATAATCTAATCTCTAGTACAGTTGCAATGTATGTAACTGTAAATGCATTTAACACGTGTGTATGTGGCTGAACTCCTCCTAAACGGCTGGTTTGATTTTGATGAAATTTTGTGTGTGTGATTAAGTCGATTCGAGAATGGTTTAGAGTCAAAAAAATTAAAATCGGTCCAGCAGTTTTTGAGTTTTAGCGAGATTAACGATCGTGGCTTTAATTTTTTTTAAATCTAAACCATTCTCGAATCGACTTAATCACACGCCCAAAATTTCATCAAAATCGAACCAGCCGTTTAGGAGGAGTTCAGTGACAAACACACAAAATCAAATCAGACGTTTAGGAGGAGTTCAGTCACAAACACACGGACAGAAGAAATCTTTATATTAAACCGATTCTAAAAATTCTTTCACTAATAGAAAGCTACGCAGGGGAAAAAATTAAAATCGGTCAAGCCGTTTTTGAGTTTTAGCGAGACTGAGTAGCACCCGGGAACGAACGAGCAAAGCGAGTGAGTAAGTTATTAATAAATCATAATTTCATACCACCCGGGAGTGAACGAGCGAAGCGAGTGAATAGTGTATTAATAAAATTCGAGCGAACGAGCGAAGCGAGTGAGTAATGTAATTACAATATTCAAGCGAACGAGCAAAGCGAGTGAGTATTGCATTGCACCCAGGAAATTCCTAGCACCCGGGCTTTCTTAGCACCTGGGCGAAGCCGAACCGGGCCGCTAGTATATAATATAATATTCGAATAATAGAATATTCGAATACAAGTTTGAACGAATATTCGAATACTTTAAATTGAAAAATTCCGAGCCCTAGTCGAAACACCCTCACAATATAGTGTATTATGTATACTTTCTCCATCTATCGAAGAAATACCCGAACATTCTGTATGCGTACGTGTCTATGTCTATGCATAATTTCTGGTTGAGCTTGTAATGTGATTACTCACTTAATGTTTCTCGACTGAAGGAAAACAGTGGGAGTAGTTGACAGTGCAACAATGACTTTTCTCTCCCTTTTCAACTGTGCCGCTCATTTACACATTTCATTGTATCGCTCCTTTATGTGCCTATAGTTGGATCCGACATACACACACACAAATATATGGTGCATATATATGTATATATACATAAATATACACTTATACAAACTCGTTAAAAGTTCAGGTAAAGTTATGCATATTCTCTACATGCACATTGTCTTTTTTTTAATTTGTATTCGACTGCAGAATTGAAAAGACAGCTCAATAGGAAAAAAAGACAATAGACGCGCGCGATTATTCAGGAATCACATGACACCGAATTGGCAGAGGGCTGGTATTAAAATTATTTTAAGTTGCTGAACAAAAAAATGTCAAGACTTGAGGATTTGGTCAGAAGTAACGGTGGGGTTCAATAGAAATGGACGATTTGATAAGTGATAACACTCTACGAATATTTCTTGATCGATTGACATCTGAGGTACCGTTACCTATATCTAAATACAGGGTGTATCCTAAAAAACACCTCAAGCCATAACTCAGTTCTTTATTATCTGATTTCAATAAACAAAAAAACAAACTAAATAATTTTAGAAATACTACAAAAAGGCCCCAATTTTAATTTTTTTCAACATCAACTTCAATGTCAAGCGATACTCAACTTTTTTGTTTTAAATGCCCGGATATATATTTTTTTTCAGTCTGATAGAGATTTTTTCTTAATACAACGATGTCCAACAAGTTGACTTTATTGCGATATTTCGTTCGAAAAAGTTAATAAGATTATATCACTATAATAGACTTAGAAACGTTCGCACTTCTGTTTTTGCACGTTATTATAGAACAATTCACCATTTTAAGTTCAAAAGACCAATTTTTATCACTGAAAACACTAGATGTGTACGCTACAATAATCGACGATTGACTGTGCCCGATATGAAGTTTGGACATTGTTTGGCCATGCGTGTAGCTGCAACATTATGGAGGGCAGTGTTGCCAGATGGCTTGAAATGGGTCACTCCCTCTTAGGTGAAAAATTACTCCTTTTTACAGCAAAATACTCCCTCGCTCCAACCACTATTTTTTAACAGATGGCAGGTGCCCATATTTTTAAACATTTTAAATGAGAAAGAATTTTATTTTTCTATTTAATTCAAATCGAGTATGCATCAAAAAATATGCCGCGAAAAACGTGCATATTTATATAAACTTTAATAAATACAAAAAAGAACAAGTATTAAATACTATGTATTTAAAAAATTAAAAAAAAACTTTAAGATAAGTATTTCGAACTTTAATATTGTCTCTAAGATATTGCGGACTAGAAAAAAGAACGAGTACTATTCATTTTATTTATTTATTTTTATGGACGAATCCAGTACCGTCATCTCCAAGATTTTGTGGATTCATCAGTATAAGATTCATAAAAGAAAATAATGATGTGACAAATGAAGAAATTGAACACATCGATGATCAAGCAAAAAATCTTTGAAAAACAAAGGTCGAGGGTGAAAATATATTTATTTGTCACATTTTGCTGCCGACCATGGTTGATGGAACAGTATGTAATGCTGCTACAAAAACAGCATCTACAATACTGCGCTATATCTGTGGTGAAACCTCGAGCACTTCTAATAAATTAAACGTTAGAAAAGAAGAAAAACCTGAAACATTTAAATTTGGAATGCTAGGAAAACTCCGTAATTAAATTAAATGAAAGTACAATGGTCACTCGGAGTTAATATTTAATATTCACTAATTATAAAACATAATTTTACTTACATTAACAAGTTAATGTAAGTAAAATTATGTTTTACAATTAGTGAATATTAAATATTAACTTTCATTTAATTTAAATTTGGCTTATCCACACTTCATGCCAGAATACAATTCTTTGAATTTCTATTGCATCTCTCTTATAAAATTAAGGCAAAAGTGTACAAAAGTCGTGTGACAGGAGATGTCGATAAAAAGAATATATTTGACGAAAAATATGATCATTCAAGATGAATTCAAAGCAAAAATGGGACTTCTGGTAGATGTGCCAAAAGCCAACTTTGGCAATACCAATGACGGCAATACCTCTAGAAGATTCTTCAGTGAGCCCGACCTGGCAGCAAAAATAACAGGTATAATTCCTGAATTAATTCAAAGGTTTAAAGTTATACTGGAAGTAATTTCGTCTGGCTTTGATGTAGACATCAAAAATTTGAAAAATTCTCAATGGAGACAGCAGAACTTTACGTGCTACATTACGATTGACAACCTATGTCACCAACCGTACATAACATTTTGAATCACGAACCAAGTGTCATTGCGCATGTCCTGCTTCCTATTGGTCAGTTGTCAGAGGAAGCTGCAGAAGCGCGAAACAAACACTTCTGTGAATACAGACAAAATTGTGTTCGTAAATTTTCGAGAGAAAAGTGCAACAGAGATGTATTGAATAGATTGCTGTTAGGGTTGCCACCCGTACTTTATTATAAAGTATTGTACGTTATTTAGGGTAATTGTACTCTATACTTTATAAGAAAAATAAAGTACGCGAAAATACTTTATTTCGCACGATTTGATTTCTCTGGGATTCATTTCACATATAATATACAAAAAAAGGTTGGTTGTAAGAATTTTCGTGTAAAACAGAACGACAGAGTTACTGGGGCGATGACGTTATCGATTGTTGCCGAATAGGTTATCAGCATTCACAGAGTTTTTTCTGTGATGAACAGCAAATGGCGAGACGAAAGAAACAAAGCATCTCTGAATCTGATAAAAAATGAATTACTTATTTACTTTAATTTAAATATAGACTGTAAAGATGCTGTGCAGCTGTTTAGCAGTGATAATTACTTGTTAAAAGTTGCTAAAAGTAATGCAAAATATGTTTTTAAGCAAAATGATGAGTAAAATAAATCGTACTTTATTTTGACACAATGTACTTTTTTTCTACATTTAATAACCAATATACTTTATTTGCACAAACAAAAAATGGCAAGCCTAATTGCTGTTGACATCAAACCCTTACTTGACAAGCATACGCCCAAAATCGAGGAAAAAGATGCAAACATTTTCAAAGGATGCAGCAGAGTTATTTCAACAAGAACTGTTTGATCAATCTACTGAATCAGTTAAAAATTAGTACAACTGTTTGTTTCAATAAATTTAATATGGAATGTTCAGCCAAATGTTTGCGTTATTTACAAAAAAAGAAAACTTTTTGCTAAGTTGTCAAAATTGTCATTATTAGAGAATATAAATTGATATAGTAGACGTTTCGCTAATTATTAGTATCATCAGTATCTAGAATTTAATTTAAAATAGTAGGTATAAAAAGTTATTTAACTTTTTATACTATTTTAAATTAAATTTTAGATACTGATGATACTAATAATTAGCGAGACGTCTACTATATCAATTTATATTCTCTAATAATGACAATTTTGAAAACTTAGCAAAAAAAATTCTTTTTTTGTAAATAATGCAAACATTTGGCTGAACTTTCCATATTAAATTTATTTTTAAATAAAAATATAAAAAAAGCACCATTTTTATTACAAAGCCCGTTTTTCCCTGTTTTCCTCTCCAAGCTTTGAAAAATAATATAAAAACACTAAGTAAATTCAAATAACACATTTTGACACCCACTTGATTTCGACAAAGCAAATAATAGCTTTTGTCCAGGTTTTCGGCCTAAATACCGCTCTGTGCGACGCCAATAGTGTATGTGCCATAATATGGCAAATACACTAATAATGGAATTTGCAAATTTTCCACCTCGAGTAAAATCAACGTGCAGAATAGTTGTGTTGTAAAAGACTGTGAAAGTCGTGTGAATAAAAATGTAGATATCATATTATACCTACATCATTTTCCACCTACAGAAAAACGATTTGTGACAGTTACAAATAAACTCAGAAATTTTGAAAAAATTGATGTACTTAGTACATGGAAAAAAGCTCTAAAGATAGAACAAATAAATTCAAGTATGAAAGTATGTTCGAAACATTTTACAATTGATGATTATTACCAGGTCAGCAACATCAATACTTATGGATATCATGTTCTATGTTTAACCTGAACTGCATTACTTTTCAATGATATTAAAGTGTAGTTATTCTTTTCAGACACACCATTTCATCATTTTTAATTTATCTATCTATACGATGTGAATTTCCATTTAAATTTGACACACTAAATAATGTGACCAGCCTACAAGAGTCTTTCTGCTTTCACGATATTTCTTTGCTTTGGATTTGCACCAGCCCAATCGAAAATGGCACTTAAATTAATCATATTTGATGTAAAATACCATATAACTTAATGCTTAACTGTGTAAATTTGTTTCACGATTCCGTCATATTGATTACATCACAAGTAAACTCCTCTCATATGTCAGATCCCATTACAAATTGGAACATTTTGACTACCTGATATTTTTAAACTTGTGAAATATTTATGCCTATAAAGACATGCTTTTGTTCTAATTTGAGCTTATAAAATATAACATTACGTAATATAGTATTGTATATTGTATAGAATTACGTGTAGAATAATGCAAAAAATAACGTTAGCAAATTTTATTATTAAATGAGAGGTAAAATATTCTTTCAGTTTAGGTATACGGTAGGTATGTACGTGATTGTGTGACACACGACGCGACGTGACCTCACCTCTTTTGTTGAAGATCTTTGATGTGCGTACAAACGTTTCTCATTGCCGCGCCTTTTGACGTCGCCGCCGCGCCACTGCCGACAACATCCGCGCATTTCATTTACTGCCGGATGTAAAATTTGTCTTTATACAAAAACTAACCCTGCATTTCAATTGTTTTAAATATATTCGGTTTAAAAAAAAACAAGTTTGAAAAAGCTAAGAACTTATCTACAATACATACTGATTAAAATGAAACAAAAACGTAAGACTGCAAACCAACTCCCACAGAGATATGAACGACATTCAACTTTGACGATCTTTAAGTAACTTTTGTAAAGCTGAAAATTTGGTCATTAGTACTTAGGTAGTACAGTATAAAATGAATTAAAAAGTTTCAAGACGAAATACGGAAAAATAGCATTTTTCAGGGATTTTCAAGCATTTTAGGTAAAACTTTGGTTCAGCAGATCTCCGAAACGAATTAACATAGCGAGTTAATTTTTTAAAATTTTCTTTGTAATTATATATATTAGAACAAAAAAGTGGTCTGTGGTTTTGTCGAATTTCGCGGTAGAGTCGGAGACAGAGCGCAAAATGTAAAAAATCGTACGTTTGTGATTTTTCCAATACCTTCCGCTCGGAATTCAAGGTCACAAAGTGGAACGCTTTAAGTTCAAGCCGGTATGAGCTCGGTTGTCCAATAATTAGCCTTGTTCAATAGAAATTTACTAGAAAAGCTTATGGATTACTAGATCAATGTGAGTATGAAAGCCCATAATCGTGTATCGAATTTTAACCAAGTATTTGGTTTCTAAGGTCGGGGGCGCTTGCGTGTCTCTAAAAAATCCTGAGCCTTCACAGAAGGCATTCAATCCTATCAGAGCTACACCCTCCAATTCATTGGTTTCCAGAGTATGGGTACCAAATGTTTTATATCTGAAGACCGCCAAAGCAAAACACTCGCCAGTTATGTTGTAAAATGATCCGTCGTCCTGACCAGTGACCACGCCACCTGCCCCAATGTGTGAAGGTGCTTATTCAAATGACAGTGTTCCGTCACTCGTCAGAAGTTCTGTCACGATTCTACAACGCTTTTTGTTGCAGTAGTCCTTTGTTCAGCCTTCTATCAGCCTTTTTTGACAAGAATAATTTTGCTTGTCTCGTGATTGCTTGAGCCAACCAGTAGATGTTTTTCCACCCAATTCCTGGATACTGTAGCAAGACTCTGTGAAATCCCAGGAACAGATTCTGGGTCTTGCAAGACACAAGTGGAGTCTAAAGTATCCGTCTGCCCGTTACCTTCGATTTTCAATATACATACTTACTGGACATGGATAATGCCACTGCATGCGGTCTGAGTAAAAATAAAACACTGCTATTGATGTGATGATTAATTATTGTTAATCAGAAATGTTTATGGTTATTACTATGTGCTATGTGTTTTAATTATTTTATGTGTATAATTTAAATCCGTAAAATTTCTTATTACAGTAGGTTTGAGTGATACTGCTTTATGCAATATATTAGATAATTTTGTATTTTTACACTCGTCATAAAAACTTATTTTGGAGGTTCAAACATGTGCAATAGAACCAAACCTGAGAAGAATATAAAATCTGAAAATAAACAATAGGGTTAGGTATAATTATTTAAAACATGCAGAGTGTTTTTACAATTTTACATGTACTATTCACATACGTAACATCTATCTGTGGCCAACGGGAAAAACCGTTTATGTCGATTTTTTGCTAAGCTCGCAAGAATGGTGAGGCTTCCTCGAGATTATTTAGATTTAAATAAATTTCAAACATATTTTGTTGATCAAAGAATTTCATTTGACTTGGCATTAGTGAATAATGATGCTCGTGTAATATGAGTGTATCTCGATGCATGTGGACGGCAGAGTTCTCTCTTTCTGCAGCGAAATAGACGGAGAGCCCCCCCATCAGAGTTCGTATCGATCGAATACACAGACAAAGTCTGTGTGAGTTAGCATTGGGGCAGACAAATAGGGAGCCACAATTATTATTATTTTTATTCTGCCAAATCATTTTTTGGATTGTCTTCTTATGTCATTGACTACGTAAAAAAATTCACGTCAAAATGCCGGTATCAACGAGTACTTTCATATCATCATGGGGTTTTAGAGTTCACCGTACCGTAACGCCTTGGCAGCCCCAATTTTTCAATTTTTTTCTCGATTTTTTTACTGTTTTCTTATGTCATCGACTACATATAAATAAAATTGACATCAAAATGTCGGTCTCAACGAGTAAGTACTTCCATATCATCATTGGGTGTCAGTGTTCATCCTGGCACAACCCCTTGGCAGTCGTAATTTTTCCATTTCCGCCAGATTAAATAATAATAATCATAGCTCCTATTTGTCTGCTCCAATGCTAACTCACACACATTTATTTGTCTGTGTATTCGATACATAGAAAATCTGACGGTGGGCTTAATGGATTTCATTGAGCTCATTATTTTTCGACAAATTCAACATAATCCGTTTTGCCCTTTGGACACAATATATATTATATTGTATTGGTACCTATACATTTTAATTGTCGCATATGCTTGATGTGATACTATCATACCACTTGGATACCAAACCAACAATACGTCGTACATGTCACTTCTTTCTACGGAATAAATTACGTGATAATTTATGGACTGATTTGAACTCTAATAGTGGATTCAAAGAATAATGATTAACTCTAGCACTCGAATGTTATTATACGCATCTCTTTTAAAATGTTTGTATTAAACAAAGAGAGAACACTCGTCACATCTGAACCTTGATTTATGAAATTCACATAAGAATATGGTTTAAAAAATGCATACCAGATATTATCTCAGTTTAGTTAATGACACGGGCATATTTTCTTATGTATAGGTAGGTACTTGTAAATTATACGTACATATAAAACACACAATGTAGAAGGTAGGTATCAGTTGCATTGCACAGTAGTAATTAAATACATAATATTTTCAACACAAAAATCTAAATACAAACAATCTAAAAACAAACGTTAGAAATGGAAGACGATAAATGGTACGGATTCACTGCACTGAAATGCACAATGACCACTGATTTTCATTCATCAGTAAAATAGGCCTTCAGAATTTTTCCGAAACAAATGAATGGCGGCATGTTGTAGGGACATTAAGAGTATACAAGGTGTCCAAGACTTGCGTTGTCGGCCGATATATTGATTTTGGGTGAAGATAGAAAAAAAGTTTAAATACAAAAGTTGTATAAATTTTAATGGTGTATAACCTAAAAATATTTTCAATTATACAACCTGTCCTATTTAAGCGTGGCAGATCAAAGCTATGTTTTTTTTAACCTAGCACCCTGTTTTTATTTGTTTTTTCAATTCTGCATCTAGATGTGAATAGAAATTGTAAGGGAAGCCATGCTCGAAAATTCAGTAACTTTTGAGTTATTCAAGTTTCTTAGAATTTTTTGACACGTGCAGACCTTTACCTACAATTTGACATAGCCAAAACAGAAACCTTTATCAAACTGAAATTTTGAGGATCACTAGATAATAGACGGACGAATCAATGTCTGTCCTAAGAAAAATGAATTTATTATACAGGGTGTTCAAAATAATGTACTTCTTTTACCTAACTTCAATCACGTGTAACTTTTGATTGTTAAATACAACGAGGTTATTTTTTTGTTGGAATTGTATTCTTTAGAATATTTACTAACACTTTTATTAAGGGTTGTCCAAACCTAAACCTATTATTTTAATACGAAAATATTAGGTTTAGGTTTGGACAACCCTTAATCAAAGTGTTAATAAATATCCTAAAGAATACAATTCCAGCAAAAAAATACCCTCGTTGTATTTAACAATCAAAAGTTACACGTGATTGAAGTTAGGTAAAAGAAGTACATTATTTTGAACCCCCTGTATAATAAATTCATTTTTTTTAGGACAGACATCGATTTGTCCGTCCATTATCTAGTGATCCTCAAAATTTCAGTTTGATAAATGTTTCTGTTTTGGCTATGTCAAATTGTAGGTAAAGGTCTGCACGTGTCAAAAAATTCTAAGAAACTTGAATAACTCAAAAGTTACTGAATTTTCGAGCATAGCTTCCCTTACAATTTCTATTCACATCTAGATGCAGAATTGAAAAAACAAATGAAAACAGGGTGCCAGGTTAAAAAAACATAGCTTTGATCTGCCACGCTTAAATGGGACAGACTGTATAATTGAAAATATTTTTAGGTTATACACCATTAAAATTTATACAACTTTTGTATTTAAACTTTTTTCCTATCTTCACCCAAAATCAATATATCGTCCGACAACGCAAGTATTGGACACCCTGTATAGGTAATAGCCCCCCTGCACTCCCCCTGCACTCTTTACCTCAAATCCTTTCACCTCGCCTATAAAACGGTTCCCGCTTTCCCGACGCTATTTTTAAAGCTAAAGGGTACGGGTAAACGCCAAATGAAGGACCAAGAATCACACTACAGATCCTACAGACGAAAAATCGTAAAAATATTCCCTGAAAAAACTAACAACTTTTTTAAAAATTACGTAATCTTTATCATATATCCAAAACTTTTTTCAAAAAATTCGCCTGTAGGATCTGAGTGTGTTTCTCGGTCCTTCATTTGGCGTTTACCCGAACCCTTTAGCTTTAAAAATAGCGTCAGGAGAGCGGGAACCGTTTTATAGGCGAGGGGAAAGGATTTGAGGTGAAGAGTGCAGGGGGTAACTTCCGCTATTATATACTCAAATGACAAATTATTATGTTTTGTAACACATATAAATGAAATGTACATTTCGTCTCTCTAGTCGGCTACTTAAAATAATATATATCGTACGGTGTACAATAATACATAAATGCCGTATTACATAAAATATATTTTATGTGATACGACAATATAGGAAGGTGTACGTAAAATATAAACTGTGACGTCAGCGTGCGATTATACATATTGTAACAAAACTGCTACCTATTTGGTAAAAATCTTTTTAACTTCCCATTGGAAGTTATTGTAATATGGGTCCGAAAATCGAAATCAAAACGGAGAAAAAAATTTTATGTTTCAAGGTCACTACACTATTTTTACACTATTTTTAGAAAGATGTCTGTGTGTGTATGTGTACGTATGTACGTACGTATGTGTCCATTTCTTTCTAAGACGAAATCTCGAGAATGAAAAATGATATCGACTACGTTAGGGTGCCAATCGACGCGTATTAACGTAAATATGATCTGAAAGAAATTTTTTCAAAATCGGTTCAGCCGTTCTTTTTTCTTAACCAAATAACCTCCAAAAAAGTAGATTTTACACAATATCTCGCGAATAAAAAATTATATCGACTTCGTAAGGGTGTCAATCGAGGCGTGTTATCGTCATTTTGATCAGACATAAATTTTATAAAAATCGGTTCAGCCGTTTTTTTTTTTTTTTTTAATTTTTGTTTAAAATAAATAATAATTATGTTTTAATGATTAAAATGATTACTTTTCTGTGTAATATCTAATTTAATTATTACTATTAAATATTTATCAAACTGGGAAGTTCGTCGTGTGGACCTCAAGGGTTTTAGTCCTAATAAACGACCCACCTCACGGCTTGTTATTTTCTTTATTCAAATAGACCAGTAGTTTTAGATTTCCACTGCAGAATAATTCCCAGTTAGCTGATTTTTTAAATATACATTTGTTATGGTGTTTTAAAAAGCGTGTAAAAGTCCTCATCGATATCGTGCCATCGTTGCCGATATTCGAGGTTCAAGTTCACGATAGACGGTTTTTTGCGAATTTCTCGGTTCCGTTCCATTTTTGGTAAAAATTGGTTATTATCAATCTTGTAGAGGACAAAATTCTCCACAACTTTCGTATAAACATTTTTTGTCTACGATTCATAGTTTTACTTATTTAAGTACCCGTGGCTTCCTCCCCCTCGATTTTTCATAACGGTATTATCCTGCTTCCCGAGGGCCTAACATAATGATTTGTACCTTTATTTTATCGAAATTAATGCAGTAGCTCTCTAGTTATAAGCAACCAAACATACAAATCGACAGCAGTGAAACAGACAGACAGACAGACAATTTTTTTGAAAAATACGATATTTATACTTAAAGATTTTTATTAAAATGGTGGACGCGCATGCGCACAGTCTATTTAATGATGGTAGCCGCATGCGCAGTTGCATGTATAGTTTAAAAATAGATTGTGCGCAACCGCGCCCATCATTTTGATGTAAATATTCAAAAAGAAGAGGTCAACGAATACAACCTATGTCCATTTTTATTGCGTGATTGAAACTACACACGGAAAACTAGCTCAACGCTTAGGGTGATTTTTCATAAAAAAGGAGAAAATACCAACATCCCATAGACAGATACTTTTGAGGGGTAGCTACTAGGGTAGCAGGGAACATTTTGTACTAAAAATCAAAACATCATAATTTTTTTTGAGATTTAGGTACCTTGAAATTTTCTCTTAGGTTATAAGCGAAAAACATTGTTTTTTTTTTAAGTTTTCTCCCTTCTGGGACCAAAATTTAAAAATTGAGCGTCGTACTGTACAATTACTAGACTTCGGAGGATCGAACAAAAGAAGTTCTTCAAAATCGATTCAGTCGTTTTGGCTGCACGCGCGACATAAAATAGCGTGGCATTCAGACTTTCAGACAAAGCGATACGTATAGGCGCTTCAGCTATGCTGAGATCGCGCCTAAAATACAGTAAACAAAATTAGTCCTGGCTTCCAAGTATTTGTAGAGAATATATTAACTTTAGAATTTTTATGCTTAATATCCGGTTATTAGTTGTAATTTTTTTAAAATTTTGTAAACGCCTGTATAATATGCATACATCGGGTCAATTCATGGTCGGTCCATCCTAATTCAATAGTTGACTTGATCTCTTTGACAACGTATAATTTTCAGTACAGTATTTAATGTTGTCTTTTAAATAGTACTCTTCCCATTTTAAACCATGTAGGTAGAACGTCAGCCATATTTGAAAGGCATTGTGAAGTTACACTACATAATATACACTGTGATATTACATTACACTGTGATTCCAAAGTCTATGCAACATTAATAATAATCAGATATTTTACATGGACACTTTCTTTTGAGTTTAAATATTGAAAACTCTCACTTAGGCAAAAAAACGATTACAACGCGTTCTTCTGCTTCGGCACATGTGAAAAGGTCACAAAACGAAATTCGCGTTGTGGCTATCAGCCTATTACAAAAACGCTCACAACGCGTTGTGGCAATGATTAGGCGCCACGACGCGTTGTGGACTATTAATGTAACCGCGACCCGTTATAGAAAAAAATCCTGTAGAAAAATAATGAATAAATTGTGTTTAAATCAAATGTGGACAACAACTAATCATTTTGTTGAAAGCTTTGCATAACATAATCATTAATAGAATATTTATTTTCCCATGTAAACTTTATCGGATTAATGAACAACAATCTTGTCTTTTCTTTTTCAAATATGGAGTTCGTTTTTGTCTCCTTTTGGCTACAATAATGTAATATGTAAAATGCCAATTACTGGAACTGCGTGCACACAAATACATATTGTAACAAAACTGTTTTCTAGTGGCAAAAGTTATTTATTTATCATCAATCGGTCTTAACCGATATAAATTATAATTACTTTTTACAGTTATATTACAGGGAGCTTACTAACTAAAAACTATGTACGCAGCACTTGCTTATTTATTTCTATCATTTATTTATCTCAGATAGTCTTTTAGTCTATTACTTCAGTACTATTTGTACTGACAGACACGGTGTCCGACTGTTGCCACCGAAATTATATTTATTTATAGCACTGTATTTACATTTATTTATATTCGCTGTAGTCGGTAATGTCCAACCGGATGTATCAGACTCAGCACTCGCCACTGTACACTGTCCCTTGTCCCAGTGTTCGGCACTACACTGTCTCTACACTCACTCCACACTGAGTGAGTATTCGCCACTACGGTGACTGTCCTAGTGCCCGGCATTACACTGACTCTACACTCACTACGCACTGAGTCCGACTGACTGCATTCGCTACTGAGTCTGAGTCTGAATTGGCTTTCACGCGGTATTTATATATCTCTGCGGTAATTGTTCTAGAATCACTGGTTTTCTTTGGAACATTCGAGTAGAGTTTTTCTCGAACATTCGACAGTGTTGTTGTATATACAGAGTGGATCATTGCATTCTTTCTCGAACAGTAATATACGGGGTGGTTCATTACAATATCAATAGTATTGCTTTTTACTAATGAATGAACAGTGGCAAACTATTTAGACAATGAATGTATTCGTTGGCTTCATGTTTTTGAATATTTCCATTAAAATTATGGGAGCCACATGAACACAATCTATTTTTAGCTTGCGCGTGTGATTGTACACATGTGACTCCCACCATTTTGATGGAAATTTCCAATATATGGAAATCTTCTTTATAGTTTGCCACTGCCGATTCGTTAGTAAAAAGCAATACTATTGATATGTATGTGTGAACGCAGCTACAGTAATTGGCTAGTCTATATTTTACGACCAATTTAAATTTTCGGCACTTGTCGACTGTTAGCTGTATACTCCATACAGCATACATAACTATGGGTATGAGGTTGTACCGGCAGGTAAACCCGTATCGAGAGTATATTGACTGTCAGTTTATAAATATAATCCGATACCGCGTACAGAATTTATAGATGTGTCTGCACCATGCCATTACTGTCCCTGCTGGCCCCACCCGCCCTTACTATTTATTTTTACTTTAACCATTTGACGTTTAATACCATTTCATTATTACCTGTGTACATTAATATGTCGATCAACTTTACGGTTTTATTCTTTCCTGCAAGAGTTAATGTAGGTACATTTTTCTATCAGTATAAAAATGTCGGCGTTGATTTATTATTGTTACAAAACTGTCTTCTGAGTTAGTGGAATAAATATTTATTTACAATAATTAAAAACACAGTATTAATGAATGCAACAACGAAAAGTCAGTTCTAACAATCAACACAAGTAAACAATAACTAAACAGTAGTTCTTAAACAAAGCAAAACAAAACAATAAATAGCACTTAACTAATAACTTGTAATTATTACCACTACGCTGGTATTTATTTTATCAATCTATTTATTTATATCACGGCACTATTTATATCACTGATCCACCGCAGACTTGACTGCGTGACTCACCGTTGACTGATTGATTCACTCACTCGCACTGGCTGTTTATATATGCTGCGCAGTGGCGGCTCCTCGCGTATTCGTGCGCCGCACTGCCAGTTAAAATGCAAACGCAACATATAATTAAAAAAAATAAATTTATGAATGATTTACTTATGAAAAACGGTGACACAGCATACACCTACACAGAATCAAATATTATAATCGATTATTCATGTTTCGTGAGATTGTAACCGAGGCCTTAAATAACTCGGTAAATTTATTGGAATGAAATGAGAATTATCTTGTTAAATCAGTATTGGTTGATCTGGCGATCGACATAGACACCATGAGAGGTGATACTAATTTATCTATGTACTGAGTTTTGCTAAAATCTTTGTCTGAAGAAAATTTATTGGAAAGTGTTATGTTTTAAGTGAAATTATTCATTCACCATTTTCCGTTGTGTGTATTCGGATGGTTCTCGTCTTAACCTTTGGTGTTCTAAGGGGATACACTTCAACACATGGGTGAGCTCTTTCCATTTTATTGTTCAGCATTTTAACATCCAGGATAACCAATGCTCCGTTGTTATTAATTGTTTAATATTGTGTTTCGTATTATTATGTACCTAAATATTTATTTGTTTATTATTATAATTGTGTCCATATTCGGGATATCATATTATTCGTTTTATCTATAAGTTCTACGAAAATGTAATCGTGGTACTCGATACGGTTAGTTATATTATTATTAAGGATAATTCGTTGTTGGTTTTGGGTGGTTTATGGTTGAAAACCGTATTCTTTTCAACTATGTTAATAGTTTTAGATTAGTTTTTTTAAGTTTCAATCCACGCTTGTTGTGACAATAATTTGAAACGCGCAGTAAGGGTTCGTGCACACTTAGCGCGGTGCGTTTGCAAAACCAAAATATTTGTTTTCTTTTTGGAAACCTCATCATCTATTCAGTTCCCTGGGGGTTTCTTTCGTTTTCCCCCACCTTTATATACTAAAAACGGTGACCACGTGATTGAGTCAAATTCTTTTCTTGTTATTTATTTAGTTTTGTAAAAAATTGTAGGTAAATTGATCTTTCGCGGTACGCTGCCTGGTGATACGCAGTGAAATCGTTACATTTTGGCGCCCGAACAGGGACCTGTAGATTTGTGAGGTTTTCGTTAGCATAATATATGAGTATTATTTTCTGGTTTTAATAATTTGTCAATAAGTTTAAAAATAAAAATCGTAAAAAATCATAAGCGTTTAACGGGTTTTAGAGCTTTGTTATATAATTTTAATTAATTTAAAATGCCAGTAGATCGCTCCCCTCTTCCGAATGGTGATGCATCGAATCGTCGAGTGCAATTACCGCCTTTACCTTCCTCTGTAATAGACTCAGATTCTAGTACAAGATCGGGCAGGGTGTTTCGTTCGGCAAATAATGCCGGTAATAGAGGTAGTCGATCCGGTGGATTAAATAGTAGACCAAATTTAAATGTGTCGTGGCCACCTTCGCGACCCGTTGGTAGTAATATAATTATACCCAACCCCCTATTCAAAGAAATGATCCTGGAATTCCGGGTCCGTCCAGGGTTCAAACCAGTGAGCCAAATGTGAGACGTGGCATGCAACCCAATATCAACACGCGTCGTCAAGACTACTTTGAGACAACCAATACAGTGTACATTCCGGGAAGATCAAACAACGATGTAATACCTACAGCAGAGCCAGGATCTTTAAAAATTAGCCTCCCCGAGAGTATAGTAGATGAGTTAACTCGGGGTATTCACGAGACGTATGGACACGCCGGTATCGCTAAGTGCTTACATTTGATAAAAGCTACGTTCGCTTTTCCGTTGTTATCTAGACGAGTTAGACAAACAGTGTCTAGGTGCCTTTTGTGCCTTAAGAGCAAGTATCCGAACGAATACCTGCATGGTCCTCTTCAACCGATTCTGCCAGGAGCTGCTCATGACTTGATTGCGGTGGATATTTTCGGCCTCCTCCCACGTTCAAAAGAAGGCATTATGAACGTGCTAGTTGTGATAGACGTCTTCACCAAATACGTTAAATTGTATGCCTTGAAAAAAGCTTCGGCTAAAGCCATTTTCAATCGAGTAAAAAATCACTACATCCCCTCAATCGGTAAGCCGAGGAAAATTTTATCCGACCATGGGCCTCAATTTACGTCACGTGTCTGGACTGAGGGTCTGCAACTTGAGGATATTCAAATAGTTTATTCGTCAATTAGGCATCCGCAAAGTAATCCTTCAGAAAGAGTTATGCGAGAGTTGGGAATGATTTTGCGAGCGTACGTTTACGAAAAACATACAGCATGGGCTAAATGGTTGCCATTAGCCGAGATATGGATGAATCAGACTATCCACTCCTCTACTGGGTGCATTCCTTTCGAGTTGCAATGGAGGAGGTCTGCATTTGGGCATCTAGATTCCCTGCTTCCGGTTTTGAAGCGTATTAATGAGCAACCGAATTTTGATGCATTGCATCAGCAAGCGTCTAATAAAATGTTTCAGGCTGCCGAAAAAAGAAAAAGACAGCATGACGAAAAGTTTAAATTTACTTCCTTCGAGCAAGGGGATATGGTTTTGCTTAGGGCCAATCCCATATCTTCATTGGCGGATAGGGAAACTCGAAAGTTGGTTCTATTGTATAAAAGGCCTTACCGAGTTCAAGAAATCGTGTCTCAGAATGCCTATCAATTGGTGGATCCTGAGAATGATGCAGATTTAGGAGTTCACAACGTAGTTAACCTCCGGAAAATAAATAATCACTAGTGTACCCGTGCAAAACTTTTTTGTGACGACTTAACACTGTCTTCAAAGAACAATGGTTTAGTAAAGGCTATCGCCAAAAAAAATGTTTGCCAACACAAACCTTTTTTATATGTAATATGAATCACTTTATTAAGAAAACAGTAAGAAATATATATTTCAAGCTTTCTCAATATCATTGTGTATACGAACGCGTGAGTAAAACACATAACCTAGCTTTTAACGATATGTTTTTAATATAATTTTTGATAAATATTTTTGATTCAAACATAACTTTAAAGTGTACGTAAAATAGTAGTTTTTTAGAAGCTATAGAACGTATCTATCAGTGTAATACTTACGTACGAATGATCTTCAGAAAAAAATCGATGAGTTTGTCGGTATTTGAGAAACTAAGTACTATATTTAAAAGAGAAAAAAAATTTGCACGTACATATACATCAAATATCAATTTTCAAAAGGATCGGATAGTTTTTACAAAAGAGTCCATATGGCCGCCATTTTGAAAAATCTGACGTCATTTTATTTTTTTGTGTCCTATGAAACTCAAATATCAATTTTCAAAAGGATCGGATAATTTTTACAAAAAATTACATATGGCCGCCATTTTGAAAAATCTGACATCATTTTATTTTTTTGTGTCCTATGAAACTCTCAAATATCAATTTTCAAAAGGATCGGGTAATTTTTACAAAAAAGTACATGTGGCCGCCATTTTGAAAAATCTGACGTCATTTTATTTTTTTGTGTCCTATGAAACTCTCAAATATCAATTTTCAAAAGGATCGGATAATTTTTACAGAAGAGTCCATATGGCCGCCATTTTGAAAAATATGACGTCATTTTATTTTTTTGTGTCCTATGAAACCCTCAAATATTAATTTTCAAAAGGATCGGATGATTTTTACAACAGAGTACATATGGCCGCCATTTTGAAAAATCTGACGTCATTTTATTTTTTTTTGTTCTATGAAACTCTCAAATATCAATTTTCAAAAGGATCGGATAATTTATATAACAGAGTACATATGACCGCCATTTTGAAAAATCTGACGTCATTTTATTTTTTTGTGTCCTATGAAATTGTCAAATATCAATTTTCAAAGGGATCGGATAATTTTTACAAAAAAAATTTCAAATGGCCGCCATTTTGAAATCTGACGTCATTTTATTTTTTTGTGTCCTATAAAACTCTCAAATATCAATTTTCAAAAGAATCGGTTAATTTTTTCAAACGTACCTAGTTAAGAGTCGGCCAATCCATATTCCTTCAGTACGGGGCTCTGCCCCCTACACATGCTAATTTCTTGACATGATTAGTACTTTTATTTTTCTTATAACCGATCTCTATGATTATACTATCGGAAAAGAATATGTAATCTGTCAAAAATAATGTAGCTTTAATATTGAAAAAACTGGGCAGTGCCGTCTCTAAACTTTTCGCAGACCCCCAATTAAACGCCTATTTGACTAAAAACATGTAAAAAATATATTTTTGTCTGTATATGTTAGGTTAGAATCTGAAATGTCAAATTGGAATTCTCGACTGTACTCCTTATCTATTAACGTCAGATTGAACTGTAAATTTTTTCGTGATTTCTGACCAAATTTTATACAAAAAACAGTTTTCATAAAATATGAAAATGCTATTTTCGCTTTAAATGAACGTAAATTTACACTTTTGTTAATTATTTTTTATATAAAATAAGATTTTTATACCTAACGATTATTTTGAATTTTAGCGCTAATTAAACTAATAATTCGATCATTTGTTTCCAACTGACAGTTCGAGAGCCGGATATATCTATGGACATCCCGTATATTTGCATCTTCGTCTTACTCATTGAGACATATCTGTGCTCTTGGCCGTTTTTAAAATCAAATATCCAAGCAAATATCGCAGGCTCCGTCTCATACATAGGTTCTAATAGAATCTAATATTAACATTTTACATAAATTTGACAAAAAGTACCGGTCCTAAACCCAAACTGGAGCTAATTTGTCATTTGCAGTAACAAAGTGACAGCTATAAAATGTTTAACATTTTGAACATCTTTTGTTTTATAATTTTAGAAATGACAATATCGAGATGTCAAATATGCAACATGACTTTTATATGCATCTCTGTCCTTTCTCTGTCGCACTCATTAAGCAAACGGCGGCTCTTGGCGAAATTGAAAATTGGATTTTATAATCTTAAATTATGGCTATCGGTTCGAGGGTACATTTAAAAAGAATCTATAATTCACAATTTATCTAATATTGACAAAAAATACCCGCCCTAAATCCGTTTTTATGTCCGATTTTCATCTTTATTTTTAAAGTGACAGCCGATATTGAGTGATATATTCGCGGTGCATTTGTCTTGGATCTTAAACAGTTGACTTAAAGAATGACATACGTCGTTCAGACACACTATTTACTTGCGTCTCCGACACACCGATATTTTCACCACATTTGCACATTTGCATTTCTCTCACACTCATGTATCGTGAACGCCGATGGATTTTCTCTGTTTACGTTTCTCTTCACCCCACTGACCCCCTCGTCGTTTTTACTATTATCGCTTGAAATCACCCCTTTTAAAGAAATTTCACCAAAAAAAAATAGCGATAACATATCTGTGGACTAAAGGCCTCATTTTAAAAAAAAAATTATGTCAATCGGTTGAGCAGGGGTTGCTGGCGGATTGTCTAGAGAAATAGGGCTTGTGTTTTAAATATATAGATGTTTAAAAGCTGTTCTCAGGCTATATCTTTTCTTACCTTTCGCTGAGGGGCAATGTAACCGAGGCCTTAAATAACTCGGTAAATTTATTGGAATGAAATGAGAATTATCTTGTTAAATCAGTATTGGTTGATCTGGCGATCGACATAGACACCGTGAGAGGTCATACTAATTTATCTATGTACTGAGTTTTGCTAAAATCTTTGTCTGAAGAAAATTTATTGGAAAGTGTTATGTTTTAAGTGAAATTATTCATTCACCATTTTCCGTTGTGTGTATTCGGATGGTTCTCGTCTTAACCTTTGGTGTTCTAAGGGGATACACTTCAACACATGGGTGAGCTCTTTCCATTTTATTGTTCAGCATTTTAACATCCAGGATAACCAATGCTCCGTTGTTATTAATTGTTTAATATTGTGTTTCGTATTATTATGTACCTAAATATTTATTTGTTTATTATTATAATTGTGTCCATATTCGGGATATCATATTATTCGTTTTATCTATAAGTTCTACAAAAGTGTAATCGTGGTACTCGATACGGTTAGTTATATTATTATTAAGGATAATTCGTTGTTGGTTTTGGGTGGTTTATGGTTGAAAACCGTATTCTTTTCAACTATGTTAATAGTTTTAGATTAGTTTTTTTAAGTTTCAATCCACGCTTGTTGTGACATTAATTTGAAACGCGCAGTAAGGGTTCGTGTACACTTAACGCGGTGCGTTTGCAAAACCAAAATATTTGTTTTCTTTTTGGAAACCTCATCATCTATTCAGTTCCCTGGGGGTTTCTTTCGTTTTCCCCCACCTTTATATACTAAAAACGGTGACCACGTGATTGAGTCAAATTCTTTTCTTGTTATTTATTTATTTTTGTAACAAATTGTAGGTAAATTGATCTTTCGCGGTACGCTGCCCGGTGATACGCAGTGAGATCGTTACAATACTCAATATTGAAATATTGAACAAAATATCTGCTGATCTGTTGTATTTCACCCCCACCCAAGAGTGCACTTTTATTAGCGCACGAAACAAGTAGCATTGTTCAAATGTAAAATTAAATAAGGATAGTAAAACCGTGAGACAAATATATTTACGTACTTTGATATAAGCACACTTCGCGCGTCGAGCCAAAATAGACGAAATACACCGAAACAACTTCGCCTATGTTCGGTACAGTCTGAAGTTTTCACTTTTTATAATATTAAAGTAGTAGTGGTACAGTACATTTCAGTTTTCAACACAAATTCCCGGGTTTTTTTTAATTAAATTCAGTAATTTTATTAAATTTTGTGATTTGTGAAAAAAAATGTGGTGAATGGTGATAAATAGTTAATATAATCAAGCTGTATTATAGATATCAATAATATTGTGATTTGATTTTCTTCGACAATAAACTAACCTAAAAATTTTATAACAAACAAAAATGAGTAGTACTGGAAGTGTAGAATATATAAAAAATAATCGATCGACCTATGAACACAAAATACGGTTAAAACAATTAGGCCCACCTCGACCAATTATGACAATTAGACAAACATGTGAAACAAAAAAAAAAGGAATTTACGCGTTCATTTAAAAAAGAATCGTATGATAAAGGATCGTGGTTGTGTGGATGTGATAAATTTAATGTTTTTTTTGTGTTTTCCGTGCTTAATTTTTGACGGTGAAGCAACGTGGACTAAAAAAGGCGTTAACGATTTGATTCATTTATCCGAAAAAATAAAAAAGAACGGTTCTTCTCAAATTCATTTGCATAATGTTGTTAGCTGTTGTCGGTTCAATTGATA
Source organism: Mongoloraphidia duomilia (assembly GCA_039654895.1). Taxonomy (NCBI): domain Eukaryota; kingdom Metazoa; phylum Arthropoda; class Insecta; order Raphidioptera; family Raphidiidae; genus Mongoloraphidia; species Mongoloraphidia duomilia. The sequence continues at coordinate 43,956,351 of CM077516.1, read as the reverse complement.
CAAGACAACAATTAGATTCTGTCTATCGTTCTGAAATAAAGCAACATAACCAGCTTTGTTGATAAAAATAGATATATTTTATCAAAAATAATCGACTGTGTTACATTTTGCGGTTTCTTTAAACTGACTTTGTAGTCACGACGAGTCAGATTTAATCAAGTTTGCCGCCGAACTTGATAATGTACTGAAACATCATTTAGAGATTGGTACAGTTTTCCTGAATGTGAATTTGCTGTTACAGTGAAAACGTATGATTTTTTAAATAAATTTAAACTAAAAAATTAATTGTATACACTTTATAATCGTGACGATTTTGCAAATGCAGAGGGAGCTGTAGGTATTTTGCAATTCCCTTGCAATAATAATTTAATGGAATCATTTTCGGAGTGTCCAAATTAGTAAAATTATTATCACAATTCCAATGACTGCTGTAGAAAGTGAGAGGTGTTTTTCTACGCTGCAAAGAATTAAAACTTTTTTGAGAAAAACTATCCATCAGGAAAGATTAAATGCGTTGTTTGTGCTATCCATTGAAAAGTGTTTAATTCTTCAATGCCGGATTTTAATCAGCAAGTAATAGAGGTTCTCTCATTAAAAGCAACGCAGAATAGATCTTTATAAATAAGGTTTGTTTTTTTCTCTTTATTACATATACCTATAGCCCAAGAGCCCGCGACAGCCAGACCTTCGTTATTTTATAAAAGCTGAAAGTTTCTCTGCGCATGTACCCAACACAGGTAAGAAACGATCAGCAACTATGAAGTTTGGATGATGGTTACTTTGGCAGGTAGAAGGTAGCAAAGGTGCATAAAATAGTACCTATAATTCGTTAAAGTATAAAGCTCAGTTTTTTTATATTATCTTCGGAATAATATTAGAAATCACGTCGTCCATTGCCAGACACTAAGTACGGTTTCAATCCCCTGCCAGACACCCCTAAACTTCAATAAATTATGAGTATACTTTCGTTATAGTATAAAATTGAATTGAATTGTAGATTATAGACGCTCGACAACAGAGGTCATTAGCGTCTAAAAATAAAAAAGTAAACAAAAGAAAAGCAAAAATAATAAAACCAAAGCAAAATCAATACAATATCAAAAGTTGACTCACAACAAAATAAAATCATAATAGGTACAAATAAAATGTGTCATATAATAATATAATGTAGTGATATAAAGAAAAAACCATTTAGGCTGTAAAGGGGCCTAAATGTATACAAATAAATAAAATCAAATAAACCGTTCAAGACCGGTTTCTTTTAAAGATCGAAACAGCAGATCGACATTGTCAGGATCATTTCCTAAAACAACTGACCACCTGACAATCCGATCTGCTGTCTTGTGTCCCTAAACTGAACACACTGTTGTGTCATTTTGAGTCAACATAATACTCTACATTGTCGACACAACATTGTTTTGTTTTGGCAGTTTCTATTAGCTACGCTTTTGAAACAAACAAGTAATTCAAAATTATAATTTCGTTGTGATCAGACCTATTTCAAACTCGTCTTGATTAAATCAAATTTTATTGTGTTTTATTTATTTATTTATAATTTTATATAAGGATCTACGATAATAATAAATCAAGTCAAAAAGATCTTTATAATTGGTGACCCCTGACAAGTGAGCATTACTTATATTTTTTCAAAATATTATATCATGGACAGAAGCTTTAGAAGAAACATAAATTATATATTAAAATGGAGAATTAATTAACATTTAATATTGAGAACACTTATTTCATTGATATTTTGTTCAACTGAATTTATTGTGTTTTATTATTTTATTAAAGTAAGAACATAAATTTATTCTTACAAGAGAATTAATTAACATTTAATATTGAGAACACTTATTTCATTGATATTTTGTTCAACTGAATAAATTTATGTTCTTACTTTAATAAAATAATAAAACACAATAAATTCAGTTGAACAAAATATCAATGAAATAAGTGTTCTCAATATTAAATGTTAATTAATTCTCCATTTTAATATATAATTTATGTTTCTTCTAAAGCTTCTGTCCATGATATAATATTTTGAAAAAATATAAGTAATGCTCACTTGTCAGGGGTCACCAATTATAAAGATCTTTTTGACTTGATTTATTATTATCGTAGATCCTTATATAAAATTATAAATAAATAAATAAAACACAATAAAATTTGATTTAATCAAGACGAGTTTGAAATAGGTCTGATCACAACGAAATTATAATTTTGAATTACTTGTTTGTTTCAAAAGCGTAGCTAATAGAAACTGCCAAAACAAAACAATGTTGTGTCGACAATGTAGAGTATTATGTTGACTCAAAATGACACAACACACTCTATTAAAATATGCGAAACGGTAACACGAGTGTCACACGTCTCACAAAGGGGCAGATCCTCACGAGCCATTAAAAAATCATGACTTAATCTGCAGTGACCGATGCGTAGCCGTGTAAGAACCACTTCCTCCCACCTAGAGGGACGGCAAGATGTGAGCCATGGGTCAACTGTAGATTTTATAGCTCTTAACTTATTTTCCTCGACAGCACTCCATTCATCTTTCCAGAACTGCTGCACGGCTGAAATCAGTAGGTTCTTCAGGTCGTCACCGATAACGCAAAACACGCTCTGACCGTTATTTGCAGCGTCTTTAGCTGCAGTGTCTGCTAATTCATTGCCAGCGATTCCCATGTGGCCGGGAACCCAACAAAACCGGACAGTGGTTCCACCTCTTTTCAAAGAGTACAGTTTGTCCTGAATTAAACATATAAGAGGGTGGCTGGGATAGGAACGCTGCAATGCCTGAAGAGCACTCAAAGAGTCGCTGCAAATAACATATTTGTGCGGACCGTGAACATATCTCATGGCCTGCAAGATTGCATATAACTCTGCAGTAAAAATACTGCACTCTTGAGACAATTTGTATTCAACACTGACGTTATCGGTGACGAACGCGCAACCAACTTGGTCGAGAGACTTCGAGCCACCCGTGTAAACAGAACAATAGTCTCGATTCTGATCCAGCCATGCCAGCAAAGCTGGCGATAAAGCTCTGGAGTTGTCGTACTTCGCGGATGAATGGAAAGTGACATGTCGATGACGGGCTCAGGAATTAACCACGGGGGCACGGAATTACGACCGATTTTAAGAGTTCTTGGAAGCGCCAACGGAAGTTCATCTAAGAGAAGATTCAACCTGATACCGAGAGGACGTGTTGCATTTCTTCTCCGTCTATACAGAGAAGAAAAACGAGGTTGGAATACACAACTGTAAGTCGGGTGATCAGGTTGACTACGGAGCTTAGAGACGTAGGATAGCATATTGCGTTTCCGCCGGATGTTCAGCGGAGGCTCTCCGCATTCAGCGGTAATGCTAACAACAGGACTGGATCGAAACGCTCCGGTTGACAAACGAATTCCGGCGTGATGAACGACTCACGCGCTGAGTCGTACACGATGCTACCGTAATCCAATTTAGATCGTATGACTGCACGATAAATTCGCAGCAAAACCGTACGGTCTGCACCCCACGTGGTGCTAGCTAAAATTTTTAAAAAATTGAGGGAAGACATCGAATTCCTCTTTAAAATATTAAAATGAGTCTTCCAATTTAACGACTGGTCAAAAGTAAGTCCTAAAAATCGAGCAGTGTCTTGTACAGAAATCAATGTGTCATATAGATATAAGAATGGTTCTTGATAACAATTACGAATGCGGCAAAAGTGCACACATTGGGTTTTCCCAACGGAAAATTTAAACCCATTGTTGGTTGTCCAGTTCTGGTTGCTATTAATGGCCAACTGCAGGTGACGTTGTGCAGTACCAATGTACTTTGACGAGCAGTAGATCGCCAAGTCGTCAACGTAGAGCGATGACTCTACAGATGATGGAATGCTGTCAATTATGCCTATAATAGCGATGGAAAACAAAGTGACACTAAGAACCGAACCCTATGGAACACCATTTTCCTGTACAAAGACACTAGACAAAGTGTTGCCGATACGGACTTGGAAGTAACGCTCCAATAAAAAATTATTAATAAAATTCCCAAGATGTCCTCTAATACCCCAATTGTGTAATGTTCGGAGTATCCCGTACCGCCATGTAGTGTCGTAAGCCTTTTCAAGGTCGAAAAAGACCGCTATCAAGTGCTTTTTGTTAATAAAAGCGTCCTGTATTGCGGACTCTAACCTGACTAGATGATCCATTGTTGAACGGTGCTTACGAAAGCCACACTGGGCATTCGTGATCAATCGTCTGGATTCAAGAATCCAAACAGCGAAGCGGAGGCCAAAGCAGTTGGTGCACCAGGCGAACCTCAATTGCCAGGATCCTCTTTTCCGCCTTACGGGTCACCGCTCACTGCAAACACGCAGGTGTACTATTAGGGACTACTACAAACAAAGGACAGCAACAAAAGTGTACCCATTACGGAGGGACAAGACCGCTAACAACAACCAAAAAGAAGAGAGAAACGAAGAAGAAAAAAAGTTGCGACTGTCCTTCCTTCATAATAGTCCCTAAATGAATCACCCAGCCGGGTACACAACCGACTGGTGCGTGCTCGGGTTTCCCTGGGTTCGCCAATTCCCAAAGAACATTGTAATGCAATTGCGATAAACAACGACATTCCAATGTTCCCCCTGGGGGCTACTGTGCTCAAGCCTCAAAAGCAAATAAATACCTTGAAGTTATTTAAACATTAAATAAAACTAAACAATATCACAAAACATCCATGAGCGAGGTAGAATTCGAACCCACGACAGCTTGATCCAAAGGTCAGCAACACGCTGACCATTGCACAATACCCACGATATCTTGTTGGATTTTGACTTAATTTATATGGTACCTACAAATTATGCGTTGTATTTCATCATAATATGTTAATTAAAAAAAAAACTAAAGTACTCGTGCTCGTTACTCATTTTTAACATAAGCACATTTTAGTTGTGTACTCGTACTCATGTAGTTTTGAGTACTTCTTCAAGTACTCGTTTAGAAGTGCTCATAAGTACTTTCGTCCGGTTATACTCTGCCCAGCTCTGCATGTAGCGCTATTCATACAGTAAACGGAAAAATCCGACCCGGGTACCATAATTATTATTATTATGAAAAGAGGATTATTAGGTATCTATAATTATTTTTAAAAATTTCAAAAAAATGAAAATTACTTAAAAGTTAAAAAATCTGTTAATACTACAACCCGAGGTCCAAAATCCCCAGGATCGTGGTCGCAGTGCATCGGTTGTTGTTAAAATCGTTCCTGGGTCGATCTGCTCATCTTGTAGCAAAAGAGAAACTTTTTCGGCTCGTAGCCTGCGCTAAGTGTTAAAACATAATATTTTATGGAAATTGAACTTATAATATCTATATCATACTGTTGTTTACTCATGAGTGTACAGAAATTAGTTCGCAGTGAGTAACGTTGGATTTTCTACTAAACAAGTTTCAACTTATACACTTTCAAAGTTAGACGCATCGAATCTTATGCATACATACTACATACACACAGATATTACACATGCATAATATGATCGCATATACCTTGTAGCTAAGTAATTTAATTTGATAGATTTATAGGGTCAAGTTCACACAAGTGACCCTGGCCGTATACCTACTATATATTTATTAGTAAAGGCGTTCTTCACCAGAATATCTAAAGGTTACTTTCTTAAGTTACGGCTATAAGGCAAGTTTGAACACATTGATATATATTGTATATTCGGTTAATTTGTATTAGGGATAGGGAATGGTTTAAGGATTCAATATTAAATTATGAAACATTTTTGTTATAGAGAAATTTAGAGTTACGATAATAGTACAATAGTAGAAGATCGCGACTAAGATCGACCTTCACCCATCTGTTTTCCTAATGAAAAGTTCTTTTTATCAAACATAATATTATATTCCTACAAGGTTTTTTTATCATCAACAATGAAACTAAGATCATGGTTAATAGACATATCACATTTGTTATATACCCCGTTTTTTCTCTATTTCATTCAAAAAGTCCTTTTCATATTTAGCGCCAAAACATTTAAACGAACTAAGTGATTAAACAAAATATTCATATAACTAGTTTAAAAACTTTATCTTCGACTGTAAACAAGCTGTTATTGGATCGTAGAAGGATTTAAGCATTAGTCAATCTCGGATTTTTGTGATAATTTTTAAGTGTTTTTTCAATATTTTTAAGGTGTTTGTAGGTACATGTCTTTTGTAAATGGGCGGATGGAAGACCAAACATATGTTTGAATCCCGCATCTTTTGTTTTATAATAGGAACAATAGACATATATTATTATTATTAATATATAATCAAACAAATCGCGGATGGCTTGTCTAATTATATCAGGTTAAGTTTACCCCCTAAGGGGCTCAAAAGGGGGTGTAGCGTTAAATGGTAGTTGTACGTGGACAAAATTCAAGTAGTCGGTTTCTCTGCGGTTCTATATATTTTTTGGGGTGCTGAATCCTAATTTGAAGTTTGCAAATAAAATTTCTTGGAGCGTTCCGAAATAATCGCAAGAAACTACGAAATTTTACCACTTTTTTTGCTTTTTACCAAATATCTCAGAAACGGTCGATTTAAACGATTCTTCCATAATGTAATGTTTTAAAAAGGATTATATTTCCTACAATTTTCATTCCCACAATTTGTCTGTGGTACTAATGGATAGCGCGCTACAGCTTCTTGAAAATCACGCGCTTTTTGTAACCTTGGTAACCAATAGTTAAAATGTAATGTCCTTTTCAATAGCTTTATTTATTGTGTTCTTCATCGAATTTTAAATTGAAAATACATATGTTCATAAAGCAAAGAACGCTCTAAATCGTGATTTTTGTCTCATATAGATATCTTTAAAAATTGAGAAGTTATAGGCAGTCAAAGTTGAAATCATCAGAGAATTTTACGTTACTTTTAACACGCATTTCGAGTATCTTCCATACTGAATAAAAAAAAATCCGTCTAGAAATACATAGGGAATTTAATGCCCTAAACGACGTTGTTTGTCTTATCTCGATAACTCAAAAAATGTTCAAGTTATAAGCATTTAAGTCCATTTAAAAATCAATTTTTTTCTTCTATTTGGCAATTTTTCATTCAATTCGCGTGGACTTAAATGCCTATAATTTAAAGATGTCTCAAGTTATGGAGATAGGACAAAAAACATAGTTTAGGGCATTTATCCTATGGATTCCTAGACGGATTTTTTTTATTCGGTATGGAAGGTACTCGTAACGCGCATTAAAAAACACGTAAAAGTCTGTGATGATTTCAACTTTGACTGCAGCCTATAACTTCTCAATTTCTAAAAAAATCTATATGTGACAAAAAGCACGATTTAGAATGTTCCTTGCTTTATGAACGTGTGTATTTTCAATTTAAAATTCGATAAAAAACACAATAAATAAAGCTATTGAAAAGAACTTAAAATTTTAACCATTGGTTACCAAGGTTACAAAGAGCGCGAGGTTTTCAAGAAACTGTAGCTCGGTTATCATTAATACCACAGAAAAGTTGTGGGAATGAAAATTCTAGGAAAATGTAATCCTCTTTAAAACATTACATAGTAATATAATATATTTCTGGGATATTTGGTAAAAAGCAAAAAAGTGGTGAAATTTCGTAGTTTTTGCGTATATCTCGGAACACTCCAGGAAATTTTGTTAGCAAACTTCAAATTCGGATTCAGCACCCCAAAAACATGTAGAACCGCAGAGAAACCGACTACTTGAATTTTGTCCACGAGAGGGGCTTTTCGTTACCGTTTTACTGGGCTTGAATGAAGGAGGCCATACCGTTGTACCTATATAGTTTTCCTGTTTCGTGAACTAGGGCTTTATTTTATATCGAGTCATTAAATACTCCGATATCAGTTAACATAATTGTATAATATATAATGTCTTTCTTTTTGTAAAGGGTACCTTTTTATATTTGTTTCTAAATAAATATTATTACAGAAAATACGCTGGTTATTAATTTCATATACAGTATTCCGTTTCCACTGGCTTCGTACACTGGCTTCGTACACCTAAAAAGCCACGACGTTGCAATTGAACTAAAAATCATGCAAAACGAAAACAAAAAACTCATTTATAGACAAGCTGCGTACTTTGACCTTTAGATCGTTGTGCCGCCTACCGGCAAAGTTAGACAACACTGGATCTTGACATTATGAACTGTCATATTATGTAATTAGGTATTTAAGTTTAAAAAAAATTATTAATTTTTTAATTTTTTCTAATAATTTAACATAAATAATATTGAAAAACGAAAAGAAAAAATTTTTTAAAGCTATAGATAAATTACTAAAAATTAATTAAATTGTATAAAAATTTAAAAAATATCACGTGACTTCAAAACGCGCCAGGAATGTTTGTGACGTCGTTATGTTAAAATGTGTCTGCATTTGTTGGTATTTGTGTATATGTATTACACATACTATCAAAAATAATAAATTTTTAACTTGGTAACCATGGATACAAAGACCATAGATAACATAATGACGTCACACGCGTTCGGATTCTTTCGGCGCGTTATCGGAACTGAGTTTAAAAATTAATTTTTATTTAAATATAACTTTTTAATTAGTAAGCAAAAAAATTAAATAAAAACAGTTTTGCTATAAAACTTGTATGTGGTCCTTCCATTTAAGTAAAAAAAAAAATTCATTTAAAAACCCAATTGATAGAAGTTAATTACTAATTAGTTTATTAAATTAATAAAAATGCACATTATTATTCATAGTGGCTTCCAGTCCATTAAATTAGACTTTTTCCGCCCTAAATCGATCAGCAAAGGTTCAATTCAATTCAATTCAATTTATTTATTCCTTAAAAAAAAAAGTACATATAACAATTTATATATTATAATTATGAAAACTAAGAGGATTTCCTGCCCAACTTGGGAGACCAGTGCTAGGGCAGGAGTCCAGAAATACACGAACGTGTACCTATATATTATTTTTTTTCCCTCCTTATTAGAGTCAGTTTGTCAGGTGTGTGTGTGTGTATCTGTGTGTGAGTGAAGTGCGTACATTGCCATAATTTTACGCTAGAATCTGAAATACAACTTTGGCATCTGAATTAGCCAGCAACCAGTTTGTTATTTTTATTTTGAACGTTTTTTTATTGGTAATAACTTTCAATTCTTGAGGTAAATGATTGTATAATTTTGGAGCAAGGAACAATATATGTCTCTGGTCAAAGGTTTTTGACATTTTTGGAACCTGTACAGGATGATGGTCTTGCCACCTTGTAGGATATGGATGTCTGACAGGAGTTTGGAGCTCAGAGTGATGGTGATACAAGGATAGAATTGTTCTAGCATAAAATAGCTCAATTTGCAGTACGTTAAATTCTTTGAACAATTCCAAGGAGGGGTTAAATTTACTATTCATTTTTAAATTATTTTGATTAAAAAGTAACCACTCTGACAGATACACTTATAACCATATTATTCTACTAATATAAAAAATGATTTTATCTTTAAAATATAAAAAAAAACTATTTCTTTATTATGGATGAAAATTAAAAATTTTTATTTACTTATTCATTAATGTATTGTGTTCTTCATTGCACTTTAAATTGAAAATAGACATGTTCATTAAGCAAGGAACGCCTTAAACCGTCCTTTTTGTCCCATATCAATATCTTTTAAAATTGAGAACTTAAAGGCAGTCAAAGTTGAAATCATCACAATGTTTTACGTGTTTTTTTAACACGCGTTTCGAGGACCTTCCTTACCAAATAAAAAGAAATCCGTCTAGAAATCCATAGGAATGCCCTAAACGATGTTTTTTGTCCTACCTCGATAACTTAAAAAATTTTCAAGTTATAAGCATTTAAGTTTACTTCAAAATCAGTTTTTTTCTTCTATTCGGGAATTTTTTATTCATTTCGCTTGAACTTAAATGCTTATAATTTAAAAATGTCTGAAGTTATCGAGATAGGGCAACAAACATAGTTTAAGGCATTAAATTTCCTATGGATTCCTAGAAGGATTTTTTTTTATTCGGTATGGAAGGTACCCACTCGAAACGCGTGTTAAAAAAACACTTAAAACTGTGTGATAATTTCAACTTTAACTTCTCAATTTTAAAAGATATCAATATGGGACATAAAGAGCGGTTTAGGGCGTTCCTTGCTTTATGAACATGTGTATTTTCAATTTAAAGTTCAATGAAGAACACAATAAAATAAGTTACTGAAAAGGACATTACATTTTAACCATTGGTTACCAAGGTTACAAAAAGTGCGTGATTTTTAAGAAGCTGGAGCACGCTTACCATTAGTACAACAGAAAAGTTGTGGGAATAAAAATTGTAGTAAATGTAATCCTCTTTAAAACATTACATAATGGAAGAATTGCTTAAGTCGACCGTTCCTGAGATATTTCAAAAAAAGCAAAAAAGGTTGTAAAATTTCGTGGTTTTTCGGCCGCCCAAAGTTGTTTTTTAAAAATCCCATTTGTTGGGCTGTGGGAAGCGTGGTACTAAGCCGTGAACGCTGGTCGAGAGTCTAAGCCAAGATAAATATTATTGGAGGTTCAGGGCTTGAGATGGAAACAATCGAGTAAATGTGTCCATTTGTGTTTGTGTGTTTATAGTTTTCAGGCGCGATCTTAGCGAAACTAGAAGCGCCTATATACACTCGCTTTGTCTGTACGTCTGTGAATCTGTGAGTCTGTAACGGATTTTTTGTATCAGTCGTACAGCCCAAACGGGTTAACCGATTTTAAAAAACTTTTTTTTGTTCGATTCCTCTCGGGGTCTATTTGATCCTAACGTCGCCCGATTTTTGAATTTTGGCCCCAGAGGGGAGCAAATTAGAAAAAACGGTGTTTTTTGCTTATAGTTTGCTCAATTTAAGTCAGATCGATTCGAAACCTGCCTTAAACGAAAGAGCAGAAAATTTTAGATAGATTTCATGTATAATATTGTGTCAAAACAGTTTTTTTATACAGATTTATTTGATTATTAAACGAAATAAATGCGACTTTATCTAATAAATCGCGAACTTGTTTCGGTTGTCCTTGTCTGTTGCACAGTGTGATATGGATATTGGAAGATAGCGTATGCTCTGTCTTATATTGCATTATTTCAATATAGTTATTCAATTTTTTGACTGCGATGTTTGAATTTAAGTTTAAAAACCCTGGCCTACTGAGTTAAAATGACGTGTAACTAATTATTGACGTCGATCGGATCGGACCAAAATTTCTTGACGTTCATCATACCTTCCCGAACAATTTAACTTTCTCTGTCTCTATGTCTCTTTGTACGCTTATAACTCGAGAACCACTGATCCGATTTACGTGATTTTTTTTCAAGTAAATAACTTCTTATGCGACTGCGAGTTTTAAAATATTCTGGCATCACGCAAATAAAAACGTATGTTCTGGCATCACGCAAAAATAAGTAGGTAGTAGATGGTAACTAGCTGACCGGCCTGGCTTTCGTCCGGGTGTAAATCGTACTTTTGAATTTTCACAGGCAAAAGGTCTTTCTCCGGTAACGTTTCGGATAAATGTAATAAAATCAGACTAAGGAAATAAAGCACACTAAAAATTATTAGATCCTTTTGAAAATTAATATTTGAGAGTTTTATAGCACACAAAAAATTAAATGGTGTCAGATTTCAAAATGGCAGCCATATGTACTTTTTTGTAAGAATTATCAGATCCTTTTGAAAATTGATATTTGAGAGTTTCATAGAACACAAAAAAATAAAATGACGTCAGATTTCAAAATGGCGGCCATATATACTTTTTTGTAAAAATTATCCGATCCTTTTGAAAATTGATATTTGAGAGTTTCATAGGTCACAAAAAAATAAAATGACGTCAGATTTCAAAATGGCGGCCATATATACTTTTTTGTAAAAATTATCCGATCCTTTTGAAAATCGGTATTTGAAAGTTTCATAGGACACAAAAAAATAAAATGGCGTCAGATTTCAAAATGGCGGCCATAATATGTACTTTTTTGTAAAAATTATCCGAATCCTTTGAAAATTGATATATGCGAGTTTTATAGGAAACAAAAAAATAAAATGACGTCATATTTCAAAATGGCGGAAATATGTAGTACTTCTTTGTAAAAATTATCCGATCCTTTTGAAAATTGATATTTGAGAGTTTCATAAGACACAAAAAAATAAAATGACGTCAGATTTAAAAATGGCGGCCGTATGGATATTTTTGTAAATATTATCCGATCCTTTTGAAAATTGATATTTGAGAGTTTCATAGGTCACAAAAAAATAAAATGATGTCAGATTTCAAAATGGCGGCCATATATACTTTTTTGTAAAAATTATCCGATCCTTTTGAAAATCGGTATTTGAAAGTTTCATAGGACACAAAAAAATAAAATGATGTCAGATTTCAAAATGGCGGCCGTATGTACTTTTTTGTAAAAATTATCCGATCCTTTTGAAAATTGATATTTGAAAGTTTCATAGGCCACAAAAAATAAAATGACGTCAGATTTCAAAATGGCGGCCATATATACTTTTTTGTAAAAATTATCCGATACTTTTGAAAATCGGTATTTGAAAGTTTCATAGGACACAAAAAAATAAAATGATGTCAGATTTAAAAATGGCGGCCGTATGTACTTTTTTGTAAAAATTATCCGATCCTTTTGAAAATTGATATTTGAGAGTTTCATAGAACACAAAAAAATAAAATGACGTCAGATTTCAAAATGGCGGCCATATGTACTTTTTTGCAAAAATGATCCGATCTTTTTGAAAATTAATATTTGCGAGTTTTATAGGACACAAAAAAATAAAATGATGTCATATTTCAAAATGGCGGTCATAGGTATATATTTCTTTGTAAAAATTATCCGATCCTTTTGAAAATTGATATTTGAGAATTTAATAAGACACAAAAAAATAAAATGGCGTCAGATTTCAAAATGGCGATCAAATAATAACTTTTAAATTGTATTACGAGTTGTATTATTTTTATCTTTGATAAATTCGGTTTTATATACAATGCGTAAAAAGCATAGCTTCTGTCGGGTGTCTTACGACACATCATGACTTTTTTATTTAGCCGGTTCCGAGTAACGCTTAATAGTCAACCGTTGCTATGGAAAATTGTTTAAAAAATTCACTGTACTATTTTTTCTATGTAATCCAATACATATTTATATTAGGTCTTATGGATCATAGCCTACTACAAAATTATAAATCTTCTCAGTGTTATTTTCCCTATGTTCAATAAAACCGTTTACACACAGTACCTACATGAATATCGCGCCTTGTAATTCTTGAATTACTTGTATGCTCCAAAATTTTTACTTGTATATTTAGTTAGTGGGCCTCATATTTTTTTACAAAATTAGTGGTCCGCACAACTAAAAAGGTTGGGAACCGCTGCTCTATGCAATAAATTATCGAAAACTCTCTTCTTATTAAGAAAAATTTGTGCATGTGCTTCTACTGATGTCGTAAAAAATATTTATTACGGATTATTTCATTCAAATTTGTTGTATGGATTACTTGGGGTGATGCACCTGGCATCATAAGAGTGTTTCGCCTACAGAAAAAAGCTGTACGTATTATAGCCAAAGCGTCTAATAAACCTCATTGCAAACCACTTTTCTTGCAGTATCATATGGGCTTGAGAATAGCCGAGAGTGTAGCGGCGCTGTTGTTTACATGGCGTTGCTATGGTTCCTCTATTACAAGTCCCCAGTTCCCGAGTTCTAGCCCGAGAGCTGGTAAAAGTGTCAATTGGATTTTCAATTTATTATTAAAAAAAAAAAAAAATATAATGAATTGAAAATATGAATTGGTGCTAGGCCCAAATAACCTTAGCTGTTGGTGGTCTTTAAAATACAATTACAACTTGCAGTATCATATTATGTCCTTAGCAACTCTGTATATCCACGAAAATCTCATATAGATACCTATTTAAAGAAAATATACCTACATAATTTTCAATCTACTGAGATAATTCATTTTTATGTCAGGAGCAACATCAATATTAGAATACCACTATATATATTAAAAAAAAACAAAGAAATGGGGCAAATTATTGGTCCATAAACATGTTTTATCAATTACCGGATCAGGTAAAAAACACCCCTTTTCCGTTTATAAAAAAAAAATAGAAAAAAAATGTGAGCCGTCGTGGGCACCTGGCAGATGTGAAACATTTTAGCTTTCTATTAGTGAAAGAATTTTAGAATCGGTTCAGTAGTTCCAGAGATAAAAAAATATGATTAATTATCCCCCCCCCACGAGGAATTCTCTTACCTTAATTTACTCTAATTTACCACAATTTACCCTAATTTACTCTAATTTACCCTAGTTTACCGCACTTTACCCTAATTTACTTCAATTAACCCCAGTTTATTCTAAAATACCCCAAACTACCCTAATTTACTATAGTTCACCCCACTTTACCCTAATTTACTTTAATTAACCCAAATTTAACCTAATTTGCTCTAATTTACCAAAATATATAAATATAATATATAAACCTTTTGCCTCGCCTTTTGCTAATAATATCACTGTCACTCATATTTGTTAAAATTTATGAACAGTGAACACTTGCTACATAATCCCAGAATCACTCACTGACGTAAAATAGCGAGTGTATCGTGTATTTATTACTCCCCCCCCCTCAAGAGAAACTCAACATGCGAAGAATTTGAAACAGGAATACACACACCGACGTGCGTTCTGAGCAACGTAACATTAAAACGACGTTCCATTCAAACGAATTTACACCCGTGCCTAAAGATGTTTCACATCAACAATGTATTAATTGGAAAAATGCTTATACAATTTTCGAAAACTTTTTGAAATAAATTCGAATGATTTTCTTTGAGGATATATTAATTATTATGTAATATCTTTTCTGTTGACAGTGTTGACACTATTTCTGTATACTATATTATACATAAAGAAAGAGTTATTATTATTATTATAAAGTAATAGGTACGTTATATTTTTTTACGAAATGGCTGTTAGTGTTGTCCTTGTCTGTTGACTATAAAAGGAGTGTTTTGCGGAAACACACTAATAGTTATTTTAAGTCGCGTACAGTCATATTAAGGTCATAAATAGTTATTTTTTTACGATAATAATTATCATTTGTAATTTTTGTTTCTCTCAAAGATATAATTATTTTTTTTTAATCTGGTTTCGTGCCCTTATAGTTTTTTTAAAATGTTTATTCATTTTTTTTGTGACTACGGTTGGCATATTACACGCACGCACACAAACAGTTGCTTATCTTGTTGACAGCAACTGATCCTAAATCTTACCTTTACCTCACGACAGTTTTTCTACGGAATTAATCCTAGGGGCTGTCGTTTTCTGTTATGCGTATCTAGACTTTGGATCTTTCAAGTTGAGACACCCCTCCTTCCCACATGCACACACCATTTTCTGCTTTGTTATTTATTTTATTGTAGTATTTTGTATTTTAGATTTTCAAAAATTTTGCTCATAAAATTAATCAGTATCCTATTGGACTAAGTTTTTCTAATGTAAATGACCTATTTATTTAATTGTTTTTCTAATTCTGTGTAAATTAATATGTATATCTTTTATATGAGCTATTGACGGCTCACATTCATGTTTGTCACTGTGAAATAAACTCTATCTATCTACCTATTACATCCCCCCAATGATGTAGGCATTGTTAAATGTCAGTAACGCTTTTGATATGTACTTTGCCCTGCTCGTACTATAAAATAAATGTCCGAAAGATTTAGAAATAAATTGCAGTCTGTATTCTGTGCTATTTAAATTCTCACCTGAACACAAACAAGACGTATGCTGGTACTTATTTGTAGTGTTAACGACTGATCTTATCATCACAAAGAAAATTGACTAACGGGATTTCAATCATGCAGATGCTAATAAATAGATTAATCAAATCAATGTTCTTTCGTTACTAGTAAGTGGAATGCATGTATAATGTATATAGGTACGATAGATTAACAAATCTCTAGTATGGAGAATTATGTGTATTTATTAATTTCAAGATATGTGATGTGGCAAAAATAATTTTATTTTAGTGACTAGCATATTATTATAGTATTAAAATATTTAATATAGGTACTTAATAATATTAAGTGTATAAAAATTGGGGTATTTTAATGTTAGTTAACAAAATGCATTATAAAAAATAACTATAAGGTAATAACAATTACATCTTGTTATTTTACATTAGAATTTAAAATTTTGGGATGTGCACTGAGCAAGTAATTGAGTTATAAGGTGCGACAGTTCGTTTATAATACATAAAACTTGATATTGCGTAGCAGCAAAACTGAAATCTACATTCACCTTTCGATTTTTCATAGGTAATATTTTCATTTATTGAGGTCCTCAGAGTACAAAAAACTTTTTTTCCAAAAATAAAAAAGCCTTAAAATTAATTCTATAGGTAGTAAAGTACCTAAGGAATAAGCTTTCCATACAAATTATTATCTACTGATGAGTGTACATATATTTTATTAGTTTTAAAAACGATAACGATCATGTTAAAACGGTTCATTGTGTGTGTGTTCAAATCAAAGAATCAGTAGTAAAAATACAATAAAAAAATAAATTGAAAGAGATATGTGATAACGGAGGACAACAAAATTGCGATCGAGTGGCTTTTATAAAAGGTCTTTGTCAAAAGATGTTATCAGATGCAGACATATACAAATCCTTTATCAACAGTCCGGTATATCAGATGTAGTGCAGTTTTTCAAAGAAAAGGAAATATAGTAAGCAAGGGCACAAATATTAAACACTTGAGTAGCGGACGCGGGACCTTTAAGACAATTTTTTAAATTTAACCCAATATTACTGAAATCGAACTGTATGATCCAGTATGCTCTCTTATGAAGTATGCATAACAATGTATAGCCCCGTGGTTGGGTGTTTGAATTCGGAATTAATTAGGGGAAAGCTGGAGGGTTCCGTACCGTTACACTAAATTTCTCGCGGGGCTGATTTTTCACATCTGCACGACGGCTCACATTTTTTTGTATGGGGGCTCCCCTTAATTTATTATTTGTTAGGATATCCGCCATAATGACACATATTCTGTGAAAATTTCAAGCGGCTACCTGTTATGGTTCCAAAGATACAGCCTTTAAAATTTTTTCCCGTTTTTTTCCCCTTTAATTTTTACTTTTTGTGATTTTAGGATTTTCCCCTTTACTTGTGCTGCAAAACTTTGCTATTTGCCAAATTTCATGATTCTAAGTCAACGAGAAGTACCTACCCTATAGGTTTTACACGTCCAGACGGACAAATGAGCAGTGGCTAAAGCTGAACTAGCAGGAGCCAGGAGGGAGAAAACTTATTATGTTCATTACAGACCTAAACTGAAAGGATTAAAACCATTTCCAGCTTTCCCCTAATTAATTCCGAATTTGGAATTTTTTTACTCTCCAACCACTGGGCTAGTAATCAATCTAGAGATTGCTTTTTAAATTCTCTTAACTGGCAAGGCTGATGATGCTATTCTATACGGTCAATGTAAGAATTTACAGTGCTGTTAATTTTTTTCCGCTTTCTAACAAATTTAACATTACATAAGTTAAAGTGTGACAAACATTTAACAGCGCTGTAAAATGTAAATTCTAACATCGACAATACAGAATAGCAACATTATAGAGTGACATCAGATGATAGCATGACCTCTTCCTAATACACGGAATGAATTTCAACGAGTAGGTACTAATGTCTTTGATAGTATGAAGTATGAACACACGTAATTTCATGGTCCCTTTATTAACCATATGTTCTGCGCGTGTGTTACGCAATTTATACAAAAGTGAAGAAGGCTCACATGAGCAAATCTAAAACCAAGGCACGTTATAACTTTATACAAAAGTAGTACAAAGCGCTTTTTGAATAATTAAAATTTAAGATTTGAAGGAAAACAATCACATTTAATGACGTATTGTGCTGTGGACGATTAAACTCCACTAAAAGTTTTTGCATGTTCACTCGATATTTGTTGAAAGTTGGAATAATTGGCCAAGTAATTAGTCATTCATACCATTTGATTCTGTATCGTAACTTTACGTTTTTCATGTCAGAAAAGTTCCTTTCACATAATATTATGTAAGTACTTATAACATTGAAATCATTTTTAATCCCAAATCTTTAAAGTTTGGGTATTTCAGTGGAAAAAAATTAAGACAATTTTACTATTTAAACAACAAGAAAACGTGTTGGCACAATAACTTTCGAAATACTTAATCGATTTAAACGAAATCTGGAAACCAAAACATAATCTGTAAAAACAAAGTCTGTAAATACACTCTACCATGCTGTATTTGTTCAAACTTTAAAGAATTCTTATACCTACACAGTACACATCTAAACGTTAAATCTTTGAGATAATTCATTGTTAATTTTAAGTTGTTTTGGATTATCAGTCAGTCTTTATAAGTTTTTCAAAATTTTGAAAAACTTTAGTCAGATATTAAAATATTAAAAATAAAGGATTCTATATAAGAAAACAAACGTTTCGCTAAAGTATTAGCATCTTCAGTATTATCTATACATATAAATAAAATTTAATTTCTGTCTGTCCTGGCTAATCTTCGAAACGGCTGAAACGATTTCAAAAATTCCTTCACTAATAGAAAGCTACACTATCCCTGAGTGATATAGGCTATATTTAATTTTGATAAATTTCCCGCGGAGAAAATTTTGAGATATGGGCTTTTTTAAGATTATTTAAATATCATAAGATCAACATAGCAATGAAACAAAAAAATAACAAAATATCAAGTTGAAACAAAAAAAAATTTTTGGAGCATACAAGTAATTCAAGAATTACAAGGCGCGATATTCATGTAGGTACTGTGTGTAAACGGTTTTACCGAACATAGGGAAAATAACACTAAGAAGATTTATAATTTTGTAGTAGGCTATGAGCCATAAGACCTAATATAAATATGTATTGGATTACAGAGAAAGAAAGTAGTACAGTGAATTTTTTAAACAATTTTCCATAGCAACGGTTGACTATTAAGCGTAACCCGAACCGGCTAAACAAAAAGTCATGATGTGTCGTAAGACACCCGACTGCAGAAGCTATGCTTCTTACGCATTGTATATAAAACGAGATTTATCAAAGATATAAATAATACAATTAAAAAGTTATTATTTGATCGCCATTTTGAAATCTGATGCCATTTTATTTTTTTCTGTTATTAAATTCTCAAATATCAATTTTCAAAAGGATCGGATAATATTTACAAAGAAGTATATACCTATGACCGCCATTTTGAAATATGAAGTCATTTTATTTTTTTGCGTCCTATAAAACTCGCAAATATTAATTTTCAAAAAGATCGAATAATTTTTACAAAAAAGTGCATACGGGCGCCATTTTGAAATCTGAAGTAATTTTATTTTTTTGTGTCCTGTAAAACTCTCAAATATCAATTTTCAAAAGGATCGGATAATTTTAGCAAAAAAGTACCTACATATGGCCGCCATTTTAAAATATAACGTCATTTTATTTTTTTTGTGTCCTATGAAACTCTCAAATACTGATTTTCATAAAGATCGGATCATTTTTTCAAAAAAGTACTTATGGCCGCCATTTTGTTGTAGATTGCATAATTAAGATGATTAAAAATAAGTTACGCAATCTATGATTGTGAATTATTAATAAAATGAATTTATTTCAGTTGTTAAGAAATACTCTTCTTGTAAGAATATGATTTATTTTTGTTAAATATAATCTTTAATAAAATATACTTGAAATACAATTTGTCATATTTAATTACAAGAATATAAAACAGACATAATTTTATTTTTTTGTTGTCTATGAAACTCTCAAATATCAATTTTCAAAAGGATCGGATAATTTTTACAAAAAAGTACACACGGCCGCCATTTTGAAATATGACGTCATTTTATTTTTTTGTGTCCTATAAAACTCGCAAATATCAATTTTCAAAAGGATCGGATAATTTTTACAAAAAAGTACATATTATGGCCGCCATTTTGAAATCTGACGCCATGTTATTTTTTTGTGTCTTATAAAACTCTCAAATATCAATTTTCAAAAAAATCGGATAATTTTCTCAAAAAAGTGCATAATTTGGCCGCCATTTTGAAATCTGACGCCATTTTATTTTTTTTGTCCTATAAAACTCTCAAATATTAATTTTCAAAAGGATCGGGTAATTTTTACAAAAGTGACGTTACACTTTTTCGTGACGTGACGTTTCACTTTTTATGATTTAGGTCCCCATCTGAAATGTGCGAGAATCAGTTCGATATTTTTGCGTGATGCCAGAATATTTTAAAACTAGCTGTCGCATAAGAAGTTATTCACTTCAAAAAAAATTCACGTAAATCGGATCAGTGGTTCTCGAGTTATAAACGGACATACAGACAGAGAAAGCCAAATTGTTCAGGAAGATATTATGAAACATCGATAAATTTTGGTCCGATCCCTAGGTCCCGCCATCCGACCGACGTCAATAATTAGTTACAGGTCATTTTAACTCAGTAGGCCATGGTTTTTAAACACAAAAATCAAACATCACCAGTCAAAAAATTGAATGACTGTCGTGGTGTGAATATAGCATGGTGTGCCAAGGTTAGTAGAGCATTAGAGTACTCTAATAACCTTGATGGTGTGCTACCTAGGGTACCAGTTTTCGACTGCTTTGCGCAGTGACGTCACGTAGGGAGCAGATTTGAACTTAGTTGGCGGGTAAATGTCAATAATTAATGTATACAAAATACAAACAATTGATTATTAATTTCATTTAAACGTATTTTTTGACAGAAATGTTGCCATTTCGCAAAATTATTGAATGTTTTGGGGAATTAATGTCCAGAGTATCCTTTTTGAATATACTTTTATTAATTTTGCAAAAAATATCACAAACTGTTGCAGTACCGAATTGACAAAAATTTGGAACGCCCAGTATTTCTAAACTATTAACTTTAGACATATGCCGTCTTGGACTTTTTGTAAGAAATTTTATACTCTACAAAATTATTAGTACCTATGTAGTTTTGTCCTATCTAGCATGGTTCTCACACAAATTTGAGTGAGAGTTGAAAAAACACATTTTTAACAATTGAGAACGCTATTTGGGGAGGTTCTACCGCAGTAATTTTGAATAATTTTGGTCCAGAGTATCCCGACCTGATACACTTTAGATAATTTTGCGAAAGAACGGTTATCTCGAAGTTACCAGTTACTAGATTTCTAAAAGACTTTTAAGGGGTAAGTTGCAGGCCTATTAAAAACCATGAATATTGAAAATGGATATACAATACTTCTATACCAACTTCTCATAAGCCTTTAAAAACAATTAGTAAACAAATTTTGTCGAAATTCCCATTATTTTTCCCCAAGAAACGCCAAAAATAACAAATAATTACTAGGTACTGTTCCCTACGTGACGTCACACGGCAAGAGCGAGACAGACGTGTCTCACTCACTCGCTGTGCAAGAGCACACCATAGTCACACCACGATGACTATATTAAAATATAATAATATAAGTCAGAGCATACGCTATCTTCCAATATCCATATCACACTGTGCAACAGACAAAGACAACCGAAGTTCGCGATTTATTAGATACAAACGCATTTATAAATTTTAATTTTCATATAAATCTGTATAAAAAAAACTGTTTTGACACAATATTATACATAAAATATATCTAGAATTTTCTGCTCTTTCGAATCGATCTGACTTGAATTGAGCGAACTATAAACAAAAAATTCACAGATTTCGCAATTCTTGCAACCATCGAGGACATTGGAAATGATAACAGCATATATGAAACATAATTAACTGTTTATTATACACACAATATTTATCAATGCACTGTTTAGTTTTGTCAGGAATAACCCTATTATTCTTCTGTTATATACGCGTTCACTTTTGCTTGATTACTTAACTTTTAAATGGATTTTTCTACAGTATTTATTAACATTTGCTCAAAAATAACAACGCAGATCGTCGCAAATACCTCTCAATTAACTAGACATGATATAAAACACATTTCGAAAAAATTGTACTTGTTCAATTTCGCATGATTGCTCCTCACTTGATCGCGACACCGTTGTCTTTTGGCCTTGAACGAAAACTCGTAACTCTGCCCCCATATACGAACATAAACATTTCCAATGTTAAAACACCGTTTTTTCTAATTTGCTCCCCTCTGGGGCCAAAATTCAAAAATCGGGCGACGTTAGGATCAAATAGACCCCGAGAGGATTCGAACAAAAAAAAGTTTTATAAAATCGGTTAAGCCGTTTGGGCTGTACGCGTGACACAAAATAGCGTGACAGATTCACAGATTGACAGACGTACAGACAAAGCGAGTGTATATAGGCGCTTCTAGCTTCGCTAAGATCGCGCCTAATGAAGGGTCCTAAAAAGCAGAAAATAAAAAAGTAATCTTTGAGATAATTTAAATTAAAAAAAATCTGAGATATTTCGTTTACATGTTTTTTCAGCGTGAATGTATTCAATGAAGATTTAATTTTCATATCTTGTTATGTGCTGTCATTTTAATTTACGAAAATGTATGGGCGTGACCTGACCTACGAGCGGTCGCATTCTATCTAGTTTTTAAAGCATAACAATAAGATACATATTATTTGACCAGATCAGCTAACATCAACGGTATATACCATATATTCATGCCTGGTATCCACCGTTTTACTGACCATATGTACAGAAATACATACATAATTTACATTTTTTAACAGAATCGACATGTCTATACGAACAGGAGGTCTGTGGAAGTGTGTTTATTAGCATTAACGCTAAACTTCAAGCTCAATGTGATATTTTGCATATACTGTACACACTATTGGACAAAAGTCGAGCGACAGAGTTCGAAAATCACTCTTTTCTTGTACTGCGCATAACGAAACATTATTAGGAGGCTTAAAACGAATATTTTCAAATGCTTGTAGTAGGTTTGAAGCAATCTTAACAAAAAAAAGAAAAACAATCGATTTGACTAGCATCAATTTTGTGCACAAAAGTGGAGCAACAATTTGGAAGAAAGTGTTTTGCTAAGATTTTAGCTCTTCATTCGAAGTAACGAATCCAACTTATTATAAACATAGAAGAAAAAGAAGTTGAGATTCAAATAATTGATTAAAAACAAAAAACGGGAAAAGAAATTTGAACTTGCTAAGTATGTAATTGCAGTTTTTAGTGGAGAAAAAAGTCGCCCATTAAGATGATTTGAAATTACTTATTTACGTTTGCTATAAAAAATAAAATCAGATAATAGCAAGATTGAATGTTAACTGCATACTGATTCAACGTCGGTTGGTTAATGCAAGATTATTTAGTAGTAGACCTTCAACGAAACATTTAATTTCGGCTAGAAACAGAGTCAGCCGAACTTACTTAGGGCAGAGGTGTAATTCAAAGTATGTTACACCTTACAATGACTGGCAAATATGGTTATGGAAGCTTACTTCTTCTATAGGGTTGCTTTTCCTGGTATGCACTAGATCCCATTAACTTTTTTATGGGGTTATGGATCGGCTTTTGTACCTTTGTTTCCTTATGCAGAATGGAAATGTCCCTCTACATTTTTTAACACGATAACTACCTAAAACACAAACCACAACTGGTAACTGAATGGTTGGCAAGGCAAACCTGCGAGTTCTGGGCTGGTCCGTTCAGTTACCTGAACTGATTTCAATAGAGAACTTGTGCGGAAGAGTACGTGACGTTTGCGACTCGGCCAAAATTCGTGGCGTTTGCGCCACCAAGTTAACAACTACCTGGGAGCCGTATCTCTTAGCAGACAGGAAAAATTAATGAAATTCAAGAAATACACAACATGAAAATAAATTTGTTCTAATTTTTGGGCGTATGCTAGAGCTTTCAAACACACTTTTGCATTTTGTGTTTCGTTCAATTTAAGATGGATACTGCTAATTTTCGAGTCGAAATTCGTATTTTGTTTTTATTTTCTTGTTAAGCAATTCTAGCTCTGCCAGCGACGATGAACTGCGGCTCATGATACATTCAGATTTTAAAATAGCATAGATGTTGGTTTTTTTTATTAATTAATTTATTTAGGCGATTGTGTTTCCAAAGAAAATTTGAGTATCTGAAATTCTCGATAAACCTCCTATATTAATCATTCGTTTATTGATTATTCTTAGGCGTGCAACGAGACATAAAATGTAACAGTGTGTTTGAAAACTCTAGCATACGTCCAAAAATTAGAATGAAATTCAAGAAATATAGAACAACAATGAAAGTAATATATTTACTTTCATTGTTGTTCTGTATTTCTTGAATTTCATTAGTGTGCTTAAGAGATACGGTTCCCAGGTAGCTATATACACTGTGGCGGCGCAAACGCCACAGCATGCAGGTAATTAAAAATCTCGCGGCGCAAACGGCACGATACCTTGTGGAAGGAGGTTGAGAGATAATACTAACGGAAATATTTTTAAATAAACAGTCTTTGATCGATAAAATTAGAGATGTTTGGGAAAATTAACCGTGAAATGTCCTTCAAAAGTTTGTTTCTTCAATTTCAAAAAATTGTACCAAAGACTGCAAATAACGGTATGCACTTAATGGTTACATAAATTTGTATGTGGCCTTGTTTCATTTTTATCAAAAACCTAACCCAACCTAATCTAAACAAGCCGTGAGGTGGGTCGTTTATTAGGACTAAAGTGCGACCCTTGAGGTCCACACGACGAACTTCCCAGTTTGATAAATATTTAATAATAATAATTAAATTAGATATTACACAGAAAAGTAATCATTTTAATCATTAAAACATCAATAATTAAAAAAAAAAAAAAAAAAAAACTGCTGAACCGATTTTTATAAAATTTATGTCGGATCAAAATGACGTTAACACGCCTCGATTGACACCCTTACGAAGTCGATATAATTTTTTATTCGCGAGATATTGTGAAAAATCTACTTTTTTGGAGGTTATTTGGTTAAGAAAAAAGAACGGCTGAACCGATTTTGAAAAAATTTCCTTCAGATCATATTTACGTTAATACGCGTCGATTGGCACCCTAACGTAGTCGATATCATTTTTCATTCTCGAGATTTCGTCTTTGAAAGAAATGGACACATACGTACGTACGTACGTACACACACACACACACACACACACACACAGACATCTTTCTAAAAGTAGTGTAAAAATAGTGTAGTGACCTTGAAACATTAAAATTTTTTTTTCTTTTTGATTTCGATTTTCGGACCCATTACAATAACTTCCAGTGGGAAGTTAAAAATACACTTTCTTCCAAAATATCAGCCAAATCGATTGTTTTTTTGTTTTTTGTTTTTTTTGAGACTGCTTCAAACCAGCTACTATAATCAAGTTCCAAAATTTAAGATAGTGAGTCATGCATAGTTCGTAACAAGGTTAATGGAATGGAAAAGTAATGAAACTATACAAGCATTTGAAAATATTCGTTCTAAGCCTCCTAATAATGTTTTGTTATGCGCAGCAAAAAAAAGGATGATTTTCTAACTTTGTCGCTCTAATTTTGTCCACTGTATACGCAAAATATCACATTGAGCTTGAAGTTAATGTTACTATTTGTAGATATCGAATACGGGTGCGATTGGTTTTGAGATTGTCAATACTCAAATATTTGCGCACACAAGGAGTTTGGTAGAGTTTGCAGCTATAACGACAGTGAAAGGCTCGCGAGGCGCACAGGCAGCAAAGCCGCACAAAGTGCTCACTTTTAAAACTCGCAGTGCTGATACGATATGCCCAGTGCCCACTGTTACACTCGTACATTACATACTACACTATATTACACTACATAGGTGAATGTGATGCAGTGTGCTGGTGCTACATACGACCGGTCGAGCCACTTGTTGCTGACCGCTCTCCTCCCTGCGCGCACCTATCGATGCAACGTGACTGTTCTTAACTTTATATTAACTGCCTTTTATATCCTTTCTGCTACGATTAAGATTAAAATTTTAATTAAAACTAAATCAAAACAAATAAGTAACACACTTTTCAGTGTATTTGCCTATGCATAGTATGCTGACAAATACACTATTGGCGTTGGTTGGATAGCGGGACCTAGGAGTCGGACCATTAAATATCGACGTTTTCAATTTTGAACAACTGAATCGTTTTTGGAAATTAATGTAAATTTATATTTATGGGTATAGTAACAAATTTCACTTTAACACCATTGGGACCGAAAACAGTAAAAGAAGTACTTGGAGTTGTTATATTTTGTAGAGATACTTCTTTAATACGATTTGGTAATATATAGTGTGAATTATTTCTAAGTAGGTACCTACTACCTACTGTTAAATGTTTTCCACTTTAAAAAATAAGAGATTACTTTGCACATTTATATTTCAGTACTGTTCATAATCCTCTCGTAATTTCTTTTACAATAATTTATCGCTTAGCAAGTAGGTATTTGCCATTTTAGATAGGAGATATCCTGCTGTAGTACATATAAATAAAAATACATACGCGTGGAATTGATAACCTCCTTTTTGGAGTAATTGAATTCCTATTGTTGAAAATAATTAATGAACCAGCTGACGCTCCTGCTCCTATCTTTCAAGGCTTCAAACTAGTTCTGGAAATTTCTCCATGCCTTGCATACAATTGTCACAATTCTTAACAAGACACCATTATCTTTATTTTTTTCCATTTAAAATTTATTCCAATTACCTATATAACTTACAGCCATTGAAATAAAGATAAGCCTTGTAGCAAATAACGCTACATGCAATAATTGATAAGTATTACTTTTATTTACTTGTGTCAAGTTTTTCAAATCAGTATCTTGATTTTTTTGTATTATATTATGATTAAATATAAATTTGTCTTTTCGTATTTTATTTTCCATTTTTTAAATTTGTGAATTTATTAATTATACATACATTCATACGTTTATTGTATAAAAATTAGCAATGTGCCATACATAGTCAAGTATAAAGGTTAAAAATTAAATTAAAATCGGACAAAATTCTATTATACGATTGTACGCAACATTGTGAAGAAATTTATATTAGAAATCGTATCCATCGTTGTACATTTAATAAATCAAATATTTTGTTCACTATCCTGCGATTTGTCTTAATTTTATTGTGAAGAAATGTTTTCAATTTACTTTTAAAAATATTAGTGCTATTGATATTCTTGATTTTGTTGGGGAGTTTGTTGAACATTTTAGCTGTCGAATAGCGTGGCGCTGACATAAACCTGGAGTAATTACATTTTTTTATAAATATTTTTTGATTGCTTCTTGTGTCATACTCATGTAGGTACGTCCGTACAGAAAATAAAATCCGAGCGGCTTCTGATGATTAGGTATTTGATCGTAATTTTGGTGTTACATGTCACGTGATGGTGGATTTTTGCAGGAGTATAGGAAAAATAATAGTGCAGTGTGTTATAAGGGCAGAAAATTGGCGATTGTGAATGGGGGTGGAGTTTGACGCCAGAGCTTATCGAGGGCGGCATTCACCCGAATCGCAATCACCAATTTCGTCCGAATAACACCACTTTTTTATTACATTTCAACTGCATTAAACAAAAACGCCGTAAATGGGTATTGTAGTGTAGAGCGTGTCCGCAGATAAATCGTTTTACTTGCGAGCTGAATTCAACAGGCGCGATTTGAGATACTAGACGTCCATACTACCGTCCACATGCACTCGCGCGACTTGATTGCTCGCGCGTGAATCAGAATCTCAACTCGCGCGTTGCTTGCGCGACTGACGGCGCGTGGAGTGACACGCCTGGCGTGTGGAGTGCGGAGTGACACGCCTACGCGTGCACACGCCGATAAAGATTACACGGCGTGCGGAGTGACAAGTTTCGCACCAGTCCGCGCCGCGTGCGGTGGTTCAGTTCAAAATGATCAGGCGTAGAGAACGGATGCTCGGTTGTGCAGCAGCTTGTTATATTTTGTTGAACAGTGATGATTTCTCACAAAAGAAGAAAAGAAAAAGACGGTGGTGGATGAGGTCGCACAACAAAAGTCGGTCCATGTTATTAATTCGTTTGACCACGACATGTTGACACTTCCAAAGCTAAATCACTACTGAATTAAACACAATAATCTCGCGCCAGGCGCATCACTCCACACGCCGTGTGATTGCCTACCCGAGTCTTCTCACTCCGCGCGCGGCGTGTTTCCTTTGAACTGTGCAAAATTTACCGCCAGCTCACGGAACTCGGCACGCCGCGCGAAGTTCGTCGCGCCGACCCCATTACACGGCGTGTGGAGTGACATTCCACACGCCAGGCGTAACACTCCACGCGCCGTGTAATGGTACCTTTATATTTATTAGAATGACGTAACATGCACGGTATAAAAATTACTGTTGTTGAGACTGGGACAGTGACCAGGCAGAGTTGGATTGCCGCGGCCAAGCTAACAGTCGCGTCTTCGTTCGTAACAAGGATTTTAAAGTACAGTTGTGTGAACGTTTTATAAAACACACAGACACTGTATATTATATCTGTTTGTCCGCTTGAATCTTGTTGCCTTGCCTTTGCCTCATCGGTCATCGTTGAAGATGGTCTAACAATTATTTAACTCCAGCCCAAGTTATCGTTCGCCCGATTTATGTGTATCGGAATAACTTATAATACATACCACATTCATCTTTTGTAACTTCTTGTGCAGTTTGCTAACTACTTCTACATATTATAATATTTTGTTTTTTACTGTTGACGTGTTGCTATGCTATGACAGGCTCGTCCAACTTCAGATGTTCCTTATCTCGCATCAACTGATTTAATCTGTTAATACTGAAGCATCATGTATAACATCCCTACAATGTATAAATAATTATATGAATACAGTGCGTTTGATTTCAACCAACAATATTGACTTTACATGTTAAATTTCTCCATTTGAATTACATTGCATTCAAGTTATATCAAATAGTAGGTACTTAAGCTCTGCACATAAAAACTATGGCAACGGTGTTGAACACAATTATTTTTCATTCAATGGTTTTAAGTTCGACATGTCCTATGTAATATAATGTATGTATGTATGGATCAAAATATGTATGGGTCAAAATTAGTTATTGAAATTTGACCCACTACCCGTTATCCAAATTTTGCACACGTGTATAAGTCCGGTGACAATGCAATATAGCAATATAGTATATCTAATATCGTTCTAAAACTAAAATGGCGGACGTCCCAAGTTGACGGCTCACCTTTTTCTTCACAACCCCCTTAACATGCATATCAAATGAAAGAGTTTAACGAGTAAAATAAGATAAGCTACGTGACGTCATTCTAAATCCAATATGGCGGACTCCCTATTACAAAACTCAAGATTTAGGGCATAGATATTGGTTTTTTTAAATTAAAAAAAAGTTAATGTAGTTTTCATTCTTATTAAATTAAAATAATTAATAGACTAAAAAGTAAAAAATAAATAAATTTAAAAAAAAACTTTTTAAAAACAATAGCTTTCTTTTAAAGTAGAAAATATTTTTTTTTCAGTTAAAAAGAAAACCATGATTGGATGATTGGACGCTCATAAAATATTACTTTGTCTATACATTTTTGCGCAATGGTTTTCTTTTTAAATGAAAAAAAAATTATTTTCTACATTTTTGTGCATTTTGACTTAAAAGTGAACCATTGTTTTTAAAAAGTTTTTTTTTTAATTTATTTATTAAGTTTCATAATAGCATTTAAAGTAATAATAATGAAATACTTTCAACGAAAAACACTAAATAGTTTATTTAAATAAATTAATATGAATTACAAAATAAGTTGTTATAATAAATTTTCGAAAATTTCGCCGTAAAATAAATTAACCTATCAAAAAAATGTCTTCTGGTATTACTGAAATAAAGAAGCGGGATATTAAAACACACTTCTGTAATTTTGTCTTTTAGTTCTAAATTTGAAAAAAATTTTGACTGTATGTATCCCCATAAAAAATCATTAGGCGGTAAATCTGGAGACCTAGCAGGCCATTTTACTGGACCAATGCGACCGATCCAAGAATCTGGTAGAACAGCATTTAATTAATAATCTGTCAATTCTTTGGTGTAATCGGCTTGAGCTCCATCGTCTTAAAATGTTATTTGGTTAGCACCGCACATTTCACTAATATCTGGAAAAATTTTATTTTCCAGCAAATCTAAATACTTCTGTCCAGTGAGAGTCCCATCGATAAAGTAGGTACGAACCAATAATATTATTAGTGTATTTGCCATAATATGGCACATACACTATTGGCGTCGGTCGGATGGCGGGACCTAGGGCAAATACACTAAAAACAGTGTGCGACATCAAGGTTTGACTTGAGAGTTAATTATACCTTCCATACCGAATAAAAAAAATCCGTCTAAGAATCCATATAGAAAATTTAATGCCCTAAACGATGCTTTTTGTCCTATCTCGATAACTTCAGACGTTTTTAAATTATAAGTATTTAACTCCAAGCGAATTAATGAAAAATTGCCAAATATAAGAAAAAAACTGATTTTTAAATGAACTTAAATGCTTATAACAAGAACATTTTTTAATTTTTCAAGATAGGACAAAAAGTATCGTTTAGGCCTTAGGACATTAAATTTCCCATGGATTCTTAAACGGATTTTTTTTTATTCGTAATGGAAGGTACTCGAAACGCGTTTTAAAAAAAACACGTAAAACTCTGTGATGATTTCAACTTTGACTTCCTATAGCTTCTCAATTTCTAAAGATATAGATATGGGACAAAAGCACGATTTAGGGCGTTCCTTGCTGTGTGAACATATTAGGTATTTTCAATTTAAAATTCGATGAAGAAAACAATAAATTAAGTTATTAAAAAGGACATCACATTTTAACCATTTGAATAGTATAGAATAGAATAGAATTTATTGCATAGCCTGATTTAGGATACAATCGTCAATGTACACAAAAATGAAAAAAAAGCTTACTGCTAAATAAATTTATATTAATTCATGTATCGTATGTTATATGGCTTATTTATAAAGTACTGTTTTAATAATTTATTGAATTTTTTGCGATTTTTTTCATGTTTTAAATGAATTGGCAATTTTTCAAAAAGCTTTACACCGGTATATATCGAACCTTTCTCAAAAAAAGTAGTTCTATGCGGAATAATTTTAATATAGTTTCTAATGTCGTAATGTTTCCCTTTCTCTGGTGGTTCGTTAAAATAATCCAGTGCATGCATGTGTTTTAACACTTCGTAGGCATAAATGCCATACACAGTCATTGTTTCTTTTTTTTTAAAATATGCCCCAACACGACTGTTTGTAATGCAGACTGAAAATTAGTCGAATAATTTTTTTTTGGATTTTGAAAATTACCCATTTCCGTGGACCTACCCCAGTTTATTATACAGTATTTCAATAGACTATATGTATAAGCATAATATATTAAGTTAATTGGTAAATGATAAAATCAATCGATTTAAAACCCCTTATATCCACACCATATTATTCACATAACAATTAGAGGTGAAAATAATAAATATCTCAGACAGCTATGCTGCCATGATTTTTGAGCTATATCTAAGAAAAAATCAAATGACCACTGTCGGGATTCGAACCCGAAACCCCCAGTTTCTGAGATATTTATTATTTTCACCTCTAATTGTTATGTGAATAATATGGTGTGGATATAAGGGGTTTTAAATCGATTGATTTTATCATTTACCAATTAATTACTGTCCACAGAAACTCAAAACGTTGTTTATCTATAGGTAAATACTATTAAGTTATTTAAATTAAAGTATTTTTTCTGGATTTTTATAAGGAAAATATCTGGGTGCCGAGCTTTGCTCGGAAGAGTTCAATAAAAATAATACTTGTATGCTGTGAGATATTATTTTCTCAGAATATTATTCCGAAACGAATTTATTTCTGAAACATAATTTAAAATAATTGTTTCTGTTAAATATTTTAAATACCTATGTGTATTTTTAAGCGTAAAAACTATGTATCAACTTGAATCAATCATTTTTTCCTGTAAATATTACTTAGGTCGCCATTTTCAAATCTACCGCCGTTATTGTTTTGTTGACTGAAGAACTCGCAAAAACCGATTTTCATAGATTGAATATCTTGTAAAAATGTTCGAATCAGATGAAATGTTGCTTGCCCGTTGCCGTTTCAATAATCCATTTTTAAACATTGATACCAAATATCAACTTTATCGAAGTACTTTTTCTCTGTGATGTCATCTTAGCAACTTCCAGTAAATTTCAAATATTTTTTTGCATAGGAGGTACCTACTGAAAAACTCACAAAAATCGATTTTCGAAGAAATAGAATTCATATTATATCTTTTAATAACAAACGTCAGACTATAAACCTGCGCAAAACTTTTTTGCATGCATCTTCAACATAGTTTTAAAAATCGATGTGTTTTCATATACTGCATGCCTGCAGCGCTAGAAGTACGGCCCTTCGGGCCGCCGTGCAAATTTTTAGGCAAAACTTTTTTGTATGTATCTTAACAATAGTTTTCAAAAATCGATGTTTTTACACAGACTCGCGGCGCCAGAAGTGCGGCCCTTCGGGCCGCCGGTTTGTCATTATTTACATATTGTGCAAGACATTTCTTATATTAGTGTTCATTTACAGTTTTAACTCTTGTGATATATTATATAAAATCTATGTAGAAATAGGCATCGAATCGATCTGACAATTGACCGAGTTATAAGCAAAAAACTCCTTTTTTTTAATTGCTCCCCTCTGGGATCAAAATTCCTACCTAGATCGATTTCTCGCCCCAAAAAATCCTCCTTCTGTAAATTTCATCAAAATCGTTAGTCGTTTTTGAGAAAAAAAGTCTAGGTAAGATTATACGTCATACTATATTTAACGTACATATACATATTTTATATAGGTAATATAAAAATAACATACTTACCTATTTATTTAAATATTAGTTAAAACTACTTACATATTTATGTTTAGTTTTTATTGTAGTTATTTTTTACTATACAAATTGTTCACGGATTATTTTAATAAGTTAAAAATTCTGTCAGAGTATTTTGACATATAAATAATGAAAGTAGTTTGTTTTATCATTTTTAAAAACGGTTTTTTGACCTTTCAAATATTGTAATATCGTGAGTAGGCTCACAATATTAAAATGTTTTGAAAGGTCAAAAAACCGCTTTTAAAAATGATAAAATCGATAGGAAAACGAATTTGAATTGAGACCCAGCTAAATCGATTTTTTGCCCCCCGAAACCCCTTTTCGGTAAATTTGATCAAAATCGTTTGAGCCGTTTTCGAGAAAATATTATATAGGTACATAGATACATTTATATACAAGATTTGCTCATTTAATAATATAGGGATACTGCCTATTTAGTTTTTTGCAAAGCGCCGTTATTAGTCCAGTCACGAGAGCTTAAAAAGGTAGGTCCACCTTGCGTTTTGCGCAGCAAATGATTTTATTTTTTTGTGTCCTTAAGCATGTTTAGGAGATGTCAAATCCAAGTTTGCGACCTCTAAAACAGAGCGGGGGAGTTTTGGTGGGCTAAAAACCATGATTTTTTTGCACTTTTTTCGGTTTTTTGCTTATAATATAAAAACGGCTTGTCCTATCGAAAAAATGGTCCTATTCAAAATTAAAGGGCACAAAATTTACTTCAAAATGCACTAGTCAAATATGTTTTTGTTCCGATTTTACCGACTCTACAGAACTTAGAAAAACAAAACAAAAAAATAAAATCTTTTTTTGTTTGAAGGCGCTAATCTCAGGAACTACCAGTCTGTAAAAGAAGCAAA
This sequence comes from Mongoloraphidia duomilia, assembly GCA_039654895.1. Lineage (NCBI taxonomy): Eukaryota > Metazoa > Arthropoda > Insecta > Raphidioptera > Raphidiidae > Mongoloraphidia > Mongoloraphidia duomilia. The sequence continues at coordinate 43,922,591 of CM077516.1, read as the reverse complement.
GTACTAATCAATGAGACCCTATACGAGTTTTTTAATAATTCAATCCCAAAGAGTGAAAACGGGAGTGTAGGATTTATTGTAATAACAAAAAATCCTACATCCACGTTTTACTCCCTGTGGGATTGAATTAAAAAAAAATAATCGAATAGCCTATAACCTTCCTTAATAAACGGGCTATCTAACAAAAAAAAATTTTTTCAAATCGGACTGGTAGTTCCTGAGATTAACGCGTTCAAACAAAAAAAAATAAACTATATTTTTGTTTGAACGCGCTAATCTCAGGAACTACAAGTCCGATTTAAAAAAAAATTTTTTTGTTAGATAGCCCGTTTATTGAGGAAGGTTATATAGTCCAGTCACGAGAGCTTAAAAAGGTAGGTCCACCTTGCGTTTTGCGCAGCAAATGATTTTATTTTTTTGTGTCCTCAAACATGTTTAGGAGATATCAAATCCAAGTTTGCGACCTCTAAAAAAGAGCGGGGGAGTTTTGGTGGGCTAAAAACCATGATTTTTTTGCACTTTTTTCGGTTTTTTGCTTATAACATAAAAACGGCTTGTCTTATCGAAAAAATGGTCCTATTCAAAATTAAAGAGCACAAAATTTGCTTCAAAATGCACTAGTCAAATATGTTTTTGTTCCGATTTTGCCGACTCTACAGAACTTAGAAAAACAAAACAAAAAAATAAACTCTTTTTTTGTTTGAAGGCGCTAATCTCAGGAACTACCAGTCTGTAAAAGAAGCAAAGTACTAATCAATGAGACCCTATACGAGTTTTTTAAAAATTCAATCCCAAAAAGTGAAAACGGGAGTGTAGGATTTATTGTAATAACAAAAAATCCTACATCCACGTTTTACTCCCTGTGGGATTGAATTAAAAAAAATAATCGAATAGCCTATAACCTTCCTTAATAAACGGGCTATCTAACAAAAAAAAATTTTTCAAATCGGACTGGTAGTTCCTGAGATTAACGCGTTCAAACAAAAAAAAATAAACTCTTTTTTTTGTTTGAACGCGCTAATCACAGGAACTACAAGTCCGATTAAAAAAAAAAATTTTTTTTGTTAGTTAGCCCGTTTACTGAGGAAGGTTATAGGATATACGAGTTTATTTTAAATTTAACCCCGAAGGGGGTAAAACGTGGGAGTAAGATTTTTTGTAATAACAAAAAATCTTACACCCCCGTTTTACCCCCATTAAGATTGAATTTAAAAAAACTCGAATTACCTAAAACCTTCCTTAATAAACGGGCTATCTAACAAAAAAAATTTTTTTTAATCGGACTTGTAGTTCCTGAGATTAGCGCGTTCAAACAAAAAAAGAATTTATTTTTTTATGTTTGACCGCGCTAATCTCAGGAACTACCAGTCCGATTTGAAAATTTTTTTTTTGTTAGATAGCCCGTTTATTAAGGAAGGTTATAGGCTATTCGAGTTTTTCAATAGTTAAAAGCTTGAAAAAATGCTTTTTTTCATTTTGTTAAATTTTGGCGATTTTCTAAGTTCTGTAGAGCCGGTAAAAATGGGAACATAAACATATTTGACTAGTGCATTTTGAAGTAAATTTTGTGCCCTTTAATTTTGAATAGGACCATTTTTTCGATAGGACCAGCCGTTTCCATATTATAAGCAAGAAATCGAAAAAAGTGCAAAAAAAATCGTGGTTTTTAGCCCACCAAAACTCCCCCGCCCTGTTTTAGAGGTCGCAAACTTGGATTTGACATCCCCTAAACATGCTTGAGGACACAAAAAAATAAAATCATTTGCTGCACCAAACGCAAGGTGGACTTCCTCTCGTGACTGGACTAATAGGATATACGAGTTTATTTTAAATTTAACCCCGAAGGAGGTAAAACGTGGGAGTAGGATTTTTTGTAATAACAAAAAATCTTACACCCCCGTTTTACCCCCTTTAAGATTGAATTTAAAAAAATTCGAATTGCCTAAAACCTTCCTTAATAAACGGGCTATCTAACAAAAAAAAATTTTTTTTAATCGGACTTGTAGTTCCTGAGTTTAGCACGTTCAAACAAAAAAAGAATTTATTTTTTTTTGTTTGAACGCGCTAATCTCAGGAGCTACCAGTCCGATTTGAAATTTTTTTTTTGTTAGATAGCCCGTTTATTAAGGAAGGTTATAGGCTATTCGAATTTTTCAATAGTTAAAAGCTTGAAAAAATGCTTTTTTTTCATTTTGGTAAATTTTGGCGATTTTCTAAGTTCTGTAGAGCCGGTAAAAATGGGAACATAAACATATTTGACTAGTGCATTTTGAATTAAATTTTGAGCCCTTTAATTTTGAATAGGACCATTTTTTCGATAGGACCAGCCGTTTCCATATTATAAGCAAGAAATCGAAAAAAGTGCAAAAAAATCATGGTTTTTAGCCCACCAAAACTCCCCCGCCCTGTTTTAGAGGTCGCAAACTTGGATTTGACATCTCCTAAACATGCTTGAGAACACAAAAAAATAAAATCATTTGCTGCACCAAACGCAAGGTGGACTTCCTCTCGTGACTGGACTATATATGATTAACCCAATTTAATTTGCAATCTACATGTAGCCCTAAAAATTTTACCGCATTTAGTTTTTTTATATCTCCAATTAAAAAATGTCTGTCTGTGTTTATTTTGTCTTTTATTTTGAACAGTATATAATTTGTTTTCTCTATATTTACAATTAATTGATTTCTCCCACACCAATTAGAGAATTGCTCAATCATACATTTAGTTTTCTGTTCAGCTTCATAATAGAAAGATGCTGCTACTAACACTGTAATATCGTCAGCATACATTAAAACTTTATCAGCCGTTATATGGTCAGGAAGATCGTTTGTAAAGCAAATAAATAGAAGAGAAGCTAAATTACTTCCCTGTGGAACCCCAACTTTTAATTTTTTTTATTTGAGATTTATGATTTACCAAGGTTAGAAAAAGCGCGTGATTTTCAAGAAGCTGTAGCGCGCTTACCATTAGTAACAACGAAAAATTGTGGGAATAAAAATTGTAGGAAATGTAATCTTCTTTAAAACATCACATAACGCAAGAATCGCTTAAGTCGACCGTTTCTGAAATATTTCGAAAAAAGCAAAAAAGGTGGTAACATTTCGTGGTTTTATTGATGCCCTCATGTAAGCTCGCGACGAGGGACCATACAAACCTAGGATACTTTTACTTGACGTCAAATGAAGCGATCAAAACATACTCCCGCTTTCCAAGATTTATTTCCACCAACGGTCCCCATAGTCTTATTTTACTGGGCTAATAGGTACAAAAAAACAGAAGTATTTTTAAACTATTTTTTTAGTTACACAGCTAACAGTCAAATCTTGTAATCGCATTTTCACCCACTTCCTGTTAATCGATTGGGTTTAAATTTTGCACACATAGTGTGTAATGACATAAAATATCTTATAATTTTGCAACGTCGTGGCTTTTTAGGTGTTCGCGCACATGTGTCGCAACGGTCCACTGGTTTGCGTCGGGTGGATAGCTCGCCGGAATCCAGGGTACGAAGCCAGTGGAAACGGAATACTGTATCGTATATGAAATGAATAACCAGCGTATTTTCTATAATAATATTTATTCAGAAACAAAGATAAAAATAAAAAGTACCCTTTACAAAAAGTAAGACAGAATAATATGTACATATATTTCAAATTATACCATAGTATCCAAACGACTCTATATAAACTAAATCCCTACTTTACGGAGTAACGGTAATGACTCGATATAAACTCAAAACTCTGTTTATCAACAGGAAAATATGTACAACGGTATTATACCGGAGGGGCGTACCCCTTATCTGAAACGGTGGGGGAAACAGCGGTAGGACACCTGGCGATAGCACAACGCACTGGTGCCGCAACGATCGCTAGGGGGTACGGGTTATAGGGGAACGGTTAGTCAGGCTGTGACGGACTCAACCGGTGACCTGCAACAGGCCGGGGTTAATCAAACCAAACACCGGCTGACTGTAGGAGGTTCGGTAGCTCGCAACGAGCGGGGAGTCAATTGGCTCCCAATACCGGCGGAGGAAACGCGGTTTAGATGAGGACTAGGTAAGCGGGTCGGAGAGGTGGTGTTATCACTACAAAACTAGCTGAAGGCTTATACTGTCAATGGAGAACGTGAGGCGTTTCTCAAATCAGTCACTGGTATTCAACACAGGTCAATATTTACTGTATCATTGCTCTAGCGAGAGCTAAATTAAAACTGTTCACAAAACACATTTTATTATCGGTGTGCGTAGCACATTATATTAAATCGCGTCTTTTCACGATTTTAACACAAAACGGTTTATTTCATAACTGGCTACGCACTAATGCACATAAACTGTGGTACCGCGTTTGCTTAAACTTATTCGCACTAGTGACGATGCTGCAGGCTATCGTTACAATTTGACTGTCAGTTATTTTAATTGTATGAATGAATTGTATGTTTTAATTGTATCTCTAATATGGGACAATAAAAAACTTTTTAAATGTGGCATGTGATATACCAAATTAATCAGAAAAATAAGCAGAAATTGAATATCTAAAAATGCAAAATGGCGTCCATAAGAAAAACCAAAGTTCTTGTCAATATCTCATTATGTAGTGGATATAAAAAAATTAAACCTTCGCCACTGAAAAGATCTAATAAAGTTATCAAAAATGGTTGAAGAAATTTTTAGATTCCCAGCGCTAAGCAATAACAAAACCGCCTCCTGTACCGTCTAGACCTAGTTGACATACTCAAAGTGAGATGCCAGCTTGTGTGACATATTGGTGAGTACCTACGTCTACGAAATTTCGTTACGTTAAAATTCTGTAACATGAAAACATGGACAGAGCGAGACTTACTGTTCACTCCTAATATACCATAATGTGCTAATTATAATTTAATAAAACAGTTTTTTAATTAATGAGTAATTTATAACTGCCTACCTGTAAATCGTGCAGTAGTCAACTATTTACAAAATAAATAGCCACACTATATGAATCTTTATTTGAAGATAATGTTTTAATTAATTGATTGTAGGAAGTGGTGAATTAAGCGACTCATTCTCGTTATTCGCCAATCGTTCGATTAATTAATCAAAACCTCTCAGAACGTTTATTTCAATTTGGACAAATGTGTATATATTAGATAATATATCTATAATATAATGTACTGTGTTTGGACATCACACACGACACGCTTGTTCTGCTTTATACACGTAGCTGTGGTTTTACTTTGCAATCTGATGCAGTTTTTAGTGTTCTATACTCAGTACGAGAACACTGAATTTAATGTAATGAACTTCATGTCTGTCTGTCAAATATTTTTTCTCAGAGGCCGTTTGACACAGAAAGTTGAAATTTGGCTTAGTTGCAGGAAGTAGTGGCCCAAGAAAATTATCAGCTATGACATAAGATTTTTGTGGTAGGTATATAAAAAAATTAGAAAAATCTTAATCATGCAAGTTCGTTGCACTTGATCGGATTTTTTTTTTTAGTTTGTTTTTAAGCTTTTGTATTACCATGTTTGTTTTATAGACGTTATTATTAACCTTATTAACGTTTAGAGCAGAGCTGGATGGTACATGTATTTGAAATACGTATTTCAATTGCAAGTATTTTTTGTGTATTTCAAATACATCGGAAAAAAGTATTTTGTATTTGAAATATTTTATGGAAATCAAAGTACTTTGTAGTTGAACTACTATGCCAGAACTCAGAAACTATTAATTTAATTTATAATATTATTCGGTGTTCCATATTCTTCGTGTTCGATATTATCACATTATAAGATTAAAAAAACTTTTTATCAAAAAAAACCTCCTTCAAAAAGCCACCAAAAAGAGGAAAATAATAAAACTTTGAAGACTGCGTCAATTTAATAAAATACGAAGTCGGTTAAAAAGAAGATATTAATTTAAATTGGCACTTTTTCCCGATTTCATATTTTATTAAATTGGCGCAGACCTCAAAGTTTTATTATTTTCCTCTTTTTAGTGGCTTTTTGAAAGAGGTTTTTTTTGTTAAAAAGTTTTTTATTTTTACTTTTTAGTGGCTTTACAATACGTAGTTTAGTCGTTTGGCAATAGATTCACTTCTACAAACTTAACTAGGGTGACCAGATCCCCAACAGTAAAAACCGGGACACTTATTGGTTAACCCCCCCCCCGTCCTTGTAGTTGACACATGTTTTTTAGGGAATAATGTGAAAAAATTCTTTAAGGAATCAGATATAATTATTAAGTCAATTTCAAAGTTACGAACAAATTTTTTTTCTTTCTTTATTTTTTACAAGCACAAGGCACAACTTGTTTTCGAGTTTTTCGTAAACGTGAGAAAAACCGGAACATTTTGAGTAGTAACCGGGACACTTCCCAAAATTGTCAAAAACCGGGACATGTCCCGGAAAACCGGGGCGTCTGGTCACCCTAAACTTAACTGGCTTCTTACGCTGTGTGATGTGTCAAAAAGTGACATTTACCTTAAAGGAATCACACGTCGCTAATCACTTTTATTAAACCGACTTTCAGCTGTGTGATGTGTCAAAAAGTGACATTTGATTTACCTTTTAAACTTAGAGAACCTTCGGTTCTTGGAGGAAGATTCGCTTCCTATTGTGAAGCCTTTAACTCCACCTCATTACAATCTTATTTTAAGCAAAAAAAAATCATATGAACGCGTGCCCTGCCATAATAAATTATTAATTATTTATGGGGGTGGGTGAAGAGTGAAGTTTATAAGATTAAGGTGAACACGTGAGCACAGAGATTCTGCTTAAAATGACACACTGTACCACCTCCCGAAATATCTCTTTTTCCTCGTGAAACACATCGTATAAATATTAAATCGTATTAAATAGACACTTCGAAAATGGTAACAATTTGTTCAACATGATTTTGCACAGTCATTACTAATAGCAAACACTTTAACAAAAGTTAATAATCTATACTATTTTGTTATAAATGCGTTAAAATTACGATCGTTTATAATCAGTGCGTAAGGAGTATTTTAATTAATCGTTGTGTTTACGAATTTTGTAACCAAGCTTAAACCAAATCCTTGTTTTAAGATGTAAGATCTTCATAAACAATAAATTTATTTACTTATAACAGTGAAATAGCTTGAGTGTCTGTAGCCCGCTTGAATCACAGTTCTTGGACCAGTTTAGCGGATTACGTTTATTCTATATGTATTATTAAATTGATGGTTGTCTTTATGTAACGACTTAAAATGGATTATCATTTAAGTATATTTAAAAGGTTTCGGTGCGTTTCTAGAAAAGAATATTTGATTTTAGAAATAAATATTTATTACATTCAGCATATGACTATAATGCCATCTAACTGTCAATATTATTCTATATTGGTACTCTAAATAGTACCTATTTATTTATTAATGATTTTAAAACTATTTTGATAATGCCAAGGAGTTTTATTCTCTTTTTAACCGACTTCAAAAATAAACAGAGGTTATCAATTCGACATGTAAATTTATATTTAACTTTATAATAACAACGGTCCCATTGTCAGAAACAATTTCCATAGGGGATCCAAATTCGGTACATGTGTCTATATTTCTATAAGATAAATGACAATTGGAAAAGCTTTATTGAAAGAATCAGTTAGAACTAGTACATTCCTATTTATTATTTTGCGTACTATATTCACCAAAGAACCTATCAGATCCACGTAAACTCTCTCCCATTGTTTTGTAGGTATTTTTGAAACCATAATCACTGATGACCTCAGCTGTTGAGCATCTATAATCTATACTTGAAACCATAACGGCGCACGGAGGTTTATTTGGTTTAAAACTAGAACATTATTTGCATTGTTTAATATACCTTTTGGTGTCCAAATACATGCATTTCCACGAAAAAACGTCTCGCAATTTGCCGAGAGGTCTTTGTTAATCCTGAATGAGCAGTCAGTTCAGAAGAATGAAAATACCTAATGTACTACCATGTTTATATACAATATAGAAAAAAATCATAACTACCCCATTTGATGCAAGGTAACCCTCCTTTTAGGTGACAATTTTACTGGACTATTTGGAAGATACCCTGAAAAACTAAATAGCGCCTCTCCAACCTCTCTACCTTCTCCAAGCCGGCCGGTCACCGTGGAGGAGTCAGACCACCTCCTAAACCATAATCAAAAACAATCAAACAAGATTTACAATAAAAATTAAGCAAAAGACATAAATCACAAAATCTCTACATAGCAAGTATCAATGTAAGGACCTTTGTATCAGACAGTAAAATAAAAACAGTTAAAATATGCTGTCATGCCAATAAAATGGGACATTATAGGTTTATGTGAAACAAGAAGAGAAAAAGAAACAATAGAAGAACACAACGATTTTATCTTATTTCATATATCTGGGACGAACGGAAGGAATGGAGTGGGATTCTTGATTAAAAAGCATTAATTAAAAAGCAATTTAGTTACGTCATCATCAGGAAAAAAACAAAAATAAAAGATGTAAGGAAAGAACAAGATTACTCAAGGGGCACTGGGCAGGACACATCTGTAGAATGAATAATAATAGATGGACAAAACGTCTAACAGAATGGGTACCAAGAGACAAGAAAAGAAGAAAAGGGAGACCAAGCAAAAGATGGAGAGACATCTTCAACCAGAGATGTGGACCTTTATGGATGCGAGAAGCGCGTGAAAGAGATGTATGGAATGGTTTAGGAGAGGCCTACGCCGCAGGCGACTACTACCAATTTTAATTAAGCTATATATGCAAACATAATTATAAATGAAACCGAAAAATACATTTTACCCATACTACTGCAACCCAGATGAATTTTATGTCAAGTTGGCTTTGTAGTAGAAATAAAGGCTAAAAATAGCCTTTATTTTATTTTATTTTTTTTTTTTTATTTTTTATTTGGTTGCTCCGGAATTTTTGTTGTTGAGAAGAGAATTTGCCTGAGCTAGTAGAGTATAAGTATATTTGCAAAGTACTTTTATACTTTTTGATTGCAAACTAACAAATTTTTTTGATATTATGATTCTATCGGACTGTTTTTAACACGCTTATATTAGCTTCACCTGTATGCTTGCTTGCGGGCTTGCGTGCGTGCTTGCTTGTTTGTCAGTTTGTAACCGACTTCTTTGAACTTGATTTTGACCAACTTTGAACGGTCAGATTTAGTTTAAACTTTGCACACTTATCAAGGACCGACGACAATACAATAATTCCATAAGTTTGTCCCATTATCCTGACCAGGATCTCCAGGACTAAAAAAAAAAAAAAAACAAAAAAAATCAGATTGAACTGAAACTTTGCACACTTATCAAGGACCGATTACAATACAATAATTCCATAAGTTTGTCCCATTATCCTGACCAGGATCTCCAGGACTAAAAAGCAAAAATAAATTATAATTTAAAAAACTAAAAAACACGCTTTAATGAACTAAAAAGTAAAAAATAATTAATTTTATTGTAAAAAAGCGTGGGGTGCTTTGTATCATATTTTCATAGTACCCCACGCTTTTTTACAATAAAATTAATTATTTTTTACTTTTTAGTTCATTAAAGCGTGTTTTTTAGTTTTTTTTAAATTATAATTTATTTTTTTATTCGTGAGTTGTCTAATATCGTCTCTGGGCACATAGGCGTGCCCCGACTTTTTCATTAGAGTGGGCCAGATCGAGGCGCGTAGCTCTTAAAGCAGTGACGTCAGCCCAACAGGCGAAAATTTTTCAAATTTTCAAGGTCAAGCGCTCTAATGTAAAATTAGAAAATCGCAATATAAAAATATTTTCTTCAAAAAATAGGTTTCATCCGGTATCACAAACAAATTTTCTTAAAAAGCAATAAAAAATCATTTGTCTCTAAAAATGCATTATAGAAACATTATTTCCTTTATCTTTACCGATTGTGAATACTATTATATAGTTGGGATTGTGGGAATTTTCATAAAACGAGTTTTTATTTATATTATTAATAATACCTATAAGAATGCTACTTACCTTACTTTAAAAAATGCATCTATGCTTTTGTTTATGTCACTCCATATTATTTTTAACACAAAATTTGGAAATTAGGGGTGAGAGCTGGGACCCCTCCCCCCGTGGATACTCCTATGCCCGTGCACACAGGGATTGTAGCAACGTGACTGGTGATACTATAATATGCTTTCTTTCGCTTGAATAATTAAGTAAATGTTAAAATTTCTGTAGTCCTAATATAGTTCCCGGGGATGATATTGAGAAACAAAAAAAAAAATTCGACTGATGACCAGTCCTATACTTCCCACCTAGTAAATATTTGCAAAAAATAAACACCTTTATTTTTGATGATGAATATTTTTATTATTTTTTGACTAGGCCCAAATAACCTTAGCTGTTGGTGGTCTTTAAAACACAATTTAATATTTATTCTTTGAAAAAAGCATGGCCCTCTTTTTTGTTTGGTGATCTACTGATGGCTAGCTTAATATAGCAAAAATCATGGTCACCTTGATTTACGTACAATTTTTATTTTTTTAGTAAAATATTTTTTTTCTCAAAAACTGTACATTTTAGAGAAAAAAAATATTTACATTTTTTTCATATTATAACATCTAGAATTCATTTATATTTTTTTTTACCTATGTTAATACGTGACATTGAGGACGTTTTTTTGAATATCTCAGGATCCACTGAACCGATTTGACTCAAAATCTAATCAGATCTAAGTTAATGGCTGATAAACACAATAGAACAATCGGCATGCCCGTATGTTGTTCCGTTCTTAAGATATCGAAGGCGAAAAATTGACCACATACACACACACATACACACACACATACAGACATCAGTCAGAAAATGATCTTAAACGATTGCTAGGGTCCCAAAACGTGAAAATCTGTTAAAATCTCGAAATATTGTTTTCGGACTGAATCCATTACTTCCCTACCATAGTAGAGGTCGGAAGTAAAAAAACATGACTGATAATCTAAACTATTTTTTTCCGTTTAAATTTTGTCAAGTTGATTTCATTGTTAAATTCTAATAAAGGGGTAAATTCCATGTATATGAATTTCATTGAATTTGTCTTAAAAATCCCGAAAAAAAAATTTCGGACTGATATAATTACTTTCCGAATCCCTATCATATAGTAGAGGTGGGAAATAAAAAGTGCGTTCATTGATAAAGTATAACAGCAGGCAGACTTTTTTACTTCCAACCTCTACTATGGTAGGGAAGTAATGGATTTAGTCCGAAAAAAATATTTCGAGATTTTAACAGATCTTCACGTTTTGAGACTCTAGCAATCGTTTAAGATCATTTTCTGACTCATGGCTGTATGTGTGTGTGTGGTCAATTTTTCGCCTTCGATATCGTAAAAACGAAACAACATACGGCCATGTCGATTGTTCTGTTGTGTTTATCAGCCTTTAACTTAGATCTGATTAGATTTTGAGTCAAATCGGTTCAGTGGATCCTGAGATATTAAAAAAACGTTCTCAATGTCACGTATTAACATATAGGTAAAAAAAAATATAAATGAATTCTCGATGTTATAATATGAAAAAATGTAAATATTTTTTTTCTCTAAAATGTACAGTTTTCGAGAAAAAAAATATTTTACTAAAAAAATAAAAATTGTACGTAAATCAAGGTAACCATGATTTTTGCTATATTAAGCTAGCTATCAGTAGATTACTAAACAAAAAATTAGACTGATGACCAGTCCTATACTTCCCACCTAGTAAATATTTGCAAAAAATAAACACTTTTTTTTTTTATTCTTTGACTAGGCCCAAATAACCTTAGCTGTTGGTCCTCTTTTTTGTTTGGTGATCTACTGATGGCTAACATAATATAGCAAAAATCATGGTTACCTTGATTTACGTACAATTTTTATTTTTTTTAGTAAAATATTTTTTTTCTCGAAAACTATACATTTTAGAGAAAAAAAATATTTACATTTTTTTCATATTATAACATCTAGAATTCATTTATATTTTTTTTACCTATGTTAATACGTGACATTGAGGACGTTTTTTTGAATATCTCAGGATCCACTGAACCGATTTGACTCAAAATCTAATCAGATCTAAGTTAAAGGCTGATAAACACAATAGAACAATCGGCATGCCCGTATGTTGTTCCGTTCTTAAGATATCGAAGGCGAAAAATTGACCACACACATACACACACACACACACATACAGACATCAGTCAGAAAATGATCTTAAACGATTGCTAGGGTCTCAAAACGTGAAAATCTGTTAAAATCTCGAAATGTTTTTTTCGGACTAAATCCATTACTTCCCTACCATAGTAGAGGTGGGAAGTAAAAAGAGAGCCATGCTTTTTTTCAAAGAATAAAAAAAGAGTGTTTATTACTTCCCACCTCTACTATGGTAGGGAAGTAATGGATTTAGTCCGAAAAAAATATTTCGAGATTTTAACAGATTCTCACGTTTTGAGACCCTAGCAATCGTTTAAGATCATTTTCTGACTGATGTCTGTATGTGTGTGTGTGTGTATGTGTGTGTGTGTGTGTATGTGTGTGTGTATGTGTGTGTGTGTGGTCAATTTTTCTCCTTCGATATCTTAAGAACGGAACAACATACGGGCATGCCGATTGTTCTATAGTGTTTATCAGCCTTTAACTTAGATCTGATTAGATTTTGAGTCAAATCGGTTCAGTGGATCCTGAGATATTCAAAAAAACGTCCTCAATGTCACGTATTAACATAGGTAAAAAAAATATAAATGAATTCTAGATGTTATAATATGAAAAAAATGTAAATATTTTTTTTCTCTAAAATGTATAGTTTTCGAGAAAAAAAATATTTTACTAAAAAAAATAAAAATTGTACGTAAATCAAAGTAACCATGATTTTTGCTATATTAAGTTAGCCATCAGTAGATCACCAAACAAAAAAGAGGGCCATGCTTTTTTCAAAGAATAAAAATTAAATTGTGTTTTAAAGACCACCAACAGCTAAGGTTATTTGGGCCTAGTCAAAGAATAAAAAAAAGAGTGTTTATTTTTTGCAAATATTTACTAGGTGGGAAGTATAGGACTGGTCATCAGTCGAATTTTTTTTTGCAAATATTTACTAGGTGGGAAGTACAGGACTGGTCATCAGTCGAATTTTTTTACACGAGGTAAGTGTTTTTGATAAAATTGTACGAGAGGTTTATTCAAATTATCGCCAAGTAATTTTCTCTGAAGTCTGTTTTACTGATTTAATACAAACGTTGTACATTGTGACAAGTATTTAAACACAAAATTGATGTTGATATATATACGTAACATTAATCGTAGTCTAAACAAACTGTCAAACAAATATAATAGAGAATGACTTTTAAGTGCTTTGTGTTACAAATTGATTCAATATTCGGTCGCCTTGGCACTCAGGTATAAAACTGTTGGATTCACACGACTTTTTATATTGTCTAAGTGCCGCTGTGAGCACTGAGCGCTGAACACTGAACTGACCACGGCCGAGCCTGCGTTCATAGAGCTATTAATATTTTTAAATTTCATTCAACGGTACACATGCATCATGCTTTGTTGACGTCAACGATTAAAAACGGCTTGTAATAAAATGACCAGTATAAAATTTGAATTTGCCAGTAAATGATTCAAATGATTCAATATATTAACTAGGGCATTATTCAACTAGGTAATTTAACAAAATTTTGACATGCGTAATACTGCATGTATTTAATTAGTGTATTTGCCATATGGCACATACACTATTGGCGTCAGTCGGATGGCGGGACCTAGGGGTCGGACCAAAATTTCTCGACGTTTCATATAGTCCGTTAAGCGTTTCAACCTTGCACTTTGTGATAGAGAGATGCCACTCGGTACGAATGTTGGTCGAACTCATATCTTCACTTTAAGATGTGAAGGCATTTTGGGCCCCGCGACCGGGACCCTAGACAGGGTGGTTGCGTAACTTTTAGGGGCAAAACGCCTGTAACTCAGCAACCGTTCCTCGCACAGCCTTGGGGGTAGTCTCATTGGATTCAGCACACTCTATTTCATACAAGACGGTCCTCAGACCACCTTCGTAACCTCCACCAGCCCGCGTATAGGGGTGAAATACAAGTAGTCCATTGAAATGTTAAATTCTTTTGGGCTACGTTTGCATTTTGGGTAGGACAAGGTTTCTTTTTTCGTTGCGTGGGGGGAGGCGGTGTAAGTTTAAAAATGAGTTTTCGGAGTCGGCAGCCACCCCATTTGGCCGTTATCTTGAAAAGGGGGTGTAGTGGGGCTGTTAAGTGTTTAAACTATGTACGACGTGATAGAGAGATGCCACTCGGTACGAATGTTGGTCGGACCCTATATCTTCACTTTAAGTAGTGGAGCCTTTTTGACTTTCTCATGTCATATGATATAAACATTTACTCATATTGTACGATCATTTGCACTTACGTCCTTATATTTCACCTCTATACGCGGGCTGGGGAGGTTTCGAAGGTGGTCTGAGGACCGTCCTGTATGAAATAGAGTGTGCTGAATCCAATGAGACTACCCCCAGGACTGTGCGAGGAACGGTTGCTGAGTTAAAGGCGTTTTGCCCCTGAAAGTTACGCAACCACCCTGTCTAGGGGCCCGGTCGCGGGGCCCAAAATGGTTCCACATCTTAAAGTGAAGATGTGGGTACGACCAACATTCGTACCGAGTGGCATTTGTCTATCACGTCGTGCAAGATTAAACGCTTAACGGCCCTAACAATCACCTGTCTAGGGGCCCAGTCGCGGTGCCCAAAATGGCTCCTCTTCTTAAAGTGAAGATATGGGTCCGACCAACATTCGTACCGAGTGGCATCTATCTATCACAAAGTGCAAGGTTCAAACGCTTAACGGCCCCAACAACCACTTGTCTAGGAGGCCAGTCGCGGGCCAAGGTGCCTGCACTTTTTAATGTGAAGATATGGGTCCGACCAACATTTGTACCGAGTGGCATCTCTCTATCCCGTCGTGCAAGATTCAAACGCTTCATGGCTCCATTAACCACCTGTCTAGGGGCCCGTTCGCGGGGCCCAAAATGACTCCACTTTTTAATGTATATATATCTCTATAACAAAGTGCAAGATTAAACGCTTAACGGCCCCGACAACCACCTGTCTAGGGGCCCAGTCGCGGGGCCAAGGTGCCTCCAATTTTTAATGTGAAGATATGGGTCCGACCAGCTTTCGTACCTAGTGGCATCTCTCTATCACGTCGTGCATGGTTTAAACACTTAACGGCCCCACTACACCCCCTTTTCAAGGTGGCGGCCAAATGGGGTGGCTGCCGACCCCGAAAACTCATTTTTAAACTTACACCGCCTTCCCCCACGCAACGAAAAAAAAAACCTTGTCCTACCCAAAATGCAAACGTAGCCTAAAAAAATTTAACATTTCAATGGACTACTTGTAGTTCACCCCTATACGCGGGCTGGTGGAGGTTTCGAAGGTGGTCTGAGGAACGTCCCGTATGAAATAGAGTGTGCTGAATCCAATGAGACTACCCCCAGAACTGTGCGTGGAACGGTTGCTGAGTTACAGGCGCTTTTCCCCTGAAAGTTACGCAACCACCCTGTCTAGGGGCCCGGTCGCGGGGCCCAAAATGCCTTCACATCTTAAAATGAAGATATGGGTTCGACCAACATTCGTACCGAGTGACATTTCTATCACAAGTGCAAGGTTGAAGTTGGATTTGTCGCTTGGCGGCCCCACTAATACCTTCCTGAACAATTTGGCGCCATTTTTGGAAATATATACAGGGTGTCCAAGACTTGCGTTGTCGGCCGATATATTGATTTTGGGTGAAGATAGAAAAAAAGTTTAAATACAAAAGTTGTATAAATTTTAATGGTGTATAACCTAAAAATATTTTCAATTATACAACCTGTCCCATTTAAGCGTGGCAGATCAAAGCTATGTTTTTTTTAACCTAGCACCCTATTTTTATTTGTTTTTTCAATTCTGCATCTAAATGTGAATAGAAATTGTAAGGAAAGCCATGCTCGAAAATTCAGTAATTTTGGAGTTATTCAAGTTTTTTAGAAATTTTTGACACGTGCAGACCTTTACCTAAAATTCGACATAGCCAAAACAGAAACCTTTATCAAACTGAAATTTTGAGAATCACTAGATAATGGACGGACGAATCAATTTCTGTCCTAAAAAAATGAATTTATTATACAGGGTGTTCAAAATAATGTACTTCTTTTACCTAACTTCAATCACGTGTAACTTTTGATTGTTAAATACAACGAGGTTATTTTTTTGTTGGAATTGTATTCTTTAGGATATTTACTAACACTTTTATTAAGGGTTGTCCAAACCTAAACCTATTATTTTAATACGAAAATATTAGGTTTAGGTTTGGACAACCCTTAATAAAAGTGTTAGTAAATATCCTAAAGAATACAATTCCAGCAAAAAAATAACCTCGTTGTATTTAACAATCAAAAGTTACACGTGATTGAAGTTAGGTAAAAGAAGTACATTATTTTGAACACCCTGTATAATAAATTCATTTTTTTTAGGACAGACATTGATTCGTCCGTCCATTATCTAGTGATTCTCAAAATTTCAGTTTGATAAAGGTTTCTGTTTTGGCTATGTCGAATTTTAGGTAAAGGTCTGCACGTGTCAAAAATTTCTAAAAAACTTGAATAACTCCAAAATTACTGAATTTTCGAGCATGGCTTCCCTTACAATTTCTATTCACATTTAGATGCAGAATTGAAAAAACAAATAAAAATAGGGTGCTAGGTTAAAAAAAACATAGCTTTGATCTGCCACGCTTAAATGGGACAGGCTGTATAATCGAAAATATTTTTAGGTTATACACCATTAAAATTTATACAACTTTTGTATTTAAACTTTTTTTCTATCTTCACCCAAAATGAATATATCGGCCGACAACGCAAGTCTTGGACACCCTGTATATATATATATATATATATATATATATATATATATATATGTGTGTGTGTGTGTGTGTGTGTGTGGGCTATAACTTTCGAAAGAGTTATTTGATTTTGACGAAATTTGGTAGGCACGTTGGAATTCATCACCGCACGAACCCTATTTAATCAGACCATTTTAAGTGTGGTTTTTAGGAGTTGAAAAATGTTTTTGTGCCCAAAAATACCGAAAAAATTCTCCAAATCGTTTCAAAATTGAAATTTAACTTTTTAGTTACGATTAAATGTGCTGCTAAAATTTTAATAAAATCGGCCCGGCAGGACCGGACTTACAAATTTTATGAAAACACTAGTTTGCGGATAGTGATTTACTTACTAAAGGATGCATTTAATTTGGTACAGAGGTTGCATTGATAATAATATTGAAATTAAGAAAAAAAATATTATTTTAAGGGATGTATTAAGGGGTTAAATTTTTTATTTTGTCCAAAAACAAACTAAGTTTACGTATTAAAGCCACAAGGTCTGTATTAGCAAATACACTATATTGTCGGCAGGGTTTTGGCACTGCGACCCGAGTTTTTTAACTTTATTAAGGAGAAATAATCGATATTCAATAGAAATAATGGATATTCAGTAGAATTAATCGTGAACGCCTAGCAAATGTCACTAATACTTAGAAGTTTTAATAAATGCTCGATAGAAATATTAATTTACGTTTAGTAAATGTATGAATGCGCAGTAGATTTAGGGGACGATTGATATAAGTATTGGATGTTGAATTTAAGGAGCAAGCGGCAGATTATACCTATTTATGGAATTTAGTAATCGGAATATTTATTTCAATAATATGTAACATAAGACGTATAATATAGTGATTAGACGATTACGATAAATCTGTGATTCATGGTTTTCTGATTAATCGTAATTGCCGATTATCTACAGTGTCTTTTACTTAAGACCTTACCACCCTCGTAAAATTTGCATTTTCAACCGATTTTCTCAAAAAGGTTTTAAACGCAAAGTCACTTGTTTTGACGAGTAAATTCATGGCCAACTGTAATCTATTTTTGGGGTCGAAATTTCGAGAAGTACTATTAGGGATTTTTTCAGAACAAAAGTAGCTACGGATTCTTTTTTGAGAGTTTTTTCAATTTAAAATTCGATAAAGAACATATTAATGTAATAAAACTGTTTGCTGTGGCGGTAAAATATTTATTTATCAAAATAAAGGTCAATTCTAACAAAATGCAATTATTGCAACATTCTAAACACTTAACTAATACAAATTAATCAAGACTACTATTTACAATGTCTATTTAGTATATGATAGTTTATTAGACTATTATAATATTACACTGAAAACTAATATTTATGTTCACTGAAGATTGTCCGTTATTATTTATTTCTAATATCGCACTGGCTAGCTCACTCATTGGCTCGCAGTATAAGACTGTCTTGTTTCTAGCAAGTAGCACTGCAGCGATTTATATACTGGCAACACATCGTTTGAGAACCGCCGAGATATATTTTTGGAATGTTCTGTCGCAGATATGTTTGTCGCGAACATTCTATACATAGGTGTGCCTTATATACAGGCTGATCCGCTACACTTGCCCCCCTCTTAGACCTGACCTGAAAAAAAGGATCATGCCGGTGTAACAGTCAAATCATACCCCCCGGTAAAATTATCCTAGAATAATTTTACCCCCGGTAGAAAAAACCTAGTATAATTATACCCCCGGTAAGATAATACTAGGATTATTATACCCCCCGTATGGGGGTAAAATGTTCCTGGGAAGATTTTACCGGGGGTATCATTTTCCTGGGAAGATTTTACCGGGGGTATCATTTTCCTGGGAAGATTTTACCGGGAGTATAATTTTTCTTGTAAAATCTTACCGGGGGGGGTATAATATTCCTGGGAAAATTTTACCTCACGGTAAAATCTTTCCAGGAAAATTGTACCCCCCGGTAAGATTTTTCTAGGAAAATAATACCCCCCCCCCCCGGTAAAATTATACTGATCATATTATTACATTTATCTTTATTATTATTATTACAATAATAATTACCTTAACATATTAAAATAAATGTTTTAAACACATTTAACTAACTGTCATATTATGCCTAATTCTATTTTGTATCAAAACGGTATCGCGTTTGTGCTGGGTCAACAATATTATAAATTTTTAAAGTCGAGTGCTAAAGAAAGTCATACACAATACCGTCCCACGTGCGGTAAGGCTCTTGTAACAGCTTAATGAGTAAAAGCAAAAACCTTTACCCAACAAAATTATCAGTTGTGTAAACATTCTATGGATTGTAAGATTTTTTATTTTCTATAATTTGGGCATTTGTGAAGGCACTGATAATAATGTACTATCGGTTTTTGTGCTGCAATATCAATATCAAAGATTTTTGAGTGATGTTTTCATTAATGGTGATCAAATGCATTACCGATGCCGTGGAAAGGACGTACATTTTGTTTTGTAAAAACATTTTGTTCTGTTCTCAGAATTTATTCAACGTGCGTAAGAGCTATGAGTAGGTAGGTAGCTAGACCTAGTAGGTCAGAATAGATGGCCAGAACCCAAAACATATATTATATACAAAAATCCAGTGCAAAGGAAATCGTTTAAAATATGTTATCATTTGACATTTGCGAAGGAACCAAACAGTGATATTTTTTTGTGTTTATAATATTGCTAGGTACAAACATCCACTACTCCCCCGACCCCAAAAAATTTATATACAAAAATCCATTATGAAGGAAGTTATTTGAAATATGTTATCATTTATAAAGTAACCGTTACAATACATTATACTTATACTTTAATTATTATGACAAATTATTCAAAAACAAATATAAATCGTTAGTAAATATCATCAGGATTGATGATATATAACTTTCCCCGCTCTTTATTTTCATTAAATTCGTGCGAGGAATTTCAGATTTACAGCAACATTTATTCGCACAATAACGTTAGTACTTAATTTACGTCTATTCTCAACAGAAATATAATTCATAACAATATAAAATGCAATTCTACCAAAGAAAACAAAAAGATTTTACTAGCAAAATGATACCCCCGGTAAAATCTCACCAGGAAAATTTTACCCCCCCCCAGGAGGGTACAATATTCCTAGCACACCGGTGTGCCAGTAAAATCATACTTCCGGATAATCTTACCGGGAGGTAAAAATATCCTATAATAATTTTACCCCCGGTAAAATAAAACTAGGAATATCGTACCCCCTTAACAATCGCTTTTTACAAATTACAATAATAAAGTCAAACAATGCCCGGATAATCTTACCGGGGGGTAAAAATATCCTAGAATAATTTTACCCCCGGTAAAATAAAACTAGGAATATCGTACCCCCTTAACAATCACTATTTACAAATTACAATAATAAAGTCAAACAAGCACACAATGATCTCTATAATTGATTGTGGATCATAGATGGTGACACGCCGACAATTCTGTTTCTTAAAGTGACTGTAAAATGTGAGGCAACTAGAATTTTTACTAGTCCACCAGTTCAAAAATTTTTACCCACTGAACGAATTACCCACCAACCGAATTTCAAAAATGGCACCAGTTTATGTAGGCCTCCGAATGGACAATGAGATGGTCTGAAATTATAGGTACATGGTGTTCAATTTATAAAAATACAAGTCGGTTGTACCATGACTACATCGTACACCCTGTATAGCTAAAAATAATTTTAAAGTGTAGTGCTCTTATTCCAATCCGACTTTTATTTAAAACTTTTTTTCTAAAGCACATAATAATTAAGATATCGCCCGAGACATTATTACTAATTCACCCTGTATAGAGCTTTAACTATAATATAGAGGTTACTATAATAATATGATCAGGATATCTTTATCGGAGGGGTTTCGTTTTCCTAGTAAAATCTTACCGGGGGGGTATCATTTTCCTGGGAAGATTTTACCGGTGGGAGGTAAAATTTTCCCAGGAATATTATACCTCCCCGGTAAGATTTTACTAGGAAAACGATACCCCCGGTAAGATATAACTAGGAAAATTTACCCCCCTCAGGGGGGTATAATATTCCTAGTTTTATCTTACCGGGGGTAAAATTATTCTAGGATATTTTTACCCCCCCCCCCCGGTAAGATTATCCGGGTGTATGATTTTACTGGCACACCGGCTGCACATTCCGCTGCGGTAAGAATATCCACATTTCACACTTTTTCTTGGGTTTGTATTAGATTCCAGTCCGAGACCAGGATATTCACTACAGCGCCCTTGAAGATGGCCTCCAACATGTTCCGCAAGATCAACCCGTCGAAGCCACAGCCCGACGTCAAGATTTCTGATTTCTTGACGCCGTCGGGAAGTAGGCTAGTCTTCAAATCCACCAAGGCGCTTCAAAGAATAGTTGCTTTGTCACCAGGTAGTAAATCAAACGACGCTGGCCCGGCATCCGCAGGACCCTACCGACCACAGAAGCTTGCTTTCGGAGTTCTTCTTGGCCGCAATCCCCTTGGACAATGGTAGGTCCGCGGAGACGCAGTGGGCGAGCGAGTATTTGTCGGGAACACCGAAAAGGCGCTGCCGTTCCTTTGTTGTTACACCGAAACGGGCCTTTCTGGTCCCAGAGAACTCGGCCATGAAATTTTCAAAACTCAGCCGATCGTCCGTGTCTTTATTTCAGCCGATGATAGTCACGACATCGCTCCCCTCTTAAGGTGCTAAACCGATTTGACATCGTTTATCCGTTTCACTACTTGATACGGGCCTTACCAATTCCGTTGTAGCTTTGGTGACAGGCCACGATGTTTTTTCATATAACCAGACTAAATTTTCCGGTTGAAACCCGCTTCTTGCGCTCTCACGTCGTAACGACTTTTCATCCGGTCACTGAGCGGTTGACTGGTTTCGCGGACTCGGTGGTGAGTGTCGTCCAACTTCTTTTCAGCTTAGCGTCGTATGTGTCTCCCGCAACCTCTTGTTCCGCCGATGGGCGTCCAAATTTCAAATCGTACGGCAATCGCGGCCGGTGTTTCGAATTTTTACACGATTCCATTACTTTCATTCACTGAATTTATCTGAGTGTCGATTTCAAGTTTTTTTCATCAGGAACAAATGTAAGTACTGGTCCCAGTCCCGTTGGTGGTCAGAAACAACTTTGGTCGGGTACTTTCCTACCGTTCGATTTATGCTTTCCACCATACCATCAGATTGTGGATGCAACGATGTAGTTCGCGTCTTACGAATACCTAAGCGGCAAAAATCTCTGAAGAGTGTGAATTTAAAGTTACGACCCTGATCCGAATGCAGCTCCAAGGGTACTCCAAAACGACCGAAGATTTCCTTAGCCAGCACCTCAACGACAGTCTGTATATAAAATGTAAATCGTATGCATACATCCAAATGGGTCACGGTGTCGCTCTATATAAAAATCTTGGAAACGCGCTCGTTCGAACAGGAACAATTTTGTTGAGCCACCATGTACGTACTTGATAATTTAAATGGCGAGCACTTACGTAGGGTATGTAGTTTATCAGTTAAAAATGTTACGATAAGATTTTAGCTTGACTGATCCTTATACGATAAGCCTATAGTACCTATGTGTAAAAGTGTGTCACATTGTGTTGTATTGTATGAACTTAGCATTTGACTTCTAATAGACAAAATATCTATGAGCATACATTCAAGAAATGGTTCGCTTTTGTACATTTTTCTTAGTTGTTACACGATACACCACTTAGCTATCTTGTTCGCACTCCTGTAATGATTCAGATTGGACCGCCATACGTTGTTCGAAGGTTTCACACAACATAGGTAGTACGCTTATGATCTATAATCTACAATAATTATTATCTTATCGAACTTTTATATTAGAAATCGTGTCCATCGTGATTATAATAAAATTAAGCAAAATCGCAGGATAGTGGACAAAATAATTTGATTTATTAAATTAAATGTACGACGTTTCGTCTATAGATTTAGACTTTTACGAAACGTCGTACATTTAATTTAATAAATCAAATTATTTTGTCCACTATCCTGCGATTTTGCTTAATTTTATCTTATCGAACCTTTTAATTCGTACGACCTGGTTTAGGCAGTAATAAGGCAAAACGGCAGCCGGCAAGTTACTACTTTTTAGGCGCGATCTAAGCAAAGCTAGAAGCGCCTATATACACTCGCTTTGTCTGTACGTCTGTGAATCTGTAACGGATTTTTTGTATCAGTCGTACAGCCCAAACGGGTTAACCGATTTTAAAAAACTTTTTTGTTCGATTCCTCTCGGGGTCTATTTGATCCTAACGTCGCCCGATTTTTGAATTTTGGCCCCAGAGGGGAGAAAATTTGAAAAAACAGTGTTTTTTGCTTATAGTTCGCTCAATTCAAGTCAGATCGATTCGAAACCTATCTTAAACGAAAGATCAGAAAATTCTAGATAGATTTTATGTATAATATTGTGTCAAAACAATTTTTTTATACAGATTTATACGCTAATTTAATTAAATAAATGCGACATTATCTAATAAATCGCGAACTTGTTTCGGTTGTCCTTGTCTGTTGCACAGTGTGATATGGAAATTGGAAGATAGCGATGCTCTTACTTATAATAAAAACGGGTGCTATATTTTAATATAGTCATTCAATTTTTTGACTGGTGATGTTTGATTTTTGTGTTTAAAAACCATGGCCTACTGAGTTAAAATGACCTGTAACTAATTATTGATGTCGGTCGGATGGCGGGACCTAGGGATCGGACCAAAATTTCTCGATGTTTCATATCTTCCTGAACAATTTGGCTTTCTCTGTCTGTATGTCCGTTTGTACGCTTATAACTCGAGAACCACTGATCCGATTTACGTGATTTTTTTTGAAGTGAATAACTTCTTATGCGACAGCGAGTTTTAAAATATTCTGGCATCATGCAAAAGCAATCGAACTGATTCTCAAATAAAAACGTATGTTCTGGCATGACGCAAAAGCAAGTAGGTAGTAGATGCTTTGTTTTTTTGAAGCTATGCTTCTTAACGCACGATTCAGATGGGGACCTAAATCATAAAAAGTGAAACGTCACGTCACGAAAAAGTGTAACGTTACTTTTGTAAAAATTATCCGATCCTTTTGAAAATTAATATTTGAGAGTTTTATAGGACACAAAAAACTAAAATAGCGTCAGATTTCAAAATGGCGGCCATAATATGTATTTTTTTGTAAAAATTATCCGATCCTTTTGAAAATTGATATTTGCGAGTTTTATAGGACACAAAAAAATAAAATGACGCCATATTTCAAAATGGCGGAAATGTGTAGTATTCCTTTGTAAAAATTATCCGATCCTTTTGAACATTGATATTTGAGAGTTTCATAAGACACAAAAAAATAAAATGATGTCAGATTTCAAAATGGCGGCCGTATATACTTTTTTGTAAAAATTATCCGATCCTTTTAAAAATTGATATTTGAGAGTTTCATAGGACACAAAAAAATAAAATGACGTCAGCTTTCAAAATGGCGGCCATATGTACTTCTTTGTAAAAATTATCCGATCCTTTTGAAAATTGATATTTGAGAGTTAAATAAGACACAAAAAAATAAAATAACGTCAGATTTCAAAATGGCGGGCAAGTAATAACTTTTTAATTGTATTGTTTATATCTTTGATAAATTCGGTTCTATATACAATGCGTTAGAAGCATAGCTTCTGTCGGGTGTCTTACGACACATTATGACTTTTTTTATTTAGCAGGTTCCGAGTTATGCTTAATAGTCAACCGTTGCTATGGAAAATTGTTTAAAAAATTCACTGTACTATTTTTTCTACGTGTAATCCAATACATATTATGTACATAAGGTCTTATGGCTCATAGCCTACTACAAAATTGTAAATCTTCTGTGTTATTTTCCCTATGTTCGGTAAAACCGTTTACACACAGTGCCTACATGAATATCGCGCCTTGTAATTCTTGAATTACTTGTATGCTCCAAAAAAATTTTATTTATGAATAGGACACGACAGTTAAACATTTATTCTGGGTTTCCCAAAGCATTACTGAACATTTTAGATCACAATAAACTTAGATATCGGTCACACATTGTGTTGGCTTTAGAATAATCTACACTCTACAGTGTGTAAATTTAGTCCGGAACCATTCATATAAAAAAATCTCAGATCATTAACTGCAAAATCCTCGGACACGTCAATTATATTTTTTTTACACGCATCTTTTTTGATACTCGTCTTTTTTTTAGTCCCGCCCCTTTCCGCAAGGACGTCATCGCCTTTTTTTCATGGCACCCTCCAGTTTTTTTGCAGATTTGGTTAGATTATTAAATTATTTGACATTTGTATTCACAGTTCCCGAGATATTGTTAAAAGTGAATACAAAAATTAGAGATATAGCTGTTATATACTACAAAAGTAGTCGGAACCAATTTGATTTTTTTCGTGCCCGTTATTCATTTGTTTCAAATAAACTGCTGAAAATTCCGCAGCTATATTAAAATTTTTGTTCACTTTTAACAATTATCTAATATCTCGGGAACTGTCAGTGTAAATGTCAAATAACTGCCATTAAAAAAATTTGAAAAACGGTTGACCCTGCAGGTCATCCCTGAAACTTCCCGCTGTCTAGTTTTGATATTATTTTACTGATTAATTGTTGATAACAAATTATTATAAATCGCAAACGTTTTAGATTTTAAACGTTTACATTGTTAGCAAAAATTTATTTTCAACATGCAAACTATCAATTTCTCACTTATCCAGACTTGCGCCACATATATTATTATCAGAGATAGGGCTCAAGCATGCCCTCCTCTCCGATGCACCGCGCAACTTCTCTTATTGCACGGACAATGGATACCTATATATTCACTTCTATGTGTGGGCGGAAAACATTTTTATATGAAAAAATTTTAATTGATCAATCATATTTTTTAATAAGTTTGTAAATATTAACATAATTTAACTTTATCAATAGGAATATTGTATATTTAAAAAAAAACGGTCAAGTGCGAGTCGGACTCGCGCATCGAGAGTTCCGTACAAAAATAAAAATAAGGAGTTAGGTAGGGGTAAAAAATTAACAGATTTGTTGCAAAAAGTTTTTTTACTTAGATACCTACCTATATTTTATTTTGATCTCTTTTTTCCGTATCAAAATTAATTAAAGTTAGGTATATTTTTAAAGTATAAAATATATTAGGTAACAGAATATTTGATGAATAAAAAATAAAGTGAAAAATTCCAATATGTTTACGTTATAAAAAAGAAAAACAATCACATATCGTTAGTTGGATTTGAACCCGGCTCTTCGTGGTGTCATACGAACGCGTAGCGCGTTACCAACACTCCACGTGTACCACGGCACAAACAATAGTATATTTGATACACTAATTTTGGTAAAGCTCTATGCCTAATTTTTAGTTTCCCGTGGAAATTTAAGGACTTACATTTTCGTTTAGGTTTTACTATGTAAACTACGAGTGAGGCCCTATATTCCCTTTTTTCAAAATTTTAGGCTCAGTAATTTCGGAGATAAGGGGAGGGAAGATCAGACAGACAGATACGAGAGTGATTTTATTATAAGGGTTCCGTTTTTTTTTATTCTGAGGTAACGGAACCCTAAAAGGTAACCAGTTAACCACAAAACATTAAACAACTTTCTTGACAAATTTTTGCTTACGTAGCTGATTATTAATCATCTTCTGATGCTTAGCGAAACGTGCTTCCGAGAAAAAGTGTAATTCTTCGGTATTTTATGGTTACATTTTTAGTATTCAGTGCCTATTCCATCCCTATTCATATTAGGTACCTATAGGCAAATAAAATTGTGCGGGGACCTCTAACTGTAGATACTTTATAGTTTTATTGTGGGCTTTTCAAATATTTTGTATGTCGAATAAACGCGCGTTTCCAAATTTTTGTCTGTCTGTCTGTCTGTCTGTATGTACGAGCATTATTCGAAAATGGCTGCGTGACAATTAACTTGGTATATAAACTTGAAACCCCAATATAGCGTAAGTACTTTCTACCCGACTATGCTCGGGTTTCCGTCAAAATCGATATTAACGCGAACGATTGGGCAAGCAAAATCAACCGTCACGCAAGCGAAGCCGCGAACAATAATTTAAAAAAATGAGTTATGTATACATATTTTTAGGATTCCGTACCTCCGAACAGAACCCTATTACTGAGCCTATAATGTCTGTCCGTCCGTCCGTCACAAGACTCTATCTTACAAACGGTAAGAGATAGTTGATAGTTGAATTTTTCACAGAAGGTATGTTGTTGTTGCATGAATCCTGGCCAAAAATTAGAATTAAATAATCAATTAATTTTAATAAATTAATGTTTTTTTAGTTTAAGTTCTATGATTCTATAGTACAATCAGTACGGTTGGAGTGATCCTACTGCCATATATTATGGTAAATAATGACCAAATTCAAATCATGCTCTCTTCTAAAAATGTTTCACAATTGTAAGTTCGTCAGATTGCATTACTAAACTGATCTCCAAAAAAAACCCGGACACCTTGAAATATGTTTAAAAAACACATAAACGTTTAATAATTTAACTATAGATTGGCATTAAGTTGAAGAACCATTAGTTTTTGATACGGGCTGTACAATTTAGTTAATAAATAATGAAAAATAAACAAAGAAATAAATTTTATTTACAAAGTAACATAAAAAACGAATTTTTGTTATTGTAAAAAATTAGATGTGACTGTTTTTAATGGATATCTTCGAAGTTGCTAATAGCGAGTGTGCTCTCCTTGAGCCTGCATTACGGCATTTAACCGTCTTGGCAATTGACATTGAACTAATCAAATTCCTTATGGAAATTTCAAATTCTTCTTGAAGGGCCACTCTCAGCTCTTGAAGAGTCTCTGGCATGGCTGGACGATGGCGAATCCGTCTCCGTAGTTGTACAGCCCGTATCAAAAACTAATGGTTCTTCAACCTAATGCCAATCTATAGTTAAATTATTAAACGTTTGTGATTTTTGAACATATTTCATATTTTTTCTTGGAGGTCAGTGTATTTGAACAAAATGTTTGATATGTTTTCATGGGTTCTCTCGTTAACTTTTAGTAGCGAATGAATAAATGAATTGTAAATTATAGACGCTCGACAACTGAGGTCATTAGCGTCTAAAACAATAAATGTAAATAAAAACGAAAGCAAAATCAAAAATTGATACACAACAAAGTAAAACAATTATAACTACAAATAAAATGTGTCATAATATAATGTAGTGGGATATAAAGAAAAAACCATAAAGGCTGTAAAGGGGCCTAAATGTACACAAATAAATAAAATCAAATAAACAGCAGATCGACATTGTCAGGATCATTTTCTAAAACAACCGACAGATCACCTGACAATCCAATCTGCTGTCGTGTGTCCCTAAACTGGACACACTTAGTTAAAATATGTGAAATGGTAACACGAGTGTCACACGTCTCACAAAGGGGCGGTTCCTCACGAGCCATTAAAAAACCATGACTTAATCTACAGCGACCGATTCGGAGCCGTATAAGAATCACTTCCTCCCACCTGGAGGGACGGCAAGATGTGAGCCATGAATCAACTGTAGATTTTACAGCTCTTAACTTGTTTTCCTCGACAGCACTCCATTCATCCTTCCAGAGCTGCTGAACGGCTGAAATCAATACGCTCTTGAGGTCATCACCGATAACGCAAAATACACTCTGACCGTTATTTGCAGCGTCCTTAACTGCAGTGTCAGCTAGTTCATTGCCAGCAATTCCCATGTGACCGGGAACCCAACAAAACCGGACAGTGGTTCCACCTCTTTTCAACGAGTATAATTTGCCCTGAACTAAACAAATAAGAGGGTGTTTTAATAGCGTATCTTTGTTTAAAGTTACGTCTGATAAAATTCATAGATATATTTAATAAACTGTTATCGAACCATTTTTTTCTACTTTTTAATTTTGTATTATACTTGCATTTACATTTGAAAAAATCAAAAACGCTGTGGTGTCTAAGAGTATGTGTGACGAGCTACTATAAAAAACAACTCAATAATTGATTAAAATTTTCAATTTTTATTCAAATATAAATAAATTCAAAGACATGTTAACATAACATTGATTTTATGATTGTTTTATTTGTATTATTATGATAATTTATTGGGGAAGACATACCTTGCCATTTTTTATTATGTGTCTGAAATATTTAATTTTAATTCGGACAATTAATGGTTTAACTAATTGAGTACTTGAAAAAGTCCTGAGAAGGACGAAACGTTGTACAAAAACTAAATTAAAACATTAATTAGTAACAACCATTCCAAATACTTGTGAATTATTCATTTAATTATAGTGAAAGTTGTATTTTAAAATACAAGATTGAAAAGTTTCAATGAAAAAGATAATTTATTCACAGTTAAACGGACGAAGTTGCATAGTCTTAATGAAAAAATTCTGTCGCTACCAGATTTCGTTTTAATCCTGTGATTTATTCAACCAGTTACTGTATTTGACATCGTTCAATGACCAATTCAGATAAAACGTGTGTATCAATTATTTATGCTTTGATAGTCGTAAATGGTGAAGCTTAACGTGGGCTTTAAATTCGGCTTCGTTTAGATTATAAAGACGTTTGATTGTACCAGCGAACGTTATGTTTTTCATCATATAACTGCTAAATACCTACATATCCATTATCCACAAAATATTACATTATTGATTGTCAAAATGCATTACAAATTTTTATTATTATATAATATACAATAATAAAAAATTGTAATACATATTAAAATTAATGTATCCGTTACTGGCCGCCCTTTTGTTCGAAATCAAGCAACTATTTTATCTGGACAAAAATCTACTAAAGTTCCCTATGATAGTACAGTCAACATTATGTTACTAGGGCACAAAGTTGGCGTTTGCGACGAGTGCGAAGTTTGCCACATCAGCGAAGCCAGTGTTGTAATCACACGAGTCGCAAACGCCAACGTTTGGCTCTAGTAAAACACGGTATTTTTTGTGTTCATTGAAAGAGCAACATTAAATACTTACAAAAATACCATAAATGAATATTGGAGGCTGGGCGAATTGTCAGATAAAGTTTACAACCATTGCGTAGAATGGCGTCACTTTCGTTTATTTCATGGCGCTTGCCCTCGTGTTGTGGCGGTAACCACAGTTTTATTCGTTTACAATATTTTTTTGTTTAAAAAAAAACAGCTTCTATCCAAGTAACTTATAGTCCAGTAATTTTAGATTTCCACTGCAGAAAAATTCCCAGTTAGCTGATTTTTTTTTATTTACCTTCTGTATGGTGTTTTAAAAAACGTGTAAAAAGTCCCCATTGATATCGTGCCGGCGTTGCCAGATATTCGAGGTTCAAGTTCACGATAGACGGTTTTTAGTGAATTTCTCGGTTCCGTTCCATTTTTTGTAAAAAATAGTTATTATCAATCTTGTAGAGGTCGAAATTATCTACAACTTTTGTATAAACATTTTTTGCCTACGATTTATAGTTTTTCTTATTAAAGTACCCGCGGCTTCCTCCCCCTCGATTTTACATAACGGGATTATGCCGCTTCCCGAGGGCCTAACATAATGATTTGTACCATTATTTTAAGTTGAACTTAAAGCTAACGATTACTTATAATTTTATCGAAATTAATGCAGTAGTTCTGTACTTATAAGCAACCAAACATACAAATCGACAGCGCTCAAACAGACAGACAGACAAATAAGTTTTTTTCGAAAATACGATATTTATACTTGACATCAATTATAAAGACCATTCGTAAAGCAATTTTGTAAAAAAAAATTACAAGGGTTGAGAGAGTGCGGATTAAGTACGAGTATGCATTTGCATACCGTATAACGCACTCTAGTAATAGTAGCCACATTTTTAATTTTTTTTACAAAATTTCTTTACGAATAGTCTTTATAACAATTATAATGAGTATTCGTAAAGGAATTTTGAAAAAAAAAATTAAAAGTATGGCTACTCCGAGCTATTCTTAATACAGTGCGTTATACGGTATGCAAATGCATACTCGTACTTAATCCGCACTCTCTCAACCTTTGTAAATTTTTTTACAAAATTGCTTTACGAATGGTCTTTATAATTGATGTCAAGTATAAATATCGTATTTTCGAAAAAAAATTGTTTGTCTGGCTGTCTGTTTGAACGCTGTCGATTTGTATGTTTGGTTGCTTATAAGTAGAGAACTACTGCATTAATTTCGATAAAATTATAATTAATCGTTAGCTTTAAGTTCAACTTAAAATAATGGAACAAATCATTATGTTAGGCCCTCGGGAAGCAGCATAATCCCGTTATGTAAAATCGAGGGGGAGGAAGCCGCGGGTACTTTAATAAGAAAAACTATAAATCGTAGACAAAAAATGTTTATACAAAAGTTGTAGATAATTTCGTCCTCTACAAGATTGATAATAACTATTTTTTACAAAAAATGGAACGGAACCGAGAAATTCACTAAAAACCGTCTATCGTGAACTAGAACCTCGAATATCTGGCAACGCCGGCACGATATCGATGGGGACTTTTTACACGTTTTTTAAAACACCATAACGAAGGTAAATAAAAAAAATCAGCTAATTGGGAATTTTTCTGCAGGTGGGTCATTTCAATATCAAAAATTACTGGAGTATTATTGATATTGATAGTCCGGCGGTTATAGGACGGAACTTTGCATTTTGTGATTAAAAGTTTGGCTGATATGTTTTTTGAGCCATTCTTTACAATATAAGAAGTGTTACCAAAGTTGGGGTTGGGGTGGAGGGTAGCCTGTTATCAGCAGTTGCCTGTTTGCAGGGGTAATTTATCGAAGAAGCTGCGATTTAAATGTTTTTACTATGGTGCACGCCATATTTTCATTAGTGTTGCCGTCTAGATCTAGACTTTCTAGACTCTTGTCTTGTTTTGTCTAGATTTTCAAGACAAGACTTGTTCATCACGCCGGAATTCGTTTGTCAACCGGAGCGTTTCGATCCAGTCCTGCTGTTAGCATTGCCGCTGAATGCGGAGAGCTGCCACTGAACATCCGGCGGAAACGAAACATGGTATCGTACGTTTCAAAGCTCCGTAGTCAACCTGATCACCCAACTTACAGTTGCGTATTTCAACCTCGTTTTTCTTCTCTGTATAGACGGAGAAGAAATGCAACACGTCCTCTTGGTATCAGGTTGACTCTTCTTCTAGATGAACTTCAGTTGGCACTTCCTAGAACTCTTAAAGTCAGCCATAATTCTGTACCTCCGTGGTTAATTCCTGAGCCCGTCATCGATATGTCACTTTCTATTCATCCGCGAAGTACGCCAACGCCAGAGCTTTATCGTCAGCTTTTCCTGGCATGGCTGGATCAGAATCTAGACTACCGTTCCGTTTACACGGATGACTCGAAGTCACTCGACCGAGTTGGTTGTGCGTTCGTCACCGATAACGCCAGTGTTGGATACAAGTTGTCTCAAAAGTGCAGTATTTTCACTGCAGAGTTATATGCAATTTTGCAGGCCTTGAGACATGTGCACGGCCTGCACAAATATGTTATTTGCAGCGACTCTTTGAGTGCTCTACAGGCATTGCAGGGTTCTTATCCCAGCCACCCTCTTATTTGTTTAATTCAGGACAAATTGTACGGTTTTGTTGGGTTCCCGGCCACATGGGAATTGCTGGCAATGAACTAGCTGACACTGCAGGTAAGGACGCTGCAAATAACGGTCAGAGTGTATTTTGCGTTATCGGTGATGACCTCAAGAGCGTACTGATTTCAGCCGTTCAGCAGCTCTGGAAGGATGAATGGAGTGCTGTCGAGGAAAACAAGTTAAGAGCTATAAAATCTACAGTTGATCCATGGCTCACATCTTGCCGTTCCTTCAGGTGGGAGGAAGTGATTCTTACACGGCTCCGAATCGGTCACTGTAGATTAAGTCATGGTTTTTTAATGGCTCGTGAGGATCCGCCCCTCTGTGAGACGTGTGACACTCGTGTTACCGTTTCGCATATTTTAATTGAGTGTGTATAGTTTATGGACTTACGACAGCAGATCGGATTGTCAGGTGATCTGTCGGTTGTTTTAGGAAATGATCCTGACAATGTTGATCTGCTGTTTCGATTTTTAAAAGAACCCGGTCTCGACAATGTGGATCCGCTGTTTCGATTTTTAAAGGAAACCGGTCTTGACCGGTTTATTTGATTTTATTTATTTGTATACATTTAGGCCCCATTTACAGCCTTAATGTTTTTTTTCTGTATATCTTATTACTACATTATATTATTATGACACATTTTATTTGTACTTATAATTGTTTTACTTTGTTGTGTGTCAATTTTTAGGCGCGATCTTAGCGAAGCTAGAAGCGCCTATATACACTCGCTTTGTTTGTATGTCTGTGAATCTGTCAATCTGTAACGGATTTTTTGTATCAGTCGAACAGCCCAAACGGGTTAACCGATTATTAAAAACTTTTTTTTTTCGATTCCTCTCGGGGTCTATTTGATCCTAACGTCGCCCGATTTTTGAATTTTGGCCCCAGAGGGGAGCAAATTAGAAAAAACGGTGTTTTTTGCTTATAGTTTGCTCAATTTAAGTCAGATCGTTTCGAAACCTGTCTTAAACGAAAGAGGAGAAAATTCTAGATAGATGTTATGTATAATATTGTGTCAAAACTGTTTTTTTGTACAGATTTATATGATTATTAAACGAAATAAATGCGACTTTATCTAATAAATCCCGAACTTGTTTCGGTTGTCCTTGTCTGTTGCACAGTGTGATATGGATATTGGAAGATAGCGTATGCTCTGTCTTATATTGCATTATTTTAATATAGTTATTCAATTTTTTGACTGCTGATGTTTGAATTTAAGTTTAAAAACCATGGCCTACTGAGATAAAATGACTTGTAACTAATTATTGACGTCGATCGGATGGCAAGACCTAGAGATCGGACCAAAATTTCTCGACGTTCATACCTTCCCGAACAATTTGACTTTCTCTGTCTGTATGTCCCTTTGTACGCGTATAACTCGAGAA
This sequence comes from Mongoloraphidia duomilia, assembly GCA_039654895.1. Taxonomy (NCBI): domain Eukaryota; kingdom Metazoa; phylum Arthropoda; class Insecta; order Raphidioptera; family Raphidiidae; genus Mongoloraphidia; species Mongoloraphidia duomilia. The sequence continues at coordinate 43,888,675 of CM077516.1, read as the reverse complement.
CCACTGATCCGATTTACATGATTTTTTTCAAGTAAATCACTTTTTATGCGACTGCGAGTTTTAAAATATTCTGACATCACGCAAAAGCAACCGAACTGATTCTCAAATAAAAACGTATGTTCTGGCATCACGCAAAAATAAGTAGGTAGTAGTGCTTTGTTTTTTAAACGGTGGTTTTATTTAGCTTGATTCCGTATATTTGTTACAAATCTTGCGATCGATTGAGTTGAAATTTTGCACACATGTGTAGTTCCGATGACAATACAATATTATGGTAACTAACTGACCGGCCCGGTTAGTCCGGGTGTAAATCGTACTTTTGAACTTTCACCCACTTCCCGTGATCCGATTGAGTTGAAATTTTGCACACATATGTAGCTCTGTAATTTATTGTAAATTATAGACGCGTCGACAACTTAGGTCATTAGCGTCCATATGTAGCTCTGGTGACAATACAATATTATGGTAACTAGCTGACCGGCCCGGCTTTCGTCCGGGTGTAAATCGTACTTTTGAATTTTCACCCACTTCCTATGATTCGATTGAGTTGAAATTTTGCACACATGTGCAGCTCCGGTGACAATACAATATTATGGTAACTAGCTGACTGGCCCAGCTTTCGTCCGGGTGTAAATCGTACTTTTGAATTTTCACCCACTTCCTATGATCCGATTGAGTTGAAATTTTGCACACACTTGTAGCTCCGGTGACAATACAATATTATGGTAACTAGCTGACCGGCTCGGATTTCGTCCGGGTGTTAATCGTACTTTTGAATTTTCACCCACTTCCCGTGATCCGATTGAGTTGAAATTTTGCACACACTTGTAGCTCCGGTGACAATACAATATTATGGTAACTAGCTGACCGGCTCGGATTTCGTCCGGGTGTAAATCGTACTTTTGAATTTTCACCCACTTCCTATGATCCGATTGAGTTGAAATTTTGCACACACTTGTAGCTCCGGTGACAATACAATATTATGGTAACTAGCTGACCGGCTCGGATTTCGTCCGGGTGTAAATCGTACTTTTGAATTTTCACCCACTTCCCGTGATCCGATTGAGTTGAAATTTTGCACACATGTGTAGCTCTGGTGACAATACAATATTATGGTAACTAGCTGACCGGCCCGGCTTTCGTCCGGGTGTAAATCATACTTTTGAATTTTCACCCACTTTCCGTGATCCGATTGAGTTGAAATTTTGCACACATGTGTAGCTTCGGTGACAGTGCAATATTATGGTAACTAACTGACCGGCCCGGATTCGTCCGGGTGCAAATCGTACGTTTGAATTTTCACAGGCAAAAGGTCTTTCTCCGGTAACGTTTCGGATAAATGTTATAAAATCAGTGTAACGTCACTTTTGTAAAAATTATCCAATCCTTTTGAAAATTAATATTTGAGAGTTTTATAGGACACAAAAAAATAAAATGGAGTCATATTTCAAAATGGCGGCCATATGTACTTTTTTGTAAAAATTATCCGATTCTTTTGAAAATTAATATTTGAGTTTTATAGGACACAAAAAAATTAAATCGTGTCAGAGTTCAAAATGGCGGCCATATGTACTTTTTTGTAAGAATTATCAGATCCTTTTGAAAATTGATATTTGAGAGTTTCATAGAACACAAAAAAATAAAATGACGTCAGATTTCAAAATGGCGGAAATATGTAGAACTCCTTTCTAAAAATTATACGATCCTTTTGAAAATTGATATTTGAGAGTTTCATAAGACACAAAAAAATAAAATGACTTCAGATTTCAAAATGGCGGCCGTATGTACATTTTTGTAAAAAATATCCGATCCTTTTGAAAATTGATATTTGAGAGTTTCATAGAACACACAAAAATAAAATGACGTTAGATTGAAAAATGGCGGCCAAATGTACTTTTTTGTAAAAATTACCCGATTCTTTTGAAAATCGGTATTTAAGAGTTTCATAGGACACAAAAAAATAAAATGACGTCAGATTTTAAAATGGCGGCCATAGGTATATACTTCTTTGTAAAAATTATCCGATCCTTTTAAAAATTGATATTTGAGAGTTTAATAAGACACAAAAAATAAAATGGCGTCTGATTTCAAAATGGCGGTCAAATTATAACTTTTTAATTGTATTGTTTATATCTTTGATAAATTCGGTTTTACATACTATGCGTAGGTAAGAAGCGTATAGCTTCTGTCGGGTGTCTTGCGACACCTCAGCCCCCAGGGGGAACATTGGAATGTCGTTGTTTATCGCAATTGCATTACAATGTTCTTTGGGAATTGGCGAACCCAGGGAAACCCGAGCACGCACCAGTCGGTTGTGTACCCGGCTGGGTGATTCATTTAGGGACTATTATGAAGGAAGGACAGTCGCAACTTTTTTTCTTCTTCGTTTCTCTCTTCTTTTTGGTTGTTGTTAGCGGTCTTGTCCCTCCGTAATGGGTACACTTTTGTTGCTGTCCTTTGTTTGTAGTAGTCCCTAATAGTACACCTGCGTGTTTGCCGTGCGCGGTGACCCGTAAGGCGGAAAAGAGGATCCTGGCAGTTGAGGTTCACCTGGGTGCACCAACACACTGCTTTGGCCTCCGCTTCGCTGTAAACGGGCGGCTAGACGTAACCCAGTCTAGTCAATCGGCTAACGTCGTGTTTATTTAGTATTCCGGCGGGGTGAGCCAGTGTCTTTTGATGGAGTGGCGCCGTCTTTGGAGCTGACTATATCATTGTGTAGCCCTGGCGCTCTGTACCGGTTTGCGGTCATCGTCCCCTTGTTGGGCTCCGTGGTGGGCGGGGAGCACAGTTGACGAATCTTCCTAATATACTATGAGTAACTTTCCCCCTTTAACTAGCCCTCCCTCTAAGAGAGGGCGTAAAGATGAAGGACTTAATTTATTATTTGGTAATGACCTGGCAACTGTTACTCCATGTAACAGATATCTGATAATGAACAAAATAACTGGTAATTTCAACGGCGACAGTCCCTTTTATATTAATAAACATCTTGATGGATTGTTTGGAACTTTTCCGAGTGTTAAAAAGTTGCGTGATGGATCTTTATTAATCGAAACATCATCACAGCATCAAGCTGAAAAAGTAATGGCATGTAAAAATATAAAAACTGTGGATATGTGCACAGACGTACCAGTAAAAGTAGAACTGCATAAGCAGCTTAATTTCTCTAAGGGCATTATTTATTGTTTTGATCTGCTCAACTGTACTGTTGAAACAATAAAAGAGGAACTTAAAGATCAAGGTGTTACAGATGTATACAGAATTCACGCACGTAGAGACGGTCAATTAGTACCTACACCGTCTCATATTCTTACGTTCTGTACACCACAGCCTCCGCCATTAATTAAAGCAGCATTCTATTCTTTGAATTTGATTTGTGGATTATAGACGCTCGACAACAAAGGTCATTAGCGTCTGTAATGAAACAAAGTGTAAACAAAACAAAAGTATAAACACAAAAATAAAAACAAAATCAAAAATTGACACACAACAAAGTAAAACAATTATAAGTGCAAAAAAAAAGTGTCATAATATAATGCAGTAAAATATAAAGAAAAAAAATCATAAAGGCTGTAAAGGGGCCTAAATGTATACAAATAAATAAAATCAAATAAACCGGTCAAGACCGGTTTCCTTTAAAAAACGAAACAGCAGATCGACATTGTCAGGATCATTTCCTAAAACAACCGACAGATCACCTGACAATCCAATCTGCTGTCGTGTGTCCCCAAACTGGACACACTCGATTAAAATATGCGAAACGGTAACACGAGTGTCACACGTCTCACAGAGGGGCGGATCCTCACGAGCCATTAAGAAACCATGTGTCAATCTACAGTGACCGATGCGCAGCCGTGTAAGGACCACTTCCTCCCACCTGGAGGGACGGCAAGATGTGAACCATGGGTCAACTGTAGATTTTATAAATTTTAATTTATTTTCATCAACAGCACTCCATTCATCCTTCCAGAGCTGCTGTCTATTCTTTGAAAGTACGTCAATACATACCATCTCCCTTGCGCTGTTATAAATGTCAAAAGTTTGGACACTCACAGAACAACTGTAGCTTTCCCAGTCTCTGTGACAATTGCGGCCAACCTTTGCATGAGGATATTCCGTGCAAAAGGGTTTCGCATTGTGTTAATTGCGACGGAAGTCATTCTGCAAGATCTAGAGAATGTCCACAATACAAGGTGGAGTTCAAGATCCAAGAAATAAGAACCACCGAAAAAATTTCTTTTGCAGAGGCCAAGCGCAAGTATAGAGAATCTGTCCCTTCTTTCACACGTTCCTTTGCAACCATCGCTGCCGTTCCTGTCGTAAAAGTAGACATGTCAACACAGACATGTGACATGTCTACACAAACCGAAATTTCCCCTTCCAGTTCTAAAGTTGTTGCCAAAAAGCAAATTAAAAATAAAAATAAGAAAAGTCCGGATAATAGATCGAGATCGCCGGTTAAAAAACCAAGTTCACCGGTAAAATCTCAAATTGAAAAGATTAAAACAGTATCTCCGGTAAAGAAAACTAAGATTATCTTGAACCGGGATAATAGTCATAAAATGACTATAACGCGTACTCGCGTCGACCATAGCAGCAGTGCAGACTCTGCTATGGACGAAGATATTAGCAGACCTCCCCATCATCGGTCTGATGCAGCGAGGAAAAAAATGAGGTAGTTACCTTTTTATTTACTAACACATTCAATTTCTTACAGTGGAACATGAACGGTTTTTATATTCATTTCAGTGAATTAAAACTCCTCCTTAACGATCATAATGCTACTGCTATTAGTTTACAGGAAACACATTTGAAAGACATAAACACTCCGGTTCTTCGTGGTTTTACGATTTATCGTAAAGATAAACCATTCGTTGATCGTGCCAGTGGCGGAGTGGCAGTTTTAGTCCGAAACAATGTGTTTTCCGAAAATTTCCCATTACAATCTGACTTGCAGGTCATCGCTGTCAGACTTTATGCGCCGAATCCGGTAACTTTGTGTTCAATATACATTCCTCCAACAGAACAACCGACACTTGCAACCATTGCATCTGTTATAGATCAACTTCCACGCCCCTATATAATCATGGGGGATTTTAATGCCCACAATCCCACTTGGGGTTCTAATCGTGTGGATGCTCGTGGAAGGCTAATGGAAACGTTGATTCTGAATAAAAACTTGGTCGTATTGAACACAGGTTCCAATACACATTTCTCGGCTGCTAATGGGACATTTTCAGCTTTCGATCTTACTCTCTGCTCTTCTTCTATCGCCCCATCCTGTGAATGGGAAGTAAATGCCGATCTTTGTAGCAGTGACCATTTTCCTATCATTTGTCGGCTTCTTTCATTCCATGTGGATGAAAGACCCTCTCCTAAGTGGATAATAAAAGAAGCCAATTGGTCACATTTTCAAGAAGTGCTAAAAGTCGGCGAAATGAACTTTGGCAATGTCGATGCTGCTGTAGAGCATTTCACGGATACGGTCATCGAGGCGGCTTTAGCTGCAGTCCCACGCACGTCAACGACACCGCGACGTGTGCCTGTTCCCTGGTGGAATCAGGCTTGTCGGGATGCCATCCGTGAACGTCGAAAGGCTCTCCGTCGCTTCAAAAATAATATGACGGATGAAAACCGTATTATTTTCATGCAAAAGCGTTCCATTGCCAGACGTATTATAGCAGAGAGTAAGAAGCAGTCATGGATGGAGTTTGTTTCCACTGTAAGAAGTTGTACTCCCGCTCGCGAGGTGTGGGAGAAAATCCGGAGGATCTCTGGAAAACAGAGTTTTAATTATATTTCGGGATTGGTAATGGGAAATGGTATTCTTACGTCGCCTAATGAAGTTGCAGATCACATGGGTTCATGCTACGCAAAAGTTTCGAGTTCCGCACACTATCTAGAGGTTTTTTCTGCTCAGAAAAATCAAGCAGAACAAGTTGCATTAAACTTTTCCTCACAAAATGAGGAGAACTACAATGCACCTTTCTCCTCGTGGGAACTACAGTCGAGTATGCATGATTGCCATGATACTTCTCCAGGATCTGACGATATTCATTACCAATTTCTGAAAAAGCTACCTCTCTCCGGATCGAAATTCCTTCTCAAGATGTTTAATTTAATCTGGTACACCAATACGTTTCCTACCGCTTGGTGTAATTCTATTATAGTGCCGTTGTTGAAGCCCGGTAAAGACCGAAAACAAGCATCAAGTTATCGTCCTGTTTCACTGACTAGCTGTTTATCAAAACTCCTCGAACGTATGATCAACCGACGATTGGTTTGGATTCTCGAATCCAGACGATTGATCACGAATGCCCAGTGTGGCTTTCGTAAGCACCGTTCGACAATGGATCATCTAGTCAGGTTAGAGTCCGCAATACAGGACGCTTTTCTTAACAAGCAGCACTTGGTAGCGGTCTTTTTTGACTTTGAAAAGGCATACGACACTACATGGCGGTATGGAATACTCCGAGCACTACATAATTGGGGTATTAGAGGACATCTTGGGAATTTTATAAATAATTTTTTATTCGAGCGCTACTTCCAAGTCCGTATCGGCAACACTTTGTCTAGTGTCTTTGTACAGGAGAATGGTGTTCCACAGGGTTCGGTTCTTAGTGTCACTTTATTTTCCATCGCTATTAATGGCATAATTGACAGTATTCCATCGTCTGTAGAGTCATCGCTCTACGCTGACGACTTGGCGATCTACTGCTCGTCAAAGTACATTCGCACTGCACAACGTCACCTGCAGTTGGCCATTAATAACATTCAGAACTGGACAACCAACAATGGGTTTAAATTTTCTGTGGGGAAAACTCTGTGTGTGCACTTTTGCCGCATTCGTAATTGTTATCAGGAATCATTCTTATATCTTTATAATACGCTCATATCTGTGCAAGATACTGCCCGATTTTTAGGACTTACTTTTGACCGGTCGTTAAATTGGAAGGCTCATTTTAATATTTTAAAGAGGAAGTCGATGTCTTCCCTCAATATTTTAAAAATTTTAGCTAGCACCACGTGCGGTGCAGACCGTACAGTTTTGTTGCGAATTTATCGTGCAGTCGTACGGTCTAAATTGGATTACGGTAGCATCGTGTACGACTCAGCGTGTGAGTCGTATATCAGGACGCTAAACGCTGTTCATCACGCCGGAATTCGTTTGTCAACCGGAGCGTTTCGATCCAGTCCCGTTGTTAGCATAGCCGCTGAATGCGGAGAGCCTCCGCTGAACATCCGGCGGAAACGTAATATGCTATCCTACGTCTCTATGCTCCGTAGTCAACCTGATCACCCAACTTACAGTTGCGTATTTCAACCAAGGTTTTCTTCTCTGTATAGACGGAGAAGAAATGCAACACGTCCTCTCGGTATCAGGTTGACTCTTCTTTTAGATGAACTTCATTTGGCGCTTCCTAGAACTCTCAAAGTCGGTCGTAATTCTGTGCCCCCGTGGCTAATCCCTCAGCCCGTCATCGACATGTCACTTTCCATTCATCCGCGAAGTACAACAACACCAGAGCTTTATCGCTAGCTTTTTCTGGCGTGGCTGGATCAGAATCGAGACTATCGTTCCGTTTACACGGATGGCTCGAAGTCTCTCGACCGAGTTGGTTGCGCGTTCGTCACCGATAACGCCAGTGTTGGATACAAGTTGTCTCAAGAGTGCAGTATTTTTACTGCAGAGTTATATGCAATTTTGCAGGCCTTGAGACATGTTCACGGTCAACACAAATATGTTATTTGCAGCGACTCTTTGAGTGCTCTTCAGGCATTGCAGCGTTCCTATCCCAGCCACCCTCTTATTTGTTTAATTCAGGACAAATTGTACTCGTTGAAAAGAGGTGGAACCACTGTCCGTTTTTGTTGGGTTCCCGGCCACATGGGAATCGCTGGCAACGAGTTAGCTGACACTGCAGCTAAAGACGCTGCAAATAACGGTCAGAGCGTGTTTTGCGTTATCGGTGACGACCTCAAGAGCATACTGATTTCAGCCGTTCAGCAGCTCTGGAAGGATGAATGGAGTGCTGTCGAGGAAAACAAATTAAAGGCTATAAAATCTACAGTTGACCCATGGTTCACATCTTGCCGTCCCTCCAGGTGGGAGGAAGTGGTCCTTACACGGCTGCGCATCGGTCACTGTAGATTGACACATGGTTTTTTGATGGCTCGTGAGGATCCGCCCCTCTGTGAGACGTGTGACACTCGTGTCACCGTTTCGCATATTTTAATAGAGTGTGTCCAGTTTAGGGACACACGACAGCAGATCGGATTGTCAGGTGATCTGTCGGTTGTTTTAGGAAATGATCCTGACAATGTCGATCTGCTGTTTCGATTTTTAAAAGAAACCGGTCTTGAACGGTTTATTTAATTTTATTTATTTGTATACATTTAGGCCCCTTTACAGCCTAAATGGTTTTTTCTTTATATCACTACATTATATTATATGACGCATTTTATTTGTTCCTATTATGATTTTATTTTGTTGTGTCAACTTTTGACTTTGTATTGATTTTGCTTTGGTTTTATTGTTTTTGTTTTCCTTTTGCTTACTTTTTTTTTATTTTTAGACGCTAATGACCTCTGTTGTCGAGCGTCTATAATCTACAATTCATTCATTCATTCATTACGACACCTCATGACTTTTTTTATTTAGCAGGTTCCGAGTTACGCTTAATAGTCAACCGTTGCTATGGAAAATTGTTTAAAAAATTCACTGCACTATATTTTCTATGTAATCCAATACATATTTACATTAGGTCTTATGACCATAGCCTACTACAAAATTGATTTTCTTAGTGTTATTTTCCCTATGTTTGGTAAAACCGTTTACACACAATACCGACATTACTTGTATGCTCCAAAATTTTTATGTTTAAATTCAAAAATCATTCATTCCAAAAACAGACTGTCGATCGAATAAAACCAGTTTAAAAGTTAGCAGTGTTCTCTTCAATTAAAAATTAATTATCTACATTTCTTTCACGAATCCAATCAAATTAAATTGTTATCCTAAACATGTTTGTTATCGAATTAAATAATATTGTATATTAAAATTTGTTATTTATAAAGTTTTGACTTAATTTCATAATAACTGTAAGTTATACGCTACATACTTTTGATCCGAAAATAATTTCCCAAGGGGACGGAAACACTTTACATTTGATTTGTGCGTGCGCGACCTTTATTTTACGTCATTCGCATACAAAAGCCAACTTTCGTTCCCGAAAACAAGTATGTAATGATGCACTTTCTTTGCATGTAATACAATAACAAAATAGTTGTCGAAATAGTTGAGAGAACGTTTTTTTATGGCATTGTCAGCAGAAATAACACCTTGCTTCGATAAGACTTTTGAAGAATTGCGACGGTTGCGGTATCTCGACTTTTCCTTCGCGACAACATAGGTACACTAAATGCACATGTTGGTGGCCCCATCAATTTTCTTCAGATTAAAAATATGTCATCTACCTACATTCATTGGTTCAATGGTGAAAGTCTCGCAATCATTAGCATATTTGAATCGATCAATAATTTTGATTTGAGGTATTTCGTCGTAAGTTAGGTATTCGATTTTCGCTTTAAAAAATAAAAATTCTTCGGATTCTCACAAAAGTGCTTAGTAACATCACGTTTAACAATAATAAAACGTACCTTTTAATACTTGTATGGCATAAGAACTTTCATTTTCTTAATTTTTTTGGGCATGACGTGAAAATCTATTGAATTTGTTGTAGCCCAGTGGTGTTGTGACGTTGTCTATCTCGCAGGCTTTTTGAATGTAACTCCATTTACAATAATGTTTTTCTCCAATTTTTTTGTTAACAAATTATTTCTAATCCCTTTGAATAAATGGGGTAGATCATTAATCTGAACAATTTCTTTTTCATTGAGTTAATAATACATTTTTTAATCTTTTCAATGGCGATCCCTATTCATGGCAGTTAGATTTGTTGACCCCTGATCACAAAAAGTAGCAGCAACATTTAATAATTCAGTTTTTTGACTTTCCGAAATAATACTGTCTAACCAAATTTATAGTTTTCTTTGTGTTTCTACAAAAATCATAAGCCTCTGATCATAAATAATTATGTCTGTTTGAATATCATTGAAATCTTCAATACCAACAAACTGTTGAAATTGACTGTTGACGTCGATATGAGAATCCAAACTCATTTCGTCAAACATCAGTAGAGGTACCTACATATAATTTGTCTGTATCTTTCAACAGCGAAACACTATCTTTTAGATTGGTAAATACATACACAAGAAAAGTCCAAGAATATTTTTACCAAACCGTAATAAAACTTTGTATATCGTTTTGAATTAAAACAATTTACGGTTATCACAACGATACTTAGAAAGCACGACAATGAAGATATGACACCCAAAACTATCGCAACGGTAGCTTTACTCGAACTTTAAAACTAGAGTCTAAACTTAATATCCACTTCAATACATCCTGCCAGGCCAGGAGTGAAAAAATGTCGAGTACGTAGCCAGAATCTATCTGCGCTTATACTCGCATAATCAGCAGGAAAGTGTAATTTACACAATTAGCACGTATACGGCTGATCCAAAAGTTCCTAACTAATGTTAACAGAGCGACTCAGCCGGTCGATCGTTGCAGTATACAGGGTGTTTGGGTAAAGGTATTCAGAAATTCAAAGGCATGTAATACTCATCAAAATAAGCCAAAAAGTTCATATAAACGTATGGCCTAAAACGCACCCTTAGTTAAGTATTGGCCCTTTTAAGGGTGGGGGGAGCAAAAGCTTTTTACCCTATAACTTTTTTTTCATTTTTTTCTATAAATTTAAAATTTGTGGACATTTTTACGTAAAAAAAATTTTGTTAAATCGATATAGCCAACCGTTTTTTAGTAAATTGGATTTGAAAATTGCCATCTTTTACAAACTATAATCTATTAATATTCTCTACGAACGTTAAAACTCGATTTACTCGAAAACTGTAACCGATATTGATTTAAACAAAAAATACATTTTTGACGTAGAAATATCTAATAGTAATAATTAACAATTTATGGTAAAAATAGAAAAAAATTTGAACAAAAAAAAGTTACAGGGTAAAATGACCCTCCCCCCTACCAAAAGAGACGCCCCAGATTTTGATAACCAAAAATTAACTGGCCCATCTTGTTCTGCCCAGAAATTTGTCTATTTATCTTTTACCGTTCTTAGCCCAGTCATTTGGTAGTTTTACCTGGAAAGTTTTCCGGGAGTTTTGAAAATTGGTAATTTTATAGATTTTGATGTGCTCTTTCCGAATTTCGACTTTGCCTACTCGTATTTTTGCCGCTCGCGCCGCCATATTGGAAAAATGGCGCCTAAAAGCAGTTTTTTGACAATACCCAGCGTTGCCAGACACTTTTCTCTCTTGGGTACGCGCAGTAACCTAAAATAGTACGCCAATCCTTCCTAGAGTACGCAGTACGCACATATGAAAATTTTTTTATAAAAATGTAGAACCTCCTTAAAAAATCCACTAAAAAGAGAAAAATAATAAAATTTTGAGGTCGGCGTCAAAATGTTATTATTTTTCTCTTTTTAGTAGCTTTTTTTGAAGAAGGTACCTACTATATTTTGTTATAATTTTTTTAAAATTTTTTACTTTTTGGTGGCTTTGCAATAGGTACATAGTTTGTACGTTAATAACCGACTTCTTTCTAGTTTCTTGATATTTGATTACTAAACTAAAAAAATAAACTATTGAACCGATTTCAGTAAACATTTATATAAGACCACCCTGAAGGAATGCCCTATTAAATAAAACAAGAATTATCAAAATCAGTTAACAAATTTGTTAACATATATAAAATGATTGCTAAAACTAAAAAAATCACATATTATGTACAAATGAAAAAGTTATGTACACTTATTTGTATGATAAACGAAGAGAAAAATATATTTTGGGGTTACCATCAATTCGTTTAAACTTGAATTAAATTTAAATTTATTGAATTTACCCAAATGTGAAAGATGTATAAATGTTAATTTTCGGAGAGTGGGTCCGAACGCAATTTCAAGTATTAAAATTTAAAATAGTACGCAAAACGCAAAGAGAGTACGCGAGTACGCAAAGAGGCCGGATAGTACGCAAAACGTACTATTCGTACTCTACTGGCAACGCTGACAATACCTCCTTTCCGACTTATTTTACGATAAAAACAGTTACATACAAAATGAAACTAGAGACAATTACCTACTATTTATGTATCTACCTTTTTTTCATAAAGTCAATAGTTTAGGCGTACGAGCGCCGCAAAGTGTACTCCAACACGCGTTTTGACCAAAAAACTCATTTCCACACCACCTTGAGGTAGAGTAAGCGGCGCGTTTTTTTTACCGTGGTATCCCCAGTGGGCCTAGTCCACATGCAATTCACTATCCTAAAATTTAGCGCATTCTTCTTCGCTTCGTTGTTCTTGATGGACCAGGTGCAGTTGCGAGTTCATCGTCATTAGTCCTCTAGGAAGTAGGGTGGTTAATGAAAATTAATTTTCTATGTAGATATTATAGACCTGTCAATGAGCAATGTAACTGTGTCGAAAAAATTTGGTAAATTTATTCGTAGCCACCCTAAGGATGTCATTTTTTCAAGATAGTACTTTTCGACTAAAAATAGAAATCCTTGACGCGGAGTGCTCTAGTAAGTAGGGTGTTTAATGAATATCAATTTCCTATGTAGAGATTATACACCTATCCATGAGCTATCTAACTGCGTCGAAAAAAATTGGAAAATCTAGAAGTGGCCTCTCCACTGAAGCAATTTTTTCGAGCTCGTATGTTTAAGGTAAAAAAGTAAGATCTCAAAGAAATTGCTTTTTTAAGGTAACCACTTCCAGGTTTTACAAATTTTTTTAACTCATTTAGATAGCCCATGGATCGGTCTATAATCCGTACATGGGAAACTAATATTTATAAAACATCCTGCTTACTAGAGCAGTCTGCGTCAAGGGTTTCTATTTTTAGTACAAAAGTACTATCTGGAAAAAATTATATACTTAGAGTGGCTACGAATAAATTTAGCAAATTTTTTCGACACAGATAGATAGCTCATGGATAGGTCTATAATATCTACATAGGAAATTAATATTCATTAAACAGCCTACTTACTAGAGCGCTCCGCGTCAAGGATTTCTATTTTTATTCTGTAGAGTGGCCTCTTTGGATTTTTCTAATTTTTTTAACGCATTTACATAGCCCATCAATAGGTCTATCAATAGGTCGATATGGGAACTTAATATTTTTTTAATACTCTTCATACTAGAGCATTTCGCGTTAAGGGTTTTTATGCAAACTTTCAAAAAGTGTTAAGTGATTTTAACAGTTTAACAGAATACTCTTCAATTATTTCGACCGAATTTTGATTTTTTGACCACAAATTAATAATCAGCGACCTTAAAATTCCTAAAGCACTCAAATTATAGAAATTATTACATTTCAACATACATTTTTTAAATATTTTATCTATATAGTACCAATCGAAACGTCACAGACCGGAATTTCATCTACATGATGTAGATGAAATTCCGGTCTGTGACGTTTCGATTGGTACTACAGACAATGAATTCGCAACACCTGGTCCATCAAGAACAGCGAAGCGAAGGAGATTACGCTAAATTTCAGGATATTAAATTGCATGTAGATTAGGCCTATTGGGGATACCACTTTAAAAAACTCGGGTTGCAGTGCCTAACCTTGCCGACAATATAGTGTATTTGCTAATACAGGCCTTGTGGCTTTATTATGTCAACTTAAGTTTGTTTTTAGACAAAATAAAAAATTTAACCCCTTAATACATGCCTTAAAATAATATTTTTTTTCTTAATTTCAATATTATTATCAATGCCACCTCTGTACCAAATTAAATACACCCGTCAGCAAATAAATCACGATCCGCAAACTAATGTTTTCATAAAATTTGTAAGTCCGGTCCTGTCGTGCCAAATTTGTTAAAATTTTAGCAGCACATTTTAATCTCTACTAAAGGGTTAAATTCCAATTTTGAAACAATTCTGAGATTTTTTTCGGTATTTTTAGGCCCAAAAACTTTTTTCTACCTCTAAAAACTACCCTTAAAGTGGTCCGATCGGACCCATTTTAAATAGGCTTCGTGCGGTGATGGGTTTCAATGTGTGTACCAAATTTCGTTTAAATCGATTAAGTCTGTCGAGAGTTATCGTGTACACACACACACACCACACACACACCGCACACACACATACCACACACACACACACACACATATATACATACATATATATATATATATAAGCATTAATTTCAAAAATGGTGGCAACTTGTTCAGGAGGGTATGAAACGTCGAGAAATTTTGGTCCGACCCCTAGGTCTCGCCATCCGACCGACGCCAATAGTGTATGTGCCATATATGGCAAATACACTAAAAACGCGCCGCTTACTCTACCTCAAGGTGGTGTGGAAATGAGTTTTTTGGTCAAAACGCGTGTTGGAGTACACTTTGCGGTGCTCGTACGTCTAAACTATTGACTTTATGAAAAAAAGGTAGATACATAAATTGTAGGTAATTGTCTCTAGTTTCATTTTGTATATAACTGTTTTTATCGTAAAATAAGTCGGAAAGGAGGTATTGTCAAAAAACTGCTTTTAGGCGCCATTTTTCCAATATGACGGCGCGAGCGGCAAAAATACGAGTAGGCAAAGTCAAAATTCGGAAAGAGCACATCAAAATCTATAAAATTACCAATTTTCAAAACTCCCGGAAAACTTTCCAGGTAACCACTATTTTTCGAACCAAATGACTGTACTATCTCCAAATAATAGAAAAAAACCAATTTCATCTGAATCCCTTTAAGGGCCTTTGTTTCCCTAAGGGTGCGTTTTAGGCCATATGTTTATGTGAACTTTTTGACTTATTTTGATGAGCACTGCATGCCTTTGCATTTCTGAATACCTTTACCCGAACACCCTGTATAAGCCTTGAATAACTTTTGAACGGATTGAGCGATTGAGATCGAATTTGCGGCATTCGAAAGAGATTTATTAACTTCCCATTGGAAGTTATTGTAATGGGTCCGAAAATCGAAATCAAAAAGGAAAAAAAAATTTTATGTTTCAAGGTCACCACACTATTTTTACACTACTTTTAGAAAGATGTCTGTGTGTGTGTGTGTGTGTGTGTACGTACGTACGTACGTATGTATGTGTCCATTTCTTTCTAAGACGAAATCTCGAGAACGAAAAATGATATCGACTACGTTGGGGTGCCAATCGACGCGTATTAACGTAAATATGATCTGAAAGGAATTTTTTTAAAATCGGTTCAGCCGTTCTTTTTTCTTAACTAAATAACCTCCAAAAAAGTAGATTTTACACAATATTTCGCGAATAAAAAATTATATCGACTTCGTAATGGTGTCAATCGAGGCGTGTTAACGTCATTTTGATCCGACATAAATTTTATAAAAATCGGTTCAGCCGTTTTTATTTTTTTTTTTTTTTTTTTAATTATTGATGTTTTAATGATTAAAATGATTACTTTTCTGTGTAATATCTAATTTAATTATTATTATTAAATATTTATCAAACTGGGAAGTTCGTCGTGTGGACCTCAAGGGTCGCACTTTAGTCCTAATAAACGACCCACCTCACGGCTTGTTCAATTTAGATTTCCTAAAATTTGAACTTAATCGATCAAATTATTAATTATTTTCATTGAAAGTAAGAACATGTACTATTACTCTGTTTTCATGAAAATAATTAATAATTCTAGGAAAATGAAAAAAAATCAGAGTTGCAATAAACAGAATAAACAGAAAACTTAATATGCCAATATTAATTAATATAAAAAACAATTTTTGAAAATTCAACTTTGGAACAGAAACTGAAGTCTTGGTTTCTTTTTGTTCTCAATGATCAGATTAAAAATATATATGAGCACTGTGGTTGGAATAAAAACAAAATAAAATATAGTTACTTCTTACCACAACAGTTTTATTGATGGACGTACATTTCGAAAGCTAAGCTTTCATCTTCAGCGAACACTACATGTAGTGTTCGCTGAAGATGAAAGCTTAGCTTTCGAAATGTACGTCCATCAATAAAACTGTTGTGGTAAGAAGTAACTATATTTTATTTTGTTTTCAATGATCAGGTAAATCATTTGATTCATATCTTTAAATAATAGTAATTTTCTGAATTACTTGGAAAATGCATGATCTTAAAGATGAAAAAAAATTCGGCACGGTTGCATTTCACGACATAAGCATTTTGCACCCCCTTGGAATCGATCCCGGCGTCCATGCTTGTATGTTTTTTCTTATCGAAATATGTATAATCAGAACACGTATTGGAACCTGTCAGATGGACGGAGCTTTAAATACATGACGGCGTTAGTGGCAAATTTTAAATACGGGGTATAATTTGGCGTTTAATCTTGTGATTTTCATAGTGATAAGAAATGATAAATATAAGTGCAATTTGTGAGTGGGCCGGTACGAATTCTAAACAAAGAAATTTTGTTGAAGGAGAACGGATTCTCAAAGCCGGACATATTATCAAATGTGTAAAAATAACGAGAAAATTGGGCGGTCAAAAGTAGTGATCTTTACGGCATATTGCTTAGAAACCTCCACGAAATTAATCATCCGTTCAATGGTCCTTAATTAAGGCTGGATTAGGTGAATAATGTAAATGCAACATAATATGTTATATTGTAATGACTAATAAGTAAGTTACTAACCTCAAAATATTTGTGTACATTCGTTAGTGCTAAATTTGTTAGTCATCAGTGATTTAACTATTGCAGTACAGTATGATAATGAGTAGTACATCTCATTATTATTAATATAAAATATTTTTTTAATTCATAAATACAGTTTCTTCACATTTCATTCGAAAATAATTTGCTGTAGACTAAGTTTTACAGGGCAATAACTGATAGTGTTTACTGTTTAATATCATGATATTAAAAAACATCGCTGATTCCATTTTCTATAATCTTTTTAAACGTAAGCTTATAAATGCAAATTTAATCATCACTATTGCAAATTTTATTTGATCCTTTTGCCACTGAGTTTTTTCTCTCCTAATTTCTACATCATCTACGGATCACCATTTCTCTATATCATAGAGTTCTTCAACATTACAATCTTTTTGTTTATTTTACGTGTTTTATTTTTGTAATAAACAATTTCACGATGTATTTACACTGTTAGCATGTAAATTTTTCCCTTATCTTTGTAAAATTTTCTACCACCAGATGTCATATGTCCATTTGAAAGATCTCAATACTTTAAAAATTAAAATTTCGGAAAAGTTTGGAAATTTATTTTCAGTCAATTTAAACATCTGATAAAGTATAAGTAATGTGAATACATAGTATCTACACATTATAGCAATAGATCTATGAATACACACATTTTATAAATGGAATGCGCTTTGATTCTGTCATATCTTGTGAAGACTGTATCTAAATTAGATCTTATATGTATTTTTATAAGAGCATTAGATGTGACTGACTTAACATCAACTTGGATTTTGTAATCTTTTCATTTGTAATTTTTTATCTAGTGTTTTGTATTCATTTCAGAATATTTGAGATTATCTGACAAGCATAACGAATACACTTTTAAAGAATGTTTGTTACATTTATATCTTTCGACTTTAAATATAACTAATGCAACTGTAAATTCGTTTTATTAAAACTTCTGTCTTATTTTCGACATATGTTTTTATTACTTTCACTATTCACGTTCAAAAGTCCCTCTGTTGGGGGGAACTATTTTCATCATGCAATCACTTTTTGTTTGCATATGATAGAAAGTCAAGTGCCTATTGCAATATAGTATGTTACTGCATTAGTTGCTACTTGTTAATGGTAGGTACAATAATTTTTTCAAGTCGATCATCTCAAGGTAGGATTGTCATACGTCATGTATTAGTCCTGTCCTTGGCTACACCAGGGTGTCCACAGGTCAGGGAATTCTGGAAAGTCAGGGAATGTCAGGAAATTTTTTTTGGGTCAGGGAAAGTCAGGGAATTTGAAAAGTGGTCAAGGAAAAATTTCAACAGAGCAGACTTTTAACACTTTTGTAATTTTTGATGCTGAAAGTTGCATAAACAATGAGTTTGTGTCGTATAATAATTGTACCTTTTTTAACTTTTGAAACTTTTGAAAAGGGTCAGGGGTAAAAAATTTGATTAGGTCCTATGAAAGTTCGTTAGCTTAGGTTTGAAATAAGGAAAAATTTTCAAAAAAGTCAGGGAAAAAAATCAGATTCGGTCAGGGAAAGTCAGGGAATTTGGTCTTGAGAAAAAAGTGGACACCATGTACACGTATGTAGGAAAATTTGAGTACAGAGATTATTTTTAGTGCTTAGTAGGTGTCACTAAGCAGTTTTGACTTGGATGGATATTCGCCTCCCTGAACGTTTCTCCGCTATCGACATTGTTTAAACAATTAAACAACATTGAATTTTTTACTTCGAAAATATTTTTTTAATATTTTTTAGTCCAATTACAAAAATCAGTTTGTCGAAAAATATTTTTTTTTTAATTTGAAAATGTAAGAATTTGTCTATTTTCTTCGGTAACTATTTTTACAAGTTTTTACGTAACTTCATTTGTATGTAACTAACTAACTAACAATAAACAAATCTAGGAAGTCGATTTTAACCTACTTCTAATTGTGGCATTTTAATAAAACTTGCCAAAAAGAGGTTTAAATTTAAAATAAAAAAGGCTCATTCATGATTCTGTTTATCCTAGTGAGCCTACAACGGAGGCTCAAAGTCAAGGAAAGTTATTTTTACTGAAAAAAATTCGTGTTTTTCGCTCTATTGTTGCGAGTATCTCATAAACGGCTGGTTTGTCGAAAAGTTTCATGAAAAAAATTTCAGGGCATACTTTTTTCTACACGATACATATATTTTTAATTTTCCGTAAACGTTTTTAGGGTAAATTCTATGTAAACTTGTTAAAAATATTCCTTTTAAAAAAACGAAAAGAACTTCTCCTCAGTCTCATCTATCGTATACTAATCAAGTTCTTTTCGTCTTTTTTAATATTTTTAACAAGTTTACATAAAACGTTTGCGAAAAATTAAAAATAAATGTATCGTGTAGAAAAAAGTATGCCCTGCTAATTTCTCCATGAAACTTTTTTTTGTCAAATCAGCCGTTTATGAGATACTCGCAACAATAGAGCGATAAACACAAATTTTTTGTAGTAAAGATAACTTTTTACTTGAAGGAACCTGGCTCAGGAAGTTTATACTTCTTCTTTAATCAAATTATATATATTTTGTGATATTGCATCCGCTATTTTGCCTCAGCCTTTTTTATTTTTGACTACAAGTTCATAATCAGCTACCTCGAAAAGCATTAGAATTCTATCTTCTTGGCTATAACACGTCTTTATTTATAGAAAATATCACATTTCAACATACGAGCCCGGCCCAACTTCAGTTGGCCAACTTACCAAAAAAACTCAATTATTGGTTCTCAATTAACAGAAATCGGAACAATTAGCCCAGTAAATGAAAGGAAAAAATCACCCAATGTCGCAAATAATTCCCATAGAGCTGGATTTTTCACAAATGGTAGAACATCTTTAGACATGTATTTTTACAAAAGTCCCCGGTTATCCTCCTTGTGCTTCCCCCGCCACCCCCTCTTGAATATAATTTAACAAGTCCTTCGGAAGCCTATTTCGAAATATCTCAGAAACGGTCGACTTTAGCGATTCTTTCATTATGTAATGTTTTAAATAGGATTACCTTTCCTACAATTTTCATTCCTACAAATTTTCTGTGGTGCGTATAGTAAGCGCGCTACAGCTTCTTGAAAGTCACGCGCTTTTTGTAGCCTTGGAAACCAATTGTTAAAACGTAATGTCCTTTTCAATAGCTTTATTTATTGTGTTCTTAAACGAATTCTAAATTGAAAATACACATATTCAGAAAGCAAAAAATTGCCCTAAATCGTGATTTTTGTCCCATATCAATAGCTTTAAAAATTTAGAAGCTATAGCCAGTCAAAGTTGAAATCATCATAGAGCCTTACATTTTTTGACAAGCGTTATGAGTACTTTCTATACCGAATAAAAAAATGTCCGTCTAGGAGCTTATAGAAAATTTAATGCCATGAACAATTATTTATGTCCTATCTCACTAACTTGAAAAATTTTCAAATTATAAGCATTAATGTTTATGTTTCTACTTTTTAACATAAAATTGAAACACTTGATTCTAAGTGATCTGTAGGGTGACTACTTCCAAATTTTTCTATCTTTTCTACTCATTTAGATAACCCATGAATAGGTCTACAGTTCCTATTTAATATTTCTCGAACACTCTTCTTAGTAGAGCACTTTGCGTAAATTGTAAGAAATGTAATCCTATTTGCAACTTTACATAATGAAAGAATCACTTAAGTCGACCGTTTCTGAGATATTTCGAAACAGGCTTCCGAAAGGCTTGCAAAATTATATTCAGAGGGGGTGGGGGGACTTTTGTAAAAATACATGTCTAAAGGTATTCTACCTCTGTGAAAAATCCAACTCTATGGAAATTATTTGCTACATAAAACCTTTATTGACCAGGCTAAATAGGGTAATAATATTAGTTATTTTCGATACATGTGCGTAAAGTGAGGTATTCTAGTAGGCTTAAATTGAGACACGAGCTAAGGAACTGACGCATCGTTGTGTATGCGTCAGTCCCTTTAGCGAGTGCCTCAATTTAAGCCTACTAGATATCTTACTTTAAGCGGACGTATCGAACATAATTTTTTATAACAACTGCTTCTAAAAATTAATAGAGAGAAAAAAAATTATGAAAATGGAAAATTCGCTCTTCTAGCCCTTAGAACTTTACAATTACAGACTAAGTTACGATTTAGTTTATTTTTATTAGTTATTAACTTCTGTATAAATCATTAAAAACATGACTCTGTCATGATGTGGACTTTGCGCGATACTATACAGTGTGTTCCCGGATTGAGTTCACAATAGGTGAGATGGACCAAACATTTTCGAATTGGAATTTCATATTTTGGGATTCCGCCCTGCTTGGTCTGAAACTTATTTTTAGTTTACTTTCGATTTTTTTAAATCAAGTAGGCCTTTACAGTTGAGCAAAACCTCTTTTCGTTTCAGGTAAAGTACCTTTTCCGTTCATAGTACGCAAAAGTGTCACTAAGAAAAGTTGTTCACAATGAAAAGTTATAGTCTACTTTGATAAAATCCGCTTTTGTTTTGTTTTGTTTAAAAAACAATCGCGTCGTAGTAAAGCAAACAATTTACTGTCATTATCTTAGATACACGTCAAAATCACCCTGTTTTCTCATCTAAGATTTATCATGTAATCGTTAATAATAAAGAAATATTTTTCTCCTATTTTCTACTTCTATTATCAAAATAGGCCGCTCATTCTGAAAATTTGCATAACGCCATAACTTTTCATTGTGAACAACTTTTCTTAGTGACACTTTTGCGTAGTATGAACGGAAAAGGTACTTTACCTGAAACGAAAAGAGGTTTTGCTCAACTGTAAAGGCCTACTTGATTTAAAAAAACCGAAAGTAAACTAAAAATAAGTTTCAGACCAAGCAGGGCGGAATCCCAAAATATGAAATTCCAATTCGAAAATTTTTGGTCAATCACACCTATTGTGAACTCAATCCGGGGACACACTGCAGTATATAGGAACACATCGATCGATAGCCAGTAAGTGTTTGTATTGTACAAAGTGCGGAACTTTCTAATTTATAAGATGTAGAGATTGTACTTTTACGCACGCTTTAGACTTTTACGCACTGTGACGGTACTTTTGCGCACGCTTTGGACTTTCCCGCACGGTGACTAAAATACGCCTCTTTACGCCCGCCTCACAGTGCCCGTTTAGAGATTTTTTACATACCTAAAGCCTACTAAGATGACGTATTCATACTAAGATAATTAGGACCGTCTTAATCCAGAAATGTGGGTTATCAACATTCTAGCTATAACTGTTATTTTTATATTTGAAAAGTTACAAACTAATGGCGAACATACTTAAAAAATTTATGCTAATACAAGACGTACTTTTCTGGATTTTTGATTTCCAAAATTATGAATTACTTCTTCAAAGTCTATCACTTTAGGCACTGCAGTACTTTCTATGGATATCAGGGACAAACTGGTCAATCTTTCTTAAAGGATTATACTTCTCAGTTCGTTTTTAATTCTTTTCAGTTTTGAGAATGAGCGTTCCCCACTGCAGTTATAGCTACCATGCATAAAAAGATTCTACATTCGGAAACGTGTCTTCGATTTTGTCTTCTTTTGAAAGATGATATCATTTTAAAATACTAATGTCGGATTTATAGTACATTTTAGTCACGCTGCTATGTTAATTCGCTGTTATTTCTATGGTTACTTCGTATGTTTTATGTGTAAAAATTTAACAGCGATTAACAAAACAGCGTGTTAAAGGTACGATAAATCCGACATAATAGTTTTTTCATTTTCGCTAGTCTGGACACATTTCAAATACTCTGTTAAATGCAGACATTCCATCTCAAACTCTTTTGCACTAATGTCATTGCGATACATTTTAAAAAATGTTTGCAACTGTATCTCAACTCTTCGGAAATCAAAGTTTTTAGACCAGATAAAAAATTGAACTGTTTTAGATGCACTGTCAGGGTATCAATTATAGGAGGAATAGATTCTACTTTTAATTTTTCTTTGCCATTTATAGTTGTACAGATGGCGCAGAGCCATCAAAGAATATCGTACATGAGCTTCTAGCTCCTATTCTTTATGATAGGTTCTTGTAGTCAGATTCTGGATTTCTCTCGTTAGTGGCTAATTCAAATTCATCAAAATTATCCCTGACACTATTAATGAAATTACCGAGTGAATTAAACAAATTTGTTATGGTTTCTTTCTGAAGGCTGTTACATTAGTCTATAAGAGCTAGTGACAGGCAGACTTACAATAAGTCAGAAAGTTTCATATTGAGTTGAGACAATTTAAGTAAGACATTCTATAATTCATTGATTCCGAGATTTTTGATTTTTCGTGTCTAATTGCACTGCGCTATAATCACAAAAGTAGATTTTTATTAGAAGAATGTAATGTCGTTGCAGTTGCAATAACTGCACTTTGTACCATATTCATCGAAGCTGCAATTTGATTTATCTGACAGCAAGTAATATACAGGGTGTCCAAGACTTGCGTTGTCGGCCGATATATTGATTTTGGGTGAAGGTAGAAAAGAAGTTTAATTACAAAAGTTGTATAATTTTTAATGATGTATAACCTAAAAATATTTTCAATTATACAGCCTGTCCCATTTAAGCGTGGCAGATCAAAGTTATGTTTTTTTAAACCTAGCACCCTGTTTTTATTTGTTTTTTCAATTCTGCATCTATATGTGAATAGAAATTGTAAGGGATGCCATGCTCGAAAATTCAGTAATTTTTGAGTTATTCAAGTTTTTTAGAAATTTTTGACACGTGCAGACCTTTATCTAAAATTCGACATAGCCAAAACAGAAACCTTTATCAAACTGAAATTTTGAGGATCACTAGATAATGGACGGACAAATCAATGTATGTCCTAAAAAAATGAATTTATTATACAGGGTGTTCAAAATAATGTACTTCTTTTACCTAACTTCAAACACGTGTAACTTTTGATTGTTAAATACAACGAGGTTATTTTTTTGCTGGAATTGTATTCTTTAGGATATTTTCTAACACTTTTATTAAGGGTTGTCCATACTTAAACCAAACATTTTTATATGAAAATATTAGGTTTAGGTATGGACAACCCTTAATAAAAAGGTTAGTAAATATCCTAAAGAATACAATTCCAGCAAAAAAATAACCTCGTTGTATTTAACAAACAAAAGTTACACGTGATTGAAGTTAGGTAAAAGAAGTACATTATTTTGAACACCCTGTATAATAAATTCATGTTTTTAGGACAGACATTGATTTGTCCGTCTATTATCTAGTGATCCTCAAAATTTCAGTTTGATAAAGGTTTTTGTTTTGGCTATGTCGAATTTTAGGTAAAGGTCTGCACGTGTCAAAAATTTCTAAAAAACTTGAATAACTCAAAAATTACTGAATTTTCGAGCATGGCATTCCTTACAATTTCTATTCACATTTAGATGCAGAATTGAAAAAACAAATAAAAACAGGGTGCTAGGTTAAAAAAAACATAACTTTGATCTGCCACGCTTAAATGGGACAGGCTGTATAATTGAAAATATTTTTAGGTTATACACCATTAAAAATTATACAACTTTTGTAATTAAACTTCTTTTCTATCTTCACCCAAAATCAATATATCGGCCAACAACGCAAGTCTTGGACACCCTGTATACCTATAGAGGAAACATACCCTATACAACTGCTTATACTAAATTGAAGCCAAGTTTGACGTCACAGGGCCGAGTAAACATGGCGGCCAAACACAGGATGGATTGAGAATATTATTCTTTTCTTCTTCTTCTCACATACAAAATGAGGGCCGAGCTACAATGGCAACTGGCTTCACTTTAAAATGCTTATAATACCTCTATATATTTTACCTCAGTGTCTGACAGTGACAGCCATTTTCATTAATCACGTGGTAGAGTACTGCGAGCGCCTCATCTCTCGGAGGTAAGGCGTTCACAGTATTAAAAGGGGTTGATCAAAATCAATGATGTCACTGATTTCCCAGAGTACTGCGATGGAGCACTGGAAGCCCATAATGGAACGCATAAGTCAGTACTGCTGCCATTGAACCAGTATTCGCCCAGCGTAAATCGGAACATATAATTTCGATATGAATTGCTCGAACTTCTAAAAATAGATATTAAAAAATAAATGAAGACTTATGGTGTCATGACGTAAGTTAAATACCGTTCATTGTTCCCAGGCATGGTGACACTATAATACGGTGTATTGCTAAAACTTATAGAAGTCTTTAATTTGAATCGTGTTTAAAACAAACTATGTCCATTGTCGTTGCAATCGCTTCACATCCAGTTGTGCAATAAAATCTCCACTGTGATACATAAGAGACAATTACGTATTTATCTCGTTTGTCTGGTCGTTGTAAGTTGTCTATGGATGTATGTACACATAATATTATAATGTATGTGGATACGTAATACATAGATTTACTGTGAATATTATTCAAGTTGTTCGAAACTGAAACTGGACTGTTTGTATTGTATATTATGCTGCATCATTATATTATGTGCAGTGTTATTTTACATTGCTTGTTTAAATTCCGTTTTGTTTACTTTGTGTGTGGGAGCGATTTTGCCCTGTAAAAAATGTAGACGTCGTGCCACGAGAAGAATAACTCCAACACATCTACGTATACCTACTAGTAGGTACATTATAATATTATTATTATGCACATGTACCTCTATATAGATGCTTTATTTACAGAACGTCACAGCTACCAAGCTCACCACTGGGAACTCGAAACCGGTAACTGATACGAAATAGATTAATTAAATTAGGGAAAAGAGGTGTATTTAATAGAAAAGAATTTTATTTCATTCAAAATTATACAGGAGTATACAATATAATATAATAAAAAACTAATTGAAAGATAGATGCTTCTTCTAAGGTTGTGCCTGTAGTGAAGAAGCCATTATCAATTTGTGAACAATATTACAAAAAAACAATTAATAAGAATCATTTTTAGGCAGCAGATTACTTAAAAAAGAAATACATATCTACATCACAAAATCTACAAAATTTAAAACTAGCAATGTGCTATAAAAAAATCTTTTCGGATTTTCTTGAGTTATTAGCCATTGTCTTAGCATAAGAATGTGTGTTTTATTTTGCACTTCTGTATGTTTGTGCACAGGTAACAAATTTAAAAAATATGAGCTAAAAAAGAAAACATCTTGTAAAAAATAATATGTTAGGTCTATAATTCGTCTAAGCATTTAACCACTATCAATAGGTACTTATATTGAGCGGTTCCATATACAGGGTGGCACATCTTAAACAATGCAGTGAAATATCTCGTAATCGGTACAAACCATAAAAAAACTCGGGTCGCAGTGCCAAACCCTGCCGACAATATAGTGTATTTGCTAATACAGGCCTTGTGGCTTTAATACGTGAACTTAAGTTTGTTTTTGGACAAAATAAAAAATTTAACCCCTTAATACATCCCTTAAAATAATATTTTTTTCTTAATTTCAATATTATTATCAATGCAACCTCTGTACCACATTAAATACACCCTTCCATAAGTAAATCCGTATCAACAAACTAGTGTTTTCATAAAATTTGAAAGTCCGGTCCTGTCGGGCCGATTTTATTAAAATTTTAGCAGCACGTTTTAATCTTTACTAAAGAGTTAAATTTCAATTTTGAAACGATTCTGACAAATTTTTCGGTATTTTTGGGCCCAAAAACTTTTTGGAACCCCTAAATACAACCCTGAAAATGGTCCGATCGGGCCCATTTTAAATAGGCTTCTTGCGGTGATGGGTCCCAATATGTGTACCAAATTTCGTTTCAATCGATTAAGTCTGTCGAGAGTTATCGTGTACACACATATATATATATATAAATATATATATAAATAAATAAATAATTAAATATATATATATATATATAAATATATACATACATATATATATAAACATTTTCAAAAATGGTGCCAAATTGTTCAGGAGGCTATGAAATGTCGAGAAATTTTGGTCCGACCCCTAGGTCCCGCCATGCGACCGACGCCAATAGTGTATGTGCCATATTATGGCAAATACACTAAAAAATGTTTTATACAAAAGTTATATAGTGTCAAGGGGAACAGAAGACTGTGATATCC
This sequence comes from Mongoloraphidia duomilia, assembly GCA_039654895.1. Taxonomy (NCBI): domain Eukaryota; kingdom Metazoa; phylum Arthropoda; class Insecta; order Raphidioptera; family Raphidiidae; genus Mongoloraphidia; species Mongoloraphidia duomilia. The sequence continues at coordinate 43,861,820 of CM077516.1, read as the reverse complement.
GTATGCGCATATGGCATTATTTTTTGCGGTGATTCGTCATCTTTTCAAAGAGCATTTATTATTCAGAAGAGAGCGATTAGAATAATAACTAAATCTGATATAAGAGCATCATGTAGACCTCTGTTCAAACAACTAAAAATTTTAACTTTGCCAAATTTGTTCATTTATGAATGCATAATATTCGTGGCACAGCATAAAGAACTCTTCATAATGAACAGTGATGTTCATAACTGTAACACTAGAGCAAAAACGAAGTTGAGAATACCACCTCACAGATTGTCTCTGTACAGTAAAAATATGTATTGCAACTGCATTCGCTTCTATAATAAGTTGCCTTTAAATTTGAGGAATGAAAACAACATTTCTAAATTAAAAAAAAATTGAAATCAATATTGGAAGAAAATCCATTTTATAATAAGAATGAATTTATGTCCTCAAATTTTGAAGATACCGTCACTTGAAGGCGAATACTTTTTAGCATTTTGTTTTATATTTTCAGTATTTTGTTTTACATTTTAAGTAATATTGTATATATATTTATTATTGTATGGACGACCTCTCCAGCCTATGGCTTATTTTGCATAGAGAAATATATATCTAATCTAACCTAATTAACATAGGTGGTGATGTGAAGGTCAGGCGAAGGTCAGCTTCGATTTTTTAATTGTAACAGTGCATTTTTATTCCAGAATACGATACAGTATTTAATAGTGAACAGTAAATTATTAAGGTACATATGAGCTAAAGTTAATAAATATTGAGATATTTACAAATTAAATAGCAAATGTAATTTATCAATTCGGTTCTTTTATGAATTGAATTCTAGCCAAGAAGGCCGGTGCGTAATATCATGGCTATTGCTATGCCATAATTTGTCTAATTGTCGTTCATTTTGGCCGTTATTTAATTTCTAAATATCTCAATATTTATTAACTTTAGCTCATATGTACTGTAGCAATTTGCTATTGCCTGCCCCTAAAAACAAATATTATTTCGAGCCTATGGAGCATTGATTCATTCATACGATTTCAACATTGTAAACATTTGCGACGGGAGATGACAAAGGCTGGCGAAGTAAAACACGAGAGCTGTGAGTTATGAGAGGGGAAGCGAATTGAGATGGGAGATAGGCTATTCGTGTGTCGAACGAGGAATGCAGCCCCGCTGTTCTGTCCGGCTAGTGATGCCAGCCGGGTGTAGAGCGATACGGGGAGAGAGATGCTGACTAGCAGATGGAGACGGTCAGATATTATTGCGTGGATTTTTGATCGCTGGGAATTTGTTTTTTTCGGGAGTGAATTGTGTTTTCCGAAAGTGTCCCATTACAATCTGACTTACAGGTCATCGCTGTCAGACTATATGCGCCGAATCCGGTAGCTTTGTGTTCAATATACATTCCTCCATTAAAACAACCGACACTTGCAACCATTGCGTCTGTTATAGACCAACTTCCACGCCCCTTTATCATCATGGGGGATTTTAATGCCCACAATCCCACTTGGGGTTCTAATCGTGTGGATGCTCGTGGAAGGCTAATGGAGACGTTGATTTTGAATCAAAACTTTGTTGTATTGAACACAGGTTCCAATACACATTTCTCGGCGGCTAATGGGATATTTTCAGCTATAGATCTTACTCTCTGCTCTTCTTCTATCGCCCCATCCTGTGAATGGGGAGTAAATGCCGATCTTTGTAGCAGTGACCATTTCCCAATCATTTGTCGTCTCTTTCATTCCATGTTGATGAAAGACGCTCCCCGAAGGGGAAAATAAAAGACGCTGATTGGTCACACTTCCAACAAGTTTTAAATGTCGGCGAAATGAACTTTGGCAATGTCGATGCAGCTGTAGAGCATTTCACGGATGCGGTCATCGAGGCGGCTTTAGATGCAGTTCCACGCACGTCAATGATACCGCGACGTGTGGCTGTTCCCTGGTGGAATCAGGCTTGTCGGGATGCCATCCGTGAACGTCGTAAAGCTCTCCGTCCCTTTAAAAATAATATGAAGGATGAAAATCGTATTATTTTCATGCAAAAGCGTTCCATTGCCAGACGTATTATAGCAGAGAGTAAGAAGCAGTCATGGAGTGAGTTTGTTTCCACTGTAAGAAGTTGTACTCCCGCTCGCGAGGTGTGGGAGAAAATCCGGGGAATCTCTGGTAAACAGAGTTTTAATTATATTTCGGGATTAGTAATGGGAAATGACATTATTACGTCGCCTGATGAAGTCGCCGATCACATGGGTTCGTGCTACGCGAAAGTCTCGAGTTCCTCTAACTATCTAGAGGGTTTTTCTGCTCAGAAAGGTCAAGCAGAACAAGTTGCATTAAACATTTCCTCACAAAATGAGGATAATTACAATGTAACTTTCTCCTCGTGGGAACTACAGTCGAGTTTGCATGATTGCCATGATACTTCTCCAGGATCTGACGATATCCATTACCAATTTTTGAAAAAGCTACCTCCCTCCGGATCTATATTCCTTCTTAAGATGTATAATTTAATCTGGTACACCAATACGTTTCCTACCGCTTGGTGTAATTCTATTGTAGTGCCGTTGTTAAAACCCGGTAAAGACCGAAAGCAAGCATCAAGTTATCGTCCTGTTTCACTGACTAGCTGTTTGTCAAAACTCCTCGAACGTATGATCAACCGACGATTGGTTTGGATTCTTGAATCCAGACGATTGATCACGAATGCCCAGTGTGGCTTTCGTAAGTATCGTTCAACTATGGATCATCTAGTCAGGTTAGAGTCCGCAATACAGGACGCTTTTCTTAACAAGCAGCACTTGGTAGCGGTCTTTTTTGACCTTGAAAAGGCTTACGACACTACATGGCGGTATGGAATACTCCGAACACTACATAATTGGGGTATTAGAGGACATCTTGGGAATTTTATAAATAATTTTTTATTCGAGCGCTACTTCCAAGTCCGTATCGGCAACACTTTGTCTAGTGTCTTTGTACAGGAGAATGGTTTTCCACAGGGTTCGGTTCTTAGTGTCACTTTGTTTTCCATTGCTATTAATGGCATAATTGACAACATTCCATCGTCTGTAGAGTCATTGCTCTACGTTGACGATTTGGCGATCTACTGCTCGTCAAAGTACATTCGTACTGCACAACGTCACCTGCAGTTGGCCATTAATAGCATTCAGAACTGGACAACCAACAATGGGTTTAAATTTTCTGTGGGGAAAACCCAGTGTGTGCACTTTTGCCGCATTCGTAGTTGTTATCAAAAACCATTCTTATATCTATATGACACTTTGATTTCTGTACAAGACACTGCTCGATTTTTAGGACTTACTTTTGACCAGTCGTTAAATTGGAAGGCTCATTTTAATATTTTAAAGAGGAAGTCGATGTCTTCCCTCAATATTTTAAAAATTTAGCTAGCACCACGTGGGGTGCAGACCGTACAGTTTTGTTGCGAATTTATCGTGCAGTCGTACGGTCTAAATTGGATTACGGTAGCATCGTGTACGACTCAGCGCGTGAGTCGTATATCAGGACGCTAAACGCTGTTCATCACGCCGGAATTCGTTTGTCAACCGGAGCGTTTCGATCCAGTCCCGTTGTTAGCATAGCCGCTGAATGCGGAGAGCCTCCGCTGAACATCCGGCTGAAACGTAGTATGCTATCCTACGTCTCTAAGCTCCGTAGTCAACCTGATCACCCAACTTACAGTTGCGTATTTCAACCAAGGTTTTCTTCTCTGTATAGACGGAGAAGAAATGCAACACGTCCTCTCGGTATCAGGTTGACTCTTCTTTTAGATGTACTTCATTTGGCGCTTCCTAGAACTCTCAAAGTCGGCCGTAATTCTGTGCCCCCGTGGCTAATTCCTCAGCCCGTTATCGACATGTCACTTTCCATTCATCCGCGAAGTACGACAACACCAGAGCTTTATCGCCAGCTTTTTCTGGCGTGGCTGGATCAGAATCGAGACTATCGTTCCGTTTACACGGATGGCTCGAAGTCTCTCGACCGAGTTGGTTGCGCGTTCGTCACCGATAACGGCAGTGTTGGATACAAGTTGTCTCAAGAGTGCAATATTTTTACTGCAGAGTTATATGCAATTTTGCAGGCCTTGAGACATGTTCACGGTCAACACAAATATGTTATTTGCAGCGACTCTTTGAGTGCTCTTCAGGCATTGCAGCGTTCCTATCCCAGCCACCCTCTTATTTGTTTAATTCAGGACAAATTGTACTCGTTGAAAAGAGGTGGAACCACTGTCCGTTTTTGTTGGGTTCCCGACCACATGGGAATCGCTGGCAACGAGTTAGCTGACACTGCAGCTAAAGACGCTGCAAATAACGGTCAGAGCGTGTTTTGCGTTATCGGTGACGACCTCAAGAGCATACTGATTTCATCCGTTCAGCAGCTCTGGAAGGATGAATGGAGTGCTGTCGAGGAAAACAAATTAAAGTCTATAAAATCTACAGTTGACCCATGGTTCACATCTTGCCGTCCCTCCAGGTGGGAGGAAGTGGTCCTTACACGGCTGCGCATCGGTCACTGTAGATTGACACATGGTTTTTTGATGGCTTGTGAGGATCCGCCTCTGTGAGACGTGTGACACTCGTGTCACCGTTTCGCATATTTTAATAGAGTGTGGTTAGTTTAGGGACACACAACAGCAGATCGGATTGTCAGGTGATCTGTCGATTGTTTTAGGAAATGATCCTGACAATGTCGATCTGCTGTTTCGATTTTTAAAAGAAACCGGTCTTGAACGGTTTATTTAATTTTATTTATTTGTATACATTTAGGCCCCTTTACAGCCTAAATGGTTTTTTCTTTATATAACTACATTATATTATATGACGCATTTTATTTGTTCCTATTATGATTTTATTTTGTTGTATGTCAACTTTTGATTTTGTATTGATTTTGCTTTGGTTTTATTGTTTTTGTTTTCCTTTTGCTTACTTTTTTTTATTTTTAGACGCTAATGACCTCTGTTGTCGAGCGTCTATAATCTACAATTCATTCATTCTGCTGTCGAGTGTCCCTAAACTGGATACACTCTATTAAAATATGCGAAACGGTAACACGAGTGTCACACGTTTCACAGAAGGGCGGTTCCTCACGAGCCATCAAAAAACCATGTGTAAGTCTACAATGACCGATGCGCAGCCGTGTAAGGACCACTTCCTCCCACCTGGAGGGACGGCAAGATGTGAACCATGGGTCAACAGGAGATTTTATGTATTTTAACTTGTTTTCATCGACAGCACTCCGTTCATCCTTCCAGAGCTTTGTACTTGTGATCAGTGGCGGCTCCTCTTTAAGTGCGTTCGTGCACCGCACTGCCAGTTGAAATGCAAACGCAACGCAAAATTAAAAAAAATAAATTTATGAATGATTTACTTATGAAAAACGGTGACACAGTATTCACCTACACAGAATCAAATATTATAATCGATTATTCATGCTTCGTGAGATCAATAATCAGCATTGAAATATTGAACAAAATATCTGCTGAGTGCGGATCTGTTGTAGGTATTTGAAATTTCACCCCCACCCAAGAGCGTGCACTTTTATAAGCGCACGAAATAAGTAGCATTGTTCAAATGTAAAATTAGACAAGAATAGTAAAACCGTGAGACAGATATATTTACGTATTTTGATATAAGGGCACGTAGCGCGCCGACCGAAAATAGACGAAATACACCGAAACAGCTTCGTACGTACAGTCATCCGTCACCTCTGGTCTGAAGTTTTTATAATATCAAGTTAGGGTGTGTTCACTTGGCGAGCATTGCGCCCACTACGCTCACGTCTTATGGCCGCGCTTATTACGTTTGGTTGTTGTAGGAATTGCGATCGCCAAATGGAACGCACCCTTAGTATACTAATACACGTCAACACAGAGTACACATTTCAGTTTTCAACGCAAATTCCCGGGTTTTTTTTTAATAAAATTCAGTAATTTTATTAAATTTTGTGATTTGTAAAAACATTTTGTGCTGAAGGTTGATAAATTGTTAATATAATCAAGCTGTATTATAGATATCAATAAAATTGTGATTTGATTTTCTTCGACAATAAACTAACCTAAAAATTTTATAAAAATAATAATTACGTATATTTTCATAAACAAAAATGAGTAGCATTGGAAGTGTAGAATATATAAAAAATAATCGATCGACCTATGAAGACAAAATACGGTTAAAACAATTAGGCCCACCTCGATCAATTATGACAATTAAACAAACATGTAAATAAAAAAAAGGAATTTACGCGTTCATTTAAACAAGAATTGTATGATAAAGCATGGTGGTTCTGTGAATGTGAATTTAATGTTTTTTTGAGTTTTCCGTGCTTAATTTTTGACGGTAAAGCAACGTGGACTCAAAAAGGCGTTAACGATTTGATTCATTTATCCGAAAAAATAAAAAAGCACGGTTCTTCTCAAATTCATTTGCATATTGTTATGCAGTTACTTTGTTGTCGGTTCTATTGATACAAGTCAACAATAAAAATCTGACGATGTTCTAAAATAAAGCAACATTTACATAGCCAGCTTTGTTGTAGAAAGTGAGAGGTGTTTTTCTACGCTGCAAAGAATGCTATCCATTGAAAAGTGTTTAATTCATTCAATGCCGGATTTTAATCACCAAGTGATAGAGGTTTTCTCTCATCAGAAGCAACGTAGAATAGATCTTCTTTATAAATAAGGTTTGTTTTTCTCTTAATTACATAATATATATAAGTATAATATGTAAAAATGTTATATTCAATACAATATTAGGTATTAGGCGCACTGCCACAATTATTGATCACCGGCCGCCACTGCTTGTGATTGTTTTGCTTTGTTGTGTATCAATTTTTGATTTTGCGTTTGTTTTTATTTACATTTATTGTTTTAGACGCTAATGACCTCAGTTGTCGGGCGTCTATAATTTACAATTCATTCATTCATTCTCGCAGCACAAGTAAGGGGAAAAATTCGAAAATCACAAAAAGTGAAAATTAAAGGGGGTCCTATACCTATTTTGATATTCGCAAACTCACTCATCAAAACTTATAGGGTACTTCCCGTTGACCTAGAATCATGAAATTTGGCAAAAAGCAAGGCCTCGCAGCACAAGTAAAGGAAAAAATCACAAAAAGTAAAAATTAAAGGGGGTCCTATACCTATTTTGATATTCGCAAACTCACTCCTCAAAAACCTAAAGGGTACTTCCCGTTGACCTAGAATCATGAAATTTGGCAAAAATCAAGCAGCACAAGTAAAGAGAAAAATCCAAAAATCACAAAAAGTAAAAATTAAAGGGGTTCCCAACACAAAAAACGGAAAACCTTTTAAAGGCTGTGTTTTCGGAGTCGTAACATGTAGCAGGTTGAAATTTTCACAGACTATGTCTACCTAATTTAATTGTTGTAACGGTACGGAACCCTCGTAGCGCGAGTTCCACATGCATTTGACCGCTTTTTTAACTTCCCGCTAAGAAAATTGAAAATTTTCAAAAATAGGGAAGTTGTTGATTTCACCCCGATTTTCGAAAATCGAGTTTTCATCAGATCTCGACGTTTTGTCCTAGGAAGCTATTCTGACTATTTTTACGATGATGTCAGTATGTCTTGTCATGTACCCTGTACTTCTGACAATTTTTCCTATAATACCCCTATTCATATTATCTTACATCTATTTTAGTTTTATTTATGTGGTTCAGTCTGATTGTGTATCTCGACGTGTAAACATCAAATTATTGGATAGAGTGCTATTCGTGTTGTTCCTTGTCGAGGTGTCTTGCATCTCTGCAAGTTTGTGCTACTCAGCAATTTTGTTTTTGTTTTTTTTTCAATTTTCTTTTTCTTAGAAAAAAAATTGTTAAATCATGAGCTTCGTAGCGATGACATCACAGCAATCGCAACCAGGTCAATCTGCTGGCAAAAAACGTAAGTCTGAACATTCTCTGCAGCTTAAGAATTCCGTCTCCACGGCAAACAGATATAATATTCTAAGTGATGACTCTGATTCTCTAGAAGAAGATGACGAAAATGAAGATATATCAAATGAAACCAAAACCAAGATACCCCCTATTGTAATTTACAGTTGGATAAATAAGCATTGCGAAACCCTGGCAAATATAAAATCGTCGTTGAAGGAAGATATGTCTCTCAAATACAAAGGTAACAGGCTTATCGTCTACACAAAAACCATGGAAGACTACAACACCCTTCTAAAAACAGTAGCTAACTCAAAAGTGGAATACCATACATATACCCCTAAATCTGAAGTTGAACCTCGCATGGTTCTTAAAACATGCCGCCCAACGTAAGCTGCCTTGAAATAAAACTTGATTTAATTTCAAAAAAACTTAATGCTAAAACTGTCAAACAAATGACAAAGAAAACTGATGAAGGCGACATAAATCTGCCAGTATATATTGTAAGTTTCGAAAAAAATACCAAAATATCGGATATAGTAAAAAATAAAAAAGTTTGCCATTGCATAATCCAATGGGAAAAATTTAAAAACACTACCGGAGTTACTCAGTGTTTTAAATGCCAAAATTTCGGGCATATTGCTAAAAACTGTTTCCGTATACCAAAGTGTCTAAAATGTGCTGAAAACCACAGTGTTAAAGAGTGTCCAGCCATCGACTCGAATATAACTAAATGTGCCAATTGTCGAGGCAATCATCTAGCCAGCAGTAAAGATTGCGAAGTTTACGCAAAAATACTACAAGGTCGTGATCGCACACCAGCTATCAACAAAAACAATTCAACAAGGGAATACCAGTACACACCAAGAGATTATCCGTCACTTCCTAAACACCGGTCATCGGAACAGCATTCCAGAGGCGTATCGTCAGCATGGGGCACCCGTCCTTCAACTTCGGCACAACCTGTAAGCGGTGATTCTATAAGTGATGTGTTAAAAGAAATTAAAGCCATTTTTTCAGGAATAAACTTAGGTAAACTATTCAATACTTTAAAAACTGTTAGCGGTAAATTAAAATCTGCGCCCGATGCAATCAGTAAAGTGGCAATCTTAATAGAGAATGTCATAGAATTATTCGATTAAAATTCGAAACCAAAAAAATCAAAATAATGACGTGGAATGCAAATTCTGTCAAGAATAAAATAAACGAACTTTCACACATACTAAACGAAAAAACTATCGATATTTTAGGGGTATGCGAAACCTTCTTAGATAATAGCTGTAGCTTAAAATCCATTAACTACGAAATCTATCGCAATGACAGAAACAAAAACGGAGGTGGAGTTGCATTATTCATTAGAAAAAATCTATCTTATCATCTATTCAAGTTACCCAGGACCCCAACCATTAAAACAATAGCAGTTAAAGTAAAAACTAATCACGGAGACATATTATTTATAGCTGGCTATTCACCGCCAAATTTAAACGTCAGCCACAATGATCTGCAAACTTTATTTAATTTGAATAATAAAATCGTACTAATGGGAGATCTTAATGCTAAACACATTAGCTGGAACTGCTCAGTAAACAATCGATCCGGTATAACCCTACTGAACTATAGCTTATGCGCGAATGCAACAATCGTTGCACCATATAAACCAACTCACTATCCATCGCAACGAGGCTTCAGGCCGAGTGTTATTGACCTTCTTATTGTTAAAAATATTTTTAATTTTAATCAACCCCAGTCACTTCCCATCCTAAACTCAGATCATAATCCGGTATTAGTCTCCCTCTATTTAAAGCCAAGCAAACAAAAATATAGTAAAACATATAATTATAATAAAGCTAACTGGCATCTATTCAAATCAGAATTAGATAATAGTATCAATCTTAATTTTAATATACGCGACACTGACGATATTGACATAAAAATTAACGAATTTAAAGATGCTATATATAGTGCACGCAACAAATCTGTTCCAACGCAGAAACAACAGGCAATACAAAGTGATGATACACCAGTATAGTCATCAAAAGCTTAATTAAAATAAATGCTATAAGACGAAAATTTCAAAGAACGCGTAAGCAATCGCATTATAACGCAATGATAGCACTCAACAATATTTTAGACGCTAATGACCTCTGTTGTCGAGCGTCTATAATCTACAATTCAATTCAATTCCTCAATGCTGTGGCTTTCAGGGCAAGCACTTAATACTAGATAATTCACTATGGAAGGTATCGAAATACTTCACTAAACAAAAAAGTGCCTTACCACCTTAATAATTTCGTATATACAGATGTGGATTGTGGACAAAGCAAATTCATTAGCTAATTACTTCGCATCAATTCACAAACAAAACGTCAACTTAAACTCTGAAAATGTCACCAACAAAATAAACAAAGAAGTCAGAGCCTATTTCAAAAACAACAACCCCACTGTCCAGTTTAGGGACACACGACAGCAGATCGGATTGTCAGGTGATCTGTCGGTTGTTTTAGGAAATGATCCTGACAATGTCGATCTGCTGTTTCGATTTTTAAAGGACACCGGTCTTTGCAGCCTTAATGTTTTTTTTCTGTATATCTTATTACTACATTATATTATTATGACACATTTTATTTGTACTTATAAATGTTTTACGTTGTTGTGTGTCAATTTTTGATTTTGGTTTTATTTTATTGTTTTTACTTTTGTTTTGTTTTACATTTCGTTTCTGTACAGACGCTAATGACCCTTGTTGTCGAGCGTCTATAATTCACAATTCACATTTAACAACCCCACTGATGTTAAACTCGCAACCTCTAGAGAGATTACAACTATAATACGCAGCCTACGCCTCAATAAAGCTCCCGGTCTTGATGAAATTAACACAAGACTCATCAAGAATTTTACTCGCAAAGCCATTGTATTTTTAACGAAAATAACTAATGCCATTTTCAAAGTCAAGTACTATCCTGACCAATGGAAAAAGGCCAAAATTATTGCTCTATCAAAACCAGGCAAAAACCTTAATTTAGTAACTAGTTACAGGCCCATAAGCTTACTAAGCAGCTTGAGCAAAATTATCGAACGAGTTACCCTGAACAGAATCTTGAGGCATCTACGAGAAAACGACATCCTGATCCCAGAGCAGTTTGGTTTTAAAAATGGGCACTCTACAGTCAAACAACTTGCACGCATCACGAACTACATTATGGACAATTTTAACAAAAAAAAACACACAGGCATGATTCTGCTTGATATTGGGAAGGCTTTTGACACCGTGTGGCACAAAGGCTTGCTACATAAATTAATAGCATACAAATTTCCTGATTACTTAATACACGTCATTAAATCATATCTATCTAATCGTCGCTTTACTGTGTCTCCGACTCAAATACGAAACAAGTTGATGCGGGAGTGCCTCAAGGCTCTGCTCTTGGTCCAGTGTTGTTTAACATATTTATCAACGACATTCCCCGCACAAACAACGTACCTGTATCCTTATTTGCTGACGACACAGCATTCCTAACCACCTCATGGAGGCCCGATACGGTTACCAGTCGACTACAAAAAGCTTTCAAAAAAACCAAAAACTACTTTCACAAATGGAAAATCAGACTAAATCACTCCAAAACGGAAGCTAGCATGTTCTCCAAACGAAGACCCATCATAAGAGACACAATAAGCGTCAACAACACGGACATTGAATGGTCTGATCAAGTGAAATATCTTGGTGTTCTATTAGATAAACGCTTAAATTTTTCGAAACATACCAAATATATGTGTAACAAAGCTTATTCCGCAATCCATAAATTATTTCCTATGTTCAATAGCAAAAGCAAATTAAGCCTCGACAACAAATTAATCCTGTACAAAACAATAATAAGGTCATTGTTAGTCTATGCTGCACCCGTATGGAGTTCAATGTGCAAATCTAATTATGGAAACCTCCAAATAATACAAAACAAATCTATGAGAATTGCCACGGGTTACCCCAAATATACCCCAATTAAAACTCTGCATAAAATGACCAACTTAATCCCGATAATAGACTATGTGCGCGATATTACCAACAAATTCTTTAAAAAATGTAGTGTTAGTGAATTTAACATAATTAGAAATATTGGCAACTACTGTATTGACAACTTACCATATGTTTACAAACACAAACGAATTAAAAACATTCTAGTGTAGCGCCGCAACAGTTCACAGTCACTGTCATCCTAAACACAAGAGGGATCGAGCATGACTCATTAACCAACTAAGTCTATCACTGTTTGGGTTTTTTTTACTGACTTTTTCCCAATTTATAAAAAATTATGCCTCATTTATTGATTTGTTTTCGTTTTTTTTACTTTTAGACAGCAGGTTACAATGGAACGCTATTTATATTTTTTTTGTTGTTGTCTTTATGTACGAATTTTATTTAGTTAATAAATTTTATCTTATCTTATTTATGTAGTTCTGTTCAGATATAATTAGATCTGGCTCACTAATTAATAACTGTGTTCTCCAGTGATAATTTTATTTATAAGTTATGAGTGATTGTGGTGGCTTAGAAGCTATGGTATTAAAACATTAATTCACGTTGATTGTCCAACAATGGACCGCTGCTTAGCAACGAAAAAATATAAACAGATTTTTTCACAGTCGAGTCTGAGCTATGTTTGAGGACGGATTTATCTAGCCGAGGCTCCAAATTAATTACATTTTCAACTCAACCAGAGCGACTTGAGTTTCAACAGATAAAAATCAACATGAATCCAAAACAATTACCTTAAATCGTTTGTACTTCATTATTATTTACTTCTATATTACATTCACATCCTGGTTTCGGTAACGTATAGTTTTTAAGTTCTCTCCTTTCATATTCTACTTTATTCCAAATGATTTCCATTTCATCATTATTATTAATCTTTATATTTTCTTAATTTAAACAAACATGGAGAAATGTCTTTGAAACTCTTCCAACTTCACACTAGATTGTTCATACCAACTTAACTGCTTTATTACTTAAAAATCACAAACATTCGTTCGCATAACCTTGACCGAGTTATTGCGATTATTATGTAATCCATAACAGCTGATTGTTATTATTATTGTATATTATGATTCCGTAAAATATGCTAAAAAATAAAAATACTACTAGTCGAATTTTTGAGTTCTTTACTTATTTTATCGTCATATGCCAAATCGACTGCTAACTGCTCCAACCTCTGGATTCCAATGGAATACGCTAACAGGCCCAACTAACCACCCAGCGGTTCGTGATCGGTGCGGTAAATGACCCTTCTCTTCAGGTCCTGTCTCTTATTTTAAATTAACAGGTGGGAGTAAAGACTACAAACCAGCAGCGCACTCCGGAGCGCTTACAGTCTGTATGTATGTGTGTGTGTATATGTAAACTAGAGATGAAACGGATAGCTGTTTTGCCGGATACCGGTTATCCGGCCACCTATAAGCCAGATATCCGGCGGCCGGATATTCGCCGAACATTACCATTACCATATCGTAACATGTAAATCTGAGCGAGCCCGCGGAGGTCGATAGGGCGGATTCGAATTAATTCGGGCTCTGTTGTTCATGAGTGAAGTGAGCGAATGATACCATTGGTAAAGAAAATATCGCCTGTTTGGGCCTAGTTCAGTACTACGAGTACTATTTTTTTTTGTTAAAAAAGATAATAACTGAGGTGTATGAGTGTAAATTAATAATACAAAATTTTATTATTGAAAATAAGATTTATTCTTTATCAATTGAACGTCGAACTTATAATAATAAAATCTATAAAATAATTTACAATTCACTAAAACTAAATTATATAATGAATACAAAATAATTAGATAATGAACCTATACAATTGTCATAAAATATATTATAATAACCGTTTTGATTTGAAGATATAGTGGTTGTATTTATGTTTAGACTTATATGTAAAATAAATAAAGTCAATCTAATGTAAACCTCTCATAACTTTTGAACGGCTTGACCGATCGAATCGCGATTTACGGCATTCGAAAGGGTTCCATTGAACTTAGATCTACTGAAAATTTGAACCGATTCGGCCGAATAGATTTTGAGAAATTCTAAAAAACCGAAAAAAAAGTTGTTAAGACGATGTTTTTTCAAAATAACTTCTAGAATATTGTACCGATTGATTTCATAATCTAATCAGCTCTTCTCCTCAGAAAACTGCGTCGAATGCCGCTAAGCGGATCAAAATCGCTTAATCCGTTCGAGAGTGTTTTTTCAAAATAACTTCGAGATTTCTCAACCAATCGATTTTGTACCTTTTACAATATTTTTAGAGCTTAAAAAACTGCGTCGAAGCCGTTTTAAAGATCAAAATCGAACAACGCGTTCAAAAGTTATAGCCGTTTAAAAATTAAAAAAAAAAAGTTTTTTGAAGATAATTGCAACATTTTTCAACTGCGCGATTTTTTTTTATTTATCAGTAATTTTTGTGTTAAAAAAGCCGCATTGAATAACGTTTGAGAAATCAAAATCAAACGACGTTCAAAAGTTACAGCTTTTCAAAAATTAAAATAGTGTTGTTATCAGCAATTTTCAGATTTTTGAGCTCTAAGAGCTCAAAAATCTACTTTTGGGTATATTATCAAGTGCTTCGAACTCAAAGCGCTTGAAAATAGCGGGAAGTTCCAGGGATGGCCTGCAGGGTCAACCGATTTACAGATTTTTTTATAATCATAAGAGTTTCGTTTTTTTGTTAATTGTTATGTAAGTATATATTTTATGTTGCTTAGTTCTTACCATGTTTGAATATATTAACAAATGTTTTAAAACATAAAACTGAGTTTTAAAAAATGATCAATATCATGAACATTGTCAACTTACTCGACCTTCCCCTTTTATATATTATTTATATATGTATAATTTGGTCAAGAACAGGTTAAGTGCCGCCTTATTCTACGGAACTGTTTCAAGTTATAGTATCCTGTGTGGAGTTGGTAATTAATATACTGTACATACCTACTAATAAAATTTATGACACTTCATTATAAATACATGGCAGACAACGCCTTTAAAATTGACTTGTACTTTTAAACAAACCACTTTGAACACATGGCACTGAATTTAGACAAGTTATAACAGTGTTTTTATGTCCATGTAGTTTGTATGTACATAGATATAGTGCGCATGAGAGAATGTGTTACCGCAGAGGTTAATATCATCCATCACATCTTTATAAAAATACAGTGCTACCAAATGAATTCAGGTGAACTAAGTAAAGAAAACAGCTGTTGTTATAATAGGCAACGATCAGTCATATTCTTATGCAGGAATTCTCACTGTATCGAACACCAAATCCAGTCTAACAATAACGAGCGCTGCTCATCAATCTAATTTGTTTCTTTGGAACGTCCGCTAATATTAAGACATAGTATTTGTGACAGTAATTTATACTTTCAAATGGAATTATTTTATTACGATAATATGTTCGAAATTCTAAATTACACAAGTTTAGGTCAAATGAATATTGAATGTACTCCTGGTCAAAATTAATACACCGCCCGATTTATTAGTGTATTTGCCATAATATGGTACATACACTATTGGCGTCGGTCGGATGGCGGGACCTAGGGGCCGGACCAAAATTTCTTGACGTTTCATAGCCTCCTGAACACTTTGGCACCATTTTTAACCCGGCGTCATGGGGGTTGGGTCTGTGAGACCCGTCACACTTTATTTCGCTTCTAGTTCGGTTACTATGCGTGCGACGTTGCCGTTCTTCTCAATAGCTGGAGCTGTTGAATTGTTCTATGCGTCGAAGGTAACACAACTGTCGTGCGACAGTTGCAGTGGGAGTTACAGGTGCACAAAACTGAATAAGGTATGTGAGACCCATCCCCGCAGTTAGTGTAACAATTTCGCGCCATTTTGTATTTCCTTTTATATTTGTTTTTTTTACTTCCCACCTCTACTATGGTACCTAGGGAAGTAATGGATTTAGTCCGAAAAAAATATTTCGAGATTTTAACAGATCTTCACGTTTTGAGACCCTAGCAATCGTTTAAGATCATTTTCTGACTGATGTGTGTATGTGTGTGTGTGTATGTGGTCATATTTCGCCTTCGATATCGTAAAAACGGAACAACATACGGGCATGCCGAGTGTTCTATTGTGTTTATCAGCCTTTAACTTAGATCTGATTAGATTTTGAGTCAAATCGGTTCAGTGGATCCTGAGATATTCAAAAAAACGTTCTAAATGTCACGTATTAACATAGGTAAAAAAAAATATAAATGAATTCTAGATGTTATAATATGAAAAAAATGTAAATATTTTTTTTCTCTAAAATGTATAGTTTTCGAGAAAAAAAATATTTTACTAAAAAAAATAAAAATTGTACGTAAATCAAGGTAACCATGATTTTTCCTATATTAAGCTAGCCATCAGTAGATCATCAAACAAAAATGAGGGCCATGCTTTTTTCAAAGAATAAAAATTAAATTGTGTTTTAAAGACCACCAACAGCTAAGGTTATTTGGGCCTAGTCAAAGAATAAAAAAAAAGAGTGTTTATTTTTTGCAAATATTTACTAGGTGGAAAGTATAGGACTGGTCATCAGTCGAATTTTTTTTTTTACAATTTAAGTTGCTGATATATAGTTCAATGTATTTTATTTGTGTGTTTTGTAGGTACTTAGTAAAAAATGGATCGAGAAGAGGTAGAACGATCGTTTTTACAAGATTTTGTTGATATTGGTCGTTTTTTTTAAAGCTCTAATAAATATGATTAAAACTTTATATAATATGATATTTGTGTTTCATTTATTTACATAAATACCTAAAAAACTAATCACGAATAAATAATAACTTTATTATTTATAAAGTATTGGAATAATTGATATCTAATGAACGGGTCTGTGAGACCCACCCCAACGTCCGTGTAACACTTTTCAACCCCCATGACCCCGGGTTAATATTATTTTTACTTTCTAGTCTATCCAATTCAGATCTTACTTGATCTCTTAACGCGTAAGGAACTTCATAACCTCTGTGGAAAATAGGGACCGCATTTTCTTTTAAAACTATGTCAACTAAAAATTGTTTTATCGGATCATTGTTACTTTCTGTAAATATATTGGGGTATACAGTTTTAATAGATTGAATAAATGTGCTACTTTCAGAATTTTCCATCTTACCAACAACTAACGGTGTGAACAATGCTACATCTGAATTATTTTCTACCGCTTTAACGCAACTGCCATCATCAAAACTAGACTCTCTTAAACCCGTACAGAACATCATTGTTTTCCATTCCGGATTTAAAAGTTGCAATACATCACGACCCAGTAAGGCCTTTTGTACCGCGTTATCTGTAACTACAACAGGAACATTTTTGAAACTTTCATTCACATATTTAATATTAACATATATTATTCCTACAGTATTTAAACTTCCTTTATTAGCCGCTATCAATTTACCATTATAATTTTGAATTTTTAAATATTTGAAAAAGCTTTCATAAACAGAATAAGGAATCAATGTAACGCTTGACCCTGAATCTACTTGAAATAATAAATTTTGACCATTGACATTCAATGTAACTTCAAGAGCATCATTATTACGTAAACTAGATATTTGATCGCAATGATCTTCTACAGTTTTAACAATTCGTGTTTTACAACATTTAGCGATATGCCCTTTTCTATTGCATTTAAAACAAGACCAATTATTTGCTGGACAGTTATCATTCTTAAAATGATACTTATCACATTTAAAACAACGAACTTTATTACCAAAATTACTATTACTTAACTGATTTGAGTTTTCATAACTCGTACTACCACCGGAAGTAAACTGCTGTGAATTATTTTTACTAGCATTTGACCAATTCTTCTGATTATGACCCAACTTCAGAACTTCAGAAACTTGTCCGTCCTTCTTCGCTATGTCCGTCGAATGCTTCTGAATCGCCTCCATGTCCAATACTAACTTACTTGCTGACGTAAATGTTAAATTTTTCTCCGATAATAATCTTCTTATCATGCCTTCTTCCCTCAAATCGACTATTAATCGATCACGAAGAGCTTCATCCAGGAAAGTGCCAAAATTACAATTTACAGATAATTGTTTTAGAGCAATTATAAAATCCTTTACTGATTCCGTTGATTGCTGTACTCTCGAATTAAATTTATATCTTTCAGATATTATTATGTAGTACGGAGAATAATGACTTTTTAGAATAGTAACCAGTTCTTGAAACGTTTTATCAGTTGGAGAATCCGGAACGACTAAATTTTTTAAAATCTTGTACATATCCGCGCCAATAGCAACTATTAAACATTTAACTTTGTCGGCTTCTGCTGCTTTATTAACATCAAAATAGGCTTGGCAATCTTTCAATATAATTTACAAACGGCTCACTGTCCTTATCAAATTGCGGAACGTTACCTAATGTTAACGCCATTTTATTGAAACACGTGGATTTCTCGTCGCCAAATATGTTGTGTATTACGATAGATAAATAATATAAATGCCGTTTAAGTTGTAAAAAGAAATTTATTTCATCTTTATAATAATAATTAACAAAAGAGATGTGAAATGCGCCGATATTAACTTAAATTACTTTTCAGTTTAGGAGACGAATCATTACTGTGTATTATAATTTAAATATCAGATTTCTTTTAGAAATCTGTAATTATATAATTAAATACAATAGTACATTTTATGTAATATTCATAAAGTACAATACACATCAATAGCTTTTATAAATTCGATTTTATATACAATGTAGTGTTGCCAGACATCCCGTATTTCCTGGAACGTCCCGCATTTCAGGCATAATTTTAAATGTCCCGCCGGGACAGGTTCTGTCGCGTATTTCAACCTTGTTGAATGTACCCCGACTTGTGAATTAATGACCATTTTTAACTATGATTATAACTGCATTGACTTTTTTAAATAGGTATGTAAAATCAAACAAAAATATGTTAAAACTTACACATTCTTCATTAAAATATAATAAAGAGCAATAAATCACAAAAAATAATTTTTAACATAAGAAATACAATCAATATGATTAGACACCTATACCGTAACTAAATTCACTATATTAGTGAAATTAACATAAGAATATCAGACGAATTATCGCCATGATATTTATATAGAAGGCTATATAGGAAAAATGTAAAGCACCGTCGGGAAACTAATATAGTGAATTTAGTTACGGTATAGGTGTCTAATCATATTGATTGTATTTCTTATGTTTATATTAAAAACCGTATATAGATTTCTCGTTATAATTTGAAAAATAATTTTGTTTTTCATTTGTCCTGGGTAAAAAAGTGAAATCCCGTTTTTTTTTTGCTCAAACGAGCATTTGTCCCTTACAGGCTAAAAAAAATCTGGCAACACTAATACAATGCGTAAGATGCTTCGCTTCTGTCGGACTCGCATGTCCCACGATACCTCATGTTTTTTTTAATTATTCCATTTCCCACTTGATATTTATTTATATTTTTTTGTTTTCTCTATTTATATTTTATTTTTAATATTTTTATATCAAATGGGCATAAGATTTTTGGTCTATAATCCCTGCATGAGAGTATAATATTTTTGAAGAGCCTTCTTACTAGAGCACTCCGCGTCAAGTGTTTCTATTTTTAGTCTAAAGGTACTATTTTAATAAAATTCTTTCTGTAGGATAGCCGCTTTGGATTTTCCTAATTTTTTTGACGAAGATAGATAGTCCATTAATAGGTCTATAAATCCGATGTGAAAATTTAATATTTCTGGAACACTCTTCATACTAGAACATGTATATCTATATTTGCTCTATTTTCAAAAAAAAAAATGGATTTTCGAAAAAGGTTATTTTTAAAGGGTAAATTAAATTTCCTATGGATTCTTAGACGGATTTTTTTTATTCGGTATGGAAGGTACTCGTAACGCGTGAAAAAACACGTAAAACTCTGTGATGATTTCAACTTTGACTGTCTATAACTTCTCAATTTTTAAATACATATATAGATATGGGACAAAAGCACGATTTAGGATGTGTGTGAAGTTAGCTCCGCCATTTTTTTTTTTTAAAGGAAGGGTGTGCTGTAATTAGCCCAAGATGTGCTATTATGTGCCGTAAAGGAAAAAAAATAATCTCAAAAATTTCGATTTTTTTGAGTCAAAAATTTTTTTTTAAAAAGTCAGTCCCGACTTTTTAATTGTGCTATAATATGCCCGATGTGTGCTACGATGTGCCGAAATAAAAAAAAAATTTCTTTAAAAATGTAATTTTTATAAGCAAAAATATATTTTTGGCGTGAAGTTAGCTCCGCCATTTTTTTTTTTTGAAAAAAGAAGGGTGTGCTGTAATGTGCCCAAAATGTGCTATTATGCGCCGTAAAGAAAAAAAAATAATCTCAAAAATTTCGATTTTTTTGAGTCAAAAATTTTTTTTTTCAAAAAGTCAGTCCCGCCTTTTTAATTGTGCTATAATGTGCCCGATGTGTGTTACTATGTGCCGAAATAAAAAAAAAATTCTTTAAAAATGTAATTTTTATAAGCAAAAATATATTTTTGGCGTGAAGTTAGCTCCGCCATTTTTTTTTTTTTTTTGAAAAACGAAGGGTGTGCTGTAATGTGCCCAAGATGTGCTATTATGTGCCGTAAAGGAAAAAAAATAATCTCAAAAATTTCGATTTTTTTGAGTCGATGTATGTTTTGCCCTTTTCAAATATGGCGGTTCTGCCTCACTTTTAAACAACTAGTCAGGTATCCAGTAAGTATAATACATCCATGATATAAATATATACAGGGTGAGTTCGACCACCCGTATCAGTCGTTTTTTTCGAAAACGGTTAGTCGTAGAGAGTTGTGTCAAAAATTTGTATTATAAAAGCCTTAATAAAGAATCGAATGGTGATAATTTTTTTTTCCGGGAAGGTCGGCTTCCCTATTAGTTTGCTCCAGAATGTCCAGAACTCCGTAATTATAAATGTAACGATAGGTCGAAAGTGGTATTGTTGAAAAGCTCTTTAAAAAATAGGCAAGTTTTGTAGGAAAAATTATTTAATTACTGCCACCCCTGTTAAGTAACAATCGTTTGAAATTATTAAATCAAAATTTCATAATAACGATCGAAGTCGGCATTAAAAATCTAGCAACCTTAGACATTGTCACAAGTGTTCAAACTGTCTTCCATTTACTCTTTAATACATACTACTGAGCTCTTCTGGTTATACCGTGAGTGTACTTTTTCAGTGTTTAATGATCGATAGATAGGTAACTAGATTTTAAATGCGGACTTTTAAAAAGTTCGTTATTATGACATTTTAATTTAGTAATTTCAAACAAATATTACTGAACAGGGGTGGCAGTAATAAAAAAAAAATCCGTACAAAACTTGCTAATTTTTTAAAGATCTTTTCAACAATACCACTTTCGACCCATCGTTACATTTATAATTCCGGAGTTCTGGACATTCTGGAGCAAACTAATAGGGAAGCCGACCTTCCCGGAAAAAAAAATTATCACCATTCGATTCTTTATTAGGGCTTTTATAATACAAATTTTTGACACAACTCTCTACGACTAACCGTTTTCGAAAAAAACGACTGATACGGGTGGTCGAACTCACCCTGTATATAAACATTTTCAAAAATGATGGCAAATTGTTCGGGAGGGTAATTTTGGTCCGACCCCTAGGTCCCGCCATCCGACCGACGCCAATAGTGTATGTGCCATATTCTATGGCAAATACACTAATAATAATAGTACAATATACAACCTACTAGGTGTTCTATTTTAAATGGCGGTTAGGAATAACACGAAAAATATAAAAGAAAAAACTTTAATACGAAATAGTACATGTTTTCAGTCAAAAAGTAAATAAAAAAAAGAACTTGAGTTGAAATATTGCCGTAGAGAATAAAAGACAATTCCTGCTAATAATAATAGCCCGACCCTCACGGAAAAAAATATAATCCGAAATATAATTTATAAATATACCGCGTATATTTTTGGCAAATATCGTATATTCCAAATATATTCCATTTACATTTTAGTGATATATTTTTAAAGAAGTATCCTAAAAATATACTTACTTTATATTAATTATATATTTTGGTACATATGTGATTTATATTTATATAAATATAGCTCAAACATATATTGTAAATATACATTTAAAACTAACTTCACGCCAAAAATATATTTTTGCTTATAAAAATTACATTTTTAAAGAAATTTTTTTTTATTTCGGCACATCGTAGCACACATCGGGCACATTATAGCACAATTAAAAAGGCGGGACTGACTTTTTGAAAAAAAAAATTTTTGACTCAAAAAAATCGAAATTTTTGAGATTATTTTTTTTCCTTTACGGCACATAATAGCACATCTTGGGCACATTACAGCACACTCTTCCTTTTTCAAAAAAAAAAAAAAATGGCGGAGCTAACTTCACACCAAAAATATATTTTTGGTTATAAAAATTACATTTTTAAAGAAATTTTTTTTTTATTTCGGCACATCGTAGCACACATCGGGCACATTATAGCACAATTAAAAAGGCGGGACTGACTTTTAAAAAAAAAATTTTTTGACTCAAAAAAATCGAAATTTTTGAGATTATTTTTTTTCCTTTACGGCACATAATAGCACATTTTGGGCACATTACAGCACACCTTTCAATTTTCAAAAAAAAAAAATGGCGGAGCTAACTTCACGCCAAAAATATATTTTTGCTTATAAAAATTACATTTTTAAAGAAATTTTTTTTTTATTTCGGCACATAGTAACACACATCGGGCACATTATAGCACAATTAAAAAGGCGGGACTGACTTTTAAAAAAAAAATTTTTTTGACTAAAAAAAATCGAAATTTTTGAGATTATTTTTTTTCCTTTACGGCATATAATAGCACATCTTGGGCACATTACAGCACACTCTTCTTTTTTCAAAAAAAAAAAAAAGTGACGGAGCTAACTTCACGCCAAAAATATATTTTTGCTTATAAAAATTATTTTTAATGAGATTTTTTTTTTATTTCGGCACATCGTAGCACACATCGGGCACATTATAGCACAATTAAAAAGGCGGGACTGACTTTTTGAAAAAAAAAAAAATTTTTGACTCAAAAAAATCGAAATTTTTGAGATTATTTTTTTTTCTTTACGGCACATAATAGCACATTTTGGGCACATTACAGCACACCCTTCCTTTTTCAAAAAAAAAAAAAAATGGCGGAGCTAACTTCACGCCAAAAATATATTTTTGCTTATAAAAATGACATTTTTAAAGAAATTTTTTTTTTATTTCGACACATAGTAGCACACATCGGGCACATTATAGTACAATTAAAAAGGCGGGACTGACTTTAAAAAATAAAATTTTTGACTCAAAAAAATCGAAATTTTTGAGATTATTTTTTTCCCTTTACGGCACATAATAGCACATTTTGGGCACATTACAGCACACCTTTTCTTTTTCAAAAAAAAAAAAAAAATGGCGGAGCTAACTTCACGCCAAAAATATATTTTCGCTTATAAAAATTACATTTTTAAAGAAATTTTTTTTTTATTTCGGCACATAGTAGCACACATCGGGCACATTATAGCACAATTAAAAAGGCGGGACTGACTTTTTAAAAAAAAAAATTTTTGACTCAAAAAAATCGAAATTTTTGAGATTATTTTTTTTCCTTTACGGCACATAATAGCACATCTTGGGCACATTACAGCACACCCTTCCTTTTTCAAAAAAAAAAAATGGCCTAGCTAACTTCACGCCAAAAAATGATGTTGCTTATAAAAATCGCAATTTTTGAGATTAATTTTTTTCCTTTACGGCACATAATAGCACATCTTGGGCACATTGCAGCACAACATTTTTTTTTCTAAAAAAAAAAAAAAAATGGCGGAGCTAACTCTACACACATCGATTTAGGGCGTTACTTGCTTTATGAACATATTACGTATTTTCAATTTAAAATTCGAAGAAGAACACAATAAATAAAGCTATTAAAAAGGACATCACATTTTAACCATTTGTTACCAAGGTTACAAAAAACGCGTGATTTTCAGGAAGCTGTAGCGCGATTACCATTAATATCAAAGAAAAGTTGTGGGAATAAAAATATTCGATAGTGGAAGAATCGTTTAAATTAACCGTTTCTGAGATATTTGGTAAAAAGCAAAAAAAAAGTGGTAAAATTTCGTGGTTTTTTGCGAATATCTCGGAACGCTCCAGAAAATTTTGTTTGCAAACTTCAAATTCGGATTCAGCATCCCAAAAAACATATAGAACCGCAGAGAAATCGACTACTTGAATTTTGTTCACAAGAGGGGTTGGCGTGCCTCATGTCTAATATTGGGGGACTGTCTAGTTACAAAAGAGAAGTAATGAGTTGTGTAGTTCACTCTGTTTTGTTATATGGGGCTCCCGTCTGGAAAGAAGAACTACGCTTCCAAAAATACAGGGGAATATTGGAAGGATCGCAGCGTAAAGCCCTGCTTAGGATAGCAAGTGCTTATCGTACAGTGTCAAACGCGGCTCTGCAGGTAGTGACCGGGATTGTGCCAATAGATCTCATGATGGAGGAAAGGTACAACTTATATAAGAAAAGAAATGGTCATTGTGCGGTCTCAAAGGAAGTAGCGAGAGACAATTCATTGGTAAAATTGGGAAAAACGGGCCAGTGGACTAAAATGTTAATCCCGGACGTTATTAACTGGACCAAGTGTAGCCATAAGAAGCTAAATTACTTCGTAATCCAGGTATTTACAGGCCACGGTTCATTTAGATCTTTCACTAAAAGAATCGGTAAAACAGAGGACGATCTATCCGTGTACTGCGGTGTTATCGGCACGCCGGAACATACATTCTATGTTTGTGGACGGTGGGAAATATACCGGAATGAAATGAAGGGGAAACTCAGTTTCGCACTGGAAGTTGGAAACACGGTGGATACAATGATCAAATGCGCTAACCATTGGAATATTATCAGCGGAGCAATGGAAAAAATAATAAGGTCAAAAGAACTTGAGAAGAGAAAGATTCAAAATTAAAGATACAAATCATTATATTAGGTCATCAGGAAGCAGCATATTTCCGTTATGTATGAATCGAGGGGGCGGAAGTCGCATGTACTTAAATAAGCAGTAAAACTAGGAATCGTAGGGGAAAAAATGTTTATACAAAAGTTGTTGAGAATTATATTCTCTACAAGATTAATAACCATTTTTTACTAAAATTGAAACGGAACTGAGAAATTCGTAAAAAACGTTTTTCGTGACCTTTGACCTCCCCTTTTGACATTTTCTTTCTCCTATTTTTTCCGAAGTGCAATGTCTAATTTCACTGGGATAGTATGTATAACGAAAAAAAATATTAAAAAGCCAGAACATTACCGACTGTAAGGAGGCCTACTATCAAATAAATAAATATAAAAACTATAATATAAAAAAATTGAACTGCTTTCAAAAAAGCCACTAAAAAATAATTAACTTTTGAGATCGGCGCCAATTTAATTACTAAAACTTACACTTTTATTAAATTTGCGCCGACCTCAAAATTTAATTATTTTTTTTGAAGGCAGTTCAATTTTTTTTCTAAAAAGTTTTATTTTTCACTTCTTAGTTGATGATTATACTGGCAATCTCTTCTGATAATGGAATTGGAAAAACTATCACAGATATGCTTCAGCAAAAAGTACGAAATTTGTAGTTTTATTTGGTAAATTCTTCCTTCACTTGCAGTACATTGTCTTAATAATAATTTTAAAAAATTCTTCAGATATCTCTAGAAAAAGAAATCAAGAACTGTTAAATCAGGAGAACGCGGAGGCCACAGGATATCTTCAAAACGCTTAAATGAAAATGTGCTTTGTTGTTCATTAAGAAGTTATTGAAAATGTCGGACTCCCTTATATTAAAATATCCAACATATGTTTGTAAAAAATAAACCATGTAATTATTCATTGAAGCTCCTCGAATTCACCTAGAAATATCGATTTGCCATATGCATGAAAATTGTTTTTTCGTTATTTTAATACAGCAGTAAATTCTGAACACATCAATTACTCCATATACTGATTGCAAATAAGCTCAAAAATAAGTTTTGAAATATGTATGTAAGACCCGCCCGCTAAAAAGCATTTATGCTCGTGACTATGATATATGAAAGTATAGAGGAGTTTATATTATCTATATACTGTCTAAAAATCAAGAAACAAACTGTTGAAAAATACTATTTTGTACCTATGTAAACAATTTAAGCTATATTTCTATGGAACGCATACTCGACATACTTTGATGTCGCACACTGTTTTTGATTTTTAGAAATGTATTCATGTTTCAATAAATTATTGTATTTCAACGATTCATTCAATTATCAGATTTTAAATGGACTTTATATTTTCGTGCTAGGAAATAAAAATGAGATAAAAAAATTCATGCATATACCCTATTGGCGAGTTCCCTCTACAGATCGCAAAATAGTGATGTGCATTGTGCAGGTTACTTTATCTAAGCTTGAAACTGCAATATTATTGGTTTTGTAAATAAACCTCTTTCAAAAATCATCATCTGTGCAGATTTTAATATTGACGTATATAAGCTTGATGATTAATACTAAAGAGCTTTTAAATTTTGCACTTAGTTAAAATTTTAGTTTAGTGAACTGTGATATACCAACTAGAATATCTGATACGGTTATTGACGAGGTTATTGATAACATTATTGCTAATATTGATGAATATGATTTTTGCGTACATAACTATGGTTTATCTGGTCTTTATTCTTTAATATTGATTCTGCACATAAACATGTCAATTCGAATAATTATATTTATAAGTGATGTTATATAATTAACAGACAGTTTCTGAATTCTGTTTGCTGATACAATAAAAAAAGACTTGGGAGAATGTTTGTGCTCATGATGATCATAATTATAAGGCTAAATTTGATAAATATTATATTTTTTAATTTTATCATAATGTGGCTTTCCCAATTAAAAATGAAAATTGCTACAGAATGAGTTAAAAAATTGGGCCAATGAGCATATTATGATACGAAAATTCTTAATGCACGACATAAATCTGCGGCTACTTGGCTGACTTCGAAAACTCTTACGACTATTGCCTCTAAAGCACAAGTTGCATCGATAAGAGACATCAGTTCGGCATTTTATTATCACTTCTCACGAATTAATGGTATAAACATAACCAATAACAACAATTTTGTTCGAGTCTGACTTCGGAGTTCGGACTAACATGAAAATATAAATTTATTGATTTTTTCTTTATTATTAAAAAATAACACATTGAAAAACATTAAATTAAGTTCATATTGAATTTAACTTTCCCACACACCTGCCTGTTAAATGACTCATTGTGACGGGCTTGCATACATGTATGTAAGGCAGCTTTTTATAGTGGATATGGCGAAAAAAAACTATTTATAATGATATTAATAATTTGTGAAATTACTATATTTTTTTCAGTACTAACTATGTTGATTACTGTAATTTCACACATATATAGCCCTAATGATGAAAATAATTTTTTTGAGACGTGAGCATGAAAACCTCTTTTAACATTATTGATAGAGCCTTTCTCCGAAAAGATTTCGCCCGAAGCGTCAGACTCGCTAACGCTGGTACTATAAGGTAGGGCGACAGTTCTTTAGATGCTCCAATATGGTAAAAAAGAAGTGTAGGTATTATGTGTAGATATATTTCTGTAGGTATTCAAGTATTATATTGTTTGCATACATACATGACAGAACACATGTAACCTGTAATAAAGTACATTTGTACCTGGTGTAGGTACTTATATTATGTGGCCTGTAGTGGGACAATCTCTTCACATACTTCTAAGGCAAAACTATAAAATCACATACTTACCTATGTCGAATTTGTGATAAAATAAAATTAGTAACGATTTAATCACCTAGTTGTCTGTTTCTCGTTGCATTTGAAAAAGACGGTTCTGATAGTCACATGAAACGAGGTACCTTCCTGCCATATGAGCGTCACGAAAGCAGAATATCTAAACGGCATCCATTCATCAACGTACATTTCGCGACTCTCGTGCGATAGGAACGTACCGAGTAGATTACGATCGACACTGCTGTCTGTTTATATTGCTGCGAAAAATAATTTTCTGTGTGAGCAACACCACCTACTGACCGGTTAATAGTCGTTTTGAAATGCTGTTTAAGTTTGGGTTTTTTTTGTAGAGATGAAAGGTTTTTATACGTTACTTAAATTAGAGTCTAAAAAATGTATTTGAAGACAAAAAATATTGCAAAAAATTTAACATACCCGATTTTGCTTTTTAACCACAGATTTATACGAGCATTGAAATGCATTGCACTGATGGTACGTACCACTGATCTCTAATTAATGGAAAACCGATAGACCTCTTAGAAGCTGCGCGACATGTAAGTTGTACTGGGGGATTGAGGATCTTTGAGTGACAATTTTATGGGTAAATTAAATTATTACTACAGCTAACGTACGATACAATTATATCATACCATAAATGTATATTTTAATACATGTTCTATAGGGACTGTGCGCGAAATATAGAGGTAGCACTATTGCCGAAGTAAGCGCTCTCTAATGTTTTATTGCCGAAGATAGTGGGATCAAAACATTCATTTATAAACAACAACAAATATTTATAAAAATGGAAAAAATAATAAATTATGAATTTCAACCGGTTGTCAATAATGTTATACATGGCCCGAATAATGAAAAAACAAATAATCGTGAAACTGTCATAACCGGTAAAGTTGTGCCACAAACGAGTGTGTCAAATGTATATGATATGAAAATTATGGTACGTATAAAAATTAAACTAAAAAATATTTATGAAAGGTAATACTCCGTGTTTAATTATAACAAGCTAATAGCCCGGGAAATAAAGGTTTTAGGTCGCAAATAATTCCAAAGGAGCTGGATTTTTCACAGATGGTAGAACACCTTTAGACATGTATTTTTACAAAAGTCCCCGGTTATCCCCCTTGTGCTTCCCCCGCCACCCCCTTTTGAATATAATTTTGCAAGCCTTACGGAAAACGCTAATATCTCCTTAACCAATGTCTGAAATCAGACGACTTTTTTTTTGTTTTGTTCCTAATTAGTTACTCTAAAAAATTTCTCCTCTTCAATTTTGTGATAAAATCAATATATGCTTTGCAATTTATTAATAAAGAGAAAATATCAGTTTTTAAAAGAATATTTCACAAAATATTTGCATATAACTTTTTGATGAGCCTGTTTCGAAATATCTCAAAAACGATGCTTTCATTTTAAATAGGATTACATTTCCTACAATTTTCATTCCTACAAATTTTCTGTGGTACAAATAGTAAGCGCGCTACAGCTTCTTGAAAATCGCACGCGCTTTTTGTAGCCTTGGAAACCAAATGTTAAAACGTAATGTCCTTTTCAATAGCTTTATTTATTGTGTTCTTCATCGAATTTTAAATTGAAAATACACATGTTCATAAAGCAAAACACGCTCTAAATCGTGATTTTTGTCCCATATCGATATCGTTAAAAATTTAGAAGCTATAGCCAGTCAAAGTTGAAATCATCATAGAGCCTTACTTTTTTTTTGGACACGTGTTACGAGGACTTTCCATACCGAATAAAAAAATGTCCGTCTAGTAACCTATAAAAAATTTAAGGTCCAATCTCACTAGCTTGAAAAATTTTCAAGTTATAAGCATTAATGTTCATGTTTTTACTTTTTGACATAAAATTAAAACACTTGACGCGAAGTGCTCTACTAAGAAGAGTGTTCGAGAAATATTAAGTTTACATATAGAAGCTGTAGACCTATTCATGGGTTATCTAAGTGAGTAAAAAAATTTTAAAAATTTGAAAGTGGTCACTCTACAGAGCTTTTCGCAACAAGTGTTTCAATTTTATGTCAAAAGGTAAAAACATGTACATAAATGCTTATAACTTGAAAATTTCGCAAGTTAGTGAGATTGGACGTAAATAATTGTTTATGGCATTAAATTTTCTATAGGTTCCTAGACGGACATTTTTTTATTCGGTATAGAAAGTACTCGTAACGCGTGTCAAAAAAAATGTAAGGCTCTATGATGATTTCAGCTTTGACAGGCTATAGCTTCTAAATTTTTGAAGATATCGATATGGGACAAAAATCATAATTTAGAGTGTTCTTTGCTTTATGGACATGTGTATTTTCAATTTAAAATTCGATGAAGAACACTATAAATAAAGCTATTGAAAAGGACCAATTGGTTTCTAAGGCTACAAAAAGCGCGTGATTTTCAAGAAGTTGTAGCGCGCTTACTATTCTTACCACGGAAAATTTGTGGGGATGAAAATTGTAGGAAATGTAATTCTATTTAAAACATTACATAACGAAAGAATCGCTTAAGTCGACCGTTTCTGAGATATTTCGAAAAAACAAAAACAATGTTAAAATTTCGTGGTTTTTTGGCTGCCAAAAGTTGTCCCGGTGTCATGTTGGCACGAATATATACAAACAAATAGTAGATTGTATATCTAGATGTGTAATGGACTATTACGGCGAGTGATGACAGTATGTAAGAACGAGTGATAGCGAGTTTTTACAGTCACACGAGCCGTAATACCATTACGCACGAGATATAATATATATGGAATTTTTTGCCATACCCACTACAAAATACCTACTTTTCACTTAATTTTCAAAAAAATTTGACAGTTCATTTGCGTTGCCATCTTTACTTCTACAGTATGCCGTGAAGTTCGTGAGAAAGTAATGGCAGACGCACGCAGGCGTTTAGAGCGAATAAACAGAAGTTCCTATGGCAACCGTTTACTTCCCGCACTAGTGCGGAAAGTAAAACACTTTCCGTACACCTGCCTGTGAAATGACTCATTAAAGGCCGCTATACATACATCGTAAGTAGCTATTTTGTAGTGGGTATGGCAAAAAATATCTTATACCCCACCTTTTGCAAGGTACAATGTATCTCAAAAACTACACAACATTTCTTATTCAAACCGATTTTCGTTGGAAGTATTTTATAAATTCTACTTCATTTACATACCAACTGTTGACTTAAATAAAAAAGTCATTTTGAAACTTCTACATCATTTTTGAAGGCCTATCTAATGATACCCCACACGCTTATGTGCACTGGAATTTTTTTATCCCTCAGTTGTTACATGTATGGTGTGCCACCACTATTTTTTTCGTAATTTCACTTAACCATTGTATAGCAGTTCATAGAAAACACCTACCTTCCAAATTTCATCTATAATGTGCCAATAGTTTCCGAGTAAAATGACTGTGACATACGGACGGACAGACGAACAGGATGAAATTATAAGGGTTCCCTTTTTTCCATTTGGCTACGGAACCCTAAAAACGCTTCAATGTTAGATAAATAATTTTATTACAAATAAATAAATACAATCCATAAGTTTTTTAATTTTATCGCTATGCGTCCGACCGCTGCGCTCATTATTAACAGCCCACTTGCCCTATAATTAACTAAAGTCTATCAATATATACATCATTTTAAAGCTACAAATATTGTCTACAAATTTTACTTGAACAACTTTTACCCTAACAGGCTTAGCAAAAAGTTATATGGAAATATTTTGTGAAATATTCTTTTAAAAACTGATATTTTCTCTTTATTAATAAATTGCAAAGCATATATTGATTTTATCGGAAAATTGAAGAGGGGAAATTTTTTAGAGTAACTAATTAGGAATAAAACAAAAAAAAAGTCGTCTGATTTCAGACATTGGTTAAGGAGATATTAGCGTTTTCCGTAAGGCTTGCAAAATTATATTCAAAAGGGGGTGGCGGGGGAAGCACAAGGGGGATAACCGGGGACTTTTGTAAAAATACATGTCTAAAGGTGTTCTACCATCTGTGAAAAATCCAGCTCCTTTGGAATTATTTGCGACATCGGGTGTTTTTTTCCTTTCATTTCCTGGGCTATAAGAAGCTAAAAACAGTCACTCGGAGTTAACTTAAAGCTTGATTAGTTTTAGTTACTTTATAGGTTAGTGTTAATTTATAGTTTAGTGTTTAAGGTATTGTAAGGTTTTTCTTTTTTTATATTTATATGTATATTTTGTAGTCAATAAATTTTTTTAGTTAACTCCTACTGACCGTTCTTAGCTTCTTAACTTGTTATAAAAAAACTTAGAAATTTTTACATGTGGATAGAAATATATTCTAAAAATATTGTTTTTCAGCTTGACAAGAAACGAAACGTTAGTAACGCTGTATGTACCTGTAAAGCAGAGCTTGGAGGTAAATGCAAATACATCTGCGCCTTGATTCATTATGTAAATTCTCCAGAAAGTTCATCTTCGAAAGTTAGTCGCTTGTAAGAATGGGGTAAGCCAACCCAACGGCAGCTACTGGGATACGACACAGGTGAAAAAATGTTGAAGCTCTTTACCCCGCAGCCTTTGTGTCGAGAAGCATTAAAATTGGAACCTGTAAAGATTACGATTGCGAATTTGCCGGACTCATTCGCTAACACACTTCTTGGAAAAATGCTGGAATTAGAGGAAAAAGAAAATGTCGTTGTAACACCAGCTGAATCACTGCTGAAAATGATTCAAATGAAGACGAAACAAACCCTCGAGGAAAAAGCGGAAAAAGTTGTGAGAGATATATGTTTGCTGCAATCTATGAATCTAATTTACAGTCAAGAAATTGTCATAGTTCAAGATTTATATACGTATTACTAACAGTACATTTGTTGTGATACTAAAACTGCATTAAATTTGAGTTTTCTAACAATTCAGCAATCAGACAGAAGCGAGTGGTTTAAACAACGTATGCTACGAATAACTGCTAGTAATGGGTACAGGCTGAAAGGCCACCGTTTTAATGTAGAAAAAGTAGTGACAGATCTGCTAAACCCAAAAGCATACCAAATGCTGCAATGATGTACGGGGGGAAAATGAGGATTTGGCTTTGAAAGAGTACAAAAAATTAGTTGATCCAAACTGGGAGATTGTCAAAGTTGGAGTAATAATTAATCTGCAACAACCATGGTTGAGCTGTTCTCCAGATGCAATTTTAGTCTATGGAAAAGAAGCTTGGCAAAAGCTACTTGTTGAAATAAAATGTCCATACACCTGCCGAAAAATACCTGTTTGGGACAATAAACTAGGAAAGTCGAACGTACCATACTTGAAAAGAGATGAAAATGGGTTACATTTAAATTCAACTCATTCGATTTATATTCAAGTTCAGCTCCAAATGTATGTTACCAATATAGGATTTTGTGATTTATTTGTTTACTCGCCACAAGGTAGTGTGTTAATAAAAATTCAACGAGACAATCAACTATTAGCTCAGTAAGTTATTGCCTCATCTGGAACAATTTTATTTTACCGAATATATCCAAATATTACGTGCCAAATACTGTACTGACTCTAACTAGCATTTATCATATTATTATTGAATTTGTACTTACATTATGTTCGAGTAATTATAAAAAAAAATTATAAACATAAAATTTTCGTTATTTTTAAAAATAAAATCATTCTTGTGAATAATATTATGTATATTTTTATTTCATACAATTTCAAATTCAATGCACAGTATTTACAATTTCCAGAAAAAGTTTTACTTAACCACTTCTTTTTCTTTAATCAATGACTTCTGAACATTTATTAAGGCGCAGATAACAAAAACTATCTCATCATTATGAGGAAATAATGAATTTGGTACTTTGGATAAAATTTTAAAGTCCTCGATTCGTTGATTAACCCGTTCAATAGGTATCCTTACAGAAGCAATGTTGTATGTTTCATCTACTTCTTCCGGGGTGAATTGATCTTTGTGACCAAAAAGAGGCGAGGCATGACAAAAACAGTATTTTTATTCTCTACCCAGGTTTTTATTTGTGGAAAGCCTTTGTCAGCGAGAACTACATCACCAGGCTCAATTAAATCTATTAAACCACAATCATTTGTTATGAAGCAATCACCAGCACGATCACCATAACATTTGGAGACAAAACTTACAAATCCACTTGGTGTACAACCCACCATGAACTTGACCGTATGGTGATGCTTATATTCAGAATACATTAATACTCTTTGATTAACTTCTGGTGGTATTTCAGTATTAACTTCCGTACAATCAATTATAACACGTGTTTCTGGGTAATGTCGTTTAAAAGATTCCGGTAGAGATGCTTGTATAGTTGATTTAGATGGCCAAAAAATAAAATTCTTCAGTAAAATATTCAATTAGGAAGTTTCCATTGGACGAAAATACTAATTATGATCCTGTCACATCATTATAATAAAGATAACTTTAAAAATTCTGAAAGAATTATTTTGATATCTTTAATTTCAACGGAGATATTCAATTTCTTGTACGTGGGGTCGCAAACGAAACTGATTTTTGAATATGACGTCACGCGGTACAAGTTTGCTGTTTTTTAGCTTTGTGAGTAATTAGAACCTAAGTTACTTAGTAACTATTTTGTTGTAATACAGACTTTTCTATTTATATTAAATTAAAATTAACTGCCAAAAATTTAAATATGTCAATATTTTCCGTCATCAACTGGTTTGTTTTTAGTGTTTCCATAACAATTTACGAGTTTATAGAAAGAGATTTATCGGAAGTTACCATGTTAAATTACCACACGTACAAATTGAAAATAACTTTTAAAAATATCGTGCCGCGTGACGTCACCCGGACTGAAAACGGAATTTCTTGGAGAACTGTCAATTCAAACTTTGAAGTGGCATAACTTTGTTGTTTTTAAAGATATTTCAAAAATTCTTTCGCTATTAATTTTATAATTTTTAGAACTATGATTTAGACCAAAAAAATAAAAAAGGGAAACTTCCTAATTGTTGTATATGCTTTACAAATATCCTATGTGCTGAAGTTCGATGAATATTGAACAGTACAGAAAGTGCCGTAAACGACAAACCAATTTTCAATTTCATTAATATAATTAATAAACTTGTTTTTTTGTCAATTTTCGAGGCTTTACAGTCTGGAAGTAAAGTTAAAAGGTATGAGAAAATTGCTAATGACACGCCCGTTAAACTGCTCATAACTTCGTCTGTAGTAATTGAAGAGAGTCCATGAAAACCTTGACAAAATTTGGTAAGATCCACATTTATTGGGTCACAACTAGAATCTCGAACATTCTTCAAAATTTGTATATTTGCTTCACAAATCTTGTCTTCTGTTTTTTCATTGGAATATATTTTACTTGTACTGCTGCAGTGCTTATGCCGTCATGATAGTCAAGATTGCAAAAAAAAAAAATGTCAAATCGTCGTTCGTTTCGTCTACAACTATCTCCGTTTGACAACTTATGCTTAGTTGTACAGGTTTAAGAGTAACATTTTCAATATCGATGTCAGTCTGATTCTGTTCAACACTATTTGCATGCACATCATCACCTTGCTCCATTACTGTATTGATTGTATTGGTGATATTTATCACAATATTAGTTTCCTTACACACTATACATTTATTAGTACCTGCTGGCAACTTTTAGTAATTAGCGATTTTGTACTCGCTGGAAATGTCCTAAGTATTGTATATTTTTTTTGATATTTTCACTTCCAGGAAAAATCGAGGGAACATAAGACGGTTGTAATGGATGTTCCGATTTTTTGTTATTTATAAAATGGGCACTACAAATCCTCGTATTATCCAGTCTTTTGAATTTTCTCTGAAATCAAAGAAAATTAAAGGTTAAGTTTTCACTACAAGATAAATATCATAAATATTAAGAATTTAGTTATCAAAATTATAGTTTTTTTACATGCTTCGCATTGTAGTGTGAAAATTTAATTTAATTTTGTAATAATTTTTTTTTAATTTTAATTAATACTGAACTTACACATAATTTTCTACTGCTTGTATCCACTGTTTACGTTTTGCTATTTTCCATGCAGCTCCAAACATGCTCTCTGGGAATTTGTAAAATTTCACTGTCACGCCGATTCCACGTTTTTGACGTGATGTATTATTACACCTACGGATACAACAATTTTTTCTTGAAGTTGACATTATTAAAATAACATCAATATTTTTTATTAATAATTATTAAAAAGTAAATCACTTGTTAAAGTTAAATAAACAATCCCAATTAATTAAGATGTTTGCCACTAGTTGGCGTAAAAGTCTAGAAGCACGGTCCCAATACGGGCTGTCCCAGGCGACGTTGACTAACATGGGTATTTTTGTTATTAGTGGAGATAGCAAGTCGGTTAAATGGGCAAAGTAGTGTAGAATTATGCGCTCATTAACGTCCCGTCGAAAAAACAATTGAATTTTGACACACAATGTCGGGTTTATCGTCCATTTTAAGCACGCTGTTATGTTAATTCTATGGTTACTTCGTATATTTTATGTGTAAAAATTTAACTGCGATTAACAAAACAGCGTGTTAAATGTACGATAAACCCGACATATGAATTTTTTTAATAAAATAGTGAAAAATGCCGTTTTTGAAAATTGGCCATAACTTTTTTATTTATGAAGATATCTGAAAATTTCGTTAACCTGACGGACAAACGAGTGATCCTATAAGGATTCCGGTTTTTTTCAAAAAAAAATTAAAAAATAATTATCAAGTGGAATATGGAATAGGTAGTTTTAGAAAAACAAAACAATAATGGTGCCGACCGGAATCGAACCAACGACCTTTTGTCTACGAAACAGCGGCTCGGCCATCGAAGCTGATTGATGTACTGCTGTTTTTATGATATAAGAAGTATAACCTGTAGACGATAAGCAAACGCGCAAGTCTGGAAGGTATTTATTTAGATATTACTATTCGGTTTGAAAAAATTAATGTAAATTCAAACATCTCGCCGAAAAAGTATGGCGCTGCACAGATTAGTTTTACACAATGGCCGCCATTCATTCCCTATCCATTAATGAGAGGTCAGTGGTACACACATACACGATCTTATGTTCAATATATGTATTTGTATGTCGGTATATTATACCGACGGGAGCACCAATAAGATAAATACACAAGATTGTTATTATTATTGTGTTCGTATTATAACGTACAAATGCTTGTATTCAAGTGTCGCATACGTTTGTACTTACTGATCTACATCTACACTCTATCATATTATCTATAGATATAGGTAGGTACACATTATTATATTATGTAAATGCACAATATCCGAACAGATTCGTATTCAATTTGGAACTTGTATACAATGAAATCAATCGGTTTCGATTGTAAAGCATGCTGATTAATTATTAGTTATTACATTGCTATTATAACTGAAGGTATGTTTCGGATAATTGGGGAATCTATAAACATTTATAAGTGTGCACTGCGTATAAAATTACACAAAAGTAACTGAAAGTAATTGTACTTATAGCCTTGCAATAATTATTGTTTTTATTTATCTAGAATGAACATTATAGATATTGTAGATTATAGAAGCTCGACAACAGAGGTCATAAGCGTCGATACAAATGAACAGGAAACTGTTGAAGTGAAATCTGGATTTCATAAAATGTATGGTTTTCTATCTGAAATAGAATATTTAATACAAGTGAGGGAAAAATCGCTACGTTGAAAACAAAAGAATTTACACAGAAAGCGCAAATAATTATTTGTAGATATCATGTACATTGCACATGCTTGGCAATTGCAAGAACGATCTCAAGACTACGCTAGAGGAAATGGAGGTACACGAAAACAAATGAGACTCTCCGTTTGTATTTGCTTTAAAAATAATAAAACGGGTAATGAATATAGATAACACAGCATTGAGTGGTTTATTAGAAAACCATAAGACTAGTTTTGACCATACTGGGTAGTTAAACCACATAAATAATGATCTTAAATAAAAATTCAATCTCAGTGATACATCCGACACGGAAATATAAACGACATAATTTTGGTGTCAGGATAAAAGGAAAAATAATCTACGGAGAAACTAATTACTAAAGAGTTACGCCATGGACATTAATAGACTTTCAAAAGACAAGATAGAATGGGAAGTTCGATTAAGAGGATACACGACCCCCAACGAAGCAACAGTTGACGAACTAAGGAGGAAACTTCGACAACTACCGAAATTAGAGAGAACTGGAGTACAAATAAACCGAACATTACTGAGTCAGAAATAAATGACTGCGAGGTCAAAATGTCCGAGATTGAAAAAATGATGTCCGAAAGACCGCTAAATAGACCAAAAATCGAAATTAAGTTATGGCACATGGGCAATCGACTCAATTATATAAATTCATCAGACCTTCAAGCAAGCCGCTCTGAGTTAATAAATAGAACAAATCGAAGAAAAACTGCAATTGCAACACGAATCAACACTAGCTGACTTCATTGGAGACATCAGAGGCCTGAATTTAAGCACTGAATCATCCATACGTTCCTCTATGAATAGATACAGAGAGACAATAAACCCGGCGAACGAAGAAACTCGACATCAAACGACGCACTGCAGAATACAAGTGGAGCCCCCCCCACACACAGTTCAGACCCATAACTGGAGCCTGACATTTTTGGGGTGATAATCCTCAACAAAGTTTAGAAAGCTTCTTAGACAAAGTAAACGACAGAAGACTTGACTATGGCCTCTCTGAAATCGAACTGTTAAGGTCAGCAACAAGACTTTTTAGTGGCTCAGCATTATACCTATATCGACTTTTCAGACCTAAACTGGAAACATTTGTGAAGAAATTAAGACGTATTTTTAGAGATCCGGATTCCGACTAAGGAGCATGCAGAACATATGACCATGTTAAAAGAGTTATTCCAAGAGGTCCGA
The DNA here is from genome assembly GCA_039654895.1 of Mongoloraphidia duomilia. Classification (NCBI taxonomy): domain Eukaryota; kingdom Metazoa; phylum Arthropoda; class Insecta; order Raphidioptera; family Raphidiidae; genus Mongoloraphidia; species Mongoloraphidia duomilia. Next base: position 43,823,155 of record CM077516.1, on the reverse strand, counting down.
AATCGACTCAAGCATGCCCACTAGATGGGAGCCCAAAGATACAATCTGCGTCGGAGACTGATGGAATTTTCTCTGCACGATAAAGTTTTAAAAAAGAGCTTCCAATAATCAAGCGCACCAGAACAGATAGCTACCAAACTTCGATCTCGTTATGGGGGACCTTTCGAGATAAAAAACTTTCACCCTTAATCTATAAATTGCGAGACGATAGGAGGCGAGATGTCGGAACATGGCACATAAAAGATCTGAAGCCCTACCATCAACAGATGATTGAGGAAAAGCAAGATCAAGGCGTATAAAACCAGTCCAGAACAAGACCGAACTTATATATACGTCCAAAAACGAACGAACAGATGGAACAAATGATCTTCCACAAGTTTCGTAAAAGAACATACCCACCAGAAGGGAATTAAAATTATCTAATCTCCGTCGATGACATAACTTGCTCTACAGCTGGTCGGAAAAGCGAAACTAGGCCTGTTCTGAGTTGTGAAGTATAAAAAGTCACCGACACAATGGCCTGGAGACAGACTAGTACTGAAGGCGCCGCAGTTTTTATTATATATTATAGATAATCTTTTATATATTGTTTTTATTATGACCTTGAAAAAAAGTATGACTCGAGTTATGGCGTCATCAATGTTTTTCAATGGCATCCCCCCCAAATTTTTAACTTCCCATTGGAAGTTATTGTAATGGATCCGAAAATCGAAATCAAAATGTAGAACAAATTTTTAATTTCCCAATGGAAGTTATTATAATAGGTCCGAAAATCGAAATCAAAATGTAGAAACAAATTTTTATGTTTCAAAGTCACTACACTATTTTTGACAAGATGTCTGTGTGTGAACGTGTGTGTGTGTCCGCAGAGCTGTGCCGATTACACAAAAAAAGTAATTGAGTACGATTACAGTTACTTTACAAAAAATTTAATTGAGTACGATTACAGTTACATTCGTTTTCAAAAGTAATCGATTACAGTTACAGTTACATTCGTTTTTAAAAGTAATCGATTATAATTATACGATTACTTTTTATAGCACGGGAAAAGAAGCAATTGAAATTTAAAACTACGTATATAAACAAAAATTTTCAAGAAATAATATAAAAAAGAACAAATTAAACAACTTTCACTAAATATTTATTATCCAAGTGTGCAAGCTTTCACGGCCGGCATTGTTCCAAATCTTCATGGTTTCCGGGCTTGTAGGCCGTGGTCCGGTGGTATTTCTACCTGACGTTTCGTCTACAACTGCGGTAGACATTCTCAAAGGCGATGTGGCAGCGGTCGAAGTGTCCTCCTTGGCGGCTCACAGATGAGTGTGTCGGTGACTGGTGTTCTCCCTTCTTTTATACCTAGTGCCAGTGTGTTCTCTGTTCGGTCGTAGTCCGTCTCTCTGCCATTGGTCAAATGCGCAGTGTGTAGTGGTGGTGAGTTCTCTACTCGGTCGTATCCCGTCCTTGTACGATTGGTCATTGGTTTTGTATGTCGGAGTGCTGGTGTCCAGGTTTTACTGAGATTGAGGCCTTCATCTTTTCGGTTGAAATTCTGTGCGTGTTTATGTATTTCTATGGCCTCTCTGTATATTCTTGGGTAATAGCTCAACGTTCTGTCTATGGCTTGGGTTTCTTCGAAGAGGATCTTATGATTGTCCAGAGTCAGAGTGTGTTCGGCTATGGCAGATTTTTCCGTTTGTCCCAGTTTACAGCTTCTCTTGTGCTCTGCTATCCGTGTGTTGATGCTTCGTTTCGTTGTCCCAATGTATACTGATCCACAGCTGCAAGGGATGCGGTATACTCCTGGTGTTGCCAGTGGGTCTCTTGTGTCCTTGGCCGATCTTAGACATTCCTGAATTTTTCTCGTTGGTTTGTAGATTGTCCTCACTTTGTACTTTTCCAGAAGTTTGCCGATGCGGTCCGTTATGTTCCTGATGTATGGTAGATACGCTGTACCATTTTTCACTTCTTGTTCCTCGTTTTCCGGGATGGCTGCTCTTCTTGGACGTATTGCTCGGTTTATTTCTTGCAGCGTGTATCCGTTGTTTTGCAGTGCTGTTTTCAGGTGTTCAAGTTCCGGTTGGAGGTGTTTCGCTTCACATATTCGTGTTGCTCTGTTTACCAGTGTCTTGATTAATCCTCTTTTTTGTCTCGGGTGGTGATTTGACTCCTTGTTCAAGTATCGGTCTGTATGAGTTGGCTTCCGATAGACCTTATGTCCCAGCTTTCCATTGTCTTGTCTTTCACGAGTCGAGTCACTACGTCCATAGGAACGGCTATCTGTCTTGTTCAGAGGCTTTTTCCATCGTGAACTGTATGGTCTACCGGGAATTCACAGAGGATGGTGTCCCGTTGAGACCAATCGTTAGCGCGATAAATTCACCGCTCCTACGACATTGCCAAACACTTAACCACTTTGCTACAACCACTCATTGGAAAACGGATACATACGTGAAGGATTCAACTCATTTCATCGAGAAAATAAAGACAGCCATATTGGATCCGGATGATATATTAGTCAGCTTCGACGTGGTCTCGCTATTTACAATGGTTCCAATCAAGGACACTTTGCAATATATAAGCGAGATTTCTCCAGATGACATCACAGCTCTGTTCCGACACTGCCTCACGACAACATACTTCCAATATAATGGTGAATTTTATGAGCAAACCGATGGAGTTGCGATGGGAAACCCATTGAGTCCGGTAGTCGCCAACTACTTCATGGAAAAATTCGAGCAAACAGCATTACGGTCATCAGACAAAAAGCCATCGTGTTGGCTTCGCTACGTTGACGACACCTTTGTAATATGGAGCCATGGAGAGCAGGAATTGGAAAGATTTTTCAACCACATCAACTCTATAAATCCCAGGATACAGTTCACGATGGAAAAAGAAAAGAACAAACAGATAGCCTTCCTAGACGTATTACTGGAAAGACAAGACAATGGAAAGCTGGGACATAAGGTCTATCGGAAGCCAACTCATACAGACCGATACTTGAACAAGGAGTCAAATCACCACCCGAGACAAAAAAGAGGATTAATCAAGACACTGGTAAACAGAGCAACACGAATATGTGAAGCGAAACACCTCCAACCGGAACTTGAACACCTGAAAACAGCACTGCAAAACAACGGATACACGCTGCAAGAAATAAACCGAGCAATACGTCCAAGAAGAGCAGCCATCCCGGAAAACGAGGAACAAGAAGTGAAAAATGGTACAGCGTATCTACCATACATCAGGAACATAACGGACCGCATCGGCAAACTTCTGGAAAAGTACAAAGTGAGGACAATCTACAAACCAACGAGAAAAATTCAGGAATGTCTAAGATCGGCCAAGGACACAAGAGACCCACTGGCAACACCAGGAGTATACCGCATCCCTTGCAGCTGTGGATCAGTATATATTGGGACAACGAAACGAAGCATCAACACACGGATAGCAGAGCACAAGAGAAGCTGTAAACTGGGACAAACGGAAAAATCTGCCATAGCCGAACACACTCTGACTCTGGACAATCATAAGATCCTCTTCGAAGAAACCCAAGCCATAGACAGAACGTTGAGCTATTACCCAAGAATATACAGAGAGGCCATAGAAATACATAAACACGCACAGAATTTCAACCGAAAAGATGAAGGCCTCAATCTCAGTAAAACCTGGACACCAGCACTCCGACATACAAAACCAATGACCAATCGTACAAGGACGGGATACGACCGAGTAGAGAACTCACCACCACTACACACTGCGCATTTGACCAATGGCAGAGAGACGGACTACGACCGAACAGAGAACACACTGGCACTAGGTATAAAAGAAGGGAGAACACCAGTCACCGACACACTCATCTGTGAGCCGCCAAGGAGGACACTTCGACCGCTGCCACATCGCCTTTGAGAATGTCTACCGCAGTTGTAGACGAAACGTCAGGTAGAAATACCACCGGACCACGGCCTACAAGCCCGGAAACCATGAAGATTTAAATATTTATTATTATAATAATTGTTACAGTGGGGTTCTACCGTTCTAAGATGTATTATAAAAAAATGTAGTTAACTGTTTTTACCATATTTCGAAAATCGAAACTAATAAAATTTTTATGATTATTAGAACAAAAAAATTTTTTAATCTTTTAATTTGTGAAAAACGATACTTATTTAAATATTCTGAAATATTTGTCATTCTTTCGGCAGTAGTAAAGAAAGATAGTTTTCTTACTAAAAAAAATTATTACACATATGGTCACTATGGTGAATAAAAAACTTAATCCTGATTTCGTAAAAGCTGATGCTTGTAATTTACCGAAAATTGATATATAGCCCAGTAAAACGGTAGCGAAAAAGCCCCTCTCGTGGACAAAATTCAAGTAGTCGGTTTCTCTGCGGTCCTATATGTTTTTTGGTGTGCTGAATCCGAATTTGAAGTTTGCAAACAATATTCGCAATAACCTCGAAATTCTAACACTTTTTTATAATTCTTCCACTTATGTAATGTTTTAAAGAGGATTAGCGAACCACAGAAAAGTTTTGGGAATGAAAATTGTAGGAAATGTAATCCTCTTTAAAACATGACATAGTGGAAGAATCGTTTAATTCGACCGTTTCTGAGATATTTGGTAAAAAGCGAGGTAAAAAGCAAAAAAGTGGTAAAATTTCGTGGTTTTTCTGTTTTGCGAATACCTCGGAACGCTTCAAGGAGATTTTGTTTGCAAACTTCAAATTCGGATACAGCAACCCAAAAAACATATAAATAGAACCGCAGAGAAAGCAAATACTTGAATTTTGTCCACATACAACTACCATTTGACTGAAGTAATATATTTTATATTATGAAATTATGTTGATTCAATGAGCCATATTCCTGAGAGTAGTTCCTTTAAATATCCACGAGAGGCAGCACTTGTGGTAGGTACAAACATTATTTATTCCCAATTAGTGTCGTGTCATTTTAGTGTTATAACTTAAATATTTAATTAATTTAATAACAATAATTTAGTTATACCACTAAAATGACACGACACTAATGGGGAATAAATAATGTTTGTACCTTCCACAAATGCTGCCTCTCGTGGATAATTGAAGGAACTACTCTCAGGAAAATGGCTCATTAAAAAACTTAAAGCAGTGATAAAAATTTGACACTATTAATATTAATTACTTCTGTCCAACTTGGTCAGATTTTAAAATCACAAGTTTTTCAAAATTCTCGTCACTCAATGCGTTTCTTCTGGGTGCGTTTACAAAAGTGGCAAAAGAAAAAAGTCTTTCCACCGGCGCTGAGGATGGTAAGGTGGTATTGTATTTTAAAAAAACTTCTTTAATGTGTTGATAGTCCTGTAACATATTCATGTCTGTTCTTTTATCGTCTAAGTATTGCAATACTTCCAAAGCAATTTTTGAAGTTAGTCAGTTAGTGTCAGTGAGTTCATGAATTTCTGGTTCATTGAAATCAAAAAAATAATCATCAGAAGAATGTCCTGTGTTTTCTTCGACTTCCAACTCATTCTCACCTATTCTTGACAATCCTGACATACTAACTAATTCTTGACACGCTGTTGTTAATTTTTTCTTAAGGTCTTCTTCTGTTGATAACACGTTATGTTGCAACACATTATACCACCTCAATTTAAACCGAGGGTGAGACATGGCAGCGATTATTTCTTCCTCATTATTTAGATTTAGACTGTCTGAAAATCGTGAGTTCAAACTGTCGAAGCATATTTGTAGTAACACATCTCCGCCATGTTTAAAATTATTTGAACTCATTTTGTCCCATTTATTTTTCAGTGAAGCGAGGCTAGGGAGAAAGACTCCATAAAACATGTTTTTCTCACCCTGAAAAATATCCAACGTAGCTGCTAGGGGTTCAAAAATAATGCAATATTCTTCTAAATATTTTAATTCATTCTCAGAAAAGCACTGTAATTGCAATTTTGTACATAATAGATGAAGTTTTTCTTTTTCCAAAATTATTTGTTTGATGCTATCATAATATGAATTCCATCGTGTTATTCCAGGGGAACTTACCGTATGACCTAAAACAGCTTTTATAATTTCTGCAGATTTAGGATAGTTGGCTTTCTTCCACAACTGACTGCATTTATTCATAGCATGCGCATGTCTGATCCTCACCGAAACGTTGGTTTTATTATTAAATGCCTTTTTTAAATCAGCCGTTGATATCAGATTTAAGGTGTGACTAGCACAACGTTTATGCCTGGATAATACTATATCAAGTTCACTCATGTCATCATTTTGCAGCTGCACTATATCCAAAGAAGGGAAGTCGATTTCTTCGTCAGAATTATTGTCAAGTATATCATCAGTTTCTTCATTTTTGCTGTCTATACCGAATGTTTTAAACGCTTTAATGAAGTTGGAACCATTGTCATTTACAGTGTTGATAATTTTCTGTTCATCGATTTCAAATTTAGTAATTATGCTATGTAAAATTTTGCCTATATTTTTATAATCGTGTGTCCCTGAAAATCTCTGACATGATAAAGCCATCGATATCCTTATAAGGTTTTCATCAATCCAATGCGCCGTCACTCCAATAAAACTGCGCCGTTTAGTTGACCAGATATCGGAGGTCAAACAAATGAATTTCTGTTTTTTGATATCAGTTTTGATATCATCAATATGCTTAACATACATAATAGCTGCTTTTCTTCCTATAACTTTAACGTCTAACCCTTCAAACAAGTCAATAAAACTTTTTCTATAATAGACAAAGGACTCATTGTATTGATTACAAACTGCAAAATGTTTGTGTCAAAATCTTTCTGGCTAAAATATTTAGTTTTTTTTTTATGCTAAAACTTTCTTGAGTGGTGGCAACTATTTTTTTATGTTGCTTTTTATTTTTTTGTGTCATATATTTAATATATGCATTTTTATGAACTCTCTGGAGATGTTTACAGAAGTTTGACGTTGTACCTTTGGCTCCTTTTATTATTTTTTTCTTTGGTAAACACAATTGACACGCAGCTTGAACATTTACCTTATCTGAATGGAGTACTTTAAAATATTTTCCATTCAGTATTGCCAAGTTAGTTTGAAAATCATCAATATCACAATCTACTTATACAGTGCTTTGACTAGAATTAGACTGGTCTGCATCTACAGTGAATGTCGTTGATGACCCACTTCTGGAAGTGGAAGCTTCCGAAAAAAAGCTTGTGATATTACTTTGTTTTTTTGTACTCGGTAGTGGTACATATTCTGGATCTCCATCAGAATCATTTTGGAATGGATCCTCATCCAAGTTTTCCTCTGAATCGTAGTCAGTCTCCATTTCAGTACTATAATTAATTAATTTATTCGTTAATTGTTAGTCCACACTCCACACACAGTAGCGACAAAAAATATTAGTGTACAAAATTGAGGCAATACTAAAAGGTTGTGAAATTTTCTATTTTTATTTTGATTTTGTGAAATTTTATGTAACTTTTTTCTGGATTTTCTTTTAACGTGTCAATTGTAAAAATCCAGAAAAAATTACACAAAATTTCATACAAAAAAAAAAAAAAAAATAGAAAATTTGACAACTAAAAGGCGCGAAATTTCTATATAATATGCAATTTGATGTTGGGTAACATCGAAATTTTGACGGACATTTGACTCACATTTACCGGTCTTTTTTATCGCAAAAACCGATTAAAAAAAAAAACGGGATATTTAAAAAAAAATCGATTTGTACCCGGACGAAGTCGGGTCAGCGAGCTAGTTATAGCCTTTAACCTAGCCGGACAACGTATCAATAAATTAAGAAAAAAAAATGTGTGCGTCGTTGGGCGCCCGATAGAAGTGAAAATTTCAAACCGAAACGGTTATAAAAAAATATTTTAAAAAATTAATTTTTACCCATCCCTGAAATAAAAAAAAATGTTGTGAAACAAACCGGAACGATTTTAAAAAATAACTAAAAATATATGTTAAAACGTGTACAGACTACAGAGAATTGCATGTTATTTACTTAAGCGTATAAATGGGCAGACAGACAAATTGTTCGGGACATTCTTTAGTTATCAAATTTTTGGTTTACAAAATTCAATAAATTTTTTTTTAAATAACGCATCTGTTAGTATGGAATAAGAATTTTCAACACTTTATTCTTAAGAAAATTAACAGAAAGTAAATAATGCTTGTCGTAAACCGTTTTTAAACTTCACTGATTTTTTGGATATCAAATTCCTGATTAACAGAATTTGATTAGGTAAGTTTTAAAATATTACGAAAACATGAAGACGATCAAAATCTAACTGAAATGAAAGTAAAATTGTTTACCCGTGTCTCGTATTAACATTTAACACCAGGGTTGCCAACCCTTCGGATTTGAGCCGGAGTCTCCGGATTTTGAATCAATTCTCCGGGCTTCGGGTTTAATCGCAAAATCTCCGGGAAAATAAATTTTCGTCGCAATTTTTTTTTTTTATTTTATTAACTTCCCAGTACATTGGCTAGTTATTGTAATTGGTTCGAAAGTCGAAATCAAAATTTTTAATAAATTTTTATATTTCTACATATTTCTACACTATTTTTGAAAAGATGTCACTCTCTCTCTCTGTGTGTGTGTACGTACGTACGTACGTATGTGGTCATTTCTTTATAAGACGAAACCTCGAGTGTGAAAAATGATATCGACTACATTAGGGTGCCAATCGACGCGTATTAACATAAATATGATCTGAAAGAATTTTTTTTCAAAATCGGTCCAGCCGTTTTTTTTCTCAACCAAATCTCGCGAATAAAAAATTATGTCGACTTCGTAAGGGTGTCAATCAAGGTGTATTAACGTCATTTTGATCCGAAAGAAATTTTATCAAAAACGGCCCAACCGTTTTTTTGTTTAAAGAAAAAGACTGCCAAAAAGTAGATTTTATACGAAATCTCGCCCAAAAAAATGTTATCAACTTCGTTGAGGTGTCTACTGTCTATCAAAGCATGATCCGACATAAATTTTATAAAAATCGGTCCAGCCGTTTTTTAATTTGATGTTAAAAATAAATATCTAATAATTATGTTTTAATGATTAAAATGATTACTTTTCTGTGTAATTTCTAATTTAATTATTAATATTCAATATTCATCAAACTGGGAAGTTCGTCGTGTGGACCTCAAGGGTCGCACTTGTGGGTCCCAATTAAAGTAAAGTCCTAATAAACGACCCTCTTCACGACTTGTTTTTGATAAATCTTGGAATCCTTTACATGACATGTCAAAATTTTGGTATCTTACATAAGAAAATTTCCAAGAAAAATGCGACTGAATGTAAGAAAAATTTTGGAGCATACAAGTAATTCAAGAATTACAAGGCGCGATATTCATGTAGGTATTGTGTGTAAACGGTTTTACCGAACATAGGGAAAATAACACTAAGAAGATCAATTTTGTAGTAGGCTATGGCCATAAGACCTAATGTAAATATGTATTGGATTACATAGAAAAAATAGTGCAGTGAATGTTTTAATCAATTTTCCATAGCAACGGTTGACTATTAAGCGAAACTCGGAACCTGCTAAATAAAAAAAGTCATGAGGTGTCGTAAGATACCCGACAGGAGCTATGTTTCTTACGCATTGTATATAAAACCGAATTTATCAAAGATATAAACAATACAATTAAAAAGTTATTATTTGACCGTCATTTTGAAATCTGACGCCATTTTATTTTTTTGTGTCTTATTAAACTCTCAAATATCAATTTTCAAAAGGATCGGATAATTTTTACAAAAAAGTACATATGGCCGCCATTTTGAAATCTGACGCCATTTTTTTTTTGTGTCCTATGAGACTCCACAATTTTCAAAAGGATCGGATAATTTTTACAAAAAAGTACTACCGGCCGCCATTTTGAAATCTGATGTCATTTTATTTTTTTGTGTCCTATGAAACTCTCAAATACCGATTTTCAAAAGAATCGGATAATTTTTACAAAAAAGTACATTTGGCCGCCATTTTTAAATCTGACGTCATTTTATTTTTTTGTGTTTTATGAAACCCTCAAATATCAATTTTCAAAAGGATCGGATAATTTTTACAAAAATGTACATACGGCCGCCATTTTGAAATCTGACGTCATTTTATTTTTTTGTGTCTTATGAAACTCTCAAATATCAATTTTCAAAAGGATCGTATAATTTTTAGAAATGAGTACTACATATTTCCGCCATTTTGAAATCTGACGTCATTTTATTTTTTTGTGTCCTATAAAACTCGCAAATATCAATTTTCAAAAGGATCGGATAATTTTTACAAAAAATTATATATAATGGCCGCCATTTTGAAATCTGACGTCATTTTATTTTTTTGTGTCCTATAAAACTCTCAAATATTAATTTTCAAAAGAATCGGATAATTTTTACAAAAAAGTACATATGGCCGCCATTTTGAAATCTGACGCCATTTTATTTTTTTGTGTCCTATAAAACTCCCAAATATTAATTTTCAAAAGGATCGGATAATTTTTACAAAAGTGACGTTACACTACTTCGTGACGTGACGTTTCACTTTTTATTATTTAGGTCCCCATCTGAAAGTATAAAAGCGTGGGTCGTAAACTCTATGATAATTTATTACAGTCACGACCCACGCTTTTATGCTTATGAACCTAAATTAAATTTTATTTTTTTCATTTTAGTACATTTATAAAACCGTTTAACTTAAAAGTTTTTTATCTATTTTTATTTTTAATTTTTTAGTATGCTTTATTTCCTTAGTCTGATTTTATAACATTTATCCGATCCACTGAAACGTTACCGGAGAAAGACCTTTTGCCTGTGAAAATTCAAAAGTACGATATGCACCCGGACGAAAGCCGGGCCGGTCAGCTATTATCATAATATTGTATTGTCGCCGGAGCTACACATGTGTGCAAAATTTCAACTCAATCGGATCACGGGAAGTGGGTGAAAATTCAAAAGTACGATTTACACCCGGACGAAAGCCGGGCCGGTCAGCTAGTTACCATAAATTGTATTGTCACCGGAGCTACACATGTGTGCAAAATTTCAACTCAATCGGATCATAGGAAGTGGGTGAAAATTCAAAAGTACGATTTGCACCCGGACGAACCGGGCCGGTCAGCTAGTTATCATAATATTGTATTGTCACCGGAGCTACACATGTGTGCAAAATTTCAACTCAATCGGATCACGAGAAGTGGGTGAAAATTCAAAGTACGATTTACACCCGGACAAAAGCCGGGCCGGTCAGCTAGTTACCATAATATTGTATTGTCACCGGAGCTACACATGTGTGCAAAATTTCAACTCAATCGGATCATAGGAAGTGGGTGAAAGTTCAAAAGTACGATTTACGCCCGGACGAACCGGGCCGGTCAGTTAGTTAACATAATATTGTTTTGTCACCGGAGCTACACATGTGTGCAAAATTTCAACTCAGTCGGTCGCAAGATTTGTAACAAATATACGGGATCAAGCTAAATAAAACCACCGTTTAAAAAACAAAGCATCTACTACCTACTTACTTTTGCGTGATGCCAGAACATACGTTTTTATTTGAGAATCAGTTCGGTTGCTTTTGCGTGATGCCAGAATATTTTAAAACTCGCAGTCGCATAAGAAGTTATTTACTTGAAAAAAAATCATGTAAATCGGATCAGTGGTTCTCGAGTTATAAGCGTACAATGGGACATACAGACAGAGAAAGTCAAATTGTTCGGGAAGGTATGAACGTCGAGAAATTTTGGTCCGATCCCTAGGTCTCGCCATCCGATCGACGTCAATAATTAGTTACACGTCATTTTAACTCAGTAGGCCAGGGTTTTTAAACTTAAATTCAAACATCAGCGGTCAAAAAATTGAATAACTATATTAAAATAATGCAATATAAGACAGAGCATACGCTATCTTCCAATATCCATATCACACTGTGCAACAGACAAGGACAACCGAAACAAGTTCGCGATTTATTAGATAAAGTCGCATTTATTTCGTTTAAAAATCATATAAATCTGTATAAAAAAACTGTTTTGACACAATATTATACATGAAATCTATCTAAAATTTTCTGCTCTTTCGTTTAAGACAGGTTTCGAATCGATCTGACTTAAATTGAGCAAACTATAAGCAAAAAACACCGTTTTTTCTAATTTGCTCCCCTCTGGGGCCAAAATTCAAAAATCGGGCGACGTTAGGATCAAATAGACCCCGAGAGGAATCGAACAAAAAAAAGTTTTTGAAAATTGGTTCATCCGTTTGGGCTGTACGCGTGACACAAAATAGCGTGACAGATTCACAGATTCACAGACAAAGCGAGTGTATATAGGCGCTTCTAGCTTCGCTAAGATCGCGCCTAAAAATTGATTAAAATAAAGTGGAGAATAGGCGGCTCTGCTGTTAGTTGATTATGTCAAAATTACTTTATTGTTAAGTCCGGTGAATGAAACTGGGAAGTTCGTCGTGTGGACCTCAAGGGTCGCACTTGTGATTCCCAATTAAAAGTAACTTTAGTCCTAATAAACGACCCGCCTCACGACTTGTTTTTGTTATAAACCTGTTTTCGTTTATTTTTATATTTTTTACCCTAGTGTATGGACTAACGCTACTGTACACCTTGACCCGTCCTTAGTCTCATATCTCCGGGTTTAGCTGGTTGCAAAGTTGGCAACCCTGATTAACACGTAGTACTTACATGTGATGTAGTGTGACTGTTTTTTTCATTGTTTGAAAATTTTTATTTATTGTCACATTGTAACCAATTTTTTCTCAAATTAAGGAAATTAAATTAGATTAATTTAAGCTCAAAGCGTCATCTGAAAATGAGTAACGGGCTAGCAAAATTTCATCCGAATCGAACATTTTTTTTAAATATCCGATCTTTTTGAAAATCGGTTTTTGTGATTAAAAAAAAGATAGATACCTAAATGTGAGCCAAAGCTCCATCAAAATTTCGATGTTACCCATTACCCAACATCAAATTGTATATTATATGAGTTTCGCGCCTTGTATTTTTTGAATTACGTGTATGCTCCAAAATTTTTATACCTATGTACTTAATAATTAATATGACCTTCTGTATCCACTGGTTGGTCATACAAATTAAAATTTATCTATCTAGTTACTAGTATCTTGTATCTATCTAATATCTATATTCTATACTATACAAATGCTTAAAAAAATTCAATTAAATCGGTTCGGTTCTTGTGGATTCCAAATTCCAAAGTTTTGACGATTTTTTGACTTCATTGACTACACCAGTAGTAAAAATAAAAAAAAAAACAACAAAATAATAAGTACAATAAATTAATGATCTGTACTTTACTTACCTAAGAATTAAGATGACAGGATACTTTGCTAATTGTTATAATACCCGATGGCCGCTACCACACTAAAGTTTTACAACTGTTTACTGGAGTCAAGTTAACCGACAATGAACCTGACAGTATTCCACCCGCGCTGTACTCCGTACACCCCCTCATCAATAAGTTGTAATGTGTGTTTGGTTTAGGCTATGCAGCACCTTTAATAGTGTATACTGTGTAACTGTATACTAGATGTAGTATGTAGATGTACAAAGTCATTTATGAGGTTATGAGTCAGCTGTTCTCATTGTGGCGATTACACAAAAAAAGTAATTGAGTACGATTACAGTTACTTTACAAAAAATGTAATTGAGTACGATTACAGTTACATTCGTTTTCAAAAGTAATCGATTACAGTTACTAAGAAAAGTAATTGGTAACTGTAATTAGTTACTTTTGGGCGATTACACGCCCAGCTCTGTGTGTACGTACGTACGTACGTATGTAATCATTTCTTTCTGAGACGAAATCTCGAGAATGAAAAATGATATCAACTAGGTTAAGGTGCCAATCGACACGTATTAACGTAAATATGATCTGAAAGAAATTTTTTCAAAATCGGTTCAGCCGTTCTTTTTTCTTAACCAAATAGACTCCAAAAAAGTAGATTTTACACAATATGGGAATAAAAAATTATATCGACTTCGTAAGGATGTCAATCGAGGCGTGTTAACGTCATTTTGATCCGAAAGAAATTGTATCAAAATCGGCCCAACCGTTTTTTTGTTTAAAGAAAAAGACTGCCAAAAGTGGATTTTACACGAAATCTCGCTAATAAAAAGTGATATCGACTTTGTTAGGGTGCAAATAAAAGTATATTAACATCAACAAGACTCGAAAGAAATTTTATCAAAATCGATCAAGCCGTTTTTTTTTTGTTTAAATAAAACGACTGCAAAAAAGTAGATTTTATACGAAATCTCGCCCAAAAAAATGTTATCAACTTCGTTGAGGTGTCTATCAAAGCATGTTAACGTCACTATGATCCGACATAAATTTTATAAAAATCGGTTCAGCAGTTTTTTTAAATTTATTGTTAAAAATAAATAATAATTATGTTTTAATGATTAAAATGATTACTTTTCTGTGTAATTTCTAATTTAATTATTGATATTCAATATTCATCAAACTGGGAAGTTCGTCGTGTGGACCTCAAGGGTCGCACTTGTGAGTCCCAATTAAAAGTCACTTTAGTCCTAATAAACGACCCGCCTCACGACTTGTTGTCACCCATTTTTGATTTCAGTCAGCATTTTGGAATCTTACATACAAAAATTACTAAAAATCTAACAAGCGATTTTGATTTTTGGCCATACATGTATCATAGGTACACATTTAATGTATCTCCGAATACGCTCGTCTGATCGTAGACATAACATACCTGTTCCCTGATTCTGTTCCCTGGAGTGACATTATCCCGTCTCACGTCGAATCTATACAAACTGAGAAAGCTTATATTATCCCACTTACGCACGCGCTTTGCCTACTTACTCACGTGTGTTTACATACAAATATGACATTATATGTTGCAGTCATCTCACGTAATTGATCATTTCTTGAAATGTATAAGTAGTGTTCAGCCAAATTTATAGCTACTTTTCCTATAACAAAACTGTTAACGAAAATTTTAACAACTCCAATGCTGGGTTGCAGAAAGCATTAAGTATCAAAAAATCTGATTTGACAATGCCCTTGAGGGCAGTATAACCTAGTGGTTAGCGTGTTAAGTGCCGCAACCTCTGGACTGGACTGCCGTGGGTTCGAATCCCACCTGCGCTCATGGATGTTTTGTGATGTTATTTAGTTTTAAGATAGTTGTTATTTAGTGTAGTTGAAAGACGCTAATGACCTGAGATGTCGAAGCGTCTATAATCTACAATAAATAAATAAAAAGACAATGCCCTTAGAGGACAGTGTGATGTAACGGTTAGCGTAGCCGACCTTTGGATCGCACTGACGTGAGTTGAATCCCACCACCGCTCATTGATGTTTTGTGATGTCATTTAGTTTTGAGGAAGTTGTTATTTAATGCAATTAAGACTCTAATGACCTAAGTTGTCGACGTGTCTATAATCTACAACAAGCCGTGAGGTGGGTCGTTTATTAGGACTAAAGTGCGACCCTTGAGGTCCACACGACGAACTTCCCAGTTTGATAAATATTTAATAATAATAATTAAATTAGATATTACACAGAAAAGTAATCATTTTAATCATTAAAACATAAATTATTATTTATTTTTAACAATAATAAAAAAAAAAAAAAAAAACGGCTGAACCGATTTTTATAAAATTTATGTCGGATCAAAATGACGTTAACACGCCTCGATTGACACCCTTACGAAGTCGATATAATTTTTTATTCGCGAGATATTGTGTAAAATCTACTTTTTTGGAGGTTATTTGGTTAAGAAAAAAGAACGGCTGAACCGATTTTGAAAAAATTTCTTTCAGATCATATTTACGTTAATACGCGTCGATTGGCACCTCAACGTAGTCGATATCATTTTTCATTCTCGAGATTTCGTCTTAGAAAGAAATGGACACATACGTACGTACGTACGTACGTACACACACACACACACACACACACACTACACACACACAGACATCTTTCTAAAAGTAGTGTAAAAATAGTGTAGTGACCTTGAAATATAAAAATTTTTTTTCCTTTTTGATTTCGATTTTCGGACCCATTACAATAACTTCCAGTGGGAAGTTAATAATTAAATTAATTGGTCATTTTATAAACACGCCTATTTGAAAATGTTTCTTGTAATTGCATGAAGAATTATTTTTAAAATAAGTAAGTAAATATAAATCGCATGAAAAGTTTGCTGCCTTTAGGCTGTTGGTTATTCTGAAGGAAATCATAATATAATATATGCAAACTAGAATGAATACCAGTGCCTGTACATATTATGGTATACTGTATATACTGCAATAAATTTTCTCTTCAGTCATTTCGGCAAATGATAGAGTATCGTGGTGGGAGAAGAGATCTCTTCGCATGTGGTTGTACGAGTAATACCGTGAGATCAGAAACAAAAACAGTTTGACTCGATTTTTTACGAGGTGTCTATTTTGCGGTACTGAGTAGCATCAGCTGAATTCACATTATTATTCATTATTAAAATATGAGTTGATTTAGCCTGATATAATTAATTGATGTAGGAGATAAATTGTAGGGAACAAGGCTATAAATAATGTTCAAAGTTGTTGTATTTGCCGACGCTTCGCAAAATGTCTTTCCATCTTCAAGGCTCTAAAACTAGAATTTCAACAAATAATTGGTTGAAGATGGAAATACATTTCCCGAAACGTCGACAAATAATACAGCTTTGAACATTATTTATAACCTTAATTCGAACAATCTATCTCCTACATCAATTATTCATTATTATTCATTCACAATATTTTGGTTCTTAATAATGATGGCGTTTTTCCTCCCACCTCTTCTCCATAATTCAAAAGACATCAAATCTTGTATGTATATTTTGATAATATTTCTTATACTTTCAGATAGATTTTGTAATTCTAATTTGTATACCATTGTGTATAAATGTTTCATTTCTCTAATAAATTTCAATTTTAAATTACATATCAAAACGACTTCATAACCCTTTAGTCGGTCTATTGGTCGCTGCAATTCAAAGTACTGGGGTAACTATAATATTACAAAAACGTCACGACCGGTCGTGTCGAGTGAAATTTATACAACAATATACCGGATTGAGTTTACAAAAGGGAAATAAAATTTTATTTTGATTTCATAAATGCCACATTTTTTATTTTTATCCACTGTTTCTTTATTATTTAATAATATTGTTCCTAAGTCGATTTTGTTTATGCAAATAGTGTTCATATAAAAATTTTTGAAGTTATTACAAATTTTATAACTAATATTTGGTACATAGTTAATTGATTAAAAAGATTTTGGCTGGTTTTATATTCTGGGAATAAAAATTTTGTAATATTAGTTTCATCTCTTTTTTCTTTAAAAGATTATCTATTAATTTAGCCGAGTACCCATTATTTGTTGCTAATGCTAATTGTTTTATAACTTTAAGTTCATTATTAAAAATTCTTTTGGATAGAGGTATATTTCATAATCTATGAGTGTAACTATGAAAGTTACTGAGT
This sequence comes from Mongoloraphidia duomilia, assembly GCA_039654895.1. NCBI lineage: Eukaryota > Metazoa > Arthropoda > Insecta > Raphidioptera > Raphidiidae > Mongoloraphidia > Mongoloraphidia duomilia. Next base: position 43,805,679 of record CM077516.1, on the reverse strand, counting down.
TTAATGTTGAAAGATTGATTGGAATCTGCCGGGATAATGCTATCTGTAAACTGGGTTTTCTGAAAACATTGTATTCAATTTATCTTTGTTCTTAAAAGGGCACTGCACAAAAAGTTGCCGATAATAAACCGTTAGAGGCGCTGTCGTCGCTGTAATTGTAATATTTTTCAAAATATTGTGAGTTTTTCGTCTACTAGCGTATAGAGGACACTAATATAACAATAATTTTTATAATTGATCTATGATGACAGCAAAGTTAGTAATGATATAATATTTCTGAAATTGCCATGGAAACAATGTGAATAAAAAATTTAAATATTAGAGAAATGTTGACACAAGTGGACACAAGTCGTGTCATAAATAGTTAACAATGTTGAGTTGAAAGTTGAAAAATTATAATTTCAGAGCAGAAAATTAATAAATAAGGACATTTATGAAATCTTATAGAACATGTGCGAAAAAATGTATAAATAAAATCTATTAAAACGCTTGAATCAATCAAAAAGAAATAAAATCTGAGTCAAGAAGAAAGCATTTATGAAATTTCTCCTATTAGAAAAAAATAACTCTATGACAGATCTTGGAATTAGGCAATACGTCTGAAAAGCCCAAAAGAAGAATAATTGAAGTGTAATAAAGATTTAAAAGTGCCAAGTGAATTTATAATTTTTTATAATAATGTGAATGTAATGTCACTTTTTATTACCTATATAAATTTACTTTGTGCTTTTTTATTTTACATAAAATTTCTGTGGTGTCATTTTTGTAATAAGCGATATGAAAAGTTTCATTAGTTAATTAGTTCATTTCACTATTCTTACTTGTAAAATGAATAAAATAAATAACAAATCGAAGAAAATTCATGCATAACAGTCTATAAAATGATACTAATATTTTTAAAAATTTACGTCGTTTTGGATTTCGATTATTTCTTCCCATTTCCCTGGTTACTGAACTATTTTTTTTCAGAAAAACCTGGAAAATATAAAAAATCTAATCTCAATTTGAAAATTGTGTACGTGGTACCAACTTTACACAATCAAATAAATTTCTCAAGAGGAAAATTTGATAATTTAAGTTGTCATATTTAGAACATCTTTGAATTCGATACTTTTTATGTTTTCATGTTAATTGAAAATTGATTATTCATATTCATAGCAACCCGTTGCCTTGAAGAAAAAATCTATTTAGAAAACAAAATCAATCTCAAAATCTTTGAAAAACACGAACTGAACAAGAAATCGAAAACTGACATTTATACCATAAATCAAGATGTAAACAAAACGTACGTAGCGTCATTTCTTAGACAATAGCTACACTTTTTTAGTTATTGATAACACCGCGGTTGCATTATCTGTCATTAGTGACTTTTTACTAAACGATTTGCTGTTATTATTAACAGTTTCGTATTGAAATTTAGCATATCCATTTTTTGTCCTTCAAAGTATGTTTTAAATGTCTAAAAATCCTTTTTCATTGAAAAAAATATTTCAAGTTCAATCTGAATTCCTACTTTTATTAATTTCAATACATGACCCCAAATATGTTTAATACAAAGAATATCATCTATAGAATCTTACAGATCTCACAAATTGACTGTATTGTTTATATAAAAGCTGATTCTTTGAGTAAAAAATTGGGAAAAATGACATATGGTAGCGCCATCTTTTGAAATTGGTGCCAGGCAGATTCCTATTAATGAGTGTCAAATCTAAAAAGTTATATATATTGTCAACTTTTGTTTCTATGGTAAATTGAATATTTTTGTTTAAAGAGTTTTTATAATAAACTAGCCGTTACCCGTGGCTTCGCCCACGTATTTTACGATTTATAATTTATTATCCCCCCCCCCGTGAGAAAATCCCCTCCTCCGAAGCGAAGCCGGGCTGGTAGTGTTTATTCGCTCGAATTTTATAATACATAACTCACTCGCTTCGCTTGTTTGCTTGGATTTTATTAATACATTACTCACTCGCTTCGCTCGTTCGCTTGAATATTATTAATATATTACTCACTCGCTTCGCTCATTCGTTTGAATATTAATAATACAATACTCACTCGCTTCGCTCGTTCGCTCGAATTTTATTAATACATCACTCACTCGCTTCGCTCGTTCGATCGAATATTAACAATACATTACATTTGTTATCCCCCCGCGAGAATCTCCCCCCTAATTTGTTATCCCCCGCGTGAATCTTCCCCCTTATTTGTTATCCCCCCGCTAGAATCTTCCCCCCTAAGTTGTTATCCCCCGCGTGAACCTTCCCCCTAATTTGTTATCCCCCCGCGAGAATCTCTCCCCCTGCCTAGCTTTCTATTAGTGAAAGAATTTTTAAAATCGGTTTAGTAGTTAGTAGTCTAAAAGTAGTTAGTAGTCTAAAGTAGTTAGTAGTCTAAAAGTACAAAAATACACTTAATTTTTATTGATGACACTGTATAAACTGTGTATATAAACGCGTTATCCCAATTAGTGGTCATACCACTTGGATTTTTTATCGTTATTCTTAA